>PVHT021183699.1:6491912-6723713 GCA_004024745.2 Catagonus wagneri
GCTCAGTGGTTAACGAATCCAACTAAGAACCATGAGGTTGCAGGTTCGATCCCTGGCCTTGCTCAGTGGGTTAAGAATCCTGGGTTGCCATGAGCTGTGGTGTAGGTTGCAGACGTGGCTCAGATCCCGCGTTGCTGTGGCTGTGGCAAAGGCTGGCGGCTACAGCTCCTGTTAGACCCCTATCCTGGGAACCTCCATATGACGCGGGTGTGGCTCTAGATAAAGGCAAAAAGCCAAAAAAAAAAAAAAAACAAGTATAACAATCTTATGTAAGTGATCACATGCATGTAATCACATATGCCCTGTTACTTTTACCATATTCTATTGGCAGAAGCACATTACAGGTCCTATACACACTGAAATGGAAGCAATTTTGTGAGGGGTTAATACTGGGAGGAGGGGGATTTGGAGTCTATTTCAGATCCTGTCACAAAAATTAATGTATCAATCTCTGAAAATTAAAAAATACTGGTCTAACAAGTGAACACTCCCCAGGTAATAACTCTGACCCTTTGTATACCAGCAAGGCAAGAACCATCATTCATAATCTTTAACATTCTATATGATCTTAGTTCACATATATATTTATATTTTAAAAGAGTTAATCATTCCAATCTCAAATACATCTACGTGTTTAAAGGCAAAGCTTTTCTCATAATCTAGAAAGATGAATTTGATATAAATACTATGCAGTATTTAAAGTAAAACTTCAAAGTATATGCTATATTAATATGCATATTTATTGATAAGTTAATAATGTCCCAGCACTTTTGATAGCATTATTGTTGTAAAAACTTTAAAAAAAGGTGTCAACTCCAGTATTATTTTGATACTCTACATTTTAAAACAATTTTATTATTTAGAACAATATTTATTACCTATCGAATAGGACTAGCTCTGAAATGAGGGTTTGAGGAGCTTTTAATTTGTAAATTAAGCATCATAATAAGAAACAGCTTTTCACTCTGTCTCATTTTCCCAGATGATGGTCATTTGAACTGACTCGGAGTCTGGAGGTTGCTGTTAACAATCCGAATTATATTATTGTTGGGCTAGTTAACATTCAAATTAGACTTTCAAAACAGTGTGGAGAAAATGGTCAGCTCTTTGATGTGCCTTATGATGGACACGCAGCTGGGCTAATGAAGACAATATGTCAAGCCTTGAACAACAATGATTTTAGGGATTTCTGAGACAGTTATTTGGTTCAATGGATTTCATCATTGGCAGATGCAATCCAAATTAAAGATAACCACCTTTATAGAGATAAGATTGAAGATGAAGCGTGTGTGTGTGTGTGTGTGTGTGTGTGTATGTGTGTGTAGCAGTGTGTCTAGGACCGTCTAAGAGTAGTCAGACAAAAAGAAATCTTGTCTGAAAGGATGTGGATACCCTGAAGTTTGGTTGTGTGGTTTTGGGCAAAGTAGGAAGGGCTAGGGAGAAAAATGAGGCAGGCATCAACATTATGACATGTTAACAAACATGAATTTTTAAGAAGAGTCTTAGTACTTGTATTCTACCAATGTAGAGTTTCTGCTAAGATGTGCTAAGTAAGAGCCATTTCTCCAATCAGTGTCTAGTCATTTCTTGTCAGAGGTCTTAAGCTAGACACTTCTCCCTAAAGCCCTGATGAGCCCAGAGCCCTAGATTTCACTTCCCTTGAACTTCTAAACCCCCAAATTTATGCTTACTTATTTTCCTGTCTGAGAAACATCTTTATTCTGTAAGAATCACATTTTTAGAGAGAAGGGAAAATGTTGAATGTTTGTATTTTTCAAAGTCTTCACAAGGATTCCAGGTTGAAAGAAATACTCAGGAAATTAAATCAGTAGTCTATTAAAATAGCTTCATATTGGAAATCATGCAAAATTGTTTTCCCTCTTTAACTGGCAAAATTTATACTTTGGAAGGTTATTGTTAATCAGAATTATCATTAGAATTAAAATGATCACTTCTAAAACTTAAAATATGTTCAGTTATGTGAAATTTCAGATCTCTATCTAAATCATTGAGGACACAGCAATGGAGTAAAACTCCAGTTTTGCAAGCACCTCTTTATGTTATCTCTTCAAGTCAAGCCTCACATCCTCCTCTGGAAAAGACTGAAATCTTGGAGTTCCCATCATGGCTCAGTGGTTAGTGAAACCAGCTAACATCCATGACGATAAGGGTTTGATCCCTGGCCTCGCTTGGTGGGTTAAGGCGTTGCCATGAGCTGTGGTGAAGGTTGCAGACGCGGCTCAGATCCTGCGTTGCTGTGGCTGTGGTGTAGGCCAGTGGCTACAGCTCTGATTGGACCCCTAGTCTGGGAACCTCCATATGTGGTAGGTGAGGCCTTAAAAATAAAAAAAAAAGAAAATGATTGAAGTCTCATGTCCTCCTTGAATGTTCTTTTTTTTTTAATTAAAATTAATTCCTGGGAGTTCCCATTGTGGCTCAGCAGGTTAAGAACTTGACATAGTCTCCATGAGGATGCAAGTTCAATCCCTAGCTTCACTCAGTGGGTTAAGGATTCACTGCTGCCACAAGCTGCAGCACAGGTTGCAGATGGGGCTTGGATCGTGCATGGCTGTAGCTGTGGTGAAGTCCTGCAGCTACAGTTCCAATTTGACCCCTAACCTGGGAAGCTTCAGGTGCAGCCATAAAAAGAAAAAAATTGATTATCATTCTTCTGTTTCTGGAGAAAATGGAGTAGCGATGACTAAAATTACCCACCTTGTCTGTTATCTTAAAAACCATTATTTAAGGTATTTGGTTAAAATTTTTTTGTTTGTTTTTTTTAAATATAATCACTTTAGAAGACAGCTTGGCAATTTCTTTAAAAATAATACATACCTATTTCTATTTTTTTTACCCAAAATGAATAAAAAGCATATGTCCATGCAAAGACTAATCAGCAATAAAAAGCAGTGCATTCTTGATGCACGCAACAACCTGGATGAATCCAAAAACAGTTAGACAGAATAGAAGAGCCCAGATAATGAAACGTACATACTATGTAATTCCAGCTACATAAAACACTAGAAGACAGAAACAAATCCATAGTCACAGAAAGCAAGTACGTGTTTGTTTCAGACAAGGGTCAGAGGTTAAAGAAACTATTAGAGCTAATGGATGCGTTCACTATCTTGATTTTGGCAATGCACAGATCAAGGTCATCAAATGGAACGTTTAAGTATGTGCAGTTTGCTGCTTGTCAATTATTCTTTAATAATACTGTTAAATTTTTTGGTAAGTAATTATTATGACTAGAACATAATCTAAGCCATGAGTACTGTGTTCTTTCCAAGTACTCCTCTGATCCCCAAATTCTGATATATCACTTATAGGAGGACTCCCTCTTACCTCCTGCCCAAATTCCTAACTAAATTATCAAAGTGCAAAAGATAAGGGGTAGGACCAGTAAGGAAGTCTGGCTCCCAGAAGACAGGATTTTTAACTCCCTATGTCATTTGGCTCTTTTTAAAAATGATGGAAAGTTGCCACTTCTCAAAAAATGGTATTTTTCTTCTCCACAGGTAAGTATTTTTAAAGGAAATTGTACTATCAATATCTGATTGAGTAGATTTCTATTCCCCCTAGGCTTAATGTTTTCCATCTGCAATATAAAAGGAAGATAATGCGCAATTATGCTAGTAAGACTCTCTCTTCCAATAATGTTTGCACTTCTCAATACCACATTTAAAAAGGAAATAGTAGCACTTGAAAAGTTAAGTAAGAAGATGAGCAAAATTGAACAGAGGAAAAATAACTGTCTGAAGACATGCTGAAAATACATTTTAAAACTGTCTGAGACAGCAGCTGATCCAGCCAGCCTATCTGGTACAGAGCTGGGCATCATTCAGCTGTAAATATTTGACCTGTATTCTGAAAAGGGAGAAGCGATCCAATGAAATAATGAGGGATAAAGAATTGATTCAGCCCAGGAATCAGACGAAGGAGGTCCAAAGTTCATCTCTCTGCCTGGGTAAATTATCATGTCTTTTTGCTGTGCATTTTAAATATGCACTTATACCTCACAATGACTTTCTTATATTCCTAAAAAGTTTATTCCTAAGGGAAAGTTGTTAAATTTTAAAAAACGGTTTCATTTGGAGTTCCCATGTGGCTCAGCAGATTAGTATCCAGCATTGTCACTGTAGTAACTCCAGTTATCACTCTGGGCAGTTCAATCCCTGACCCAGGAACTTCTGCCTGCCATAGGTTTCTGGCAAAAATATAAAAATAATTTCAAATTTAAAAATTTTAAGATGTTTCTTTTAATTTTAAATAGAAAAATGGTGGCATGTTCCATCCCAACACATTATACCCAAATATATCGATTAACTATCAATATATATCAAAATAAACCAATTAAAAAATAAATGCAAGCTTACATAAGTAACAAAGAGTAAATTGAAGTTTAATAAGTAGTGCTTGTACTTAAAATTTGTGGTTTTGAATACAGGAGAAAGAAAAGACTTAATAGAGGTGGGTGCTATGTGGTGGAGAACAGCTACAAAGGAGCTATTTTATGGAAAATGCATTTTTTTTCTGTATCACTTTCTTCATGAATTTTCTTATTTGTTTGTTTGTTTGTTTGTTTTGCTTGTTTGTTTTGTTCACACCTGGGGCATATGGAAGTTCCCAGGCCAAGGACTATATCCAAGCCAGAGCTGCAGCCTACACCAAAGCTGTGGCAATGCCAGATCCTTTAACCCGTTGAGCTGGGTATACTTCTGGGTACAGAGTATAAAAGGCAGTCACTACTACTTTATTCTCATTTAAAAATAAGGAAACTGAAAAGTTGTCTAAAGACAAACAATCAAAACTCATCACAATGTCCATGATATCTAGGTGTCTAGATTTCAAAATCAGTTCTTGGAGTTCCCATCATGGTGCAGCAGAAACGAATCTGACTAGGAACCATGAGGTTGTGGGTTCCATCCCTGGCATCAATCAGTGGCTTAACGATCCGGCGTTGCCGTGAGCTGTGGTGTAAGCTGCCGATGCGGCTCCGGTCTGGCGTTGCTGTGCTTCTAGGGTAGGGCAGCAGCTACAGCTCCGATTAGACCCATATGCCGCGGGTGTGGCCCTAAAAAGACAAAAAAAAAAAAAAAATCAGTTCTTCTGCTTACAAATTTAGGCCTTCTCTTATTGACATAATACCATAATATGAAAGTAAAGTTAATACCAAAAAGACGTTTTCCCCAATCACCATAGTGTTCACTGATGGATGGAAATAATTTACTTAACAATGCATTCTAGTTTAAATAAAACATATTTTATAAGGATTATGAAAACATCATAATGAGACAAATTATTTTAGTCATCTTGCTTTATGTTGATAATTACATTTTTATTTAACTTTATTTTTTAAATGCACGTTATTTTCCTTTAAGAAGAAAAGTCATACATGCCCATTAAGGAAAGCTTGAACAAATACAAAAAAAAAAAAAACATTAAAAAGGCGACATTTCTAAAACATTCCGAAAAAGACAAAGGAAATGACATTAGATTAGGTAAGTGTGCCTCAAAATACCTAACAGAGAGGATGAATCAGCTTGGAAGTGGGGACCTCAAAGTATGGTTTTCAGACCAGCAAGATCAGCATCATCTGGGAACTTGTTGAGAAAGCAGTTCTCAGGTACCACTCTGGACCTACTGAGTCAAATGCTCTGGGGCTGGGGGATTCTGATAGAGCTGAGTGTGAGAAACACTGGTTTAGAGAAAACTTAAGGGGATCATGTCCATATCTTTTAAATAATTGAAAGCGCTTTTTAAGACTTGTTTTTTGTCTTTTATAAGTCTTACTTTAAAAAAATTTTCAATTATTGAAATATATGAACATGATCTACTTAAGTCAAAAAGATACTTGCAGATTTCCCTTCATGGTTCAGTGGTTAACAAACTCGACTAGTATCCATGAGGATGAGGTTTTGCTCCCTGGCCTCACTCGTTGGTTTGAGGATCCGGCGCTGCCATGAGCTGTGATATATGCTGCAGACGCAGCTCAGATCTCACTTTGCTGTGGCTATGGTGTAGTCCGGCAACTGTAGCTCCTATTCAGCCCGTAGCCTGGGAACTTCCATATGCAGCAAGTGCTGCCCTAAAAAGCAAAAAAAAAAAAAAAAAAAGTATGTATATATATGCACCTCTATGTTCACTGCAGCACTATTTACAATAACTAAGACATGGAAGCAACCTAAATGTCCATCGACAGAAGAATGGATAAAGGAGATGTGGTACATATATGTGATGGAATATTATTTGGCCATAAAAAAGAATGAAATAATGCCATTTGCAGCAATAGGGATGGACCTAGAAACTATCATACTAAGTGAAGTTAGCCAGACAGTGAAAGACAAACATCATTTGATATTGCTTATATTTAGAATCCTTTAAAAAAAACGATGCAAATCAACTTATTTGCAGAACAGAAAGAGACTCACAGCCTTTGAAAAACTTATGGTTACTAAAGGGGACAAGTGGAGGTGGTGGGAGGGATGGACTGGGAGTTTGGGGATTGGCATATGCACACTGAGGTACATGGAACTATTAGCAAATGGAGAACTGCTATATAGCACAGAGAAATCTACCCAGTATTCTGTGATGATCTATTTGGAAAAGAAGTCTGGAAGAGAATGGATATGTGTATATGTATGACTGGATCACTTTGTTGTACAGAAGAATTGCCAAAACCTTGGAAATCAATTATACTTTAATAAAACTTGAAAAAAAAATGAAGACCTATTTTGTTTGCATTCCAGTGTTGAGAACAGGTCCAGTGAATGGGTCGATCATTTTGAGGAGGTAGATTTTGACCTAATCCAGGTGAGGGCTTCCAGATGAGTGGGGTGGAGGAGTGCTCTGTGGATGAGACTGACTCTGCTTAAGGATCACAGGGTATCTCTTGGATGAACTTGGAGACAGGCATCTATGTTGGATGGGGAGCAGGTTGGAGCTAAGAAGATAGGTGTCTGGGGCCCTCAGAAACTCTCCATGGCTCTTTACAGCTTTGCATTCCTAATATTCTGTTTTAAACTCTGCCTTAGTAGTCAATGTGTCTGTGCTAATGAAGCGAGGGCTAGATAATATTAACAATTATTCCATTGTTGACAACATGATAGAGGGGAGCGCAGCAGTATGTTTCTCATTGCCTTACACCAATGCCTCATTCCTTGGTATAACACTTTCCTCCACCTAAATGCATGACCCTGACTTAACTAAATGAAAGTCCTCCAGCCTAAAACCCAAACCGGCGTGATCAAAATTCTGCTGAAATCATCAGCAGCTCTAGATTTCAATTCTGGTTCTCCTATCATGTAGTCCTATATCTCAGTTTCTTTAATAATTGGAACACATGAATCCTTGTGTCTTGTTCAGCTTGAGATTCTACGTACCCCATATTGAGTTTCTCTTCTGTACACCTGACACATTAAGCAACCACACCAGGGCAGTTTCCAAAACTTAAGGCCTAGGATGGTGCCGATTCATATGTTAATCAGAACGATCTGCCATCTAAGCAAGAGACTTTACAGCTTTGGATTTTTCCCAGGTTCTAGGTACTGGCCCACAATTACAGAACAATCACTGAACAAAAAGTGATGAGGTTGGTACAATTTCTTTGTATTTACATAGGCTCAAAATGGAGACTGGCTGTGGATAAACAACAGTTTCCTTAACTAGGAAAAGTTTTTAAATGAGGCTTGGTGGACTAAGTATCTTTTGCATCATTACGAAGAGGAAAATAGAGAAACCTCCTAACTGGAGAAAGTGAAATCCACTTTACTTAATGCGAACCTCTGTCTCTGGTGTGCAGGTCCTCTGTGTCCAAAGATAATTAGCACTTTATAATGCTAATTATTATAATTATGTCTGAGAAAAAAATCATTAGGGGGTAGGTCCGTTCACTGATTTTCAATTGCCCCCTCTATTTAAAAATAAGGTCACTTTTCTATGAAATAGCTTTAGGAGCTCAAAGCAGAAAGAGGGTTATGGAAAATTCTGTGTGGGGATAGACCTGAGTTTTTAATATTCTTATAATTCTGTGATGTGTCTGGGAACCAAAGAGGGAGGAAAATAGCAAAGCTATTTAGTCTAGGAGACTAAAAATCAGGACCCAGAAGAGCAAATGTTTTCTGTAAGAGTTAATCATCAAATAGTCATTTATTTACCATTCACTGTGTGCCCGGCTCTGTGTTCCTGAGTTAAGCTGCTTCCAGATGCTACCTCATTTAACAATCTTCACCACAATTCCATCAAGCAAATATTAGAAGCTCATCTGTTTTACAGATAAGGAAGCGATGGTTCCATTTGCCCACTATCATATTTATAAGAAGCAGAAGGCTGGATTCTGATTTGGGTTTGCTCACTCCAGAGTTCATGCTGTTAACACTTCACTACCCCTTCTTTACAAGTAAATATACCATTTCTGTTAGGGATCTGGACATATCAAAATAATGTATGGGGAAGGGGAGCCCCGTTTAGAGATGACTCAGTCTTCTGTATCTGCAAGTTCTACATCCTTGGATTCAAACAACCACAGATGAAATTCTATTGCCATTTTCTCAAAGGGACTTGAACAGGCATGCTGGATCATATGGTAGTTCTATATTTAATTTTTTAAGGAACCCCCATACTATTCTTCATCATGGTTGTACCAATTTACATCCCTAAAAACAGTGTAGGAGAGTTCCTTTTTCTCTGCACCCTATCCAGCTCTTATTATTTGTTGACTTTTTGAGGATAGTAGGTAACAAGAACCTACTCTATAGTGCAGGGAAATCTGCTCAATACTGTGTAATAACCTGTATGGGAAAGGAATGGATATATGTGTACATGTATAACTGATTCACTTTGCTGTACATCTGAAACCAACACAACATTGTAAGTCAACTACATTTCAAAAATATTTTTCAAAAAGGGGGGTCTTGAGCATCCATGGGTTTTGGTATCCCAGGGTGATCCTGGAACCAACACCTGAATACTAAGGGATGACATTACCTGGAATTTAGGTTGTTTGAGAGAAGCCCACCATTACGTGTTAGGAGAGTAAGCCAACTGGAGACTGGAGAACACTTTCTGAGAGCCCTAGACGTACAGCCATAATACAGAAGGAAGGAGTTAGATCATGGACTGAAAGAATTTAAGTCATTTTCATGAGTCTGAAGATCAGCTCCATCTCTGCCTTCTGGGTGACCACGGAATTGTCCCCTCACTTTGCCAGACCTCAGTTACTAATTCCTGAAACACCAACTCTTGCATTTGATACTTTTTTCTACTGATCCTACTACTGATAATTGTAACCACCATGAACAGTTACTGAGAACTTCCTAGGTGCCAGGCAAAGTGCTAAACATATCAAATGCAATGTTTTTTCACCAAGCGTTGCTATTAATCCAGTTTCACATGTAAGAAAAGTAAGGTTCAAAGGAGTTAAGTAACTTGTATAGGAACATGCTTTATAACTTGTAAAACACCATACAGAGTGTTAGCATTTTTACTAAGAAACTATCAGCTGAGGAGGAGGAACTGGCCTTTCATCCTTCTAAGATGAACAGTTGTCTTTCTGTTTAATGGTTTTTTAAAAATCCCCTTGTGACAAGCTCCAGAGGACAAATAATTTATTTCTTGTGGTGTATGGCTCTCTAAATGAATTAATTGATAGGCATCCCATTGTCAGTCTGAAGGATATGGAAGTAAAACAGACATGAGATGTTCTGTACCAAACTGATTTGTACTTTAAACACATAAATAATAATTTTTAAATTGTATGTGTATTTTCTTTCCTCTTTGAATCTGAAAACCTCTGTCTTTACAGTGTCTTTGTTCTATCAGTTAAGAAGTTTGTTTTTGTTTTTTGAATACCAGTAAGTAGAATTAAATGGCAAGTATTGTGGGGTGGGGGTTAAAAAATAACTCTTTTAATCCACTCCTATCCTCATTCATTGAAGAGAGGATAGGAAGAAGAATTTTAATAGTCATAATAATAATATGACAGAGAGAGCTACTCTTTCCTTTTCAGGGGGCTATGAAGCCAAAATTATTTTTAATAGTAATATTAAGATACTACATGCCTTATCACTGTGCTAATACTTGCATTAATTATGCAAAAGCAACCAAAACGTAGGACAAATTAAGACCATGAGAGAAAAAATAATTACTTGATAGCAGTTGTATTTTTTCCCAACTTCAAGTTGCAGTAAAAATAAAGCCAGTTTCATTTAAGAAAGTCCTTAGTAAAGTAGTAAAAATGCTAATTTCATTACACCTCAACCCTTGAGTATGGATCTTTTTAATATTCTGTGATGAAATGGTGAAAACATTAAAGTCCTTTCACTTCATATGACAGTTGTCACTTTAAAAAAAAGGACTTGTGTGAGTTTGACATGTGAGCTGCTTTACCATTTTTATTCAAGGACCACCCTCTTTACCTGAAAGAATGATGGACAGATAAAATGTGGGTATGCCAAGTTGTATCTTTGGCAGATATTGTCTTGAAGATAAATGAAGGGAGCCTGTGGCTTTAAGGAAAACAACTGACAGTATCTAAGGTCAGTCAAGTGTTCCAGCAACACTGCCTTGATAGCTCTCCAAGACTTAAGAGTTTTCTGATGTGACCAGCGATGTTAATAAATGTGATATTTTGGATATTCTGTAATGAAATGTCTCAAAGATTGGAAGATCTGCATAAATTTGGAAAACAAGATTTTTTTAATACATGCTTTACATAATCACAAATGAGTAAAAGATCCATTAAATTAAGATAAACCATCGGATTTTAACTCAACAGAGTGTAAAACATTGACTGCTGATTCCAGATTGCAGCTAACCTTTAAGAGATTATCATTTGTTTAATTTGGGGGAGTATCAAAGAAAATAGCTACAGTTATCTGAAAAGGCCATTGGAATAGTTCCTTTTTCAGGCACTTTTCCGTATGAGTCAGGACTTTCTTCATATGTATTTCAACCAAAGGCAGACTGAACATGGAAGTAAATGAGAGGCCAACAACTTCTCATAAGCCAGAGAGCAAACAGATTTTTTTAGTTTGAAAAATATAACTATTTTTCATAATGTTACTTTTATTAATATGTTAGTATACTATTGTTATTTTTAAATTAATTGTATGTAAACACACAATATTTTCAGTTTTAATTTCATATATGCTAAACATATGTCTATATATGCATAGTACATATATAATATTCATATAAGCCAAGTATGTTTGGGGAATCTCAATGATCCTTCAAAGAGTGAAGGCGTCTTAGAAGAAAAAGTTTGAGAATGGCTGGTCTAAGGAAATAAACAATTGTATGAACCACAAGTGAATGTGTTAACTGCTACAACCTTTCTGTAGGGCAATTTAAATTATCAAAGCTATTAAATTTGGGGGACTTTGACCAAAAATTTCCACCCATAGCAGTGAATCCTTAACAGAGAATTATGAATTGGTGTGGTATTTTTTTATTGGAATTTTTCTCATGATATATTCCATAAAACAAAAAAACATCTATAAATATACAGGGGATATTTTAAATAAATTTAATTTCCCCTTAAGATGAAATATCATGCAACAACTGAAAATACGCTGAGATATATAAAGAAAATTGATTGCGTTAAAAATGTTGATATATTAAATTTAGAAACCCTATAAAATAGTAGCTATAAAATATACTTATTTTTAAAAACTGAAAACACTTTCCTGCCCCCACATACTTGCATGTTATATTTCCATATCTTTCTATTTATCTAGGAAATACTTCTGATGAATTTGAGGGAGCTGATAAAGGATGGTTTATCATAAGTATTTTTTGGAATATTTTGTATTTTCTATAGAAAAAAAGTTCATTAATCATGATTTTAAGATTTTTGTTTGTTTTCAGTCTCTTATTCCCTGGCTTTAATAGAAGAGGATAGAGAGAATGTGTGAGCCAAAGGAGAAAGAAAGCAGAACAGTGCATTATTGGGGAGCTGGGGAAATAGTGTCAGCTAAGAGAATAGACTCCTGTTAATGACTTACTCTGGGTCATTTTATTAGAATCAGGGTTGAAAATATGAAATCGCCGTTTTTGCAGATCAAATGTGGTTGAAAATCAATAATTGTATATTGTTCAAGCTAAATAGGTCATTTAATAGAAGAAGTATTATTATGCCCATTAGACAGTTGGGGAAATGAACACTGTAGGTTAAATTACTTGCTTACAATAACACAAGCCCATGCTTTTTCCTAAAACAGATTTTCCTTTTTTCAAAGTTTTCTCTTAGGCCAGCTTGAGGGGGAGATCTTCTAAATAAGCATATGGGATGTTGTCACAAACCAGAAGATTACATGTAATTTCTTTCTAGAAAAATCTCTGTCTACATATGGAAGACTCCCTGGATGTTAGGGTAATTAAAACTATTTGACATGCCCTTAGTCAGTAATTAGGTTAGCTACTAATAGAGTTTGTAAACAAAAATAAAACACTTATTTAAAATAAATGTATTATGAAAAAGACCTGATAAGTTCTCAAGAATTCATAACCTGGTCTTTCCAAAAGTGATTTCTAGACCTTGTTTGAAAGGGAAAGTAGTGTGATAATCTATGAAGGTCAGTATCCACCCCCAACCAAAACAGTGAAATAATGCAACAAGAATAAAAATGTCAATTGCAGCTGAGTAATAGAGCCCAACAGAAGTCCCACTGAATCTAAAAGAAAAAAATATTGAAAGAAAGAATAGCCGGAAAGTCACACTAAAAGAAAAAAAAAGGAAAATATTGGTCAAAAAGTAAGCTTTTTTGGGGGGGGTTCAACCCCTTCAAAAAAAAGGCTAAAAAGGCAAAATGAAGAATAGGCAAATCTTATTTCAATACAAGAAGGTATAATTCAGAAAACAAATCTGAAAATTCAGAAGTATGCTCTATATACTGAGTGGAAGAAGGCTCAGAGAAGGTAACTTTGAGAAGGAAGATGCCTAAAGCATGTAGGTGAAGCTGCCCCTGGACCACCATATCTGAGGCATAACCAGAAGAAACAAGAGCTGGAAACAAACCAGTATAGATATAGATGGGAGGAAGTGAGCGAAAAGAGAGAATATTTGATCCATGAAAGCCTCCAAATTATGGAGCCAGCTTGGTTCTGTTAATGTGAAATAGCAATAGAGACATTGTTTGTTTGGGATATGGTAGATTTGACACAAATTAAGCAGGAATTCTTAGAACAGGAAATCTCTCAAGGTGGAATGTGGTTTCACATGCACTCTATGGGCACTTATTTTTTTCTGCTAAAAGAACAACATCTCATGGAATAAGCATTTTGTGGGATGCATTTAGCAAGAACTAATCTGATGTCCAAACATCATTTCATGAGTACATAAATTCAAATTCAAGGAGGTGAAATGAATTTCCCAAAGACTGTGGTTGATTCCAAATGAAAACACAACCCAGGCCTCCTGTGTGCCAGTTCATTGTCTGTTTACCTGTTTTCATTGAGTGTCACGTGGGCAAACCTGCCTCACATTAGCACTTTCTCATTTTCATTCTATTGTCTAAATCAGCTATGATAAGAGTGAGCAGTGGAGAAGGAAGTTACTATTGTGCGGGGTAGCTTCTGTAATTCTATCTGGAGAAGGAAGACACTGGGAAGGCTCTAGGGTGTGCTCTTAAAAATGAGCATAAATATAAAAATGTTGTAGGGGAGTTACTGATATATTTGAGGGTCTGATGAGGACACTTCCTAGCCTCTGGAAATGTAAACCCCAATTGGAGTGCCAGTTCAATGGATAAAGTGTCCTTCAGGACTCTGCTTAGATGGTATCTATTACAAAGTGTAGGTTAGAACACGAATGATGCTTGGAACATCCTTAAGTTTCACCGCTGTGAAATCTAGTACCTTCCCCCAGGATTTCTGCAAATTTCCAAAATTATTGCCTTGCAGTCCCCTGGATTTTGATCCTCTAGTCACTGCCATTTGGAATGATTCCATTCCATCTAGGATACTGACTTTATTCGCTCACTCTTTTCCATAAGAAACCCAGTCATACTCAGGATATCCTGAAGTCAGTAATATCTTGGAAGAAATCACATTGGGCACCAAAGAGGCTTCTACCACTTCCCAGCTCCCCTCCCCACATTATCTCTTACTCTCCCAAAGCCCAGCCTCTAATCACTAGAGTGACTAAATAAGTCATTATTGACCAAATCAGGACATTTTGAAATTGAAATAATATGCTAACAGGAATACATTGGAATGATAAGTTTAAGTTTGGACCATGTGGAAGAAAACAAGATATAGGTTTTCCTACCGATATGTGACTGTTTCCCACTTTCTTCCCGTGGGAAACAGTTCTGTCTCCTCAGCTTTGAAGACTTCCCTGATTGGACTAGTGGACTTTTCCCAGGACCTCATCATATTCTGAAGAATACATTTTTCTCTAACTCATTACACTTGTTTGATCCCTTAAGTTATCAACGGATTACCTCCCCCCTAACTTTTTACGCTTCCTATAAAACTTTGTCTTTCAAAGCAGTACACAATTAACCTCAATATAATCATTTATGTACACATCTATCTTTTTCACTAAACACTGAGTTCCTTTGAGGCAAAGACCATATCAAGTTTATAACAGCAAAATATTTTAGTTTTCTCCCAATGTCTATTTTCTCCTTTTTTTCTATCCTAATAGAACCTTAGGTTTTGAGTACACATATGGCCACTCAGAATTAAAACTATTTTTCTTAGCCAACCACCTTTGTAGCTAAGCGTAACCATGTGATAAAGATTTATACAGTAGAATAGGAATGCTGGTTATGTACTTTCTGGGCATGCCCTCCCTTTGCCAATTCATATTCCTGCTAGATGGCATGTGAATACGGTGGTGTAGCAAAGATCATCACCAATTGTATGTGTGGCCCTCTCTATTTACCATACTTCCACGCCAATAAGTTGGGACCATGAGACCGTCTCTTATTAACAGAATGTGATTGAAGCATGAGTTATGCCACTCCCAGAAAAAGCCAATTAAAACTCAGCGTGTCATCTCCATTTCTCTTCTTGGAGGTTACTAGATCCACGTATATAACAAGGAGAAAGGCGACTGGACCCATAACAGCTCAGGTTTAGAGCTAATTTCTTACTGCAGCACAGCCTGGTGTTACTCAACTGTGGTAGATAATGAACCATCTTGGGCTAGTGCAGTCAACGTCCACATCTCAAAGCCGCGAGATAGATGGATTCTGGGTCCCTGACATTAAGGAGATATTATAACATCTCTGACCTATCTACTCCTGAGCATGACATGAGAAATAAATATCCACGTTGTTTAAGTCACCACTAATTTGGATCAAATTTGTAGCAGTCTCATCTATTCCTAAGAAATTCTTCGCATTTCTCACTCTGTCCTGTATGGTCTATCACTTATCAGAGATACTCAAACATTTGGTGAATTGATATTGAACAGGTGAGGAGATGTGTCAGAGGGTAAAAGCATTTCGGCAAAAGTAGATGGAGAGGCAGTTCTCCGAGGGAGAAAAGCTATTAAAAGAATCTGAACTTCTAGAAAAACTTTTCTGGCATTTCCTGACATATGAATTGGGGGACAAAGTCCTAAATCAAGTGTTACTCTGTGAGTCCATGGAGCAAATCATACCTACAAATGGGTTTTGTTTGCCTTGCATTACACTTAAAAAAAAAAAAAAAACTGAATTTGCTGCCAGTGTTTGTAAATAGGAAGAGTTTACATGGAAAACCATACTTCTGGCTTCTTTTGGAAAAAAATATCTGGCAAATTAGGATATGTATTCTTTTGCAGAAACAAATTGGCTAGGGCTATGGCTTCCCCCTTTAGACAGGGCACAAGTAACAAGCTCCTGATCACTCTGACATTGTCTCTCTGACATTGAGGCTATATAACGGTGGCCATCTCTATGACAGTGCATGCTTTCTTATTCTTTTAAAAACTTGACCTGCTTCCTTAGGCAACTTCATGAACAAATGAAATTGAGACTTACCTGAGACATTGAAATACCTGCCTTAGACATTTGCTTTAGGGGCAAGATCCTAGGGCATAAGCACTGAACCACAAGAACAAAAGTGGGAGGTAGCAACAAAACAGTACTGCCAACAGAGTAATCTCAAGCAACAAAAATCATGATGGCAGAACGCACCAATTCGAGCAGGTGTGATGAGTGGACAGTGATCCCTGTAGGCATTTGACCATCATATTCTCTGCCTGTTCTCCTAGCCCCAGCAAAAGATGAAGTGGCCCCCAGACCCCAGGTCTAATGTAAGAACCATATGCTGTTGTGCCCCTTTGAGCCCTACTCCTAGATCTTGATAGAATTCTTGACAACTTGAATGGTGATCGGTGCTTCTCCAAAGACTTGAAAGATTGAGAGGAAAATAGACAGTTCATACGTCTCCCCCAACTTATCTTGATTTCAATAAGAAATGTGAAGATGGAAGGTGAAATACAAGCAGGGACAAAATGAGGTTGTAAATCAAACATTTTCTTTCTTTCCTTACGGAGGAAAACCTAGTGAGTGCTTAAGAGGGCAAGAGCAAGATGTGGAGAGGGAGGGCAGGAGGAGACTTGTATAGAGACAAAGGGAAAGTTGCATTGCTTTGTTTCAGCTCATCTCTTGATATGGGTGGGTGTAGAGCCCCAGATGTAGGAGCTAATGCAATATGCATTTCCATCACATAGGGAAATCTCTAGTCCCTTCAACAAGGCATTAATAAATCTAGTAATTGTGTCATGTCTATAATATAGGCTAGGAAAAAAGCTGTGTAAATCATTTGATAAATGTGCATACCCAGATAGCATGTGTTCCTGAGCCCTTCCACAGGGATTGGAACACCAGGTTGCCCAGGTATCTCTTTTCTACTGTGCCCTCTGTAGAGGAGCTGGCATTACATGGAATGGTTGTTTTATTAGTGTGGCATTGGCATCCAATTAAATAGCATACAAAATCGATTCTCTATGTCTCGTTCCTTATCAGACCCCTCCCTGGAACACTAGTTCTCTAAGGCAATTAGAAATAATCACAAGCTTGCCAAATGTTCTTTTTGATATTCTAAATATTAAAATCAAAATGTGGTTCAGCTTAAGCTCTTAAGAGACTCAGTTTTTTTTTTTTTAATAAAATGAACAACCAAGCAGTTGTCTGCAGCATCAGGACACTATATATGTACCCAGAATGACATATGCAATATGCCTTGTAAAACATTTCTGAATTTCTCTTTTTCTGCAGTATGTTGAAGGGTATGAAATTAAAAATTACTGTGTCACATCATCATCATTGATTTTGTACCTCTTCAATGTGCTAAATTCTACCCAGAGGTATGGATGCAGAGAAGCAAAAGAAATCTGAGAAGTAAAGAGTCTGGAAAGGAAGTGCCTTGAGGACAAAATCACATTTGCCGCAATGACATCAATTTATTTGCTGCTAGAAGATTTCTATGTCATTTATGATGACAGGTTATGTTGGTGTCAGTAAACCAATGGACAACAGGAAGTTACGTCCCCATGTGTACCCAAGGTGATTCATCTCTTAGAGGCTGAGGACACAATAATTTGAAGAGGTCACATATTACGTTTAATGCAAGCGATTTTTTTTTTTTTTGCCTTTTGTCATTTTATGGCCGCGGGTTTTATGGCCGCACCCGCAGCATGTGGAGGTTCCCAGGCTAGGGGTCTAATTGGAGCTGTGGCCACTGGCCTGCGCCGCAGCCACAGCAACGCAGGATCCGAGCCGCGTCTGCAACCTTCACCACAGCTCACGGCAACGCCGGATCGTTAACCCACTGAGCAAGGGCAGGGATCGAACCCGCAACCTCATAGTTCCTAGTCAGATTCGTTAACCACTGCGCCACGACGGGAACTCCAATGCAAGCGATTTTTGACTACATCTTCTTGGATGTACCCTTTGGCAGGACTGTCTCATGCAAGTCATAAAACCACAATTACATATTAATATAAAGATGTCTTCTGTCATCAGTAAGTTTTGGAAGCAAAATCAAGATAATGTCTTCTTAACATTATTGTGATTTCATTTCTTACTTTCTCAAATGTGGGTCTAAGAGGGCAATTTTTTTATTTTGTACATCAATCCAGACAGATTTATTTGCAGTACCTTGTAGGGCATGGTGTTGAGGCTGCCTCCAGGTGCAAGGCTAAGACTGATTATCCATGTGCAACGTGGGTAAGAAAAAAGAGCACTGTGACACTTCTCTGGGTGTTTGCCAGCCCTGTCCTAAACACTTCATTTTTCACTTCTAGAGAATCTGTAGTTGACCCCCAGCTAGCTCCTTCCCAAGAGTCCCTTTTGTATGCAATATCTCTTTGTGAATGAACAACACCTCCTCATACAAGGAAGATGAAGCTTAGCCATATCTCTCCTAGGTCAGACACAGTATTCCTGGATGATTATCATGCCTTACTCAAACTATAAAAAATCTGGAGTTTCCACTGTGTTGGTTTAAGAATCCAACTGCAGTGGCTTGGGTCACTGCAGAGGTGCAGATTCGATCCCCATCCTGGTGCAGTGGATTAAAGGATCCAGCATGGCTGCAGCTGCTGTAGTCTAGGTCACTGGTGCAGCTCGAATTCAATTCCTGGCCCAGGAACCTCCATAAGTCTCTAGTGTAGCCATTTTTAAAAATCATTTTCTATAGCACTGTGTGAAATGTGATAATATATCTTTAAAATTAATCTTAAAATGCTTAAAATGAATGAATTAAGTACTCTAAGAGTCTGGAAAATCATTTTAACTCTGGAGAAAATGGCAGGAAGGGGGAAAAGGCACGAAACTGAGAGAGGCCGGCTGAACTTCACATGTTAAGTGATAAAGAAGCCAATGATACATTTGACTGTAAGAGCAAAGAGAAAATTTCCAATCTGAAAGACGTATTAGCCAAGGTTCTCCAGGGAAACAAAATATATATATTGGAGAGATATATGGAGATATACAGAGACAGAGAGATATTATAAGGAATTGGCTCATGAATGATGGAGGTTGAGAAGTCCCACAATCTGCCATCTCTAATCTGGAGACCCAGGAAAGCAGGTGGTATCATTCTAGTCTGAGCCTGAAAGCCTGAGACCCATGAGAACTGAAGGTGTAAGTTCCAGTCCAAAGGTAGGGAAAGCGAATTCTCCCTTACTCTGCCTTTTTTTTTGTTCTCTTCAGGCCTTCAGTGGATAAGATGATGCCCACACTGAGGAGAATAACTTCTTTACTCAAATTGATGCTAAGCTCTCCCAGAGACACCCCCATAGGCATCCCCAGAAATAATGATAAACCAAATAACTGGACATCTCATAATCTAGTCAAATGTTCATGTAATATTAACCATCATGTATATTAAAAGCATAAACTCTATGCTGGACACAGGAATCTGGATATGATATGAGATGGTAAAGAAATGGAGTTGATCCACATCCTTTGAAGAAGATGTACAACTGGTTTTAAAGCATGTCTGAAAATGACCAGACACTCACATCAACAGGCAAAGTCTTATTTCTTTACCACTGAGTAAGGGAAGGGCTGGTCTTGATCTTGACTTTCTTTTAGAGGCTAGCTCAGGAAAAGGGTTGTAGCTTCATCTGGTTCTTTCTCTCTCCCTCTCTCTCTCCCTTGCTTCCTTTTCTCCTTCTCTCTCTCTCTCAACATGTACCTTTGAAACTCTGAGCCCCAAAGTTAACAATTATGATGGAGAGAGTATATCAAAAGACTGCATCAAAAGATTACATAAAGATAGAGAAAGAAGCTAAAGGAGCTCCAACTGTTCAGGCCCCACTTGACGGAGCCACCAGGAAGCACTCACCCGTGGACATGTGAATGAACAAGGCCTCAGGTGTCCTGGGCCCCACTATCTGACTCAAAACCATGTAGAGTCTCCAAGTGACAACTGCCTCGCTGAGCTCAGTCAACTCCAGGACCATTAGAGATAAGAATAATAATCATAATTAATATTGCTGTTGTTTTAAGCCACTAAGTTTTGGGATGGTCTGTGACACAGTAGTAAGTAACCAGAATTAAATCGCTTTTATCATGAGTCTTCTCCTCCTCAGGGATAGAAATAGGTTGTTTCTAAGGTGTTTACAATTTTAAAATGTAGCGGAGGATCTGGGCTGAAGTCAAAGCTGTTGTAGCTGGGTAACACTTGTGGCAGATTTGGGGACTAGGTTATCCCTACATCATGCCTCTTTCCCTTCCTATCCTCCAAAGCACAGGCTTCTCTGTCCAGTGTTGCCTCAGGGGAGAAATGTTGCAGGGCTGAAACCAGACAACATCTTGGCTGTCTGTTTCCTAGGCCTTTAGGAAAGCACATGTCATTTGGACAGGTGGAAAAAAAAAAAGGTAGGGTAGCTTGGGACAGATATATAAGAGTGCATTAAGGGACACTCCCCCACTACACACACACACGCACACACACGCACACACACGCACACATACACACACACACACATACACACACGCACATACACACAAACACACACATACACGCACACATTCACACACACACACATACACACACACATGCATACACACATGCACATATGCATGCACTATGCACACACACACCTAGAAAGAGGACCTCTGGGACTGAGGTTGAATGGAGAGAAAGGAGAGAAGGATCTGCAGGTCGTGCAAGCAGAGGTGGGATGTGTGCATTTCCTGGACAGCAGCCTGAGGAAACAGCAAGTCTTCAGAAAAGATATGTCTGGACAGTGGGATTCCGGGGGCCCTTGAGACAGAGTCCTGTGTCTCAAACTTGGCATGAAGCCCCAGAGAATCGCCAAGTAGGAAGGATCTGAAAATAAAAATAAAAATGAAGATTTTTTCTTGTCTTCCTGAGTCTGTGAAGGGTGATTCATATCCTACACCGGGAGTTAGAAGTGATCAGACGTATCTCAGAAACTGCTGAGTTGAGTTTCCAGGACTTGGAAGGGAAATTTTTTTGGCCAGGTTTGGGAGAGGAGAGAGTGTGCTTGCCTGAAAGAGAAAATAATGGGAAATATCATGGGAAGTGAAAACAGAATATGTCTTGGAAGATGGTCCCTTTTCCAAACTACAGAGTTTCATGTGAGGGCTAAAAAGAAAGGAAGAGGGTGTGTGTGTGTGTGTGTGTGTGTGTGTGTGTGAGAGAGAGAGAGAGAGAGAGAGAGAGAGAGAGAGACAGATGGAGAGATGGAGAGAGACAGAGAAAGAGATTCAGGAACACATAAGCACAAGCTTCCAGAGCCCATTTTGCAAAGTGCCACACAGTGTGGGGGACAGACCTTTCCCCTTTTGTATGGATAAAACAATTCTGCTGCAGGAGAGAAATGCGGCACCACTGAAGGTCAAGGAGGCACTAGCAGTAGTGAATAGGGGAAAAAGATCCAGAAAGGACAAGTGTTCATATGAAATTTTCCTGAGGGTCTTCGGAAACTTTAAATGAGACTTGGAAGGGCTGGAGTAGTTAACCACATTGAGACACGATACCAAAGATATTTTCTATTTGCCATAAAAATGACAAGATACTACCTTTAGAGTGATAAAGTTTTGCAAAATTCAGGTTCCAGAGTCAATTTTTTGGAATCTAGAATAAGTGTTCTAAATAGGTTCTATAATCTAATTGGCAATAACGCAGCCTCTGATAGACCACTGTGCAAATCTAATTCTATGATTCCTGGTAATTGTGAAATTAGGTTTAGTCAGAAAGCTTCATTTCCCTCTATTTCTTAAACCATAATCTAAATAAACACTGCCTTTTAGAATTAATGTCTCTTTCCCACACACACTTATGGAAGTGTGATTGTTTTTCTACAGCGGCAATTATCACAATCTGATTTGGGTTGGTCTGTTCTCTTTGTGAATGACTCCCCATGAAACTGTGAGACCCTGAAAGACAACGACCTTGTCCTTTTCATTACATACCTCTCCCAACTTCCCTTATAGAGCTTTTCAGTAATATTCATCCATTCATTGAAAGCATACGTGGAATATCTGTTTGGGGCCCAGCAATATAATCAATAAATTGTTCAGAGAATTGGAAATAAAAATCTTCTCAGTTGTGGTAAAGAAGGTATTGGAAAGTCTGAGATGCTCCTCCAAAAAGATTTTAAAGGAAAAGAAGTTATAAAAAAAAATTGTCTGATCAGATTTGCCTCTACATTCAAAAGGGAGATGGACCTATATTTTTCGGTTGTATACTAAAGCTGGTATTTGTACAGGGGTTGTAAAGGATATGAACATTATGTTGAAAACACTTGTTATGATCTTCAGTAGTTTTTACACCACTGTAATCTGTTCATTTAAGTATAGTACAATTCATTGAGAAGACCACTGGGGTCTAACAAGTGAAAAAATCACTTCTGTCCTCACAACACAAAAATGGAACAAATTGAAAATTAACTCTGCTTAGATCCATCAGACAATTGCCACAGGGAAAACTGCTGCCCCCCCCAAAAAAAAAAAAACTGGAAAGATACAAATACAGAGAATCACAGCTTATTGGGATCAGAAGCCACTGGGCCAGGAGCTGCTAGGAACACACACATTGTAGTTGACGAATTGCTGGAGACTGAGCATAGATCAGCTTAAGAGATGAAAAAACCTGGAATTCCCTGGTGGCCCAGGGGTTAAGGATTCAGCATTGTCACTTCTGTGGCTTTGATCCTTGATCTGGTAACTTCCACAAGCCTGGCACAACCAGAAAAAAAAGGTGGGGAAAGGGAGAGAGAGAGTGAGAAAGAAATAAAAATTCTTGGAGGACAGGTGGTGGGGAGGGGTGGACTGGGTGTTTGGGACTGGCATATGCACACTATGGTATATGGAATGATTGGCCAGTGGGGACCTGCTGTATAGCTCAGGGAACTCTACCCAATATTCTGTGATAATCCATGTGGGAAAAGAATCCAAAAGAGAATATGTGTGTATATGTATAACTGAATCACTTTGTTGTACAGCAGAAATTATCACAACCTCCTGAATGAACTATACTTCAAAAAAGCTTTAAAAAATGGGGGAAAGAGAACTTATAGGGCCAGCACTAGGAGATTCCCCATACTTTTGTGAGTTTTACCCTTGTGAAACTCACTAGCTTGTTAGAGTCAAGATCAGAGAAATATCCCCTGCTCCTTCTGGCCGAGGAAGGGAAAAAGGAAACGTTTTGAAATTCACTCAGAGCACACTCTTATCCTTAAAAAAACACTTCCTTCCAGCAAAATGATTTTACCAGACCCTAGCTGATATGAGGTGAGAGAAATGCCCAACAGCAGTTCCTTCTCTAGCTTTTCAGATGGGAGAAGGGAAATGAACAACTCCAGGGGTTTCTTGTCTCACCTAGGGGGGAGAAAGGGTAACAAGAACTTGTAAGGCTCACAGGAGAGGGGCACAGATCCACTGAATTTAAAAGACCCCCTGACTGTAAGACTGAGACCTAATAAGAGGTCATAGGACGCTTCCCCTTCACACCTTTCTGCCACATCCATAGGATTCCTTCATATTAACATGGGGTTATACTTGAAAGAATTGTAAAGCTCAGATTCTATACAAGGAAGAATCTTTAGGAAAAACCAAAGACCAACACAGGACACCAAAATAAAGACACTAGAGGGAATTTTAATCTCTGGTACCTACCAACAGTAAATGCAGCCCAACTGCTAGTCAGATAAATGTAAAACATGACACTAAAGGTCTATAAAGGTCTATTCATCTCAGTGTTTTTATTCACATATCACATCTAGCTTTCAATATAAATTACAAGATATGATAAAATGTTTACAAAAAACAAAAAATAACAACACCCTACAGTCTCAAGAGACAGTGTAAGTACCAAAACTAGACTCAGAAATGACAGAGGCTTTGAAATCAAAAGACCAGGAATTTGAAAGCACTATCATTAGTATAATAAGAGCTCCAATGGAAAAATGAAAAACATACAAGAACGGATAGATAGGTCATGTAAACAGAGAGATAGAAACTCTAAGAATCGAAACTAAATGCTAGAAATTTTTAAAATATAACAGAAATGAAAAATACATTTGAGGCTCATCAGTAGACTGGAAACAGCTGAGGAAAATCAGTTATATAAGATATGAAGACATATGAACAGAAACTTCCCAAGTGAAAAGCAGAGAGAAAACAGACCATAGAAAAGGAACAGATATTCAAGAATTGTGGGACAGTTACAAAAGTTGTAAGACACATGTAATAGGAATAACAGAAGATAGAAAGAAAAGAATATGAGAAATATTTGAAGCAGTAATGACTAAAAATTTTCCAAAATTAGTGGCAGATACCAGACCTCAGATCAAAAGTCAAAGAACAACAAAGAGGTTAGAAATAAACAATAAAATAAACCTATATCTAGGCATAATATAGTCAAACCAAGAAAATTAAATAAAAAGAGAATTTTTTTAAAGGCCAGAGGGAAAAAAACTTTACTTATAGAAGAAAAAGCATAAGAACTACATCAGACTTCTCTCCAGAACTCCAGAATCGGGCAAGAGAACGTGAGGGAACTATTTAAAGTTGAAAAAATCCATCAACCTAGAATTCTATATCCAGTGAAATTATCCTTCAAATGTGAAGGAAAAATAAAGACTTTCTTAGACAAAAATTAAGGGAATTTGTTGCCGGTAGACTTGCCTTCTAGAAAATGTTAAATTCTTCAGAGAGATGGAAAGTGACACAGATAAGGAGGTTCAATCAGTATGAGGGAAGGAAGATCGTTAGACTAGAAATAAACTAATGTAAAAGAAAATATTTCCTTTTTCTTGTTCTTTTTTGGGATGATGCCTTTGTTTTTTAAATGTTTTATTATAGGTGATTATCATGTTCTGTCAATTTCTGATGTACAGTAAAGTGACCCAGTTATACACACATATACATTCATTTTCTCATCTCTAATCATGTTCTATCACAAGTGAATGGATATAGTTCTCTGTGCTGTACAGCAGGACCTCATTGCTTATCCATGCTAAATGTTTGAGGTTAGTAGATAATAGACTATTTTTCTTGTTCTTAATTGGTCAAAAGGAAAACTGTTCAAAATAACAGTAGCAAAAATGCAATGGATGATTATGGCTTATGAGTAAATGAAATGAAGGACAGTAATCTTATAAGGGATGAGTGAGAAGACTTCTCCATACTCTTAACTAGAAGCTACTCGCACTATGTGTGAAGTGGTGAGTGCTATTCAAAAGTAGGCTTAGATTAATTGTAAATATTTATTGTAGACTCTGAAGAAACCACCAAAATAATTTTAAAGCAAGTATAATTGACAGGCTAAGAGACGAGAAAAAAATTGGAATCAGGTTGATTTAAAACCAGTAAAGGTGGAAGACAATATGAAGATAATAAGTAACAAAGAAAAAGTGTGATGAGAAAAAAATGGTTGCAAATTTGGTAGATAACAATCTAGCTGTACGAATAATCACTTTAAATGTGAATGGTCCATAAACACCAAGGAAAAGACAAACCGTTAGAGTGGATCAAAAAATAACTGACTACTCATCAAAAAAATTTTAATTATTTTAAAAAAGAGATTAAAAGTAAGGGGGTGGGAGTTCCCATCATTCCTCAGCAGAAACAAACCCAGCTGATATTCAGGAGGGTGCAGGTTTGATACCTGGCCTCACTTAGTGGGTTAAGGGTCCAGCATTGCCGTGACCTGTGGCGTAGGTTATAGATGCAGCTAGGATCCCACATTTCTCTGGCTGTGGTATAGGCTGACAGCTATAGCTCCAATTCACCCCTAGCCTGGGAACTTCCATATGATACAGGTGCAGCCCTAAAAAGACAAAAAAAAAAATTTGAAAGGATGAAAGGAGGCTCCAGTGGCTATGGAGAGTTCCCTGCAGCACTCAGACAGCAGCCAGGGCCCAGGTATCATGAGCAGCCTCTCATGGGTTTCATCAGGCTATAGAGCTGCTATGTGGCCCACTGCTTTCTTGTCATGCCTGCTTGTGTTCACCAGTTTGGGAGGGCCTGCCTGGACCCAGGAGCAACTCTGGACAAGGTGAAGACCGATGGGCTATAGCAGTGGCTCCTTGGGGGATGTGATCCAGTGCTGTGAGGAGGGGTATCAGGCTGGTGGGAATAAAGATGCTGCAGGCACCAGACAGTGTCTGTGTGGTAGCACCCCATTACCTGTAGAGGAAGCCCTTCTACCCAGCCTTCATCAGCTACATGAGCTCTAACCCCTGGTAGCTCTGGTCTTGTAAGGTTCCCATGTGATCTTCACTTCAAGGACCATGATAGGAAATAGCAATTCTACTGAGGCTGTTCCTATCTTCATCGGGGAAGACTCTAGGAAGACTTCAGCATCCACAGTAAAAGACACCAAGAAGGGTTAACACAGGTCAGCGGGGGACAGGTGGGAAAATGAGGCTCCCAAAAACCGTCTGAACTGATTCATGAGTTTGTGGGAACATCACCATGTCAAGGCCTTGTGGTGGGAGCTTAGAGGGAGATCCATCTGTGGGTTCAGGAGCAATGAGTTGGTGGACCAGGCAGAGGAAAGTGACCACAGCAACATCTACTCTGCCTGAACCCTGGGGATGCCCATGGCTCCACCAGGGACCAATTGCCTTCACTGACAAGAAGTTCAACTCATACGCATTCTCTGCTCATCTGTCCCAGACCACTTCCCTGTCCACCCCAGCTGAGAGTGGTTCAAGCTGCCAACTTTATGTGCCTTTCAGTATTCTAAACTAGTAAGAAATTGGACCAAATCATTTCTGTACCAAAGTGACCAGACAACATTTTGGTGTCTCCAAAGATGGGCCCTTCTACTTCCTCTTCCCTAAAGATCAAAGATATTAAAATTCACTGTACTGTGAAAACTTTAAAAAGCAAAGGAAGGAAGAAGGATATACCATCCTGATATGAATCAAAGAAAGCAGAGGTGACTGTATTAATGGCAAATGAAGCTGACTTAAGAAGCAAGGATAACTTTAAGGGTAAATAGAGTCATTACATAAAGATAAAAGGGTCAATTCTCCAAGAAAACTAACAATATTTAGTGTATATGTGCCTAACAACAGAGTATCAATATAAATGAGGCAAAAACTGATAGAATTTCAAGAATAAGTATAATTGCAGACTTCCACACTTCTCCATCCATACTTGATAGATCTAGCAGGCAAAAGAAAACTCAGTATCATTATCAGTTCTCCTCATTATGATCTAAAGATTCAATGGAATCTCAAACAAAATCCCAGCAAGTTATTTTGTACATGTTTACAGATTTTGTAGTTTACAGTTTATCAAAAAGAAAAAGATCCAGGACTGCTAAAACAATACTGAAGAGCAAAATCTAGACTGATGCTATCTAACTTCATGACTTACTATAGAGTAATTAAAACAGTTTGGTATTGACAAAATAATAGACATATGGATGAGTGGAACAGGACAGAGAGGCACAGAAATAGAACCACGCTAAAATAGCTAACTGATCTTAGATAATGAATAAAGTCATTCAATGGAAAAAAGGATAATCTTTTTAACAAATTATATTGGAAAAATGGGATATATCCATGGGGAAAAAAATGACACAGACCTTAAACCATTCTAAAAATGAGTTCAGGAGTCCCTGTTGTGGCACAGCAGTTAACGAATCCAACTACGAACCATGAGGTTGTGGGTTCGATCCCTGGCCTTGCTCAATGTGTTAAGGATCCAGTGTTGCTGTGAGCTGTGGTGTAGGTCACAGACGTGGCTCAGATCTGGCATTGCTGTGGCTCTGGCATAGGCCAGTGTCTACAGCTCTGATTAAATCCCTAGCCTGGGAACCTCCATATGCTGTGGTTGTGGCCTAAAATGGCAAAAAACAAACAAAAAAATGAGTTCAAAGTGAATTGTATACCTAAATATGAAATGCAAAACTATAAGACTTCTAGAAGATGACACAAGGGAAAATCTTGAGTTTAAAGATGAATTTTTAGAGGCACAATCTATGAAACAAAGTTGATATCAGACTTCCTTTAAAGGAAAAATTTTCTGTTCTTTGATAGACCCTATTAAAATAATAAAAATGCAAGCCACAAATAAGGAAAAGTATTTGTAAAACCCACACCCAATAAAAAAATAACCTTGAATATAAAATCTATAAAGAACTCTTAAAACTCAGCAGTAAGAAAATAAACACCCACTTAAAACATGAGCAAAAGATTTAAATAGTTGTCACCAAAAATAATATGTCAAATAAGCCTATGGAAAGATGCTACATATCCTATGTCATTAGAAAATTACAAATTAAAACAACGTTGAGATACCATTGCATATTTATTAGAACGGCTAAAATCCAAACACTGACAACACCAAATGGTGACAAGGATGTGGAACAACAGAAACACCCACAGGAATGCAAATAACAAGCCACTTTCTCAAAAAGCTGAACATAGGCTTAACATACAACCCAGTGATCCCAGTATTAAGCACTACACAAATGAATTGTAAACACACTCACACAATTATCTGTACACAGATCTTTACAACAGCTTTATTCACAATTGCCAGAGCTGGAAGCAACAAAGCCCTTTAATAGATGCCTGGATAAATAAGTTATCAGCATACAATGGAAGAGTATTCAACATAAATGAAATGAGCTCTTAAGCCACGAAAAAACATGGAGGAATCTTAAATGCATATTGCCAAGTGAAAAGAGTCTTGCCAAAAAGGCTGTAAACTGTGTATTCCACTTATATAACATTCTGGAAAAGACAAAACTGTAGGTACGATGAATAGATCATTGTTTACTAGGACTTGAGGTGGGGAGAGGTGAATAGGTAGAGCGTGGAAATTTTGAGAATAAAAAAAGCAATCTATATGATATTATAAATATGCTCAGTGATGGCCAAGAGTTCAGGGGGATGGAGGGATGCATAGGTGGAACACAGGAGATTTTAAGGGGTGAATCTACTCTGTATGATATTTTAATGATGGATGCATGAGATTATGCATTTGTCAAAAGTTGTGAAGCTTCTTATTTTTTTGATCAAGCTTACCAAAAATTTCATATTTATTGGTCTTTTCCAAGAGTTAACTTTTGGTTTAATGGTCTGGTTCGTACATTTGTTTTTTATATAAAACTTTTATTAAGTCTTTCTCCCTTAATTTCTTCCCTTTATTTTTTGTATAGTTTATTGTTTTCTTCTAACCTTTAAATGAATGTATAATCCATTTCTTCATGGCTTTCTAAAATATATTTCATATTAGCAATTTTCAGCTGAATACCACTACACAGACACACACACTGTCTCATTATTCATTTCTAAATATTTATAATTTACATTTGGATTTCCTCTGTAATCCTAGCTATTTCAGAATAACATAATTGTTTTATTTATTTCCAGAAAATATGGCTTGCATAACCTCTGATTTGGGAAATTTTTTGAAGCATTCTTCAAGGCCTAATATAGGGTCAGTTTGGGTGCCTATTTCATTAAATTTTGAATGGAATAGAAATTATTTTGCCTGTGTAAAATCTTATACATATATTTCAATTACTTCTTGAATTTATATTAGTTTTAGTTTAATATATATCGGTTATCCTGTTGGGTGCCTAAAGGTGTGTAACTCATATTTTCCTAATGAATTTTGCTATTTTACCACTATGACTTTATCTCACTTAGTGCCTTTCACCTTGAGTTCTATTTTCTCTGGTACTGAAATTGGTACATACTAATTTTTAATAGTTGTGGAATATATCTTTTTCCTGTCCTCTTTTAAAAATTGTACTGTAAATATCAAAAATAAATATGACCCTTGAGATGTAGTTACAAAACAACTTTTTTCTGCATACATTCCTTTAAATGTATTTTAAGGTGCCCCCTACTCCTGGGTGAAAATGCAGACATACCATATATTTTTGAAGTTTACTTTAGTAGTAAAATCTTCAATTCTGTAGGTTTGGAACAGAATCTGGTTTTGTAATTTAAATGTCCATTTCTGTGTAGGGTATGACTTTCAAACTCCTTACATTTCAGGCCTTGGGTTGGTATCTGCTATCTGAAAGTGGGGCTTTGTTTACATTTGCTTCATTTAACCTTTCCATCTCTTGCTCCTCTATATTGTTGTTGATGGTTTCTGATTCGAGACTGAGGGAAAGTACAGGGACAGGAGAGCAAGGAATTTCTGACTTACTGTGGTAGTGATCTACCAACTGAGTAGGTTGACTCAGAAGATCTTTATATTTGATTCTTTTTAAATTTGCTTAGTATAGTAGATTTACAATGTTGTGCCAATTTCTTCTGCACAGCAGAACGACATACATATATAAACATTCCCTTTTTTTCCCTTTTTTAACGCCACACCCACAGCATATGGAAGTTCTCAGGCTAGGGGTTGAATCAGAGCTGCAGCTGCCAGCTTACACCACAGCCACAGCAACCAGGGATCCAAGCTGCATCTGTGACCTACTCTGCAGCTCACAGCAATGCCAGATCCTTAAACCCACTGAGGGAGGCCAGGGATCAAACCCATCTCCTCATGGATATTAGTCAGATTCTTAAGCCTTTGAGCCACAAAAGGAACTCCTACATTCCCCTTCTTATATTATCTTCCATCATGGGCTATCCCAAGAGACATGATGTAGTTCCCTGTGCTATACAGTAGGAACTCATTGCTTATCCATTCTAAATGTAATAGTTTGCATCTACTACCCCAAAGTATGGTAGTGGGCCTATCTTAGGAGACTGTCTCAGGTGCTTTTTTTTTTTTTTGTCTTTTTGTCCTTTGAGGGCTGCACCCACAGCATATGGAGGTTCCCAGGGTAGGGGTCCAATCGGAGATGTAGCCAACGACCTACGCCACAGCCACAACAACGCGGGATCCCAGCCACATCTGTGACCAAACCACAGCTCACGGCAACGCCAGATCCTTAACCCACTGAGCGAGACCAGGAATCGAACACACAACCTCATGGTTCCTAGCTGGATTCGTTTCCACTGCACTATGACAGGAACTCATCAGGTGCATTTTCTTTGATGGAGGCAAATCTCTCTTTATTTTATGGTTACATCCCCTTTCCTGGATCTGCACTCATTCGACCACATCTATTATTTCTCTGTATACGGTCTGCCACTCCTCTAGAATCCTTTTTGAGAGGACCTAAAATGACTCCAAGCCAACTCTCTCTTTAATATGGCACACAGTTGAACCCTCAGAACTCATTCTGTTATCCTTTTCTCTGATAAATTCCGAAAGTATAAGCCATACTCAAAATCCTGTTCGTTTACTCCATCCTCAAAACATCTAATTAATCCATCCCTAGCCATTTTGATTTCCCAGGATGGAATTTGGTACACTCTGTCCCCTAAATCCTTGGGGTTCACATAGTAAGTTCTTCAAGTAGTCTTGTTTCAAAGGATTTTTCATTTGTGGGGTGGGACTCTCCAAAAATCCTCTACATATCTTATCTCTAAGCCAACCCTTTGAATCTCTTTCTTGTGGTCATATAATTGGACTCTGGTCACCTCCTCTGAAAATTTCATTCCGACCCAGCATCTCACTTTGGAATGTAATATCCATGGTATCACTGATTTACCCAAAATAGTTTTAGCATCTTGTTACATGATTTTTCCTTATTATTTACTTTTTTACTGGGTATCTTGGCAGTTTTAGATAAAAATAATACTAGTTGGAAATTAGCTAAGCATAACAGAAGTTTATTTAAGGCTGTTAAATAGCTCACAGAGTATGTTCACAGAGAACAATCAGATACTCAGGCCCAAGGCTTGCTTAACATGAAAAACTAAACCACAACATAATGGCTCTACTAGTGAAGATAGATGTGCTATTTCTATCCCACAAAAACACCCAAATCTCACAAATCCTACTGGAAGCTGGATGCCAGGCTTCAACCATTCTCCGTGAAAAGCCAGTGACACTTGCCCAATGACTGATGGTCATTTTCCCACTTTTAGTCACATATACCTGCCATAATCTCAACGGTTGCTAGGAATATCTACTCTATAGATAAGAGACTTAAAATGGGTAAAGTCTCCAAGGGGGAATGATGTCCCCAAAAATGAGTGTGTTGCAAAAAGACAAGTGCCTACTTCTGCATGTCACTTTCAAGTGATATTAGCTAGATTCTTTTGAACCAGAGAACATATATCTCAATAGAGATACTTACATTCACATTTATTGTGTTGTTGGAGTTATTCCTGTCACCACACTTGATATTTTCTATTTATAACACAATATTTTCCCCTTCTTAGTTGCAAGGTTTAGTTTTTACTCTACTTTTACTTCTGGGTTTTTTTGTGTGTGTGTTTTCTTCTTGTCAAATTAATATACACATTAGTAACAAAGCAAGTAATAGAGAAGGGCTTATGAGAAAAAAAAATCGTCTCCTAACTTTATACTCCCCATTCTTCCGATGACATTTCTTATAATTCCAATTTTTGTTTTTTTCTGATAAAAATATCATAACTCTGAGAGTTATTTTTATCCCTATTTACTTTTTTCCTTTTTTTTAAGAGCTGCACCTGTGGCATATAGAAGTTCCCAGGTTAGGGTTCAGATCAGAGCTCCTGCTTCTGGCCTATGCCCTAGTCACAGGCCAGACTAGGTGTGATCTGAGCCACATCTGTGACCTATGCTGCAGCTCGCAGCAAAGCTGGATCCCACAGAGCAAGGCCAAGAATCAAACTCACATCCTCACAGACACTATGTTGAGTTTTTAACCTGCTGAGGCACATCGGGAATGCCTACCTCTGTTTCTTGATCCATCAATTTGACATAAGTTTAAGATTAGAAATTCTTGATCCATCAATTTGACATAAGTTTAAGATTAGAAATTTCTCATTTAAATATTCTTTTGACCATAAAGTAATCTTGGATTTTTGAAAGAATGGTATGACATAAGCAATGCAGCTCTCGGGTCTCTTAGGTGGGCATTAAATAGCACAGTAGAGAGTATTTTCATCACCATTGGTGGTTTCAGACAATGCACTATCAACTGTTTTCCAAACACACATCTTATTCTATCTTGGTTTACTTGCTAATTTGAATGGAACATTTCTGAAATAGCTGTGAGTCTTTTTCTCATGTCATTCTTCAGTACCGGAAAATTCTCCTCTATTATTTCTTTAATAACGTTTTCCTTATATCTTCTCAGCTCTCTCATCCTGAGATTTCTATTCGCTTTTTTGTTGTTGTTGTTCTTCCCTTTATAGCATGATTCTAGGAACCTACACAAGTATGTTATTTCCCCTTTACATATCATAACTGAGATTTCTATCTTTTGTAAGTTGAATCTCTAGGATAGGTCTCATGGGTCTTATCTTTCCTCTCACGTTTCTCATTATTTGTCTTTTGCCCTGCATTTTTGAAAACACTTGTCCCCATCACATCCTTCTAGTCTCCCAACCTTTGCCACATTGCATGTTGAGATCATCTGGGATTTGAGATCCTAGATGGTTAGGTTATTATTCCTTTTTGATTGCGCATAAATAATTTTTTAGAATTAGCTAAATATTTTGTGTATGCATTTGGACTGACATTTTGCTTGCTTATTTGCTGGCTTTCTTTTTGTATCTCATGGGTTTACTGTATATATATATGTATGTGTGTATATATATACAATTTTTGAGGTATTTTCTAACAATCTTTCAGAGTTTATGCATGGTGAATTTTTTTGTTTGTTTCTTTTTAGGGCTGCACCTGCAGCATATAAAAGTTCCCAGGCTAGCGGTCAAATCAGAGCTGCAACTGCCAGGCTACAGCCACAACCATAACAATGCCAGATCCAAGCTGCATCTGTGACCTACACCATAACTTATGGCAATGCCAGATCCTCAACCTACTGAGTGAGGCCAGGGATCAAGCCCACATCCTCATGGATACTAGCTGGGTTTGTAACCCATTGAGCTACAACAGGAACTCCTGCAGCAAAGTTTTTAGACATTATAATTCTGTAACATCTTTGGTAGGCCTTTGAAATTTCATGCCATTTACACTGAGTATAGAATTTCAGGTTCAAAATAATTTCCTTCAGAATAGTGAACATTTTGCTCCAATGTTTTCTGACATACATTATTTTTTTTTATTAGAAGCTTGATGCCTATTTGACTTTCATTGATTTGTAGAAAACCCACTGGAGCACAGTGGGTTAATGATCCAGCACTGTCTCCAGGGCAGTCCGGGTTTGATCCCTGACTCAGTGCAGTGAGTTAAGGATCCAGCGTTGCTATAGCTGTGGTGTAGGTTGCAGTGGCAGCTCAGATTTGATCCTGGCCAGAGAACTTTGATATGCTGTGGGAACAGTCAGAAAAAGCGGGGGAGGGGGGGACTCTTTTTTTCTTTCTGAAAACTAAATTTTCTCTCTATTACTGTTTGCAGATGACATGATAATATACCTAGAAAATCCTAAAGACACCACACAAAAAAAAAAAACTGTTATATTTCATCAATGTGTTTCATAAAGTTGCAGGATATAAAATTAATACATAGAAATCTCTTGCATTTCTATATGCTAACAATGGAAAATCAGAAAGAAAAATTAGGGAAACCATGCCATTTACCATCACATCAGAAAGAATAAAATACCTATGAATAAACCTACCCAAGGAGACAAAAGACCTGTACTCTGAAAACTATAAGACTCTGATGAAAGATTTCAAAGACGACACAAACAGATGGAAAAATATACCATGATCTTGGATTGGAAGACGAAGTGTTGTCAAAATGACTATACTACCCAAGGTAATATACAGATTAAAGGCAATCCCTATCAAATTATCAATCAAATTCTTCATAGAACTAGAACAAAATATTTTAAAATTTGCGTGGAAATAAAAAGACCCCCAAATAGCCAAAGCAATACTGAAAAGAAAAACGGAGCTGGAGGAATCAGGCTTCCTGACTTCAGACTATATTGCCAACTACAATCATCAAAACAATATGGCACTGGCACAAAAACAGATATATGGGTCAGTGGAAGAGCATAGGAAGCCCAGAGATAAACCGAAGCCCCTATGGTTAACTTAACTATGACAAAGGAGGCTAGAACATACAGTGGAGGAAAGATAGTCTCTTCAATAAGTGGTGCTGAAAAAACTAGACAGCTGCATGTAAAAGAATGAAATTAGAACAGTTTCCAGTACCATACATAAAAGTAAACACAAAATGGATTAAAAACCTAAACATAAGGCCAGATACTATAAAACTCCTAGAGGAAAACAGGCAGAACTCTCTTTGACATAAATGGCAGCAACATCTTGTTTGATCCACCTCCTAGAATAATGATAATATAAAGAAAAATAAACTAATTGGGATCTAATTAAATTCAAAATCTTTTGTACAGCGAAGAAACCATAAAAAAAAAAAACACTAAAAGACAACCCACAGAATAGGAGAAAATCTTTGCAAATGATGCAACTGATAAGGGACAAATCTCCAAAATATACAAACCACTTGTATAACTCAACAACAACAAAAAAAGACCCAATCGAAAATGGGCAGAAGACCTAAATAGATATTTCTCCAAAGAAAACATGTGGGTAGTCAATAGGCACATGAAAAGATGTTTATTATCCTCAATGTTTTTAAAATTTCTCCCATGAAGTGAAATATTGCATATACTTTCTTTGATACTGTTTACTTCAAAAGCTGATAAAAACATTTCTTTCCTCAGCTTTGAAATTATTTTCTTTTATGTTAACAATTTCCTCTCTTTCATTTTTTCTTTTCTCTATTTACAATGTAAAATTTAGGTGGAACTTCTCTTGAAATTTACAGATTTCTATTCCATGACTAATATGACTTTTCAGGCATATTATACATCTCATTATTTTGAGAAGATTTTAAAAAGGATTATCCTCCTTAGCTATCTTGATTCATAGCTATTTCTCCATCAATGATATAAGGATGGGATATGTACTCCTGGCTAGAGAGTTCCTATAATTCTGATTGTGGAAGATTTTAAAGTCCTCTTGAAAGTTTCTGTATACCTGAATACTCATCAGCTTCTCCCAATCATTTGCTTTTTTAGCTTGTCCACCTGAACCAGGTCAGAAGGGGAAAAGTAAGCTACCCAGGCATGCAGACCATATTTCCCCAATTTATCACATTCACCCTGTCTTTGTGCCCATCCTCCTACTGAATCTTGGCCTCTTTAGCTTTGAATGTCTGTAGAACAACTGCATTTGTCATGACTTTCAGTTATCGCCATGTATCCAATTCTATCTGCTTTAGACGTCTTTAGGAATTTCTTGAAATTTCTACTTCACTGATTTTTTTTTGTTTCACCTTTAACATAGTAATTACTTAATGATTTTTAAAAATTCTCATCATTTCCAGAAATGTTGAGCAGGAAGGAAGATAGCTACAGGCTCTCATTTTGCAGTCTTGACCCAGTTTCTCTGGAACACAATCAAGGATACCGTTTTTTGAAAGATGATACTCTGGGTACTAAGTTCAAGCCCCATGCAGTTCGTTATTTTCAAAGTCCTGGGCTCTGACTGGAACACTGGAAGCATGGTGGTCAAGAATGGAGAAGGCCAGTATTTCAAATGGACTTTGTCCGAGTCTGGGATGTTATACCTGTTATTACTGGGGGGGGGGCATTGTTCAGAATAGTTAAATAATTGCTTTCATAAAGTGGATAGTTAGTCCCTTTTATTATTTTTTTAATTTTATTGGAGTATAGTTGCCTTGTAATGCTGTCTTAGTTTCAGGTGTACAGCAAAGTGAATCAGTTATACATATACTTATATCCATTCTTTCCTCCCACATAGGTTATTATAGAATATTGAGTAGACTTCCCTGTGCTATACAGTAGGTCCTTGTTAATTATCTATCTACTTTTATACATTAGTGTCTATTTTTATATACAGTAGTGTGTATATGTTATTCCTATCCTCCTAATTTATCTCTCCCCCCTCCCTGGTTTTCCCCATGGCAACCGTGTTTGATTTTGAAATGTGTGTTTGTTTCTATTTTATAGATAAGTTATTTTGTATCATTTAAAATTAGATTCCACATATAAGTGATATCACATGATATTTGTCTTTCTCTGACTTACTTCACTTAGTATGATAGTCTCTAGGTCCATCCATGTTGCTGCAAATGGCATTGTTAAAAATACACCATTCGAGTATTGAAAAGCCACTATATTTAAAGGAGAAATTGTTTAATTGCACATGAGTAGTTTCATTGGCAAATTGCATCCACAAAAAAGATTTTCTGAGCTTCAAAGGGGATCATTAAAAAATCAGAATCACTTTGAGAACTCTGAGATGTTAGCTTTTCTTTACTAAATGATAGTACATTTTTTAAATGGAAGTAAGCATTCAATAATCAAAATACAGAAGAGTATTCTAAGGCTAATTTTTTTTGGTCTTCTTTGAATGGTTTGATCATAAATTCCTTAATTTAAAAAAATGTTTTCGGAGTTCCCAGAAATGAATCTGCCTGACATCCATGAGGATGCAGGTTCAATCCCTTGCCTTGCTCAGTGGATTAAGGATCTGGCATTGCCATGAGCTGTGGTGTAGGTCACAGAAGCATCTCAGATCTAGCGTTGCTGTGGCTGTGGCATAAGCCAGCGCTACTGCTCTAATTCAAACCCTAGCCTGGGAACCTCCATATGCCATGGTTACAGCCCTAAAAAGACTCCCAAAAAAACCTGTTTGGGAGATACAATAAAGAAACACCAAACTATTATGTGGCACTGTCTAAGAGGATAACTTAGTGCACTGGGGTAAAATGAAAAATATTCAAAAATTAACATTTCAAGCTAAAAGTCTCGAACTTTAGTTAACTATATGTACTCAGTAAATATGATAGACTCTTGCTTTTCTCTCCTCCTCCATCATTATTAGCTCAGAAGAAAGAAGAGATAAAATTAATAAAGTCTAACTCTCTTTTGTTTTCAGGAGTGGAACTGAAACCACAGATTTATGACCAGAACTGGGAGGTAGTACTGTATGCAAAAGTCTATTCATGATGGACTCAGCTTTAGATCTTCAGTATCAGAAAACTTGCTGGTGGACAATGATTCATGCTTTTCTAGAGAAGAGAACAGGAATGTGATGACCAAATAACAAATGGATAAAAATGTTTGGGGTACTTATAGAGATCATTTATTTAAGGAGCCATTAACTGGTGGTCCATGAATCCTTAGAGCACTTCTGAGGATCTGTGACTTGAATTTAAATTCAAAACTTCATAGAAGCTGTGAATATCTAGCTTTCATCAGGCTCTCAAAATCTGCAAATGACCCCATAAATCTATAACTTTGTTGACATCAATGATCAATGACCAAGAATCTATAAGTCTGTAGAAATCTGCGCAATGATTGAGCTGTGTTGGTCCCCAAGGAGTCCCGGGCTTGTTGACATCAAGGCTACACATGTGTCTCGTGTTCTACCTTCATCAATTTTTTGATTATAAAGATTTTCTGGTCAGATCTAGATACATAAAGCGGTATAAGTTATACTGCCCTGCTCACCTTTAAATGGAATATTTGATACTCAAACTTTAGATTTAGTAAGAAAATAAATCACAGAGCAGGATATTATATCAGCATTGTCTATTTTCCATCTATCTTACCTTGAAGGTTTTTATATTAACATTACTTTTATAATTTTTCTAACACTAAAAAAAGTGCTCTCAAAAAATGCACCATCTGTGCTTTGTCTGATTATCTGGTCCAAATGGAATGGATGTCAAATTCTGAGCCCCCTTTATTTTTATGAAAATAAAAAGAAGCTTCACTTCTAACTCAGCTTTATGAGTGAATCAATGAGAAGTCAGCTACTGCATAATCTTCCTCCTAGAAAGTGATAAATATTTACAGTATATAATGAGATTTCATGTCAAAAATTGATGGTATTTATTGTGTTTTAATAAAAGCAGATTTGAAAACATTAGTTTTATTAAACAAAAAAGAATATTGTTTTAAAAATTGCCATTTTCATATTAGCTTTTTCTTTGGAGACCTTATATACAAAGGCAGATTTTTAGCTAACTATATTACTATGGAAATCAGCTCCAACTGAATAGAAATAGTACAAAATAATGAAAACACTAATACATCTTTACACATTGTATTATTCATCTATCAATTACTTTCCCTTTTGTGTGCCCCACTCTTCCAGGTTTGGCTGTATAACAGTCATATTTTTTCCAGTATTTATTCTCAATTTCTTTTCTCAATCTTGATCCTAAGAATTAACTAAAAAAGAATATTTAAAAGGTCATGTTGTCCTTTCCTGTGCAAATCTGGAAGATAAGGCTGTTACTAAAGCATTTTCTAATTTTTTAAGTAAATGTTAAAGGGAACATTTGGTTCTTTTATGAAAAGCCTTTCCCAAACAGGTCAAATGTGTTACAGGTGGTGGCAACACAGATTTTTCTTCCCAATCTGTTCAGGTCCCCTAACTCCTGGGGGAAGCGAGTTCGAAAGGATTATCCCTCACCTAGTTTTTAAAATCACATAAAACTTTGAGCTTTAGAATCTGATAGCTCTCCTACAGTGAAAGGGACTAAGAGATTGCTCTGGAAAAGGTAATGTTTCCTGTAGCCCGCGATGAGAATATATGGTCACAAGTGACCTGTATGTCAGAGATTGTAATGCAAATGCTTCTTAGCATCTGGCTTAAAATAATAGATGGTTAGTGGCCACAGCTACCTGGAAAGTGCAGGCTCACATAGACAATAAGACACACTGGGTTGGTAGATGCAGACTCTTACATTTAGAATGAATAACCCATGAGGTCCTCCTGTACGGCACAGTGCCAGTCTCTTGGGATAGAACACGATGGAAGGTAATATGAGGAAAAGAACGTATGCATATGTATGACTAGGTCACTATGCTGTACAGCAGAAATTGACACAACAGTGTAAATCAGCTATAATCTAATTTTAAAAAAACAGTGTGTTTGCCAGGAAAAAAAAAAAAATCTGTGTGCTAAATTCAGCCAGTAGGGCACTGGATTTTGATCTCCAGACTATAGGCTATGTCAAAGCTTATGGGACTGATTTTGTCCCTTCCTCTTTTGCACTCATCCATTAGTCTGCTTTTTATAGTTTGGTGTATCTTCCCCTCACCATCAATGCTTTTTTCTGGTTGTTATGTTTACATTTCCCTAAATTTTTTTGTTTTAGGTAAATAACACATCCATGTGTTCAAAAGAAAAAATGTGAAGTAATATAGTGTGAAAGCCTTTCTTTCTTCTACGCTTGCCTTTATGTGCCCAGTAGCATCTTAATTCCCATATCTGACAGATAAATTTTATTACTGTTTTTTGGTGTTTCCAACACCGGTTTTGTTTTGCGTTTTAGGCCACACCTGCAGCATATGGGGCCAGGGGTCATATCAGAACTACAGCTATGGCAACACAGGATCTGAGCTGCATCTGCAACCCATACCACAGCTTGCAGCAATCAGATCCTTAACCCACTGAGTGAGGCCAGAGACCGAACCCACATCCTGTGTTGGGCCCTTAACCTGCTGAGACACAATGGGAATTCCTCTACCAATGTTTTTACATGTGCATGCAAGTACGTAAATACACACACATATTCTTTTTTTTTTTTTTTTTTTTTTGTCTTTTTGCTTTCTGGGGCTGCGCTCAAGGCATATGGAGGTTCCCAGGCTAGGGGTCTAATTGGAGCTGTAGCTGCCAGCCTGCACCACAGTCACAGCAACATGGGATCTGAGCCACTTCTGCAACCTACACCACAACTCATGGCAATGCCAGATCCTTAGCCCACTGAGTAAGGCCAGGGATCGAAAATGTAACTTCATGGTTCCTAGTCAGATTCGTTTCCCCTGTGCCATAAAGGGAATTCCAACACACATATTCTTATGCTCTCTATTACAGACAAAACATTGCATGATTTACATACACTTTTTCTTTTTAAATCCAAATGTTTGAATGTCACTTTTTACTTAAAAATAAACGTATGAATATATTAATACATATGAATATACACACATACACCTTGAGCATATATCTACCCTAGTGACTTTTATGTGTATATATACATTGTTCCTTCATACTTTTATACAGCTGCATTATATTCCTTTGTAAAGTTATATATTTTAATTCATTTAACTAGTTTAATATTGGTGGATAGTCAAGTGATTTCCAAATATTTTCTATTCTAAAACCTGATGCATGCATCATTTTGCATGAATAGCATTCTGCATGCATTGTTTTGCACTGCATATAATGAGATTTCATGTCAAAAATAATATACGTGTAAAATAAAAGTAGAAATATGATTTGGCCAGGTTAAAGATAAATAGATTCATAATTTTGACAGATACTGCCAAATTACCCTTAGTAACCAGATTAGTTTGATTCAATATCCTTTATCACCATAGCTTGCCCACAACATTTGCAAACAAAAGGTGCAACAGTTAAATTTTGCCAGTTTAATGGTTAAAAAAGATATTCTAGTGTAGTTTCAATGTACTTTTCATATTATAAATGAGATTGAGCATCTTCTCATGTGTTTTAGAAAACATTTATATTTGCTTTCCCGTTAATTATCTATATATATATATCACTTGCTCATTTTCCTATGTTATTGATGTTCTCAACAACTAATATTTATAGAGATATTAGCTTTTTGTATGTAAGACCAGATATGTATGTATATAAGCCCCACTCTCTTGTTTATCTTTGATTGTTGCTAGTGGTGGTTTCATTTTCCATGTAAAGTTTTGGGGTTTTTTTTGTTTTAATAAAATTGAATTTATCAACATTTTATTTTATGGCTTCTGGATTTTGAGTCAAAGAAAGGTCTTCCTCATGCCAAAATTATAATGGAATTAATCTGTTTTCTTCTAGCATTTTTATCATTTCATATTTTTACATTCTAAACTTTGATCTTTTTGTATTTACATTGGCATATGACATGACATATCCTGCAAGTAATATTTCACCTATTTCTCCTAGATTTTAGATATCATCTTCATTATATAATGCATTTGTGTTTGCATTTGGATATATTTCTAGAATTCTGTACAACTAGTTTTCTATTTATTCATAAATACCACATTGTTTTAATGATGTATTCATACATGGAAGGGCTATTTTTACTAAAATTTTTCTTGGTTATTCTTGCCTTGTGAACTTCGTCAGCTTTTCTAGCTTTTTTTTAAATTTGGTATTTTTATTGAGATTATAAAAAATTAACTAACATGGGACGACTGAATTTATTTGTGATGTAAATAACAAGAATGTAGTCTCTCTATTTTTTTCAGGCCTTTATGTGTGTGCCCTTCAGGAGGTTTTTAATATATTCTTCACACATACATTTCACATTTTCCCTGAGACTTATTTTTAGTTATTTCATTTTCTATTAATATTTTTTGGTAAAGAAGTTCTTTCCTTCCTTAAATGTTATATTTGATGGCTTTTTGTTCATAGAAAGCCATTTATTTCCACAGTAAGTAAAATGTGGCTTTGGTGCTGAGATAGATGTAGACAAAAATAGATAGAGGTTCCGATGTGAGATCATCATGTTAAGGAAACCTGTATCTATTCTTATCTTGCGTGTTGTTTTTCAATTCAAAACAAGTATTGAACTTTGTCAAAAGCCTTTTTTGGAAACTTAGATGTTATCATTTTTTCTCCTTATGCATATCAACATAATGAATGATATTAACAGATACCCTAATATGGAACTATCCTTGCCTTGATGGAATTAAATCCAGTAGTTGCCTGGTGTATTTTAAGCGTTGCTAGATTCTATTAGTTAGTGTTTTATTTAAAACATTTGCATTGATAAGTAAGTAAGATTGTTCTTCAGTGTTCTATTTTACGCCATATTTGTTAGATTTTGGTATCTGTACCATATTCATTGCAAAAATAATTTGAATTCCTTAAATTTTTCTAATGCACTGGATAAGTTTAAATAATATAACTTATCTACTTCTTAAGGCTTGCTAGACTTCTTTTGTGAACGTGTTTGGCCTGGTGCTTTCTGGAATTGCTTAACTCTCTTCTATGGAATCAGTCTGTTTAAATTTCCTATTTCATCTGTATTCCTGGAAAATAAAACATTTCATCTAGGTTTTCAAATTTACTCCAGTAAAATTATTTTGCTGAGTTTTTAATTCCCTCTATTCCTAAAAATATTTCCCCTCCTTGTAACTTTTTCTACTTTGTTATCGAGTGTTCCCTCTCTGAGATTAGCATTTTTTACAAATAAAATCCTAGAAATCAAAATGAAATAAATTTTGAAAATAAAAACAAATAAAATCCACCATTATTCTATTTTTTAGTTAATGAATCCATGTTGTCAGAATAATAGCACTATACTGTTGGCAGGCCGGTTCCTCTCCTGGCTTTGGTGGCTGCAGCAGCTCAGATCCATGCTATGGGTCAGCCTGTGCTGCTCTCCTCTGTGTATCTCTCACTCTCTTCCTAAATGAGCAGGCCGGTTGAAACATGCTGTTTCAAGGCAATGGCAGAAGCACAGAGGGCTTGCTTCTCTATGCAAGTGCACTTCAAGCCTCTACTTGCCCATCCACTGGCCTCCCATTTGTTCAAGGAAAGCTGCAAGTCTGATCACTCAGTCTGGAGACAGAGGACAAATACAGGGAAAGCTGAACAAGTAGGACCAACATTCAATCCACCAAAATTCCTCTGCTTTCCTTCAGTTTATTTAATTTTCCCTTCCCTAAATTTTCTGAGTTAGATATCTATTCATGACTCCATAATTTACGGACTTTAAATATTTTAAGATTATGAATTTTCTAAGCCCTATTTTAACTATATCCCGTAGGTACCTGTCCTTACTACTTTTTTGCTATATATGATGCAATCTCATTTTTTACTTATTCTTCAACCTAGACTTTAAGAAAATGTTCTTACTGATTACAGATAATGGGGCTTTTTGTTGTCTAGTTTTATTGCATGGGGATTAGAGAATGTTGTATCTGAGATTCTTATTTGTTTATAATTCAGAATAGATTAAGGATTTCCTGGTGGTCTAATATGTGGCCAATTTTTCCAAATATTCCCAGGTTGATTCAAAATTAATTAGGTACATAATTATCTTATCAATTAGCTCTACTTTCTTATTTATATTGTTTCAATATTATATATACTTAATTATTTCCAGCCACTTGATCTGACATGGACCAAGAGAGGTGAATTAATGTTTCCCACTAGTGTTTTTGTCTATTTATGTTTCTATCACCTGCAATTTATACTTTATGAATGTTTGGTGCATAGATATTCATAACTGCATCATGTTCACTGTGAGTTACACACTTCTGCACTATGAGGTTTTCTTTTTTGGTGCAATTTGGCTGAAGTCCCTGCTTTATTTTTATTTGTATTTTCTGGCCTATCTTTTTTTTGTTCTTTCATTTTTCAGCCTTACTAAAGTAATTTATAGGTCAGTCCATGCCACAGAATGTAGAATGGGGTTTTGTAACCCATCTCGGAAATTCTCTTCTTTTAAAAGCTAAGTAAGCCTTTTAATAAATGAGTTATTGATATAAAAATTGTTTTGCCTTTATTCCATGTTAGCATTTGTATTGCATTTTCCTCGTGATTTTAAAATGTCTTTCATTACCAAGCCTATTGTCTTTGCTTTTTGAGTGTTGTTTTTCTGCTATTCAAATTACGTTTTTCTTTAGCTATTACCTTTATAGTAATAAATATTTATATTAGAGCCTAAGTTATGTACTTCTTTTAACTATATCCTTGCTATAAATAATGACTAAAAATTAGGATATTTTCTCTTCCTTTTTCCCTCTACTCCCTCTTCTCCCTCTTTTGACCTAGGTTACTAATTGTGTTTACTTTCAATAAAACATGTAAGAGTTTTACTTAACTTCTTAGCTTCTTTTTCCCTTGCCTATCCAATTTTTGTTGTATAATTTTATATATTCAAGGCACATTATATTTATATTTTATTCTGACACTCAACTTCCACATTTGTTATTGTCTAGATAGTGAGGTAAATACATACAATATTTATTTCCAGTCTTTTGGCTACTGTTTGCCGAGTTACTTCTTACTTGGCCAAAATTCCCATGTTCTCATAATTCCCTTAAGAAGGGTTCAGTGGCACAATATTCTCTGAGCTCAAGCATCACCAAAACTGTTCATAGATTTTATATATTAATAGAAAGTTGGTGGCTAAACAACCTTTGGCTCATACTCTTTCCTTGGGTATCTTGTTCCTTTGCAGCCTTTTTGTATTTAACTCTGATAAGTCATATGAGGTCAGTATTTTGCTCTACTAGGAATCTTTAATTTTTTTCCCTAAGTGCTGCTGCGGTGATGGCTTCCCCTCCCCTTCCTTCTCTTCTTCCTCTTTTTCCTTCAATTTTAAAGTTCACGTGAAAGTCTTAGAGTTGACCATACTGGATCCATTTTCCTGGTCTACTTGGTGTCCATTTTAAAATGCTGAACGTGGAGCTCCCGTTGTGTTGCAGCAGAAACAAATCCAACTAGTATCCATGAGGTTGCAGGTTTGATCCCTGGCCTTGCTCAGTGGGTTGGGGATCCAGCATTGATATGAGGTGTAGTGTAGGTCGCAGACATGGCTCAGATCCCACATTGCGGCAGCTGTGGTGTAGGCCTGCAGCTATAGCTCCCTAGCTTGGGAACTTGCATATGCTGTGAGTGCAGCCCTGAAAAGCAAAAAAAAAAAAAAAAAAAATGCTGAACATGATGGAGGATAAAGAGAGAAAAAGAATATATATATATATATATATATTCCTGTCGTGGCTCAGTGGTTAACAAATCCAACTAGAAACCATGAGGTTGAGGGTTCAATCCCTGGGTTCAGTGGGTTAAGGATCTGGCGTTGCCATGGTGTAGGTTGCAGATGCAGCTCAGATCCCACATTGCTGTGGCCGTGGTGTAGGCTGGCAACTACAGTTCTGATTAGACCCCTAACCTGGGAAGCTCCATATGCCGCGGGTGCAGCCCTAGAAAAGACAAAAAATATATACATATATTTATATACATACACATGCATACATATAACTGGGCCATTTTGCTGTACAGTAGAAATTGACAGAACACCATAAGCTAACTATAATGGAGAAAATAAAAATCGTAAAAAAAATTTTTTAATTTTTTAAAATTTTAAAAATGCTGAACTTCATTTGAGCGCAATGATCCTGGAAAACAGCAAAGATTAAAGAAACATCCTTACTCTTTTGTGTTCTGGAAAATTGCTTATTTCAAAGAAGCACCCTTCTGTATATGACTTAGATAAGACTCATGAATTACTTGTGACAAGGGAGACACAGACCTTCCAAACTCCAGTTCTTTGCCTCATAAATAATTAGCTGAACTGTTTTGTCCTCAATGTGCAATCGGAATGAAATGTTTGTTAAATAAACTTTGCCTGATTTTCTGTCCTTCCTCCAGGCGTCTGAACTTTGAACTACCCTTTGCCTAAACTATCACACTCTTTAAAGACAGCAGGACAATAGGCTGACCTCAGGGTAAAAATATTCTCTGATTTACTGTCTGATTATAAAAACTTCTTCTGCTCCTGCACCATCTGGGCAGAGGAATACTTAGGTCTTGCCTCCATCCCAGGTGCTACTGATGAAAATTTACATAGTTTTAATTGACATTCAAATCCCTGAATTCTCTGGGTATTTTAGAATGCGCTCTGGGATTAAACATAGATGGGAGATGAAGCATGGAGAAAGCAGACTGAAAGACTCAGGTCTCTTTGCTGGGCTCCATCATTATCCAATTTTCTTTTGTACTCTCCTCCTTTCCTTCACCTTTCTCCCATTTCATATAGTCTTTATGGTAGCAAAAACGGAAACCGACCTCTTATTCCAGCTCTTTTTCTCTTGAGGCTAAAACAGAACTTTAGAAAGTTAAAACATTTTTTGTCCATTATTATTGCATAATCCTCCCTTGAAGTAATCGGTGCTGAATGGGACATCAAGGCCTGAAGAGGAGTGAGAAGGGAAGAGACAGGAATTACAGAGGAAAGAACGAAATGGTATCCTACATGGAAATGAGCTGGGAAATGGTTTCATTAACGTGATAGAAGTGCCTTGATTTATTTGTAGCCTCATCAAGTCTCCCATCCTCCTAGATCTCCAAAATCTGCAAGTCCTACAAGTCTCTGGATAGAGCCCAGCAACATCCTGGAACATCTCGCTTCCAAGTCCTACGGGTAATGGGGTATAGATTTAACCCTCCCCCAGCCTTCTTTAACACATCTTTCTTAAAATACCCAAGATGAGCGTTAACTGGCCCTTCAGTTTTCTGTTAATAACTCCTTACTTTCAACTCATTATTGCATCGGTCTCTTCCTTTTACAATGGAAAATATTTCCACTTCTCTAAGTCTCTGTTTCTTCATCTATAAAATGGAAATTATTGTATCTTCTCTATAGGTATCATACCTATGACCTAGAATGAGAATACGCCTAGATTGAAGATCTGATCCTATGATTGAGAATTAGAAATGACCATATCAATATCAATTATAATTAAATACTCACAATGTATAGTACTTCCCATGACTATGATATATTAAAAAAACAGATCTGGGAAGTTCCCGTCATGGTGCAGTGGAAACAAATCTGACTAGGAACCACAAGACTGCGGGTTCAATCCCTGGCCTTGATTGGTGGTTTAAGGATCTGGCATTGCTATGGCTGCGGCGTAGGCCGGCAGCTGTAGCTCCGACTAGACCCCTAGCCTGGGAATCTCCATATGCCCTGTGTGTGGCCCTAAAAAAGGCAAAAAAATAAAAATAATAATAATTAAAAAAAGACAGATCTGAGGAAGCCTCTAAAGATACAAAGGAAAATGCTGGCAATGGAAGTTTTTCCAAGGTCCATCATGTCCTTCTTTCTCTGGGGCTCTGAATACCTTCAGGAACTGACTATTCCTAGGGTTTTGTCTCAAACAGCTTCTCCTCTAGCCTCGATGTGCAAGTCAGTTGTCATTACAGCAACATGACCAGGCTCAACCAGCTGAGGTAGTTGGGGCTACCAGGCCTGTTAAGGCAAAACTATCTAAAGATTGGTGGCTCCATGAGCATCAGAGAGGTTACTGCCTGGAACATGTTATAGCCTGTGTTTTAACTGGCCTGCTCCCTAGAGTCTAACCCACATGGGGGAACTCTTATCCTCCTCAACGGGCTCTACTTCTTTTTGATCTGTCTCTTATTTTTGTATCTAATCTTCAGAAAGAACGATGATTGATGGGAGTGGGGGATGCTGTGTGGCTTCTCTAAGTTTTATTTTCAGCAAGAGCCAAGGAAAGGGGAAGGAAGTCCTGGAGTCCAGCACAAGGCTGCTTTCTGGTCCTGAGTGGGCAGGCATCCTGATACCTCCATGGCTGTTTGACACCCATCTTTGTGGGGATTTGCTGTGACTCATTTGACCCAACTAGTGACAGAGCCATCTGTTATCACAGAACCCAAATCAGAACTGTCCAGTCAGGAAGCAAAATAATAATAACAATAATAATCATAATAATAATAATCATACCATCATCATCAGCATCAACATCTCTGAATCATAGGACAGAAGGAGAGCCGCAGTCATCTGCTGATATTTTTTCCTTTGAATAAGGTTTCTCTGCAAGCAGGTGGAGAGACGTACCTAACAGGGCCTCTGTGACTGGCTCCCAGCCAGTCTTAGGCATTTTTCACAGCTGGCATGAAGATAAACTAATTTTTTTTACTTAATTGACCCCTATTACTTTCATTTTCATAGCTCACACACCAATAGATGGGGTACAATTTAATACAATGCAATTAATGTTATCGCATCCTTCTTAGGAAAGCATTTTTTAAAAATGAGTTAAAACCTAAGTGCCCACCAATGGGGATGGGGGAGAAGGAGAAAAAAAGTACGGAAGACAACACGAACCTAGCAGAAAAGAGAGCTCTTAAGAAATGTGAACGGAATTCCTGCTGCTTATGCTGAGAGAGAAAGGAACAAATGAAAAGCAAGATGAACAACAAATGGTTAATAATTACTTCATGAAGATGCTCCTAAGAATTCCAGAATCCTTCCCAAAGGAAGTGACAAACAGGCCTTAAGGAAGAGTGAGGGAAGCAGACACCAAGCTGGTGAGGACAAGGAAGACTGTGCCAAGCAAAGGGGAAAGTATGAGCAGCAGCAAGGGCTAGGGAAAAGCAGATGTGCCTCTCGCCTGCTGTGGTATGATGCCTGCCCTAGCTGTCCTTCCCTCCACCACCCCACCACCTGAAGTATTCATTCGTGCGTTTATTGTTATATCAGTTTGGATTTGTGTTTATTTTTATTTTTTTGGAATTGCATATTTTAATTTTATTCTATGTACTATCATCTCATTTCTAGCACTATTTATATTGATACTCAAATTGCTCCTGATTTTGGATCAGCCTTTGTTCTTTTGACATGTCTTCAATATTCTTTAACTGCTTTCTTACTTTCTTGAATAACTCATTTTGTATTTTTTTTAGCTTTTGCCCTGAAATTAATCTTTCTTCCATGCAGCCCTTGTACCTTTCAGTGGACGATGGTATTTAGGAGCCAATATCTGAGTACTAGCTCTGCTTGTTGCTACTAGTATTTCATAGCTTTCAACCTCTTTCAGTGTTCGAAACTAGGGGAAACAGCAAATTCACACACACACACACACACGCACACACACACACTTCTGTATCTATTTATATATTAAAAATGATGAAGTTTTGGTTATGGCTCAGTGGTAACAAACTAGTATTCATGAGGATTCGGGTTTGATTCCTGGCCCCATTCAGTGGGTTAATGATCCTAACCAGCACTGCCATGAGCTGCAGTGTAGGCTGCAGATACTGCTCAGATTCCATGCTGTGGCTGTGGCTGTGGTGTAGGTCAGCAGCTGCAGATTCGATTTGACCCCTAGCCTGGCAACTTCCATATGCCACAGGTATGGGCCTAAAAAGAAAAAAAAAATGAATTTACTTGATAATTCCAATTCCAGTACAACATTCCTTTATTTATGTCTCCTTCTTCCATTTTTATAACTCCAACAGAGAAAAATCTGGTGCCTGTTATCATCAATATGTTTACTTATTTGCTCAATCACAGAACCCACAAAGAGTTATTTCAGAATTGTTTGTCCATACCCTTGTGAAAATCATTTCTACTAAGCACAGTTTAATATTTTGGTTTTTTTAATGATAAATTTTATATATAGCAAAATATATAAATTTTAAGTGTACAATTCAATGATTCTTGTTAAATGCCTATATCCATGTAATTCACACTGTTACTAGGACATAGAAAGAACGTTTCCTCATTGTAGAAACTTCCCTTTTCTCTCTTCCTAGTAAACACCCTGTCCCAGTAAATTAATGTTTCCTGCTCTAGAAAGCCACACTTAGGTAATCATACAGTGTATATTCTTTTGTTTCTGGTTGCATTTGCTTAGTATATTGTCTGAAAGATTCATACTGTTCTATGGGTCAATAGCTTTGAATTTCTGTTGCTTAATATTATTCCATTATATGAATATATCAAAATTATTTTCTGTTCTTTCATTACAGGCATTTGGGCTGTTTCTATTTTGGGAATATAATGAATAAATCTCCTATGGACATTTCCCGTGAAGTCTCGTGTGGAAATATTTTCTCATTTTTCTTAGGAAAATTCCTAGGACTGAAATTGTTAGACCATAGGAAGATATATGTTCAACTTGATGAAAAAATAACTAATGGTTTCACAAATTAATCATACTATTTTACACTCCATCATCAATGCATGAGGTGTCCGCTTGCTCTATATCCTTGACAACATTTACTGTCATTGGCATTGGCCTTTTTAAATTTAACCATTCTGCTAAATGTGTGATAACACTTTGTGATTAAATTGCATTTTCCTGCTGACTAATGGTGTTGAACCTTTTATTCATTTACTCATTGTCCACCTATATTTCCTCCTTTGTGAAGTCTCTGTTCAGACCTTTTTCATTGAATTGTCTTTTTATTATTGAATTGTTGGATACAAATTCTTTGTTTTGTGCCAAATACATTTTGAAAATATCTCCCCAAATCCTCAGTCGTGAAGATATTTTCTTAGGTTTTCTTTTATAAGCTTTATAAGTTTAGATTTTAAAATTAGGTCTATGATCCAAATTAACATATGGCATGATGTAGAAGCCAAAGTTATTTTTTTCCATGTGTATTCTCAGTTGTCCAAGCATCATTTATTGAAATTCTCCAGTAGTATTGTCAAATATCTGTTGACTGTGTGAGTGTGGATGTATTTCTGGGTTCTCTATTCCATTTTATTTAACTGTCCTTTCATAGATACCAAACTGTCTTGATTATTTTAGCTTCATAACAAGTAACTCTTGAAGTTAAGAATGTAAGCCTTCCTATATTATTTTTCTTTTTCAAAGTTGTTTTCACTCTTCTAGGTTATTTACACTTCCATGTGAATTTTAGAATATCTTATCAATTTCTAAAATTAAAAAAAAAACTTGCTGAGATCATGATTTAGCTTGCATTAAATCTGTACAACAACTTGAAGAGAACTGCATTGAATCTTCCAATCCATGAGCATGGTATATCTCACCCCTTATTAACAATTTCTTTGTTCTCATTAACCTTTTGTGGATTCAGTATGTAGAGGTTTTTAATGTATTGCTGCAATTATCCTTAAAGTGTTTATGTTTTTGATGCTATTTTAAATGGAACTTCTAAGTTTTTATTTTCTAAATATTTCCTCTGGTTATATTAACTTTGTATACTGTGACCTTGCTAAATTCACTGATAGGTCTAGTAGATGTTTTGTATATTCTTTGTAATTCACTATACAATCATGTGACCTGAAAATAGTAAGAGTTTTAATTATTTTTTCTAATCTTTGTGCCTCTTCTTGCCCTATTTCACTTTCTTAAACTTCTACTACAATATAGGATAGAAATGATGAGAGAGAATATCCTTGCCTTGATGATTATCTTAAAGTGGAAGTTTAAAGTTTTGAGAGAAAAATGTGAAATTCCTCATAAATTTTCATACAATCCTTGTATAGGATTTGTGCTAGTTCTCTCTGTACTGCTCTAATGTTAATAAATAAGTTTTTAAAACCAGTACATATTTCCCCTGAAAATCTGTGCTTTCTTGAGGTCAGAGCTTAGGTTTGCAGCATCTTTTAAGTTCAAGTAACTAGAAGAATGTCTCAAACATGTAAGAATTCCAAAAGGCATTTTTAAACAAATAAATAAGATTAATTTAAAATAAAGATTATTTTTAAGAGATAAACCTATTAAAAGCTTAGGACCTTATTTCCCAAAGGATATTCCTTTCAATACTTGTTCTGAGAGAAAATATAATGTGTTAATTTTTTAATATGTTTTTAGACAAGTAAATTGGGATGACTTTGGATTAAAACAGGAATCCTAAAGATGCTACCAGAAAACTACCAGAGCTCATCAATAAATTCAGTAAAGTTGCAGGATACAAAATTAATGCACAGAAATCACTTGCATTCTTATACACTAACAATGAAATATCAGAAAGAGAAATTAAGAAAGCAATCCCATTTACCATCACATCAAGAGAATAAAATACCTAGGAATAAACCTACCTAAAGAGGCCTAAGACCTGTCTTCTGAAAACTATAAGACACTGATAAAGGAAATCAAAGATGACACAAACAGATAGAGTTATATCATGGTCTTGGATTATAAGAATCAATATAATTAAAGTGATTATATTACCCAAGGCAATCTATAGATTCAATCAAATGAATCTCTATCAAATTACCAATGAAACTTTTCACAGAACTAGAAAAAAAAATTTTAATTTGTATGGAAACACAAAAGACCCCACTAGCTAAAGCAGTCTTGAGAAAGCAAAATGGAGCTGGAGGAATCAGGCTCTTTGACTTTAAACTAAACTACACAGCTACAGTCATCCAAACAGTGTATTAGCACAAATACAGGCATATAGATCAGTGAAAGAGCATAGAAAGCCCAGAAATAAACACCCACACACATATGGTCAACCAATATATGAAAAAGAAGATAAGAATATACAACAGAGAAAAGATAGCCTCTTCAATATGCAGCGCTTGGAAAACTGGACAGCTACATGTAAACAAATGAAAGTAGAACATTTTCTTACACCATACATAGAAATAAACTCAAAATGGATTAAAGACTTAAACATAAGGCCAAATAATATAAAACTCTTAAAGGAAAATATAGGCAGACCACTCTTTGACATAGTTTGTAGCAATATTTTTTTAGATCACCTCCCAGAGTAAGTAAAATAAGGACAAAAATAAACAAATGGGGTCTAATTAAATTCAAAAGGTTTTGCAGAGCGAAGGAAACCATAAGCAAAGAAAAGACAACCTATAGAATGGAAGAAAATCTTTGCAAACAAAGTGACTGACAGCAATTAATCTCTAAAAACACAAAAATCTCATACAGCTTTATATCAAAAAATAAAAACCCAGTTAAAAATTGTCAGAAGATCTAAATAGACATTTCTCCAAAGAAGACCAACAGATGGCCAAAACACACATGCAAAAATGCTCAATATCACTAATTATCAGAAAAATGCAAATTGAAACTGCAATGAGGTACCACCTTACACCAGTCAGAATGACCATCATCAAAAAATCTACAAAAAACAAATGCTGGAGAGGATGTAGAGAAAAGGGAACCCTTCTACACTGTTGGCTGGAATATAAATTGGTGCAACCACTATGGAAAACATTATGGCAGTTCCTTCAAAAAACTAAATATAGAACTGCCATATTATCTGGCAATCTCACTTCTGGGCACCTATCCAGAAAAAAACATAATTTGAAAAGATACGTTCACACCAATGTTCACAGCAGTACTATTTACAATAGCCAAGACATGGAAGCAACCTAAATGTCCATCAAAAGATGAACAGATAAAGAAGATGCAGTACATATATAAAATGGAATACTACTCAGCCATAAAAAGAATGAAATGATGCCATCTGCAGCAACATGGATGGACCCAGAGAGTATCATACTAAGTGAAGTAAGTCAGATAAAGACAAATATCATATGAGATCAATAATATGTGGAATCTAAAATATGACACAAATGAACCTATCTATGAAACAGAAATAGAATCACAGACACAGAGAACAAACTTATAGTTACCAAACAGGAAAGAAGAGGGAGGGATAATTTAAGAGTTTGAGATTAATAGATACACGCTACTATAAATAAAATAGACAACCAACAAAGACCTACTAGATAGCGTAGGGAACTATGCTTGATATCTTATAATAATCTATAATGGAAAAGAATCTGAAAAATAATAGAGATACAGTCATGTGTGTATATACATGTGTAAACTATATGTATATATGAATCACTTTGATGTACACCTGAAACAATTACAACATTGAAATTAATTATACTTCAATTAAAAAAAAGAATACCTGGCCAGACTATTAATCCTTTGTAAATAATCTGAGGAGCAAAGAAACAAAAGGGTACATTACAAAGCAGGAAAGGCTGAGAGCAGGGATATCAGTTAAGAGGTTACTTCATTTGTCCAGAAAACAAGTGATGAAGATCTGGACTGGAGAAATGTCAGTAGCCATGTACAGGAGGGACAGGCTCAATAAGTACGTAGAAAATGAAGACATCTTATCTGGTAAGAATATTTACTCTAATGAAATGGGATCCTTGGTATTTCTAACAATATACTTTGTAAACGTTTAAATTTCAAAAAGGCAACTAGATGAAAACCAGAGGCACAGCTACATGAAATGATGTTTGCAAATTAGATATGGAAGGAAGACATATTTCTTATGGCTTCACACTGAAGGGAAATTTTCCTAAAATAGACAATTATGTTTTATCCTGCCCCTCTTAGTTCCTGAAATGTATTAGGAAGGTTTCCTTTGACTTATCAAGATCTTTAAAAACAAACCTACCAAGGAAATGAGAAAGATTGAAAGAAAATAATCTTCAAATGAGTAGGCCAGTGAAATTCTGGATCAAAAGCAATTCTAATATTTAAGCACCAAATATTTTTCTAACATGTTTCTTTAATGGGCCTCCACTGATTGATATTTTTCACTTACTAAGCTTAGTATGATGTGTTTATTATAATGCAATTTTAACATAGGAGAAAAAAGAGAAGGCAAATATAATCATAAAACCACATTAATTAATATTATTATATATGGTGTAAGCCAAATGTTTTCAGCCTTAAAATTATAGATTAACTCATCAGGATAGAATGAGTTAATTTTAAACTACAGACAAAATGATATTTCCCTGCTTCTTTTGAGCAAGGACAGTGACAATTAAATAGAAATTACTAATAATATATGTTCCAGAAAATGGCTTTTTCACTATGTCTCTCACAGAGCGACAAAAAATAATAACTAAAAAAATAACAATGAAGGAAATAAAACACTGGGGAGTGCAGCAGATTGCTGGGGGGAAGTGGCTATATTTATTTCCCATCGTCCTTTTTATTCGCACCCCCTTGCAAACGTGACTTTGAAGCTACTAAATCAAAACATGGGCACTGCTTTCCCTCCCTTTGTATCTGGTCTGAACTTGAACTTGCGTTGATGAACAGAACACAGTGAAAGTGACACCACACCTGTTGGAAGCCAAAGTTTCAGGGGACCTTGACAATTTTCTCCCTATAGGAACTCTTTCCAGCCACTGGAGCCTGAGCTAGCTTGCTGGATGATGAAAAACCATGGAGTGATGATGAGCTCTCAAAGCCATCCTAGACCAAATAGCTCTGACAGTTTACTGAGACCAGAAGAGCTGTCCAGATAGAACCAGTCCAAGCTGCCAATCTATAGAATTAAAGAATGAATATGTAATGGTTGGCTTAAGCTGCTAAATTTGGAGATGTTTGCTGTTCAGTAACCAAATCGATAGTTTAGATTATTTCTTTCCTTAACTATTTTACTCACCTCTCAGCATCCTACCTACCCACTATCTTTTTATTTTCATCCTATTTATATATTGCTGTCAATTTGATTTCCTCAAAACAAGTCTTACCCTATTGCATCTTACTCAAAACACCTTCAGTGTCTCCTGATTGCCCTTATGGTAAAGTCTCAACAACCTTAATCGGTTATGAGAGATTATGATTCTCCACAACAATTATCTGTTATGATTCTCCACAGCTTAAATGTTGAATCAAAGATTCTGCTTTTATTCATTTGCCCTTGATTTTGTCAAGATGAGTTGCAAGTCCTTGACCAGGGGACACCACTGATTGAACAGTCCATCATTCATTTAGTACACATCTTACTCCAGAGCCTGATGGATGGTAAGTTTCTTCTGAATTGATTCTAAGATATCTCTTGGTAGTCTAGACATTAAAATAAGAAAAGATGACGTGACTGAGAATTAAGGAAAGTGTCTTCATTGTTTTCTCCGTGGCTCATATTTCCTGACTCTTGTTACTGTCTAGAACATTTCCTTCTGCTTTATATGCTCTAGGTCTAAATATTCAAATCCTATGTATCTAAACATCTATTCAAATAGTCCCCTCCATTAGAAATCCTTGAGAACCTTTCTCTTCACTGAGCTACTTAAATTTCCCCAGAAAATGATTAGAACCACTCCAAGGCACTTGTCCCTTCCCACTTGGTACTGGCAATGCTTTTTCATTGCTATTAGACTGTCTGCAGATTGAGGGCAATTCAGCATTTATTGCCTATTTTGCATTCTCTTTTTGCCATGTCAACCCAACATTCTAAGTACAATGTCTGCTAGATAGTGTACAAATATGTATTTGTTAAGCAAATAACTCAGTGAAAAACACACATTTAATAAACCTCAGGTTTCCGGCATTTCATTTTCAGTGTCACTAATTAACCAGGTGACCTTAGACAATTCACTTCCTAGGGAAGGGACTGCAAAGGTAGAACAGATGAGATAATGGGTGAGTGAAGATTCTGTATAAACTGTAAGATCAGCTCGAGATACTTGCGTTGTTTCCTTTTCTGAGAAATGAGTCAGTTGTACCTGACCTATTTCAAAAAGTCTGTAAGTAACATTCCACAATGATGGGATTGCAAGTTGTTGCTTTTTTCCCTAAATGTGCTGGATCAGAGGATGGGGTAACTTACAAGGTTATGAAACCTGCCTCTTACAAGTTCTCTCTTGGTAACTGAGGCAGCAGCAACTACCCCTGCTGCAATTATCATTCCAGGCAGCTCTGCATCCTGTGGACAGGTCAAATAAGACCAGAAATATTATGTGGCAGTCCTAATCAGGACTCTCTCCCACACTCTGAAATCAAAGGAGCCATTCTCACAAAGACAGAGGTAGGTGTTATTACAGCAATAGAAATCACCCAAGAGTTTGGTTCAAAACTTTTTTTATTAGCTAAAACTTTTATTAATAAAAGTAGATTAAAAACATATTAAGAGTTCAATATTTTAAAGAATCACCCTTAGGAAATAGGCATATGGTGATGGGTGTTGGCTGTAGTGATATAGCATACTGAACACGACAGTGTCTAGAGCTCCGTATCTCTGCACTGAGGTGGATTTTCCACTTCAGCTCAATACCACTCAATTCAATTCACTTGTATTCAATGTATATTTGTTTCAATTCAAGGTAGCATCATGACACTGTGGAAAGAATGCAAGCTTTATCCAAATCTTAGAATCTATGAGTTTCAACTCCGAGTAATAATTGTCTGACCTTTGGCAATTGACCTAATCTCTCTAGACCTTAATTTCCTCATCTGCAAAAAAGGGATGATATTGGGCACCTAATAATAGATATAATGTCCCCAGGACAGGAATCATATCATCTTCCTCCCACTCCTTAAATTCATGTCAGTTCAATTTGACTTAACTATTTATCAATTACAATGCTGGGACATCACAGTGAATTATGATAGCATCATTGCAAATGTGGGATTCTGAGAAGTCAAAAGTTTATGTCTAGGAAACTATGTCTCATTTGCTTAAGTAAGGAATGGGGTTGTAATTGGCAGTGTATTTAGTATGTAACACAAAGTGAAGGGAGAGTTGGGCATTCTGTGAGCATGCACACATGAAGGTCTTCAGAAAATTCAAACAAAGACATCACACTGTGGCACATGTTGGAATTTCAACCCAAACTTCCCAGTTTCAATGAGTTCTGACTTGACAGGGGATGTTAGAAGTAAGTCAGCTCAGCAGAGCAAGAATAAGATTTAGGTGGAACTGGTCCAGGAAGAAGAGAGACTAGTTTGTGCTTCCAATATTGAAGCTGAATTTGCCAGATGAGTCTTTAGACTTTACATAAGAATAGCAGACTATAAGGAAGCACCTTATTAGATAGCTTATGACCCAAGAGACTTGCCTGTATGGCATGTTTCTGATCATCTTGATTCAAAGATGGGAAACCAAAGCTACTTAAGCAAGAGCTTTCTAAGAGTTGTGATATCTTGACTTTGAGATATTATGGTTTTGTGCTGTGTTCATTTTGCTAAGCTGGAAATACATTTCCCAGAATCCTATGTTCCCTATACGCCTCTAGGCTAAGACTGGCCACCAGAAAATTCTGCAGAAGGCTGGGAATGCAGAAGTGAAGAAGTAGCAGTCATATGTCTACTGGAAGTTTGGTGTGGGGTCAGGAATAGCTGCAGCCCCCACGCACCATCACAGGTGTACTGGTCGTCTGATTGTGAGGTAGCAGCAGCCTATCTAATGTCCTCTGCTTCTCCCAGGTGTCCCCTTTTGCCTTCACTGACTCTGTGGCCAGGATTCTGTCTTATTCTGGGGTGATGGGCTGTCTTCTCCTACAGACCCTTCACATTATCAAGTTGGAGGCTTGGAGGATGCATGACACTTTGTGGGTTCTACCTTGTCCTAAGGATTTTGATGTGCTCTGGCCCTCCCCCATTTCACAGCCATCTTCCTTTTCCACTGTCATCCCTGCTGATGTCACACCCAGAATTAGAGGCTAAAGCAATGGCCCTACATAAACTGTTCCACCAGCAACCAGAATTTTAAAATGGAAAAAAGCCCATGATAAGCCACTCATTCACTGTAACTCCCAGTGAATTTGCTTTTCTGATCAAACCCTGCCTGATACCGTGGCCAAAACCACTGCTTCACAACTTTGGGCCAGAGGTGTTTCAACCTGTTTTGACCGGATTTGACTTGTGCTATGTGGTGTATAGGTGGAGAAAGAAGGGCTTTGGGATGGAAGCAGTAGTTTATGAGGAAGCTGTCCCGGAGATGACCGCTGTGTTGACACAGCTAACATGGCACCACAGGGAGGGAGGAAGTGAGAAAAATGAGTGAATCAGACAGAGGCAGGTGGACAGCAGACACCTCAGGGAGAGGGGCAGTCAATTTCTCACACCACTGCTACCAGGTGAGAATAAGGCACATCCAACATCACTAGATTTGACTCTCTTAAAAAGCTAGGAATTCACATGCTGGCACAAAATTTCCCAATTTTAAATGTCTGTAACAACAACAAAATGAAAAAAAATTTAAATCAATGTTTAAACCTAACAAATCCAATCTATAGGACAGCACTCCTGAGTCAAATTACCTTGGTTCAAGTCCACGCACCACCACTTATTAGACATGGAACCTTGGGCAAATTACTTCTGTGCCTCTGTCCTTCATCTAGAAAACAAGACTAGTAAGACCCATCTTGTAGGATAGCTGAAGATCAGATGACTTACTAATACCTTCCCTTGTTTGTAAGTCACGACTGAATGTTAAATGAACCATTTTTGTATGTGTCCCTAAGAAAGAAAAGATGACTGCTAATTAGCCCGTAACACAATGTTTTCTTATCACTTAGCATTTTTTGTCTTAGAGCTCTTTCAGAGTTATTTTGGTGTAAATTTTTATCATTTCTCACTCTTGGGCACACTTATAAAGGAAATATGTAATCCTCTGGAGGCTCAGTGGGTTAGAATCTGGTTGTCCCTGCTTGTCGTAGTTTCAATCCCTGGCCCAGGAACTTCCACATGCTGCAGTTGCAACAAAAAAAAAAAGAAAGAAAGAAAGAAAGAAAGAAAGGAAAAAAGACAGGAGGGAAGGAAGGAAGGGAGGAGAAAGAAAGTGAAAGAAAAAAGAAAGAAACGAAGGAAGGAAGGAAGGAAGGAAGGAAGGAAGGAAGGAAGGAAGGAAGAAAGAAAGAAAGAAATGGAAAGGGAAAGAAAAAAGGAAATGCAAAACAAGTGAAAATTTAAAAAAAGAAAAGGAAATATAAGTCCATAATTTGGTTTGGTATTCTTAAAAGCTCTCTACGTTACGAGTCTGACAACTGAATTAGTTTTCATTTCTATTTTTCCACACAACGGTATCCCTAGTGCTATTAAAAGCACATTGGTGATGCCGCATTTCCTTAAAAAGTCCTCCTCCATTGTCTCCAGGAATTTCTTCCAAGTTGCTGACACCCCTAGTGAGAGTTTTCACACTGACACTTTCTTGATCTTACCAGACGATGTCAAATGGAAAATTTTCAGGCAACAGAAAGACTTGTGTTCTTTTGTCAAATGGCCCTCGATTTAAAGATTGCTGGCTAAACATTCAAAGGATTTCAGTTCTTCAGTCATTCACCAGTAATGGCAAAAAAAAAGTGGTGCATATACAAACAGCTATGGCAGAGGGGAGTCTCAGGCAGCCTGGGTCCAAGTCGTGCTGGCTGCCGCAGGATGGTGTGGCCACTGAGAGTCCAGGAAGACTCATCGTGGTGCTGAGGTCCTGGGGCCCCAGGTGTCCATTGATCCTGGATCCCAATGTCCCGCCTCTGGGAGAAAACCGCACTGCCTCAGATTTTTGGTTCTTCATCATTCCTGCCCAGCCACCCTGTACCCTAAGCCCCTGACCTGTCAAGACCTAGAGGGTGAGGCCAGCGGGCGTGAGAAATCAGACCGCTGTCTCCTATCCCAGCTTCCATGATGATAAGTGATCCTACAAGCTGAACAGGACTTTGTGTGTTTCATTTACAGGGATCGTACAACAGCTGTATAATTGATGTTGCTGGAGACCCAAGCATTGCTCAGAGCGTTGCAGAAACGTCCACAGTGAGCTGCGCATGGGACTAAGAATGGCCCTGCCTGCCTAATAATTATTATTGGAGTGAATGGGAGAGCTGCGTATGGAGGAACGAGTGAGGCTGTGACGGGGCTCAGCGTTTATTTTCTCTTACCTCTCCCTGCTCTCTGGAACAACCAGCCAGAGGAAGTGGAGGAAGAGTGGTCTGAAATGAGAGTGTACTGGGAAAGGGTGAAGCTGGGAACCCACTACTTGATAGCATGCCCTCCCCTCTTCATCCATGCCCGCGCTTATTAATTGCAATACAGTATATGACGCATCCGTTCCCTGAAAAATAATCTGTCACAAAAGGGTAGAAGGATAGACTCGGGTGAAGGGGATGGGCTGAGGGGGAGACAGGGAAGAGAAACACTTCAGGTTAATTGGAGCTGAGAATATAAAATACTCGTCTTAAAGTGTGTGCTTCAGTTATGAGAAGGAAAGTGTCGAGATCATAATGTTTTCTGTGCAGGATTCAACACAGCATGGGTGTTTTAAAACAAGCGGTAATCATTTCTCATGGAGAAATTATAAGCTGCAGCTCCAGGCTCAGGACAAGCGCCTGGGAGACCCCTGCTCCCTTTCTCCTGGGAGACACAAGGGAGACAAATGGTAGTTAGCGGCTGAGTCCCTTGAACCAAATGGCAGGGTTAGTGATGGAGAGAATTATATAGTTTAATTTGCTCAGTGCTTTATTCATTCAGAAAGAAATAACACAGAATTCTTCTAGAATTCTGAAAAGTAGGAGGGAAGAAATTTGGGTTTGGAAAAAAAAAAATGGCCCTAAAGAGACCGCAAAGCTAATTGGTCAACTTTGCAATCGGGAAATAACACAATACGGTGACAGGTGACAACGATTTATTTGGCAAAGCTGGCTGTGTTGTTTCTTTTAAAGACGAGACCTTTTGAGCCTAATGCACAAACACCTCTGCCCCATTAGGGCTTTGCATTGCTTGCTCTCGTACTGGGTACATACATGTGGCATCTGAATCACTGTAAGATCTCTAGTTAAAGATTCCTTTTTACTAACAATAATTTCTCTAAAGTAATAAACAATGCACTGCAAAACACCAAGTTAAAAATTCCTAGAAATAAATGCAGGGAAATTAGTTACAATTATTCACACAGTTCTTCAAAATGGTAGCACACGAGAAGAAAGAGGGGTCCCTCTCACCCTTTTTCTGAAGACCATCTTTGTTTACTTCATTCCTAAGTATTAAGAGATTGCAGGAACCATTTGCATAGGATAACTAACATATACCACATCATTTGCACGTCTGCAAGTACACGTGAGTAACCGTAATTACACGTGACACCAATTACTCTATTACTTTGTATTAAATTATAATGGAAAATTCCACTAGAGAATTGAAGCCTAATTGCATCTTAATTTGCATAATTTTGCATATTAATTACATCTCAGATGAATAATAAATTTCAGCAGATTTTTAATTTATGCATAGACACAAAAACAAGTGGAGAAATAATTTAGAAAAAAAATACCAGCAACTATTACTTAGGGCATTCAACTAATTTTGCTTAGTTTAGCAAAACAAAACTTGGTTTGTTTAATATAGCATCTTTAGGCTGATTGCTGTTTATTGCACAATATGTCAGTCTTGAAACATAGGTGCAGACATGGCTTTTCTTAATAAAAAAGTGTTCAATGACAGCATTTTAAGTTTGGGATTTTATATTTTGATAAAGCTGTCTTGAGGATAACATCGTTTAGTTAGAAATATCTTTGTTACATATCTTTATTGAGGCTTGATTTCTGTTGCAGTTATGTTTAAGGCAAGGGGTGACAAAAAATAGAATATGAAAATATCCTGTTGAAGAAGGTCACTACTAAAATATGCCCAATGCTTTCTAATAACTTCTAACTATGAAGTTATCCAATATTGTTTTAGTGATTCTGCATGAATGGTTCAGAAGGAGAAATTTCATACATTTTTGTTTTACAGAGTATGACAGTTTAGAGGAAGAGCTTTCAGAGATTACTATTATTTTCTGATTGTCTTCTTTGTTTATCCTCGCCCGCGTGGTAAACAGTAACAATTCCTGGCTGCTAGAGACCCTGGTTTTAAATTTAGTCACCCTTGCTTTGAATTTATCAAACAAACAGAAGGTTTATTTCTCTGAGCTAATTAATGCATTTTAGTTACCTAGCTGTATCTAGGTTGACAGTCATAAAAAAAAAAAAACACCGACCTGGTGTTCCTCAAATGACAGTAAGTAACTGAAAATTCATTTCATTTACCTCTTGCCTAAACTCAAGCCTTTACTGCTTTCTACCTGCTGCCACTGTCAGAGGCAGGAGAATGCCTTAGCTCTGCCTCTACTAAGCCTAATATTGTGATCATTTGCCAAATGATACAAAAGAAGAGGATGACAACGTCCTAATAAATCAGGAAACTGTCAAGATTAATAATCTCAGCCGTCATCTGTTTTCCTATAAAAGTCCTGTTGGCATCAAATATTTTCCAGTGTGTCTTATAGTTCTCTCGGTGCAGAAAATGGACTTGTGCCCACCTGGTGCCTGGCATCCTCTGAGAGGCCATGCTATATGTCTTTCATCACATAAATAAATCCGGATTCTACATCCATGCTGGTTCAAAGGGTCGGAAGCAAGAATTCTTTGCAACATATGTCCCCTCCTCCAGTCACCCATCACTGCTATTATCTGCTGTCTAATGAACAACACTTTGAGCCAAGGGTTTGGATTTGTCTTTGTTTCCTTATATTTAAATATTTTGTTTACACCGAAAGAAAAAAGTTTGCCTTGTCCTTCGACAAACTAAAGCCAGGGGAAAGATGACGCTCCAGCATTTCCTTTATCACATGAATTTCTCTCAGAAGCTTGACTCTGGTCTTGGTTTCTGTTAACCAGGTTTTTGTCCTAAGAACTCCTTTGCTTATCTGAATGTTTAAAAGCTGAATTACCTCAGCTATCAAAAATAGAACTGCATCGATGACTGCATCTGTCTCTTTACTTTTTCCGTTCAACCCTCTGACCAGGTTCTTCTATTCAAGAGCGATTGGAGCCGGATGAAATTCCTCAAAAGACCCAATCCTTCCAACATTTAAGCAATGCTTCCCTCTTGTGGCAGTCCTTGAGTACTGCGGCTTGAGAAGGCGGGGGCGGTTTGTAAAAATCTCTTGCGACGTTAAAAGGGATTACCAGGAAACATACGGTATTGATCTACTTGCAGATTGTATTTGGAGGCCTTCCCAGGTCTCCTAGGCCTTTCTTACCTATTTTAAGCCAGGTGCGAGTTTTAGAATTTACTGAGAGACGAGCAAGCAAGCAGCTTGATGCTTATTACTGGGAGTATTAGGGAAAAACAAAAACAAAAACAAAATCACAACAGCAACTTTTCTTTGAGGTATAGTATCCACATTTTAGGACAATTTTCAAGACGGTAATGTGGATATTGGGAGGGAAGGCAGTTTAGGTTTTCATTGAAGGCTTTGGAAATTTATTATTGGAATTTTTATTATTTATTTATATTCATTCTTTCCTGAAGGAACATTATTACACGTGGAGAATTAAATCTAGACTCTGCTTGTTCTTTTAGGCATTTTATTCTCAAAGTATATGTGTGTTGAGGGAGGCAGAATCTTACACCTAACCAGTTGCTCAAGTGTGATCTTTCCAAGCACCTTTGCTATATGTTCTACGAGATTTATTTTGAATCAGATTTCCCCAGGGGCCACCATCTTACACTCTACAAATTACTGTGATATAGAGCATTCTTCTGATCCAGCAACTGCAAGAGCGCACAAATGCTTTCTTTCAGTGTCAAACTCTGTTCAGAACGGCAACAGCCAAGAGATGTCCCTTAAGTAGATTTTTTTTTTCTTAAGATCATGTTTAATGTAAAAGTAAAGTGTTGTTAGTAACAGAGATACGGAGGGCTCCCCTGGTCACATGACCGTAAGTATCTGGGAGAGCAGCACCCTTCCACGCAGGCGGATGCAATGCTTTTTAGCACGCTTCAAAATCCTCAGGAATAAAAATGCCATCTTTGCATTCTACTCCAAGGATCCTATTTAAAGAATGAAAGCTGTCTGTTTCCGTCAAGCCATTTCCAAGTCACAATTCTTCTTAGTCACGGCAGAGGTTATTTATTTAGACGTGTAAGAGGGGAACTGAGGCTGGGGATAGAAATGGATGCTGTTTCTGGTCGGAAGAGAGCTAGCTTCCAAGAAGGGAAGGCTTAAAGATCAAAACAGTGAAAAACAACCTGTTAACTCCTCTGATTTCAAACGAAAGGCTCCCCTTCCCGGGCCCCAGCCCCCGAGGCCCAGCCATCAGGTTACAAGTGTCTTCCCTCATTGCCAAGGCAGCAAGGACCTTTTGACCACGCCATGGGTTTTATCAACCTGCCCTCATCTTGTGTAGACGAGCACAAGCAGTTTATTTTTAACTCTCCACCTGCAATGTGAGTCATATAAGAACGCGTGTAACAGAGGAAGGCTATACATTCAGGAAATGGGACGAGCATCAACGAAATGTTTAGCCCAAATTACAAAACTGAAAAGCACGACTTTCTTCAAATTGTGAACTTTCAAAAAAGGAAAGTTCTGTCTCCCGTGGTGGTTCTTTGCCACCCCTGCTGTTTTCTCTGAGGTTGGGGGGGTGTCCCTTTTACACAGCCTCTGTCAACATTTCCAGGTCCAATGTGGGTCACCCAGGGTGGCTTTTCCTAGACTTTTCTTTCTGCCTTTGTGTTCGCCACAGCAATACAAAATTAAATGAAACACCATGACGAGCTCTCCCTACAAATGCAAAATCATCACGTCTTGTAGATATTTTTAAAATAGCCATCAACTGGTTTTTACAGAGTTTGTAGAATATGTTCCCCCAAACTCTTAAATCTCTCACACTCTGTTTCTCTCTCTCTGAGATTAACAGGAAATATACTAAATAAAAATCCATTTGGCTCTCCCGCTGTCTCCCCTTAGGAGAACACAGAGGCCCTTGAAAGTTTGAAAAATAAAGAAGGAAAGAGAGGGAATTATAACACAGAGGCAACCAGATTTTACATTTAAAGGCGCAGGGGAACAACTAAACAAAATATTCAAGTTTGGGACTGAAATATACTTTCCAGCTTTTTACTTGGCCGAAGACATTTTTTTTAAAAAACTAAGAATAACGGCATATTTTAGCCATCATTTATAAAAGAAAGATGCCTTGACAACAAAAGAATAGGTAGAACATAATCTCCAAAAAAATAAAAAGGACATTCTTGTACATTGGCTATATTTAGCTTTAGAAGACATCAGCTCTGCTTTCCTTATTTTCCTCCTTTGTGTTTTCATCAACTAGCTCAGTTAATGTTCAGCCTAGAGTAGAGCTAGTCTCCACTGCCTACTTTGTCCCTCAGGGCTCTGGTCAAAGGCCACCTCCTCCAAAAGTCTTCTTAGTTCCCCTGCTCAGAATGAACGAGTCTGTCACCTACTCTCTCAGCATGCTTTGCTTAATTCCCATCAATTTCTTTTGAATTTGATTGATCTTTCACACCTCCTTCTCCCAGACTACAAAAACCACTCGTGGTCAGGAATGCCTTAAACATTTTTGAAGAAGCACTCCAAAAATTTCAATCGGTCAAGTGAACCCAAATATGAAAGGAAAAGATGTGATTTATGTGAGTTGATTTCTCCTCCTAAAGGCTAACCATTCCTTAAAGGCACTTAGAAAAAGGGTTAGAAATATTAGAAGGTGAATCAGTCAGTCACACATGCTAGCAAACACTGCAAGTACCCCAAGAAGATGCTGGCTTCCTAAGTCGTTCTTTCCATGTTCAACTCCCAAATCATGTTTACATGTTCAGCTCCCAAATCGGCACATCACCAAGTGTGTACTATATATATATATATGGCAGCATATATAGATATCTATATAGATAATGATATTTGTATGTCTATAGAGAGAGAGAGAGGGATATCAAAAGTTTTCTGGAAACTTGCTCTAATTAGGACCACAACCTGGGGATTAGACATGGGAAGGAAATTGCCTTTTTACGCCTCTCGCTATTGGCCGACCACGTCTATGTTTCAGATTGTTTTTGGTGAACGTGATCCCCAGTGGCCAGGGTTCATCATGGGCTTGGGGTTCGTTAGAGTCAGAAAGCCCTGTGGAAAGTATCTGCCTCGGTCTTCCAAAATAGGAAGAGACTCAGAGAGCAAAGTCAGTCCATCTTCTGACTCCCCAGCCGGTGCTTTTCCCCCTCAAACTATGGGATCGACAGAAGGGAAAGTCACATGGCAATCTGTGCTTTTTTAAAAAAGAAGTTCTAGAGGTAATCCAGTTTTTACATTGCCTTAAGAGAGGGAGAAGGAAAAGCAGAGCAAGCTGCCAAAATCGGCCAGGTAAACTCTGCAGAAAACCTGGTTTTCATCACTAGTCATTCCTTGGGAGCCAGACCTAGACACAGAGGAGAATCCAGGATGGCTCCATTCTTGGCAGAAACCGCTTTTTGGGTGAGTAAGCCGCCCACTAGCCTTTTTTTTTTTTTTTCCCTCCCATCTTCTAGATAAAAATGAGTGTTTAAAAACTGTGCTAAAATTTTCAAAAACACCTTAAAAAGATTCCATTACTTAAAGTGATTTGGATAATTGTGTTCAATGGTAGCCATTATTTAAAAATATAATTAGTTGCTGAACTCAGAGAAGGAGGGAAATTTCTGCAGGTGTTTCTCATTATTTGCTATGCATACAAAATATCTGCATAAATTACCATTATTATTCCAATGTATACTAAGAGACAATAAAGCATTAGCAAGCAAAGAAGAACGCTGTTGACCCGCAGACTGTGAGAGAGGCCTGGATAGGCGGAAATAGTGTGCTGGCCTTCAGAGCTATTGCCGCACATGTGCAGCCGCATTCAGGATTGAATGAAACAATTTTGCACCTGTAACAATATTACATATGGAACGTAACTCCATCAGAAAGATATTGAAAATTGACAAGGGGGTGGGGGGAAAAACAGCCACCAAACAATGTGAAAAGGAACAGTGTGTGCTCTAATTGTTTCCAAAGCTTTCCACATGCTGTAGGTGGATATTTGGGATATTTCTTTGAGTTGAAAGCCCCCATAGAGCACATAAATGAGGTGAGTATTTTTTCTTTTAAAAAAAAGTATGTGGTGCATTTTGCATTTTTCTTTTATGGTATTTTTAGAGTTTGATGGCAGTGTCATTCTCAGCACGGTCCAATAGAACTTTCTGTGATGGAGGAAATGTTCTCTACAGGCAACAATATGCCACTAAAATGGACAAACTAGAAGAAATGGGTAAATGTTTAGAAAGGTACAATCTCCCAAGACTGAACGGGGAAGAAAGAGAAAATATGAAAAGAACAATCACAGCTACTGGAATTGAATCTGTCATTAAAAAATTCTCGACAAACAAAATTCCAGGACTCGATGGCTTCACAGGCAAATTCTACCAAACACTTAGGGAAGAGTCAACGCCCATCTTTCTCAAACTACTCCAGAAAAATTGCAGAGGAGGGATCACTTTAGAATTCATTCTGTGAAGCCACCATCACCATGATACCAAAACCAAAGTTATCACACACCAAAAAAAGAAAATTCCAGGCCCATATCACTGACGAACATAGATGCAAAAATCTTCAACAAAATACTAGCAAACAAAATCCAACAATACATCAAAAGGCTTGTACACTGTGTTCAAGTGGGATTTATCCCAGGAATGCAAGGATTCTTCAATAAACACAAATCAGTCAGTATGATACACCCCATCAACAAACTAAAGAATAAAAAACCTTATGATCATCTCGTAGATTCAAATTGAGAAATGTTCTATACCTGCACAATCCAATACCAGCAGCCACTTAAAATATGACTGATGTAACTAAGGAACTGATTTTTAAAAATTTGATGTTAATTAGTTAATTGTAAATAGCCATATGTGGTTAATGGCTACTGAGTTGCTCATCATAGGACAGCTTAATTTTATTGAGTTGTTCTTTTAATAACTAAGCTCCTTTGAGTAATTTCTGTAGACCAGGCATTGGGCTAAACATTATCTCCTTTAATCACCACAAGTCTATGAGGTCAGCACTACTGTCACTGAGGAGGTCCATAGAAATTCAGGTATTTATCTTGAAGCCACCAGACTAGTTTGAAGCCACCAGTCTAGGGGTCTGATCTTTTGCTGACAAAGAGCAAAATGGAAAACATAAACTGGGAAATGAAAACATGTCACTAGCTGTTTGATCCGTAATTCTCCTTTTCATTTGTCACTCTTGCTTTGTAGGAGTCACGCTTCACCAACATACCCTCACCCCTTGTAGTTCAAGAATTCACAAACTTCCTCATGTTTAAGGCTCATGCAAGAAAGGAGTGATGTTCAGAGGTTAGTCAAGGAAATGAGAAATACAGAAAACTGGCTTGGCTTATTTTTGTCACTCTTTACTGTGGTGGGTGTTAACCAGTGCCAAGGTGAAGACTTGCTACCGTAGTCTTCGCGGTATTCTTAGAATTCATGTAGCCTTCTTGGGGGTTCAACGCATCACGTATCTTTTGATTGGGAGTCCGGAGAGATCCAAAACATAGAAGAAAACATTTTTTTTCTCCTTAATTGTGTACAAGGCATTTCGCACATCTAAGAGAGGTGAAACTGCCCTTGTTGAACATCAGAGAGTTTAAGTAACTTAGCCCAAACCCCATGGCTAGTGAGTTAGAAAGCCGGACTGTGAACTCAGATCTACTGAGTTCCAAAAACTGGTCCTCTCTTTACTCTTCTGAGCTGCTCCTTAATGCCATACAGGTCTGTGACCATGGCTTGAAATTCTGAATATAATCTGTATTTGATGGTCAACACAACCAGAGCTTCGAAGACACAAACCAGTTTATCATACTGTCATAATGACACGTCTCAAAATCCTGGCCGATTCTGTGGCTTCTGACTGAGTGACACCCCATACGCTGTATCCCCAACCCCTTGCCTTGTGTCATTGTCCACAAAGCTGCCCAAATTTCTAATCTTTCACTGCAGTTTCACAGCTCACATGCCCCAACTTCCTCTTAAGAGCATAGGTGATGACCCCTCCCATGACTGCCTCAGCCATTCCTCTGTTTTGGCACCTACATCACTGCACTATGGCTATTTGTTTAGGCACCTAGAGCCTCCACTCTGCTACTCCAAGGTGTGTTCTCCCCCGTCCCTTTCTGGATCTTCAGTAACTGAGAAAGGGCCTGGGCACTGAATTCAACCGTGCAGCAAGAGCACACAAACTCTAGCCAAATACTAATTAAGCCAAGATAGACTTTCTTTTCACCTTGACAATATTATCAAGTGAGCTAGCCGTAACAATGATGTCTTCATGATTGTGTGTGCGTATTACCTTACCGTTGCTTGCTTCCAACTCTGTTGCCCCACACGACTGCGAGCTCTTTAAATGGGGTGTCTTCTTTATACCAGTGTAGTACATACCTTAAGAGCACAAACCCTGAGTCCAAAAGCCCAGTGAGTCCCAAGCCCGCTCCCATACCCATTAACTTGAGACTGAATTGCCCCTGGGTCTTAATTGATAAAGCTGACTGAGTGCCGACAGGGAGAGTGGTTGATGCCCTTGAAAGAAACCAGAGGTGTGAGGTGCCCCTCAGGGCTTTAGGGGGAAGAGCCAGATTTATTCAAGAATCCAAAGAGGAGCAAAGGGAAAACCTCCATCCCAGCTTTATATGGGTTTCTGTGCAAAAGGCAGAAACTTTAGGATTGGCTAATTTGAATAAATTCCAGTAGTTTCAGGGATGACCTGAAGCTGCCTGGTTCCTGGCCCTGGGATGATTCAGGGCAGAGGAAATGAGCTTGGTGTGGGAGAATTAGGCAAAGGGAGGAAGCAGGAGGCTGGACAGATTGGTTGGTTTGCACGTGATAACCCTGCTCCCGGCAGGAGCCTTTGCTCTCTCTGAGAATCAGCTAGCCCAAGGAGGGACAGCTGTCAAAATGTCCAAAGATATAGAAAATTTAAAAAAAAATGATCATAAGTTCCCACAGTGGTGTAATAGGATCGATGGTGTCTCTTCAGTGACAGGGTTGTGGGTTTGATCCCCAGCCCTGCACAGTGGGTTAAGGATTCAGTGTTCCTGAAGCTGTGGCGTAGGTTGCAACTCTGACACAGATCTGATCCTGTATACCGCAGGACAGCCAAAAAAAGGGGGGGGGAATAAAAGAAAAAACCATGACTAATACAGTGACTCGACCTCTTTACCTCACTTTCCTCATCTGTAAAATGGGGATGATAATAGTTACAACATACTCGGGTTATAGTAAGGATTTATATATCGTATAACTCTATGTAATATATAGGAAAGGCAGTGTGAAAATGAGCGATACTGTTTATCATTGCACCACCTCTCCCAGCACGTCCCCCCAAATGGGAGGTGCCTAGGAAGGTCCAAAAGCATGAATGGGTGAACGAGTGAAGACGTCCCCCCGGGGATAATGCTTAAATTTAAGCAACCAACACGCTCTAGACACTGAGACACTGAGACAGAAAATGAATACATGGATAAAGCTGGCAACAGAGTAGAAGGATGAATCAAATCTGTAGAAGGAATAAAAATCTCAGCAACTAAAGGCTTTGCTGCCATTTTCCTAGAGTGCTTCCTTTAGTCCATCCATCTCTGTCTCAATATTTAAGGCAGGCATTTGTCTTTCAAGTTTCTTTTGGCAGCTCTGCAGTCATCCTATGAAACATAATCTCTCCCATCCATAACCCAGTGAAGTTTAGTTGGACTTGGTGCCACTACTCTCACTCCCAATTTAAAAAGGAAAATTTGCATCTTCAGGCATCAGCAGTATGATACAACCTAAGAAATAAGTGTGCATTAGGCCTCTAAATAGACTTTTCCTTTATTATCTGTATATAGCATCTGTCTAATGGAAAATGAAGTAACAACATCCATCTCTTTCAATTGCCATTAAAATTCAATGGCATCCAGCAAACTCTCCTTGTTACACGCACAAGCTCCAGTAACATTCACCACTTCTAATGAACCTGGCGTCTCAGATGCATAGACATTTAGAGTTGGGGGGCTGGATGAGATTTAATCTAACCCCCCCCCCCCGGATTTCCAAAGGAGAAAGCAGATTCCAGTGCCCCATCTGCCATCCCTCGTCAACAATCCTGGAAAAAAAAGGATTCATTTGTATATATTTAGAACACCCAATAATGTCTAGTTTTCTTAAAACAGCACTTGGCCACTGAATGCAGACATTTTACTAGTATTAATACCAGAAACTTATTCAGTGAACAGTGAAGCTTGGAAATATCCATCTCATGTGTGTTTGATGCCAAAAGCGTGGAAGAAATAATTCACATTAAAACATGGGTAAGTTACTAATCCTTTTGTTCATACGTGTCAATCGCCTGCAGATAGAGACTTTGGATTGACACTTTGAAGACCCATATCTGTCAGCCTTCAACTATGTGACTTTGTATAAATTATTTAAACATTCTGTTTTCTTATCTGTAAAATGAGGCCATTAAGCCAGATGTTCAAGATCTAACATATCCTGGTTTGATGAGGGGGTTTATACTCAAACTTTAGGGTAATAATCACCCACAGATCCCTTGACTAGGTCTGAGTATCGACACCATTTCACACCAGACCTGATGTAGAATTGAGCAGACCACATGGTAACCTCATAAATAAACCCCTTGTACATTTATAATCTTGCCTAATCTTTTGAGGCTATTTTCTATAACAAGAGGTCCAAATTAAAAATGAGTTAAGTTAGCGGTCTTTATATAGCATTCATCTCTACACACTTGAAATAGGAAATGTTAGCTATTTAATTAGTCAGGTTCATAATTTAGTTTGTAAACTCAGAGACCATATCTAGGTTTTACATAATATTGATTACATGATCAGGGCTCATTAAAGGGTAATAATTTAAAAATCCCTCTTAAGTGGTAGCTTTTTCTAGCTAATTTCCTTTCCATCTGAATGCTTCGTGCTTAATACATCATCCTTTTCTCCTACTTATATATTTATTTTTGCTCTGGAAAACCAGTGAGAATTAATCTAGAATGATGACAAAATTAATGGAAATTTAAATGAAAGTGTAATCTTACTGGAATTTCATTTTTGATGACATAATAATAGGCTTATATTACACTTTTCATCTATAGACCTCTAAGCACTTTACAAACATTAGTTAATTCACACAACAATCCTGTGAGGCTGGCAATTATAATCAGCCCCATTATGTAAATCAGGGAAGTGTAAGACAGGGAGGTCAAGCTCCTTAGGCAAGGAGAAAACCAGTGGCAGAGCCAGCATCAGACCACAAGCTTTCATGGTCTTAGCATTCCACGCCCATAAAGACTTGTGGAAAGCCTACCATTTGTGTTGGCAGCAAAGAAGAAGTCTCTTTACAAAGGAAACAAAGTCCCCAAAAGAGTCTAATTCTATCACCTTTTCAATATTCCACAGGGGATGTGAAGGAACTAAAAGGAGAGTGCAGGACAGAGGGGAGCATGCCTTGAAATATGGAGAGAATCTACTGTACGAATTTCCCACCAGGATAAGACTCCAGCCAGAAAACTGTGATACCCATTTACGCATCAGCAACATTGAAAGGAAGAAATATTGACCCAAATGCTAGCGTAAGAATTGTTAATAATATCAGAAATTCTTTATTGAGTCCTTATTGGCTATCAGGCCTTATATTAGGAGTTTTGTATACGTTACCCCACTTAATCCTTACTAAGACCTAACTAGTAAGTGTATTTGTTAGCCATTGCCATGTAACAAAACACCCTAAAACTCAGGAACTTCAAAATCCATTTGTTCTTGCTTGCCCATCTTTGTGTCAGCTGTGGGTATTGGTTGCACAGGATGCAAGCTGGATCCAGGTCTGTTCCAGGAGCCTCTCCTCCTTAGCCACTAGGCAGAGCACGTTTCTTGCAGTAAGCGTACTTTGAACTGTCACCACATCCTACTTACCGGCGTGAGCCTGTGAAAGTCACAAGGCCAAGCTCAAAGCCAAACTGTGGTGAAGAACACTGTGCCCAGCAGGATCCAGTCAAGTAGCAGAGCTAAATTCATCAGTGGGGTGGGAAGGTACATACCTCCCACGAAAGTGGTGGAAAAGTGTGACTATTCTTGAGTAACAACCCAGCCTGCCTTTTTACTTGTTCTTGCTCCCATTTTACATACAAGAAAGTAGGTTGCAGGCAGGAAAACCCTTAGGAGTTTCTGTGTTTCTGCCAACCCTTGATCCCAGAGCTGTTTCTCTTTAAGCACCCAGTATATTATAGGCTGCTTTCTCCTCCCTCAGATCATTAACTTAGAAGTGATACAGACCCACCTTCTCCTCCTCCCTGGAGACTGATGACGATTTAAATTACAGAGCCATGCACCTCTTCATTCTGGTTATGGCTGAAGTGGGCGCTAAAGAGCCCTTTTTGATTCTGTGCCTACAGTTCCTCATGGGACCAGAAGCTCTGAGCCCTCCTCTTCCCTTCATCGTCAGTGCATTTAAGCCATTAAACCGTCCTGCTGCATTTCAAAGAATGATGTCGACGATTCACAGAAAGCCCCCTTTAGCTTTGGGATGTATGAATTAATCATTCCAAACTAACTAGATACAGAGTTCACCTAAGGTCTCTGACCTCCTCAAAATAAATATTAAACGAATCTGACTTAGTAGCAGCAATGCAAATTACCAGCAGTCCTGGGGTCAAGGATCTGAGAAGCGATAAGAAGTTCAAATAAACCAGCTCATGAGGTCAGGCAAGAATTTTATTACTTATTGCCCATCATCCACATACAGTTGAGTCCTGCCAGTCCCAACAGGGACACTGGAAAGTGTGAGATGGGCGGGTTCAAATCTTTCCACTCTCTTGGCAGTCCACAAGGAGAGGACAAGATTGGCAACCTTCATTAGTGTACGGCTACCAGTTTAAAGGCAGCTAATGGTATTTAATATCCTTGAAAGGACCAAATAGATAGAAGCTGCAACATTCCAATGTTTGCTTTTCAAATTCCATTTTTCGGAGTGCAAGGATTCCCTGGCAGGGTTACAGGAGCAGCTGCTGGAGAAAAAAGCGAGGCAGAGGTACAGTGCCCTTGGCCTCCTCTTACTCTGTTGGAGCAGCTGCATTTTTATCTGCTTTATCAATTGAACTCCATGTACAATTACATTTGAATAAAAGCATTCTGCTGCTTAAAAATGGTTGAAAACCATTGGTTTTGATCCTGTCTTCCTCTGCCATAATATCGATTTTTCTCCACCCAAGTTTGTTTCTCTTGAACATGACCTTACCATTGATTTATTTAATGTTGTCTCTTTATGGATCAGCAAAGAATGGGATTATCTTTGCCATGTTTTAGCCTTTTTTCCCCCCCAAACATGCCCCATTTTATTTTGATTGCTTTAATCTTTTTGTTCTCTTCCCCTTATGTTCAGCCTCAAAATTGCTATTTTACGCCTTGCCTAGGGACAGGCATGTTTGATACCATTTCAAATAAATAATCTACCTGGAGATTGGAGAGGAAAACAATGTGATCTCTCAGATCTAGGAATGGTCATGTTTCACTTAATTTATGCAAAGCCTTCTGTAGCGCACTCCCAATAGAGTTTCCTTTGGAAGCCTGATCACTACCTTTCAGGAGAGTGGAGTTTCCCAAAGCACATGGGAAGGGTAGGCATACCCAAGGGCTCTTTCAGTCACTTCCACTTCCCATCTATTTTTTTCTAAGTGTCAGGTATGGATGAGCAGAGAGGCCACGGGCACACACAGGCTGCTCCCTGCAAGCCAGAGCAGCTCTGTAACTATTTACATGGGTACCCGGCAGGATCCCTCCCTCAGACAGGTGTAAGGGCGCTGCCTTGAGAATGTTGCAGTATCCTCCTTTAACAAAATATTCTAAGCCTTCCTTTTCTTACCATATTGGGTAGTCTCAGTTTCTTGGCCATCACAGCCCAGAGAAGGAAGAACCAAATTTAATCTTCAATGAATCTTTATGTCATTTTGGCACCATGCTCGGTGGCAAACCTCTGACCCTAGATTTAGATTTCGTGAAAGTCTCCTTGCTGGTGCTTCTCAAATGGTCTTTAGATCCATAATCATGTTGAAATACAATTCATGATTCTTCTCGGTCAAATTTTGGGGCTGTTGAAGAAAACAAATTGGAATGTTCATTATGAACTAGTGTCCAAAACCAGAGGACTAGACTGACCCCTATTAAATAAAGCATATTTGCCTTCCACGTGACACAGAGATATGCCTTGTTGAGGTCCTACTGTTATTTTAAGTTCTTCCTCCAGCATCACCATGTGGGTTCATGAGAAAGCCCAGATTCAGCAAAACACTAGTTACTTAAGAGCTCATAGCAGCTATTATCCACACTCCACTCACATCTGTAGCCATCTGTGCTTGGTTCATCTTGGGTCAACTTCCAACTGCTGAGCCCTGAAAACCTGTGTCTAAAGCCTTCCTCCAGTGGCCCGAAGCATGTCCCCAAAGTATGACAGGCCAACAGCACAGAGACTATGCCCTTTGGGGAAAAGCTTCAACTTATAACCGATGGAAGTTTAGGGTATAAATACTCCAGTTGGTGGTATAAAGACTACCTTTTTTACCTCCTTTACTATTTTTTAAAAGTTTTTTCGAAGTAGAGTTGATTTACAAGGTTGCGATCATTTCTGCTGTACCACAAAGTGGTTCTGTACACACATCCATTCTCTTTCAGATTCGTTTCCCATGTAGATTAATACCCTTAAGGTATGACAACCTGGAGGGGCTTTTAGAGTCCACCCCCATGTCATGGCTTGAATCTTCACCTGCCCACAGTGGTAGTTGACTTAGTCTTACATCGTTTGTCTGTGCTCTTCCCTTCTCTGACTTACTGCCAAAAATTTCCTATTGGCATCTTCCCAGGAATCACCTCTCAAATAAATGACTGACACTCAGATCCTTGTTTGCTTTACTTCGGAGTAACCCAAACTCGAACATCACTGTAAGCCTCAAGTCCATAAAGGGCTAAAGAATCAACTCCCTTGCTGTGTAATTAAACAATAGCTGTGTAATTCTAACCTCTGCTACTAGCAGCTATTATAGTTGTCCATAAAATCCAACCGCCAATCCCCAAACCTCTGTTAACCTGACTCACTACTGCTTCATCCCCTACTCATTCCAGTCAGGACACAGTGGTTCTCTTGCTCTTCTCCAGACATAACAAGTACACTCCCCGCCCAAGGCCTTTGCTCCCTCAGTGTCCTCTTCTTTATCTGGATGGATTTCTCTACCACATCTTTCAAACCTGGTGCATATGGGATCTGATCAATAAAAGACTTCCCCGGCACTCTGTAATGACTCCAGAAGTCATGTCTGTTTGTTTTCTAGTATATCCCCAGCCTGTAGTGACTTCGGGTCACAGCTGTGGCGTGGATTTGGTCCCTGGCCCAAGAACTTCCATGACAGGCATGGCAAAAGGACAGTAATAAGAATAATACATAAAAATAAAAAAGTCCTTTAAAAGTATTCTTATGTTGAGATACATTGATAGGGACAATCTTGGTTTATACCAGTAGCATTCTGAAGCTGGCTTCATAGAACCAATTATTAAATCGCCAGCAACTTTGGGCAAAATTCTAGCACAAACCAAAATGTTGACCATAGCTTTGGAGTAAGGATAAAGGGGAACATTAATGGACACTGACATCATCTTTATCACTAAATGGGCCTTATTTCTGTACTATAGATTGAATGTTTATGTCCCCCAAATGCATATTTTGAAAACTGATGCCCAGTACGATGGTACCCTAACAGGGCTTTGGGGAGGTAATTAGATTGTGGTACTGGAGCCCTCGTGAATGGGATCAGTGTCCTTATAAAGGAGCCACATCTTCCATGCAAGACTGAGATTCAAATGAAAAATGAGCTTGTACTGATTCCTGTCACGACAAGTTCTAGGCTTATTTGTCATTGCAACATAATCTCTCCTGCCTTGCTTCATATTCTCTTCCAAGTAGAAAAGTCTTAAACTCCTAGCCCCTCTTTTCCTAATGGTGTGCAAGCTCAAAACTGAAAACTTTATTCATTCTTTAGGATATATTCTTTGGCTCCAGAAGTCAGCCGATATTTGAGAGTTGACTAGATTCATATCTTGAAACCCCATACCCTTAGCAGAATCTGTGCAAAAAAAAAACAAAAAACAATGGACTGAGCCCATTGACTTATTTTCATCATCCCTGCAGAAGTAACTGCAAATTCAAGAGGAGGTTAAACTCAAACTCATTCTGTAAGACACTGAAAGGAAGCATTATGGGATCGGTTATACTACTCCTGACATTTCATGTCAGTATTCATAACCCTGACTAATGTCACTGTGTTATTCAAACATTCAAAAAATGGGGGCAGATTTTATGTGTCTCTGGGGATTATAAAGATGAACAGTGCCTTGTCCTTATAGAGCTAAATGTTTATCTGTAAACAATCACAACTTCGTGTCATATGAGCAATATCAGAAGTCTGTACATGAGTTCCCACTGTGGCACAGTGGGTTAAGAACCCAACTACTATCCTTGAGGAGGCAGGTTCAGTCTCTGGCCTTGTTCAGCGGGTTCAGTATCCAGCTTTGCCACAAGCTGAGTGTAGGTTACAGATGCGGCTCAGATCTGGCATTGCTGTGGCTGTAGCATAGGCCGGCAGCTAGAGGTCCCATTCGACACCTATGCCACAGGTGCAGCTCTAAAAGAAAAATGTGTGTGTGTATAGTGCAGTGTAGCAGAGAATGTTGATAAATCTGCTGGAGGACATTTCTGCTCTATGCACACACTGTCTCAGTCTGTTCAGGCTGCTGTACCAAACTGCCATAGAACAGGTGGGGTTATAAAGAATAAAAATGTATCTCTAACACTTCAGGAGGCTGCGATGTCCGAGATCAAGGTGCCAGCAGACTCAGTGTCTGGTGAAGGCCCCCTTTTTGCTGTGTCATCACAGAATAGAAGGGACCAGGGGAAACAGAGATCCTGATGGCCCCAGTTTAAACCCATTTCTGTGACTGTGGCCAGTGCTACTGAGAAACACGGGGCTCTCCAAGAACACAGAATATGCAGATAAACTGCATGTGTCTGCAGAGGCCTCCTCGAGGAAGTGAGCCCTGTCATGTTGGATTTAAGGTCTTCTAGGCTGATTGGCTCCCAAACGTCACTGACATGAAGTAGTGACTGCTAATAAGTGCATTTATTTATAGTGACTTTCTGTGATTCCAAAAAGAACTTGGAAGCAAGTGTTAGAATCACTATAATTCTGATTTTAGCTACTTCAGTCTTCCACGGGCCTTCCCGCCTCCTTCTATCCTCTGTGCTCCAAATACACCAGGATAGACTCTCTCGGCTTCTTGTGTACCCTGGGCATACATTTCTTCTCGCAAATCACCTCTGCATAATGTGTTACCTAGTTAGAGATTTGATTTTCCTCCATATAGTCATCAAATGTAAAGGCACAGTGATGCTAGATCACTTGAGGTCTAGTTTAAACACACACGGTTTTTTTGTTTTGTTTTGTTTTTTGTTTTTGCCTTTTGTCATTTTAGGGCCACACCTGTGGCATGTGGAGGTTCCCAGGCTAGGGGTCTAATCAGAGCTGTAGCCACCAGCCTATGCCACAGCCACAGCAATGCGTGATCCGAGACGTGTCTGCAACCTACACCACAGCTCACGGCAACACCGGATCGTTAACCCACTGAGCAAGGCCAGGGATCGAACCCACAACCTCATGGTTCCTAGTCGGATTCATTAACCACTGCACCACAACGGGAACTCCCTAAGGTCACACGGTTTTGATTACACGGATCTCGCAGTCTTTCTTGAGTAAAGCCAGTTTCCGAAGTAAACAAGAAAAAAGTGACTTATAACCACATGCAGCATGTTCTTTGAAGCCACCGAACTCTCTTACCTGGATGGCTTGCTGTCCGTGCCAGAAAATATGCCATGCAGCTTTTTCTGTACGAGAGAATAAAACTTCCTCCAGCTTCTCAATAAGGTTCATTGTTCCCGGCTTCATATGTGCACTAATGGATCATGATCAAGTCCCTGTTATTTCTACTTAGAAACAATACCATTGCTGCTTACAAGGTGAAAAGACCACTGATAGAGGTTCTCTACCTGAGTACAGTGCCTCAAAGTCATTTTTGAAATTCATTTTATGAATCAGGCCATTGAAAAAACAGGTTGCCACCAAGACTCTGTAAGGAAGACACCTGTTCTTCAGTAAAATTTCTTGTGTGTTTTGAATGGAATAAATCTAACCTATTAAACATTATAGTTAAAGTATAATTATAAATTGCCATGTCTGAAACGAGACATGAGGAGACTGAACAAACAGACTGAAGAGCTGGGCATGCCTTGGGTGACTAGTGGGCTTACACAATGGCTGTGAAACCACAGAAGCAGACCCGTGGTCCATGGGCAGCAAACAACTTGTTATCAAATTTCCCGGCTCTTAGATTTTCATGATTCTTGGACACCATCGCTGGCTTCTTGAACTCTGACTTCCCATCGAGCAGTGACATTCTGAAGATGGTTTCAAAACAATCTGGCCAAAGCTAAAGATTATTCTGCCTCTCCTCATCTGGCTGAATGGAACTCACGCCACGGGATCGCAACAGCAGTTTTCAGAGATCCCTAAAAGGTAACAGTCAGGACATAGTAGTGTGTGAAGCACGCAGTCTGAGGTCAGGTGGTCCAGGTCTGAATCCCGGCTCCACTGCTTACCTCTGCAGGATCTCAGGCAGGAGGCGGGAAATTTCAGAGTAGCATCTAAAATAATCTGTAGCCATATTCCAAAGGGCCATCTCCTTTCTTATACTTTGATTAACATGTGTGCAATTTTTCCCAAAGCAGCTGTGACTACCTTGAGGTAAAAAGGGGGAACTTCTCTTCCCCTCCAAGGAGAGACTCCCATATCAGAAGGCCCATAAGAGGAGCTTAGAAATAACTGTGAGATAAAGGACTGGAAAATTGGTAGCACTTTAAAGGCTATGTGTTTCTGATCTTCATTGCACCGTACGACATGGGAAACAAAGATAAACATTTCTCAGCTAAAATCCTCCATTTTCTAGGGTTAGGAATTTTTTGGAGGCAGAATAGGTGATGGTAAGAATTGCTGTCTTTGAATCTAGTCCCTGTCACTTACTAGCTTTCTGATGTTAGGGCAGTTCCTTATTTCTCTGTGCTTATTTGCTCATCTCTAAAACTGTCATATACTATAGAAAATAAATTCAATAAAAAATAAGGGAGAAAAACTTAAAAGAAAGAATAGGACAGAAGCAGCATATACCTTATAGAGTTATTAGGAGATTAAAATAGTTAACAGATGAAAGTGCTTAGAATTGTATTAGTGCATAACAAGCATTTATAATTGTCTATTATAAAAATAAAGTTATATAATCAGTATGCATCCTAGAATTGAGGTATCAAAATCACTGTAACTTCTTCCCCTCCTCTAAGCCTTTATTAAATCAGTGATATAGCTTACAATTAATAATAATTAAAAAATCAAAGGGACATAGTAATTAAAGGAGAGCAAAGGAGGAAATGCAAGAAGAACCACCAAAGGAAATGGAGAGAAAGAAAAAAGGTGAGAGTGGAAAGATACACAGAAGACAAGCTCCAAACCTGGCCCCTCACTGCAATCTGGTTGCTTGGTCTTGAGAATACGAATGATCTTGTAATCAGCACTTAGTAAGAGGGTGAAGTACCTGAAAACAACTAGAATGGTGTCAGCTATGGTTGTGCAGCAGATTGACAGTCTGCATTTCCCACAAACTCACATGCTGTGAAATCCTAACCCCCAGTGTAATGGTGTTAGGTGGTGGGCCGTTTGGGAGGTGATTAGATCTTGAAGGCAAAGCCTTCATGAATGAGATTAGTGCCCTTATAAAAGGACCCCAGAAAGCTCTGTCCCCGCTTCTGCCATGTAAGGACACGCACGGTTAGGAGTAAGGAAATGGTCCTCTGGTGATGGGCGCCCTCACCAGACACTGAGTCTAGCAGCACTTTGACTTTGCACTTGCAAACTCCAGACCTGTGAGGAATAACTATTTGCTGTTTATAAGCCACTCAGTCCACGGTGTTCTGTTACAGACTCCGAAACAAATTAGCCGCTGAAGACTCAAGAGTCGTAAAAACAACTTGTTCAGTTTTCCCTTCAGCTCCTTTTTTCTGATGTGGATGCTTTTTGCCACAGGTGATCAGGAAGGAAGGCCAAGGAAGCAACAAGAAATATGAGAGGCACCAACTGTCTCTTTGCCTTTTCTCCAGGATCCTCAGTACAAGTATTATGTTCATCACATTAAAAAATTTGATGGAACTCCTACAAAAACTAGGTGAAAAAGACTAGGTAAATATCTATTGATACTAAAATAATCCCAACCTTACTCTAAAAATTCGTTTATAAAAGTAAGCGACTTCTTTTTTGAAAGCTATGAGGTCTCAAGACATTTTGTCTCAGGGTCACATTTAAAATAGTTTAAATTTGGCTTCTTAAATTATGTTCTATAGAAAACTAGTTCCATGGAGTATGTGAGGGGTTTTTTTGTTTGTTTTTGGATCATTGTATCTCCCCCTTCAACCTACCCATGGAGTTTTAATAGCTAATACCTTTTTTTAAAAATGCTGTTTTCAGTAGTCAAAGATGTAAGGTAAACATCAGTTAACCGAAATTTAATAAGCATCTTTCTTCCTTTTTTGTTTTCTTTTTACAGCTGTACCTGCAGGATATGGAACCTCCTGGACCAGAGGTCAAATCAGAGCTGCCTTTGCTGGCCCCCATCACAGCCATAATAACACCGGATCCGAGCCACATCTGCAACCTACAGCACAGCTTGCACCAACACCAGATCTTTAACCCACCAAGCGAGGCTGGAGATCGAACCTGCATCCTCACAGAGACAACGTCAATTCCGCAACCTGCTAAGCCACAACGGGTAGTCCAACAAGCCTCTTTCTCTTTTTTTTAATTACTCAATGAATTTTATCACGTTTATAGTTGTACAATAATCATCATTTTTCTGATGAAATCTTGCAAAGATTTTAATGGACCACAAGCATTGTTCATTTTCTAGAAGGAGATTCTGTAGGCTGTTTTTTGCCAAACTTATTTGACCACACAACATTTACAGCATTTTCCCCCACGAGGCATATGGCAGATAGGAAAAACATTACAAAGGGCTGACTCAAAGAGTATTTTATTTCTATTTGCTGCCACCCTAGTGCAGGGTGACAACAAGGCAGGAACCCAGTACCCTGGGTCTTGGGTCCTGGGATAAACTGGAAAGGGCTATTTCTGAAGAGCCAACGACCGTGGAGAAATGCTACAAAAAGATGGAGCAGCTTTTTGAGGCTGGTGGACAAGGGACTAGAATGGGCTGGAAAACTTGAGCTGTAAAGGTCTGGTCATTGTTTAGGAGGTAAGACCAAGATGGCCAAAGTTCTCTTGTGTTAGCTGGTGGCTGTGTGACCTTGCATAGTGGTAGCAAGCAGCTAATGTAGATGTGGGGGCTTCCAGTTCTGGAAGGACAAGAAGAGGACAAGAATGTGTCCAAGAGAAAGAAATCATAGAGGTCCTTTCTTTGCTTTCATTGCATTTTGGAGTTTTAAAGGTAAACAGCATTCTCCAGGATCCTAGCACAGCAGGACAGGAAAAAGAATTCAACCACCAGCACTGTTAGATACGGGCCCTGCGCCTTCTCATCATCCAGGTCTCAAAAGCTCAAAGGAATGTGCAAAGTCAAGTATAAATCACGGCTTCCCAAAGAAGAGAATTCTATTCAGCCCAAAGTCAGTTAATCTCATAATGTGTTTTCGTGTCCTAAGTGGTATTTCACTGTATAAGTTGTCTGAGCAGCAGACTGGATTGCCACCAGCCAAAGGGGGAAAAAAAATGATCGTTTATGTATCTTGGTGGCTTATCAGGGAACATAGAAGAATTAATGTATTTATTCTTTCTTCTGCGATTAAATGTAATTGCTTTAAAAAGATAATCATGCTATTGTTTGAATTGTATGCATTTCTTATGAAGTACTAATACATTTTCCTGTAGTCTGACAAAGTGTATGGTCTCTTATCCTCATTTCCCTGTGGATAAATACTTTGTTAATTAATAAAGTATTATATGAGCACTTAGTGTCTGCATTTAACAGTGCGAGGATTTCATTCAGATTATGTTAATAGATTGTTCGCATTATTTCTTGCATTAATTACAACTTCTTTCTGTGGTTTCATCATAAGAGCATTGTCTCTGTGAATACAGGGGGCTTTTTGGATTATATTCTTGTTTGACTACTGAAGTGAGGCTAGGAAAATATTATTATATTGAGAACTACTCTCTAGGACTTGGATCAAAAGACAGAAACTGAGATTCAATTATTTCCAAATCTTAAGAGTCGACACAATTAGTTAAAGTCTGCCATAGCTGAATCGAAATCAAGCAATCTGGGACTTTCTCAAGAACCTGCAGTATCTTAGGAAAAAAATTATGAAATTGGTATTCCACATGATGATACCTGAGGCATAATTATGAGGAAAAAATTAAAAGGTTTCCTCCTAGTAATGGATAAACGTGGAATTCAGATGAAGCAAATGTGTGGAGTGGGTATGAATCTTGGGCCACAGGTGTGCAGGAAATTTTCCTTTATTTTCCTCGAATCAACTGAGTTCTGACTTAGCCTGCTGGGCTACTGGGAAATTTCATCTGAATTATGATGTGACTCGCCCCTCCCCCACCCTACCCAATGTCCCAAAAAGTTCCTGGGGTCTTGGTAACTTCTAGAAATGAGGAAGGCCCTGGGCTATCGGTCACCCTTCCATTACGCTTGCCATGGAGGCACCGCGGGCCCACCTCTGGGGTCCCTTTGGGTCTCTCTTTGCTCTGCTTTGGGGTTCCCTTTGCTCTGTCTTTCTGCCCTGCTTGGGAAAGGCCCGGGGAGCTCTTGTGTCCATCCCAGGGTTGCACCTTCCCTGCCAACCCTCGGAGAACACACCTCCTCGTCTGCTTACAGATGTACCCGCACCAACAGGAAATAGGACCATCCCCCCCTCCATTCTCTGCCTACATCTTTTTTTTTTTCTCTCATCTAGGAAATATTTCCCTCCTCACACCTGTTGCTAGAATAGCCGCTTACTGCTCCCCACCCCCCACCAGTTGACCTCAAAAGGGATCTTAGCATTATCTTTTCAGGCTTTTCCTAGTGAGGAAGGCTTGAGGACTGAAGGTTTCTACCAGATCAATACAGATCCCAGGTCTATTTGCAGAAGAATCAGCCTGTGCTTAGAGTACCAGTGAAAAGAATAGACAGGGCAAACATTATCACCTTGAAATACAAGCCTATCTCAGAATATACACAGTTTTCCAAAGAAATGCAATTTTATTTTATTTTTTAATTAAACTTTCCAAAACACTGTTCCACTCTCATGATGTCACAAGGAAAGAGAAAAGGCTTATGAGAAATATTTGGAATGCGTGGACAATGGGGTCCAACTATACAGCACAGGGAAATATGTGGGATTAGGTCACTTCACTGTACAACAGAACTTGAAGAAACATTGTAAATCAACTATACTTTAATACTAAGAAGGGAAAAGGATTGAATTAACTAGTTTGAATTTAGAATTTACAAAGGCTCAGATTTGATGTTCTAGATGACAGTGCAGTGAAAACAGTAATGTTGGGTGGTTCAGTTAATTGCATTTGTTTATAGAAGTGGTTGTTATTGCTCTAATATGGTCATGAAGCATAACTCCTGAAATGAGGGATCAGATTTTCTTTCCTCTCTTTTCACACCCACATGCGTTGTCATCCTCACCTCCTGGGCCTTCTGTTCCAAGGCCTTCAAGACGGACTCAGGTCTCTCTCACTCCTGACCGCCCTCTGCCCTCTGTGTCTCGACCCCTCCCCTACCTGGAGGGACAGGTTTAGTGGATAAAAACACAGAACTGTCAGTGAACTTTGAATTTCTGATATAATGCTAAATTCTTTCGTAGAAGTTTGTCCCATGCATTATTTAGGACATACCTACACTAAAAATGCCTTTGTTGTTTATCTGAATTCTCCAAGTTAACTGAGTGTTTGGCATTTTATCCGCAACTCCACAGATATTCCCAGGTCACCATCGCCTTTTTTTTTCCCAACCTCTGCAATCTCCTCTCACAGAAGATTGCTCTGTTAAAGAGCTTTCACAGTATATGCGAAAGCATCTTCAAAAGAAAGGAACGTTGCTTGAATAACCCCACATCTTTGACGAGAATTTCTCAACCTGTGCTCCCAGGCTGGAAGCTGTCTGAGAAACAGGAAAAATGGTTTCAGGGGGGTACAATTGAACAGTTTCAGGATTCCACGTTTATGGTAGAAATAAAGGGTTAAGATAAGGAGTTGAAGCTTGGGTTCAGAGACCTCTGTGTCACATAAGACAATTTAAACAGTTTATAATAACCAGGCTTTCTGGAGTCATGAAATAAAGTGAAAAACTCTTTCAGAGCACCATTGAAATGAGAGTTTGGAGTTTTTTCAGCTTGATAACACTAGACAGAGTGAGGAAAGTAGGCTTACTCCTTGAACACTCCTCTTTAGAAATCATCTATTTAGACTGCGAAGACCCTTGCTCTAAAGAGAGGTGTGGCCGTGGAGTTAAAGGCTATGGAATTTGGCAGTTGCTCTGCATCAAGCATTTAATGTGGTTGAAACAAAAGTAAAGTAGCCAGCATTGTTCCTATAGGAAAACAGATCGAGACTTACAGGCCAGGCTTTACAAATCAGAGTGAAAGTTCGAGAAAAGCAGAGGCTTTTGCTTCGAGACAAAGTAAGTACAGCATAGGCTATAGCCCTTCCGGTTCAATCAAGTCTCCAAGATGCTCTCTAGTTGAACCTGTGCCTGAGCATTGCAAGGATGTTTCATAAATGGCTCTTCTTAAGCTGTTGCTTATTAAATCAAATCTGAATCTGGCAAAGTAAGAGCATGAACCAGGGGAAAGCCAGGAGATGATGCATTAATGCAGCCTTGACGATAATTTTCAAGTCCTACTCAGCAACAAAATTTGGTTACATCCCACTTCATATGGGATGATTTCATTCCTTTGTTTCCCTTCAGTAGACGTTCACATTGGCCTTGAGTTTATCAAACAGAAATTCCTTATAGTAATGAATTCTAAGGGATAGAAGAATACCACCTTCTCTCGCAAACACAGAGTGAGGAACTCTGACATTCAGTCATATTTATACAGAAACAAATTGTATTTATACGGGGGGGGGGAAGGCTGTAGATCGAGGCAGATCTGTGTTTAATACCAAGATCTATCATTTACTATTCTGTGATTTGGGGAGCATCCATTTAACCTCTCTTAATGGTGTTATACGATAATAGAGTCTCACATCCCTGACAGTTGTAAGAATTAAGAATTATATGTGGAAAGTCCTTCACACATTATAATACTGACCATTCAGTGTGGTCTATTAAGAAATCCCAAGGCTCATAAAGAAGAACTGCTAAAATTTCTTGGGTAAACATTTCCCAAAACATGTTGGGAAAACATGAGTCCTTGCAGGTGGGTCTTATAAAGGAATTCTATTATAAATAAGTGTGGGGAAAGCATTCTATAGGCCTCTTTAGAAATTGGTAAAATATTCATTTTTTTTTCCAAAGACTCTGAGAATCTCTGCACCTAAGAGATCTATTTAGCTTTGTGTAGGACTGAGTTTTCCAAATTTAAGAATCTGGTAACCTTTTGAGGCATCAGCACGAATTACAGTTTTGGTAAACAATTGCTTCTCACCTCAAGAAAGAAAGTAGGAAGTTTCCACCGTAGCACAGTAGATGGACTGGGAGTTTGCGGTTAGCAGATGCAAACTATTACATTTAGAATGAATAAGCAATGAGATCCTACTGTACAACACAAAGCACTCTATCCAATCTCTTGGTATAAAACATGATGGGAGATAATATGAGAAAAACAATGTGTATATATGTATGACTGGATCACTTTGCTGTACAGCAGAAATTGGCACAACATTGTAAATCAACTGCTCTTTAATGAAAAGAAAATCTAACTGCCAAGGCTCAGGTCACTATGGAGGTGTGGGTTCAATCCCCCACCTGGCACAGTGAGTTAAAAGATCCGGCATTGCTACAGCTGTGGCTCAGGTCACAGCTGTGGCTCGGATTCAACCCCTGGCCCAGGAATTTCCATATGCCACAGGTGTGTACATAAAAAGAAAAAAAGAAAGAAAGAAAGAAAATTTACTGAGATTTTTTCCAGTGGATGAAGTTATTTCCAGCTTATATTGATTTTAGTATTACCTTAGTTTTCCCTGATTTCTTTTTAAGCTCTAGTTTTAGTTCATGAAAAGAAATTTGGAGAAAATGTCACTTATTAAAAACACACCAAATGATATATACAATTGAATACTACTACACTCTTAGAATAAAATAATGTCATTTGTAGTAACGTGGATGGACCTAGAGACTATAATACTGAGTGAAGTAAGTCAGATAGAAAGACAAATACCATATGGTATCATTTATATGTGGTATCTAAAATATGACACGAATGACCTTATCTATGAAACAGAGATAAAACTCACAGACATAGCGAACAGACTTGTGGTCCCAAGGGGGAAGGTCGGGGGAGGAAAGGATTGGTAGTTTGGAATTAGCAGATGCAAACTATTATATGTAGAGTGGGTAAACAACAAGATCCTACTGTATAGCACAGGAAACTATATTCAATATCATATGATAAACCATAATGGAAAAGAGTATGAAAAATAATATATATATAATAGAAATATTTTGTTGTGCAACAGAAATTAACAACATTGTACATCAACTCTTTCAATAAAATAAATTTAAAAATTTTAAAATGTACCAAGTTGGAGGTCCTGTCATGGCTCAGCGGTAACAAACCCAGCTAGTATCCATGAGAATGCAGGTTCAATCCTTGGCCTTGTTCAGTGGGTTAAGGATCCAGCATTGCCGTGAGCTGTGATGTAGGTCACAGACTCAGCTCAGATCCCATGTTGCTATGGCTGTGGGGTGTAGGTCCGCGGCTATAGCTCTGAATGGATCCCTAGCCTGGGAATTTCCATAGGCTGCGAGTGCAACCCTAAAAATAAAATAAAATAAAATAAAATAAAATATAAAAATGTATCAAGTTATTTTCTTAGTGAGCAAATTTTCTTGTTCAACATTTGTTAACCTGATTCATTTCCTGAAGGAAATATTATATCCATTGAATATATATCCTGGATTGTCTTCATCCACACACTTTGAGCCTTGCTCCTCATCACATCTTCTCAAATTCCATCAGCTTCTGCCCTCACTGCTCTCTCTTGCTAGGACATGACTTCACCATTGCAGCATAAATGCAATCCACTCTTTCATTTGCTTTGTCCTCCAAAAGTATCTCTTCCCCAGCTAGGCTCCCCATTCCCACCAATGGGACTGGGGATCCTAGGTCTATATACAGCCTTTCTTCAAGCACCTGGAAGAACTTGAATGGCTACTTCCCTTCCTGGTTGGACCTTTCATGGTCCATCCAGCATCTGCTTGACTCCCCTTTTCCTAGGACCTGGACAGAAAGATCAATGCCTGATCTATCCCAACTTCAAAAGTGAGACCGAGACACTTTTAGGAACCCAGAAGCAGTTGTTGGTAACCAGAGAATCCAGCGCAACACATGCACAGAGCAGCTGCAGCAATGTTACATGGAGGGTAAAGGATGGATGATTGCTCTACAGGACAATGACTTATCTGCCAGCAGACTGATGATAGCGTCTTCCTCATGTACTCTTTTTGGTCTTTGGAAGAAGGAGTCTGTTGGTAATCAGCCAGAAGCTGCCAGTGTGCTCCCACAGAGCCGTTTTGAGCATTTCATACCTGGCCATCCTACACCAAGCCCAGAGATCAACAGCTCCCATTCCACAGGCCTTGGAGAAAGTGCCAGTTGTGAGATGCAGCCAGAGCATTCATCACATAATCTCAGTTTCTAGAACACCGAGCCATCAAACAGCCTGCTGGGTTGGCAGGGTCTGCCTCGGTGTGTCCAAGCCCAGGGCCATGGCAGGGAAAGGGCTGGGGTGTTTTGGCACCAGAGATGGAGAACGGTTTCTCAGCACCTGCCCACAGTATGCTTGCTTCCAGGTGCTGTGACAAACACCTTGGCTTTTTTATGACTCTCTAAAATTATTCCTCAGCCCGACATAAGATTATAAACAAAGAAGAATATGGATGAACTCCCTGAAGAATGCAACATAAGACCCCCCTTAGAGTGGAATGCGATATACCCTCTCATCATCCATCTTGGTTTGTGTTTTTCACATGGTTCACCTCCTGAATATGACAGTTCGCAATGATAAAATTCAAGTGCAGGTTTTTCATCAAGTTTCAGCTTCCCAGAGCAGAAGGCTTTGAATAGCAAGTCTAATGCTAAGAGTTAATAGACGTAGCACTTTTCAGTGCAGGAAATGTTTTCAGTATCTCACATGACCTGACCGTCTTCATCCTCACAACAATTTTATGAAGCAGATATGTTGTTATTCCCAAGTTAGAGATGAAAAGTTAATTTAAATAACTCTAAGGATGGAGGCATAAGTGTTGTGGTTGAGTGGTTGCAGAATCTGTCATCCCACTGGAGGGGGGAGGCAGCAGGTGAGGATAAAAAAACTACTTGATTTTACCTGTAGGAGGCTGACATTTTCACCATAACTCTAGAAAAGGCATCTTACTCACATTGGGCCTCAGCTGCCTTTTCTGTAATATGAACTATGCTCATCTTTCCCCAGAGCATTTGAAAACATTTTTAAAGCATCATGAAGTGTCTGTAGCAATCACTATGAAAAACATGGGGGACACAATAAGTAACTTCAAGCTATGGAAATGGAAGAACCATTTTGAGCCATCGTTGCCTAACTCTGTGCAATACTGTGTCTCTGGCAGTTCAAATGAAGAAATGACTCAGAGTGACCTCTCTGGGACCATTCGGGGGGATAGGACTCCAGAGTAAATGCTTGAGGAAGGGAGGCAGTTCTGTTTCACTCAGAGGGCAGTCCATTAGACTGAGCCAAATGAAATTGTCTGTATTCAAGTAGTTTTGTCTTAGAAAAATGGCAATTTCATCTGATCAAATAGAAAGCCCTACTTTATGTTTGACTATAAGGTTCGTTTATAACAAGTTTAGGCTGAAATATCTAGCTCAAACCAACTAACCTACATCAAACCTATGACAACCTTGAATACATCATGGAGAGTTGGGTAAGCAGGCTGTACTCAATCCTGTGGAAATTTGAATCAGGCTTGAGATTGGAGCACAGGTGATACACCTGGAAACGTAGGATTTTTGTGCCCATGCCCAGTGCTCCAGAAAACTTAGTGCAATGATGCTCATCCTTTCCAGCAGGAAATTTTAAACACAAATCTGCTAGACCTCTTTAAAAACCAGCAAAACAAACCAACAATAACAAATCTTCCTAGACTTTTTTTTGGGGGGGAGGACAGTGAGGTAATGTAATGGAACTCAGTAATACACTTCTGTGACTTCCATTGTAATCTGTGAGATAGCCCCACAAAAACAGATTTGGAGTCACTCCAGTTCATGCTGTTGGTTTGGACTAAGACAGGCAGTACAAATGGGCAGATAATTTTTTTGATATGAAATCTCAAAATTCATTTGGAAGACCCTGAGCAATGTCATTGCTGCTTGTTTGATGCTGCAGTGCCATCAGCATGAAGTGGAACAGCTCTGCTTTAAAGTGCCTGGCAAAAAAAGGAGCATGTCTCTGCATCTCAGGAGCACAAGCAATAAACATCATGTTACTGTAAATTTCATTTTTTAGTGCAGAGATTAATAATGCATGAGCATGCATTTCTTATTGCCATTCCACTGAATTTCCAGGAGACTTTTAATTCTAAATGAACAAAGTTGTGTTTCTATTTTCCATGTTGTCACATGTGTGCTGTACATGGAGTAAGAGATACATACAGAGGAAATACAAATTATGGCTCTTGGAAGAATCACCTTTCCATCTGCAGACATTTTTTTTTTTTTTGGTGTCTCTAGAGAGATCAAAAGTGTCACTGCACATATTTCAGGCAGAAAGAAAAGAACAGAAGCGTAATGATGTTATATCTTCCTGGGGATTTCATTACTTAAAACAAGTGAATTGTACAGGTGAGCATAAGGGGAATATTCTCAGCACTCCTCTAAGAAATCCCTTAGAAATTGAAAACTGGCATGCAGGCTGACTCTGGAATGACTGGCCTAGAAAAAGTCATTTATGTGAGGATATATGGTCACCCTGACATGCACACATGTGTGTGTGCATGTGCACACACACACACACACACAGAATGTATGCACAAAGAGAATGCAATAACCAAGACAATATTCCTGTAGTCAAGTTCTTAAATTGGGAATATTTTTCAGTTTATGAAGTCATTCAACCATATACTTAGACCACAGATGGAAAATGATGTTCAGGAGGCTCACCTGAAAGCTCTTCCGTTTGCCCTGATTGGGTTTAGCCAGCTATGCGGTTGTGTGAAAAGTACTTCCTGTTCCGTCAATCGGATTGTTGAGTAAGCTCTCCAACTCCTGCCTCTGTTTCTGTCTCCTTCTCTTCTTTATAATGCCACTCTGGATGTTTAGTCCATCTTATTTTTAGATGTTAGATGGTATCTTCCCAAACCCCACCACACACCACACATATGTGGGTCTCTAATTGCTTGAGACCACTAGAATAGTACAGACCTATCTCTAGAGTCCATTCGTCAGAAATTGATTTTATAAAATGACCTCGGAGGGACACACCAGCCCTGCTGTGAAATAATTTGAGTTTCACTTGTGCTCACCTTATGCAGGAGATGATGATAATTGTCGACCTAATATTGATTCTTCAATACCTTCTTCCTTGTTCAGAGTGGCAATGCACCCAGGTAAAAATAGTCCGCTGCAAGTAAAGATGGCCATGGGACACGAGAATGAATAAGGCTTACTGGGAGTGTTTAAGTTTCTTCATATAGGTACCATTCCTTTCTGTCTGACCTTCTTTCTTCCTGTAGTGAAAATGAGATGAAAATGTGGCAGCTATCTTGCAACCAGGAGGTAGCAAGCTTGAATACATTAGAATGCTGAAGCACAAAAGAAAAGAAAAGAAAAGAAAATCCCTGAATTCCTGCATGACTGTTAGTCAGTTGGAAGAGATCTGGACTCACAGCCTTTGCATTTTTCTAATTATTTGATCAACATCACCTTATGTGCTTAAGTGACAATAGTCACATTTTCTGTTATTTAGAGCTGGCCCTTTCTTCAATTAACATACAGTGTCAGTCAGGGTTCTCCAGAGAAACAGAACCAATAGAGATATAAGGAACGGACTCATATGGTTGTGGATGCTGAGAAGTCCCACAATCTTCTGTTTGTAACATGGAGACAAGGGAGAGGTGATGGTGTGGTTCTAGCTGAGTCTAGAGGTCTGAGAACTGGAGGAACTGATGGTGTAGGTCCTAGTCCAAGGGCAGGAGACCAATGTCCCAAGTCAAGCTGTCAGACAGAGGGTACATTCTCCATTCCTCTGCTTCTTTTGTTCTAATAAGTCCCTTAATGTTAAATGATGCCTGCCTACTTTATGAAGGGCAGTCTGCTCTGTTCTGTCTACTGATTCCAATACTAATCTCATCCAGAAACACCCTCACAGACATACCCAGAAACAACATATAACCAAATACCTGGGCACTCTGTGACCCAGCAAAATCAACAAATAAGATTTACCATCATGCATAACTTACATTGCAGTAACAATTTCAGGTGAGCATATGTGTTCTTCGTGGGTGGCTTCAGAGGTTGAGTAAGGGCTTAATGGAGCAAAATGGTAAGGGGCCGTGTTCTTCTTTCCAATTCCTCCCTTCCGAGCACATGGGCCCACAATACCACTGGCAAATAGTCTTTATTTTCCCCACTTACTCCTTCAATCTTTCAGTTATACTTTCTTGGATTTTTGCCAGGCGAAACAGAAAAAATTAGAGATACTTAATTGGGGGTAGATGCATCTTAGTTTGGGTTTCTCAAGCAGATTAGATCTTGGGACAAGGATGTGGTACAAGTAGTTTATTTGAGAAAACACTTGTAGAGAAGTGAGGAAGTGAGACCAGCAAGGGAAGAAAGCAAAGGAAGAGTGTGCTATCACACAAGTAACCAACCGGGGTCAACTGAGGCTCTGAGAGTTGGTGAAACATGCTTCAGCATTATCGCACTGTTCCCAGAAACAAACCCCATCAAGGTAGCTGGAGTATCTATCTACGAACTCCTGTTAATTATTGTTTAAGGGCTGCTGGGTAAAGGTGGTTACCTCCTGCCACCTCTAGCTTATAGGTTGAGCATCTCTAGGTGAAGAGTTGCAGAGTTGAAGGGGCTTAAAACTGGAAGGTTTTGAGTCCTTGTCTTCATCAATGAACCTGAGAGTAGCAGCTGTGAGTGACGGGGCACCAACAGTAGCTGTACACTTAATTCCTTGTCCCACTCAAGTCCATATTTGTGCCGCAATCTAGGTATACTCTTCAAGTTAACGCTTCTTCAAAGTGGTATCCAGCTGCAACCAGAGAGAGAGAGAAGGAGAGAGGGAAAGAGAGAGAGAGGGAGAGAGTGAGAGACTTACATAGTGGGTTTAGTGGAACAAGCTACTGTCTTTGTTGCTGTTAATGCAAGATCTTAATTAATATCCCAGGACTCTATCACCTGTTCTTTGCAAGCTCCTCCTCTGTCAAAGGGAGTATGCTGCCTTTGGGCTCTGGTTTCAATATCATCCCGGATTGTGTATCTAACAACCATTGAAAGATCTCAGTGTTCTTATTTCCAGAATCGCCGTGACAAATAACAAGTTCCTTTGGAGAGGAACTGGAGAAACTGCTATTTATCCTTGCTGTATCATTTCAAGGTTTTTTTTTTTTTTTCAAAAGAACTTGGAGTGTCCTCCCATTACAGAGGAGAACTGTCTCACGCCTTTGTCTGAGACGCTAGATGAAGTCTTGTGCTTTTCCACTTGTATGGTTCTGATCAGTTTTCTTGTTCACTCACTTTAATCTTTTTCGGTTGTATTAGACAAACAGTGCTCTCATTAGCTACCCGTTGATCTCACCCCTCTGTACACTGCGTTCTATATGCCATCAAATACACCATCCAGAAAGTAAAAAAAGAATCTATAAAATGGGAGGAAAGTTTTATAACTGGCAATTACCAGATATCACATCCAGAATCATTGTAGTGGGTGCACCGCAACGGCTATAACAAAAAAGACAAATAACAGGGAGTTCCATGTGACTGGAAGTTAAGGATTCAGCATTGTTACTGCTGTGTTTTGGGTTTGATCCCTGGCCCTGGAATTTCTGCGTGCAAAAAAAAAAAAAAAAAAAACAGATAATAAGAAGTATCAGTAAGGATGTAGACAAACCAGAACCCTTATACCTTGCAATACAAGGAATGTAAAATAGTGCAGCCACTTTGGAAATTGACCTGACAGTACCTCCTGTGGTTAAAGCATACAATTACTGTATATTCCAGCAATTTCACATATCTACCAAAGTTAGGTGAGTTCACACAAAAAAACTTGTATATGTATGTTAACAGCAGCATTATTTACAAGAGGCAAAATGTGGAGGCCACCCCAAAGTCCAACATATGTGAATAGATTAACAAAATGTGGTCTATTCATACAATAGCATGTTACTTGGCAATAAAAAGAACTACTGATACAAGCTACAGAATGGATAAATCTTGAAAACGTTGTGCCAAAGATCAGTCACAAAGGACCACAGCACGTGTGACTCCATTTATATGAAATCTGAAATAGGAAAACCTGTAGTGATAGAAAGCAGGTTCCTGGTTACCTATGGCTAGAAGGATGGGGTACAGAAGGTTTGGGGATGATAAATGATGCCTAAGGAGTGTTAGGGTTTTTTTGGGGTGTGATGAAAACATTCAGTTGTGGTGATGAATGTACAATTGTGAGTAATCGTAAAGTCGTTGAATCGTATGATTGATTGATTGATTGATGGCTGCATTCACAGAAGATGGAAGTTCCTGAGCCAGCGACTGAATTCAAGCCACAGCTGCAACCTACGCCACAGCTACAGCAACACCAGATCCTTTAATCCACTGCACTGGGCCAGAGATCCCATCCACATTTCCACAGTGACCCAAGCCACTGCCATCAGATTCTTAACCCCATGCACCACAGCAGGAACTCCTGAATCGTATACGTGATGGGATAGTACCAATAAGACAGTTCAGAATAGAATAAAAGCTAAATGTCAGGTTATCTATAAGATGAGAAAAGTGAGAAGACAAATACAAAGATCAATTTCATTTTCTCCAGGAGCCACTGGTCACATGCGCCTATCGAAATTTGCAACATTAACTAAAATTAAGTCTAATTACAAATTTAGTCCTTTATTTGCAGTTACAAATAAAGTCTTCAAAATTCACATGTGGCTGGTGGCTCCACATTGAACAGAGCATGCACGGTACATATTCTTCATGTCAGAAAATTCTGTTGGACCACACTGATATCTTTAATCCTTGTATCATAACTTTACTTTTACATTTGTCCAATGCATTATCTACTTAAGGATAATGCTTTACTTTGACATTTTTGTCGTTTCTGGTTTGAAATGATTATTCCTAATAATATGTGTTACTTTTAAATTTTCTTACCTTTTTAAAAAGTGGCAGTCTATATTAGCTCCCTATACCTAGCTCCAATCTTCTCATCAAAATTTTCAGGATTGCTGATGTATAATATGTTCAACAGCACATTGATTTGAAAGTTTATACAGAAAAAAGTAATGTGTAGGAGGTAGTGTGAAGGAAGAGAAAGATGAGAGTCTTGGCATATTAAGATCAATCTTATTAGTATGTGAATATTGGGTATTAATTTAGAAACAAAGGTGGTTTTGACAGGGAAATGCTAATATTTCAACCTCATCTGAGGAGGGAGCATGCAAGTTGATTGAATCAAAGGCATTCCAAAATGAGGGTTATTTCAGTCACTGTGTCATTCAGGAAAGAGAAGAAAAGGGTAAAATAAAATATTCTATTGATATGTGTTGTCATCTGGGTTTGCTTTTCCATAGTCATCTGTGTGTGCTTTTGATTGTATTTTATGTCACCCTGGTGAACAATACCACAATATGTCAGGACCATTAGAATTCAACTACAAAGGAGCTAAGAAAAAAATTCTGGTTTTCATGTTGATCAGCATCTTCTGCTCAGATTTGGAGGCCTCAAAATTAACTCATGCAATACAAAAAAAAAGTATATCAGATGCAATGCAGAACAGGCAATCTCACAAAAGGCTTCCTTTGTGGCTCATCAGAGTAATTTCTTGTCAAAATACTCCCTGCGCTAAGTAAAGGTTATCTATTCATATGAACACCTGACTTAAACAATCAATCAGGGCACAGTAAGAAAGATGCCTGCTTTTTGCATGAATTCAAGTTGTGGCTTCCATGAACTTAAATTCCTAAAAATATATTTCACTTTTTTTTCAGTCTGCTCTGCATAACTCATTAACATCATAATCGCCAGCAATAATTGCTTGGAGTGAGTAAAGAAAATCACGAAAGATGAAGAGTTGAATTACCACTTAATGAAAGAAGAAAAAAAAAGACAATTTAAATCAACAGTCTACGATACTGCTACCACTCCCTTCCTTGAGAAAATGTATAGTAACTGTGTTTCCTGGAGCTTGATGTGTTTATAAATGAGGACTCTCAGACAGTGAATTCTCAGAATGAGTCTAAACACTTAATTGATGATATGAATCAGATGAACACAAGATCATTTGCTCAGCAATTGAAAGACGATTTTTTTTTCTTTTTTACCCCACCCATGACATGTGGAAGTTCCCAGGGTAGGGGTCAAACCCACACCACAGCAGTGACCAGTGCCGCTGCAGTGAAAACATACCCCATCCTTAATCCGCTGCTGAACACGGTGGATCCTTAACCTGCTGCACTACAAGGGAACTCAAAAATGCATTTTTTATAGCAAGTTGCAAATAGTATGAATTATAATATTTCAAAGTTACCTCTATGGCAAGTAGAAGCTGTGACCAAAATGAAACGTTCACTTTGGGTCTTCAAAATGAGTGAAAACTATCAGACATGGTAATGTATTTGGGGACTTCATAGTTATCTATTTAAACCAGTGCTTTTCAACTAGGGTTGATTCTGACCCCCAAGGCACATTTGGCAATGTCTGGAGAAATTTTTGATTGTCACAACATAGAGGATGCTACTGGCATCTAGGCCAGCTGCCTATGATAAAGAATCATCTCACCCAAAATATTAATGGTATGGAAGTAGAAGACTCTGGCTTATATCAACGAAGGGACCTAAGAGATTACTCTAAAGGTAACAAATAAAATACGAGGATGATGTCTCTTAAAAACAAAAGAATTCAAGGAGGTCTAACCAAAGTTCAAAAATTAATGCAATATTTTGCAAAACAACAATTTATTTTATAGTTTAGTAGGCAAGCTGGAGGTGGGGAGAAGGATGAGAGGCTAATAACACATCACTCCTGCTGCCCTCAGTAACCAAACCGTAACCTGTGACGACATAGGTCAGCCGAGTGTAAGACAATCAGCAGGCCGTAGTTGCAGTGAAATGTAATTATGATTTATCAATTTTGTAGTTGTTCCTGGCATCTGTAAACATATCAATTGTTATGAGAAACAGATTAGGTGGATTGACAAGTTCAGCCGGGTACACACACAAGAGGATACTAGAGTGGAATTTTGCCAGATGCCCGAAAACAGAGGTTCTCAAACATAAGCATAAATCCAAGTCATCAGCATAGTTTATTAAAATACAAACTTCCCAGCTCCACCCCCAGACCTTCCGATCCTGGAGGTGTAGGGTGGGCTCTGAGACTTGGCACCTTTTTTTTTTCCATCTGTAATGTTATGTACTCTTTTTTTTTTTTTAACGTTTTTCCATTATACGCAGCTGCCCAGCGTGGTGACATGGTTACACATACATATACGGATTCATCACAAGTGGTTAGACATAGTTCCCAGTGCTATACAGTAGGATTTCCTTGCTTTTCCAGCCCAGAGGGAACAGTCTACAACTATTAACCCCAGACCCCCCTACCATCCCCCTCCCTCCCCCACCCTTTGGCACTTTTAAGTGCCCTTGTCATACTGACGATGCTGGTCGGAGAGCACTCTTTGAGAACCAGTGTCCCAATTCAGAGGATCTTGCCTCCTGAAATGAAGTTAAAGATGACCAGGAGGAACATTTTTAGGAAGAGGAGGCTAAAGCTCCTCTCCTACAACAAGGATATGAACAAGAAGGTATTTATAAGTCGGGGAAGTGGAGGCTTTTAGAGGGAACTCTAAAATGTATGCTGTGAGTTTCAACTCCACAGGCATGGTGAGGGCAGGCATCTCCCACCATGACTAGGGGAAACCCTCCCATCTAACTACTTAGAGAGAGAGAGCTGCTCCTTGGAGTTCCCGTCGTGGCTCAGTGGTTAACGAATCCGTCAAGGAACCCTGAGGTTGCGGGTTCAATCCCTAGCCTTGCTCAGTGGGTTAAGGATCTGGCGTTGCCGTGAGCTGTGGTGTAGGTTGCAGACGCGGCTGGGATCCCGCGTTGTTGTGGCTGTGGCGTAGGCTGACAATTACAGCTCTGATTAGACCCCTAGCCTGGGAACCTCTATATGTGGTGCGTGCAGCCTTGAAATGACAAAAGACAAAAAGAGAGAGAGAGAGAGAGAGAGAGATGCTCCTTGAGTTTGTACACACAGAACAGATTCGTATTCCCATCTTATCTGAGAAATCTAAACTGCAAGAGAGACTGATGGACTAGCTGATCTGATGGCAGGGCAGATGGGAAATGGGTACCATGTCGGAATCAGCCTGCACTGATTTGTCAGGGGAAAAGATGGGTGAGTGACTCCCGCTTGCAGATCACATAAGGGTTGTATGCAAAAGACTCTACATGGGTCTTGGGTCTTCTTAAGTTATATGCAAGAGGGCAGCCTGCAGGGGTGTAAGCAAAAAAAAGGGGGGGGAGCTGGAGGCATTGCTGGATTTGCAGAGACCAGGAGGAAGTAAGGTATCAACCATGAGAGGGTTACATTTTCCTGCCTCAAAGTGATGACAGGTGGAAAATTTCTCCTGGAAGGAGAGGTCTGAAATATCTCCAACAATATAGAGAAGTGCCTTCAGAAAGTTCATTTTATTTGTTTGTTTGTTTGTTTGTTTGTTTGTTTTTGGCTGAAATCAAGGCATGCAGAAGTTCCCAGGTCAGGGGTCAAACCCATGCCACAGCAGTGACCTGAACCACAGTGGTGACACCAGATCCTTAACCCACTGAGCCACCAGGGAACTCCCAGAAAGTTCATGTTTAAATGTAAGACAAATATCAAGAGCACTGAAATTAGTTCCCTGTTAACTGGGAATATTTTCCCCTTTAGTGCGTCTCCCTCTCCTGCTCCAGCTCTGGAAGGATCTGATCTGAGCAAGGCTTGTCAGATGATGGAGAATGAACAGAATAGAGAAAAGATGCCAACTGCACCCTCTTTCTGACCCTGGCCTTCCTGTCTACAGAAGGCCTGAGCAGCGGGAGGATGGGATATGTTTAATTACAGATGAGGCTGGATTTTTAGATGACCGAACTGAGAGTGTGTTGGTGACTTTACTTCAAAAGAGAATTGTTGGTTTTACCGGACAGGGACCAGGAAAGTCAAGGGCCTGCCTGAGATTTGGTCAGAGGAAGGGGAAGAACTTGCCAACAGTTATGACCGAAAGTGAAAACTGAGAGCTGCTTTTTGCCCCCATGAGTGATGTGGCTTCAGTAAACAATTATGCACACAGTATCGATCCTTCCTTTCTCGGGACTATGAAGGAGTTTCCTGCGATACGAATCCACGTCCCACCCACGGCTCCACTTTTGTCCTCCCTTTTTTTTTTTTTGGTGACAGTCACTCTCCTCTCCACTTTTGTCCTCCTTTGATAGAAGAGATGAAGGATTATTTTATAAAGTGTGGCTATTGTAAACCAAAGAAAATCTGAAATCAGAAATATCGTGTTCCAATCTGGAACGAATAATAGCTTAAAGAAGTTACCAGGTGTTTGAAGTCTTTTAATAACGCTAATAGTTGGATAAGCCATTGAGGAAACCATTTGTGGGTTCAGTTCAATTTATACAGGCAATTGCAGAACAAGAAGGAAAGAGTATGTAAAAATTCTAGTGGATACACATTACCAACTGGAGCTGCCTTGAGTCTTTGGTATCTAATTGTTAGGGGCTGGGACAGTCAGTTCCTCATTGTGACCCTCGATTTCTTCAGCCTCCCTCTTAGTACACCCTGCTCCCTCTTACCATATCAAGGTTATGAATTGAGATACCATTCTGATCAGATTCCCAATCAAAACTTGGTCCTCATCTCTGCAGAATGATGAGCGCCTATGTTGGTTAGAATACACCAACCAGGACCTTCTTATGGATAATGCATGTGATCATTCTGGAACAGAATGTGGCAACTGAATCAGAACCCACTGGAGACACACAACCAGTGTTACCCAGTATTACTTATCTATCTACCTATTTGACTTATGTGTATGTGCTATATGTACATGTGACCTGTGTACATATGCACATGTTTATGCAACACGTATAAGTAACACATTCACTTATACACTACAGTATATTATTTGTGTATATGGCATACTCACATACACACATACATGCATATATATGCCATATGTAGATATGACAAGGAATTGAACTTCAATGATTTTGGGAACTGGATAGATAAATCTAAAATTCATGGGGGAAGAGAAAACTAGAAACGCTCAAGCAAGCGCCGAAGCTACAGTCCACAGGAGAAATTCTTCTTCCAGGAGTCTTAATTCTGCTCTGAAGGCTTTTCAGCTAGTTGAATCAGGCCCACCCAGATGATAGAGGCTAATCGTCTTACTTAAAATCAACTAATTGCCTCTGTCTATCACATCTACAGCATACTGTCGCAGCAATACTTAGATTAACATCTGGTTGAACAGTTGGAGACTATAGGCTAGCTAAGTTGACACATACAACTGGCCATTGCAGCAACATTATCAAGCGGCTTAGCTAGTTTCCTACCATTTGACTCAGGATTCCAATTCCTGAAATTTGTCCTAAAGGAAATATGCAGAGGAGTTCCCTTCGTGGCTCAGTGGTTAACGAATCTGACTAAGAACCATGAGGTTGCGGGTTCGATCCCTGGCCTTGCTCAGTGGGTTAAGGATCCGGCGTTGCCGTGAGCTGTGGTGTAGGTCGCAGACGCGGCTCGGAACCCGCGTTGCTGTGTCTGCGGCGAAGGCCGGCAGCTACAGCTCCTGTTAGACCCCTAGCCTGGGAACCTCCATATGCCGCGGGTGCGGCCCTAGATAAGGCAAAAAGACAAAAAAAAAAAAAAGAAATATGTAGAGATGTACACCATTTTTTACATACATTAGTAACTCGCCACAACAGCCATCATGAACCAGACTCTGTCCCACCAGCCACAAGCATGTACGTGCTACCCCAGAAAGCATGCTTACTGGGCAAGTTCAAGCCAAGGTCATTACTGAGTCACTCATCAACAAGCTGAATTTTTAGTAAGTAGAGGAAAGGGCTTAACGGTGTTAAGTCTGCACATTTAGGTTATTTACCTCTTCACACTAAAACATGCCCCAAAATTTCTATAATAAGAATGTGCATTGTACCCTCTGAAAAATAAACATTATATATATATATATATATGTGTCTGTGTGTGTGTATAAATAAATAACTGTGAGATATTTTTAAGCACCAATAAAAGTAAAAACAACTTCATAATTAAACAGCACTCAGAATCTGACAACATAATTTGTATGTATCACAATGTTATGATTTTAGTTCAGTGCCTAAGGCATCACATAGTACCTAATATTAAGGAATTAAAACTGGATATTAGAGAATTGAACTCAGAGCTCCGAGTTCAGTGTAGGTAGGATGAGCCAGTGATGACTAGAGCAGAGAGCACAGTGGGAACCACCTTTTGGTAATTAGTAGACCTTTATAGTCTGGTGCCCAATTCCATTGCCTTTGAACCTGACCTGTTATGTTCTTTGCCACCTGAAGTTATATATGATTTTCTTCTTATGCCAGCTTCCAGAAAAAAAAACAGCCTTGGAGTTCCCATCATGCTCAGCGGTAACAAAGCTGACTAGTATTCATGAGGATGCTGGTTCAATTCCTGGTCTCAGTGGGTTAAGGATCCGGCATTGCTGTGAACCATGGTGTAGGTCACAGCCATGGCTTGGATCTGGCATTGCTGTGGCTGTGGCATAAGCCAGAAGCTGCAGCTCCAATTTGACCCCAGCCTGGGAAATTCCATATGTTGCAGGAATGGCCCTAAAAACACCAAAAAAAAAAAAAAAACCTCATTAATTTTAGCATCTTTAAGCCCTCCCTACAAATACAAAGGGAACAAAATTGCATTTTATCCAACTTCCTAACTTCTCCTACCACCAGCAGAAGTTATGCTTAGTCATAACTCAGGACATTCATTGGATCAGGTCATATATCATAGTGAACAAGGCTGCTTTGTCTGAACACATTAGTCCTAAATTTTTAGATTTGAAGTTGAGAGTGGGGAAGAGATGATCAGACATTAGAAGTTTCCACTTAAGACCTCAGCTTTAGTCCCATTCTTTGGTTACGCTTTCATGAAAGAACTTATTGAATGCTATTGAATATTCTCTCAACTATCAATCTAAGCCTCCTGTGATGTTAAGAGTCCCCACTGTTTCTTTAGCACGCAGACCCCTAAGGAAGTCCAAAGGTTTCAAGTGACTGACAGACAGGATTCTGACATTTACAAATTCCCTCTGCTTTAAGCACACTTCAGTAGAATTAAAATCTCACCCTCAACCCATAACAAGTCTTTCATTTGGATCCTCTCCTACCCTATCTTTTTAGTCTCGCATGTCCGTGATATTCTGGCATTAACCCCATATCACTTTCATTTCAAGACTGGCTAGACCAAAATACCCTATTCCTGTGCTATTACAATTCTTCTTAATGACCTGAATGCCTTTGATCTATTCTGAATTTGCAGGCAGAAGCCTCTTTATCCACAGTCCCTGCCTTTCTGTGTTACTGTTTCAGCATCCCATTGAGGTCAAGCTCTAGCATCCAATGCTGAGTCCCTTCCTATTATATTTTGAAATTTAATCTCTTTTGTTTCCTCTCAGCTTGATGACTCTCCCTGCTGTATTTGAGTCCTGTGGTAGGCAGGATAATAAGACAGACCCAAGAGTGCTGATCTCGCATAATCCCGCCCCCATTTAAGTGTGGATGGGGCCAGCGAATATGATTCATGTCATTAGTTTGTATTACATACCAAACGGTAAGGGATTTTGCATGAAGGTTCCAAGTCAGGTGATGCTGAGAAAATCAAAAGTGAGATTATCCTGGGTGAGCCTAGCTAATCTAGACCCTTGAAAAGAGGGTCTAAAGGCAAAAGATAAGCAGCAGAGAGAGAGAGATAAATTAGGAGGTTGAGGTTAACATATACACATGACTATATACAAAATAAACAGCGAGGACCTACTGTATAGCACAGGAAACTCTACTCAATATCTTGTGATAATCTATGAAGGGAAAGAACCTGAAAAATCTGTAAGGGAAAAGACACACACACACACACACGTATGACTGAATCACTTTGCTGTAAAACTGAAATTAAAGCCACACTGTAAGCTAACTGTACTCCAATTAAGAAAGGAAAAAAAGGGGAGCTCCTGTTGTGGCTAAGCAGGCTAAGGACCTGATGCTGTTTTTCTGAGGATGCAGGTCTTATCCCTGGCCTCACTCAGTCGGTCAAGGATCCTGCGTTACCGCAAACTGCTGTATAGGTGGCAGAGGCAGCTGGGATCTGTTGTTGCTGTGGCTTTGGGACAGGCCTCGGCTGCAGCTCCAACTCAGCCCCTAGCCTGGGAACTTCCATATGCCATAAGTACAGCCATTAAAAAAATGGGGGGGGAGAAATAGAGATGCTCCCTGTTGGCCTCAAAGAAGCAAACTGCCACATGGTAGAAAGCGCCAACATGGTGGCAGAGAATGTCAGGTGGCCACTGGGAAATGCAGACCTCAGTTCTTCAAATGCAAGGAACTAAACTCTGCCTGGAAACCACATGACCTTTGAAGAGGAACCCAAGCTCCAGAAAGGCCTAGATCCCATTCAGCCTCTTGACGGCAGCCTCCTGAGATCCTGTGCAAAGGATGGACTAAAACTCTGCCAGGACTCATACCCAGAAACCATAAGCTAGTGCGTGCAGGCTGTTTCCAGTTGCTAATTTGCAGTATGACGTTATACAGTGGCAGAAAACTAATCCAGTTCCTGTGTTGTTGTTTCTGCCAGAAGCCTGGCTGAAGGCAGCAGTACTGAAGATTACATTGTCAGGGATGGGAAGTTCCTTTGAAAAAACACACGAAATACCTTTTTCCAACTCTAAACTGCCAGTATCTCTTCCCAGCCAGATCGAATTTCAGGCTTAGTCTCCTCTCCCTCCTGCAGGAGACTGATACCCACAAACCACCTAGGAGAACTTTTCTCTGAGTCCTGAGATAAGAAAAGTTGTCCTTGGGGACTCAAGGACTCAGCTGGGGAAGTTACTTTCATTAATTACAGCACAAAGCAACCTCTTGAATAGGGTATTGTGAAGTTTGTTTTTGAAAATCATATTCCTTTTGAAAATTACCATTCATTCTGCTTCGTAGCCAAATCATTTTATTTAGGAGAAAAATGTGATTTTTCTACCAGCTGAAGAAGGATCCCTACACAATAATGCTAGAGAAGCATTTCTTGAGCAAGACTGCCTCTCTTCTAACTAAGCTCTTCTTGCCTACGTTAGGGGAGAAATGTGCAAATCACACAGAGATGGAGAAATCAATCTTTGAAAGCAAGATGGACCTCCCTTTTGGTATGTTTCTATGAGTATCTTTTCCTTGTCTTGCTTGTAAAATGGAAAACAACGGCCTATATTTTTTTGTGAACAGCTATATTGTTCATCACTTCAAAATCTAAATCTTTCTCTCTGATCTTTAATACCCCATGGCCTCTATAAAACAATCAGATCTGCTCAATGTGTCTCAAATATGCCATATTTCGTGACATTCCCCTTCAAAGTCATTTTGTGGTTCCTTGACACTGAAGTTTCTTGATATATGCAATGCCATATTTATAGCTATGAATTGTCTTTGCTGGATAGACTGCAATGATTTGTATCGTGATTTGCAATGTGTGTTCCTCAATGCAACCATACAGAAATAAATTGCGTTATAAAACCCACATTTGATGCTTCAATCAAGCTCTTTCATTACAATTTTGAAAATTCCACCATGCATAGGTCAGAGCTACTGCTTTGCATTTATCAGTAGTTTTCCATCCTCATGGATTACAAGTTTATAAGTTACTATTTATTTTCTAGACCCAACTGAATACCAACAATCAAAGAAGAACTTTACAGTTTCTAATTGTGATAGCTGATTATAAATAAATGAAATCGGTGTTTTGATCAGAATCCTTATGTGGGTACATATGCACGAAGTGAAATATATATGGAAGAGGATATATATTTGTGGGCACAAAAGAAACAGGCACTATTCCTTTCCCTTCCTCTCTTTTTTCACCACCACAGGATAAGAAATGTTAGTCACTGACTCAAATAAATATGTAAATAAATGAAAAACAAAGATATTCTAAAATGCCATGATTCTCTTTTGCAACTCAGACCATTGCCTTGGATAGTCCAGAATCTCACTAGGTGTTATGAGCTATCTTTAGGGAACAGTAATTTTGAAATGGCCAATACAGCCAAGTTAAAAAAAAAACGTTAAAAAAAAAAAAACCTTACGTTAGCCCTTCTTCATATCTGCCCCACACCCTGAATGTGAACTATTGTGATTTTTGCCCTTTCTTTTGTCATGTCTAGGAGATCGCTTGCTCCATGGAGGTTGAAATGGTGACTGTCCTCTTCAGTGTTATATTTTCACAATTTAGCAGAATTAAATATGTAGTGGGGACTTTGTAAATATTTGTGGTAGGTATGACTATCTCTGAGTGTCTATAACTCTGGGTCTCAGAGTTCCCGCTATGGCACAGTGGATTAAGGATCTGACTGTAGATTCATGTCACTGTAGAGGTGTGTATCCGATCCACCACCCAGTGAAGTGAGTTAAAGGATACGGAGCTGCTGCTGCTGTGGCATAGTTTGCAGCCTCGGCTCAGATTCAGTCCCTGGCCTGGGAATTTCTACATGCTGTGGGTGCAGCCATTTAATTAATTAATAATTTGGATCTCTCCAAAATCAGAAAATGGATTGAGTAAACTATTTTCAGATTAAAATATCCCACCATTGTATATCCTATAACCAGCCATTGACTGACCACTAAGCTATTCTGACCCAGAGGTGAACATAAGAAGCCAGGTTCAAAAACAAAAATAGCAATAAGGAAAAAAAAAGTTAGCAGAAACACCAGTGATCACACACTACAGGAAATACAGACTCTATGGAATTAGCTTAAGAAAATCACTAAACAAACAAAAAAGTGGAAAAAAAAAAAAACAGACAAAACCCAGCAACATCCACAACCCCAGAGAAAGTTAGAAATCAGAACTCAGAACATATAATGTATTCTTTAACACTATCCAGTTTTCAACAAAAAATTAAAGGTATGAAAAGAAGTAAGAATACATGGCCAATATAGAGAAAGAAAATATCTTTATTTCAATAGAAACTCTCTCGGAAGGGGCCCAGATGTTGGGACACAGCAGACAAAGGAAAGAAATTATAATAATATGTAAAAGGAAACCATGTTTAAATAATTAGAGGACAGTATGGTAACAAACAGAGATAGCAGTAAAGAGATGGGAATTATAAAAATTAATTAAATAGAATTTCAGGTATTGAAATTTTTTGAAAATTACTAGAATGGCTCAACAGAAGACTTGAGTCAGTAGAAGAAAGAATTGGCAAATTTGAAGTGGATCAATAAAGATGATCCAATCCAAAGAAGAGAAAGGAAAAAAAATGGAGAAAAAAATGAATAGAGCATGTAGGCAACATAAAGAATACTAACATGAGTGTAAGGGGTATCAGAAAAGAAGAAAAAGAAGCAAAAAAGATTTATAAAGATGAAATGGCTAAACACTTCAAAATTTGATTACCCCCAGGAAGCATTAATATACATATCCAGAAAGTTTAATTAATTTCAAGTAACTAAAAATGTCCACATCTAGACATAACACAAAGTCAAGGACAGAATCTAAGAAGCCTCCCCTCCAAACACAGACACATACACACTCACCTCATTACAAGCAAGGGAACCACATTAAGATTAGCAGATGACAGAATGAAAAATGGGGCCAGGAAGCAGTAGGATGATGTATTCAAGATGCAGAAAGAATAAAACTTTCAACCAATATTTCTATAGGGAACAAAACTGTAATTCATAAATGAAGGCAAAATTAAGTCATCGCCAACAAATTTTCATGACTGGAAACACTAAAGGAAGCATTATAGATGGAGGGGAAATGACATCATATGCTCACCTGAATCCACATCAAGAAATAAAGAACCCTAGAACATACATAAAAATAGAGAAAAGTAATAGCTAAATACGAAAGTATAATTTTCACTTTTATTAACTTGATTTCAAAGACAATTGTATAAAACAAGTATTTTAAAGTGGTACTGCTGGACCCACAACATGTAAAGACACCGCTATATAACAAAAATAGCATAAAGGAGTGGAGCGGGAGTATATCAGTATTGGATAAAGTTTCTATATTTCATTGGAATGAAGGGGTAAGATGAGGACTAGAAACAGAGATGCTTTGTGAAGTTACTCCAGTAACTAGGAAATGGTCATGTAGATACCCACTTAGGCAGTAGACTGGAGACCATTTGAGTAGAATAAAGAGATAGAATTAACAAATTTGGCAAAGCATTGTAACAAAGAGACAGGCAAATGGGAGGAAGCATAATTTTAAAAATATTTAAATCAGGTTAAAATAATGAAGAAATACCCATTAACTTAACTGGGAATACTGATACTTTACATAGGTTTGGTTTGTTTGTTTCCCACCCTAAGGATTAACTAAAAGCCAGATCTTGAGGAATGGAAGACAAGGCAGGTATGTTTGATAAGCCTAACCTCTCCACCCCACCCCATACGAGTCACTAGAATGGGAAACTACATTAGAGTGAGTCATGAGTCTCAGCCAGAAGAAAAAATAAATACAAAAATGCCAAGCTGGAGTGGCATTTAATGAAAGCCCTTCATATTTTAAGCTATCATCTGGAACTAATGCTATCAAGCAGAACAATTGCTTTTTTTTTTTCTTAATGACCACACCTGCAGCATATGGAAATTCCCAGGCCAGTGATGGAATCCTAGATGCAGCTGCAACCTAAGCCACAGCTGGGGCAACACAAGCTCCTTAATCCACTGCCCCACAGCAGAAATTCCTAGGAGAACAATTCTATATCCACTCAGTTTCACTTAACTTTTAAAAAACCTAATAGTGTTGATAGTTGGATGGTGAATTCAAAGAAAATCATGAAGATTTCAGATTTGGAAGAAAACAGGAGAACAAGTGAAAAGACAGAAACACAATTCAATTGGCAGGATGAGAGAAAATCAGGGCTTCCACTTCGGTACCCATTGAACTCTCATCTTTGACTTAGCTTTACTTTGTCCTCTACAGAGTGAGTAATCACCAAGTTTCTTCCTTTTTTCTTCTCAATATTAACTACTATTTGAATACCTCTCTGAATTTATGAGGACATTTTTAAAATCCAGGGCACATTTTTGTTATATCAAAAGAAACACTTTCCCCATATTCCACGTGCCGTTAAAATGACCCTGGAAATTTTGACAAGATGACTGGATCTCTGGTAGCCAGAAAACTATGTAGATTAAGCCACTGGAACCCCCAAACTTGTGAACCTCCTTGTGGTTCACAACTCTTTACTGCACACATAGACAGGATTTGTGTGAATAATGATAAATTGATATTTTTAAGTTAGCAATATTCAGAGAAATAAGCAATTCTTATGGAGCCTGTAGATTAGACAAAGCTAGGATTAACCAAAATGACTATTATTAATTCAAGAAAACTCCTTTTTTTATTTCTCTGTCCTCATATCTCCTGTCACGATCCCTCTTCTTATTCCTTCTCATTCTCCATTCATATGGAGAAATATTGCCCTCTAGACAGTTACTTTAATCATCAGCAGGAGCAGAAGTCACTGTGAAGACCTGGTCAAGCAGCTGTGATGTGAATGGCCTCTCTGGTCAAAACACATTAACCTCCTCCCCCCCCACCAAAAAAAGAGAAAATCTTGGCTGAGAAAGAGAAGCACTTAGCATGGACTGTGACCAATGATGTGATGAAAATCACCAATCACGACTTGGAGAGGTTTATGACTTATTCCTTAGAGGACACCCTACTTTCTCAACAGATAGATGGCAAAACTCAGCAGGATAACTGGACCTTGCCTGTAATAACCATAGTTTTTATGTTATAATAATTTGTAACATCCTACCTTACTTAAAAAACTACAAATGGCTCCATTTACTGAGGTGGGAGAGGCAACGGACTTGTGTGGAATAGCAATTCTGTGCCAAGGATGTTATACTATTAGGTAATTGAATCCTCTCAATAATTCTGTGAGGAAAACACAAACTATGTTCTGTGGTTGAGGTGGTGACCAAGGCTTATAAAACTTAAATGAATTTCTCAGGATCCTACACATAATAGATTAAGGGATGGGATATCTGAGCATTTTCCTATGAAATCAACATGTTTCCAGCACTCACACATTACCCAGATACTTGGAAAATTTCTTGACAGCTAATTCAAGAATTCACATGGGATTATTTGCCATCACTTGGGAAATGTAATTAGGTCCCTAGGAGAGGAAAACAAAAACAAGAGTATGAAACACACCCATTATTGGTTTTTTTCTGGCCGTACCCTTGGCACGTGGAGGTTCCCGGGCCAGGGATCAAAGCTGAGCCTCAGCAGTGACAATGACAGATCCTCAACTTAGGCCACCAAGGAACTCCCTCTCATTGGTGTTGATCTCTCATCCATCCCCATGGGGTAAAGGCTGATCAAATATTAAAAGAATATTTTTTCTAGTTTTAATTTTTTTTATTTTGATAGATATTGCCTTCTATAACTATTTTTGCCAAATAACATTCTTTTTTAAAGTTCAAGAAAGTTAAATTGTATACAACTTTCCAGAGAAAGAAGTGAGATAGACTGGGAGTTTGGGTTAGTAGATGCAAACTACTGAATTTGGAGTGGATAAGCAATGAGATCCTGCTGTATAGCATTGGAATCTCTATCTAATCACTTGTGATGGAATATGATGGAGGATAATGGGACAGAAAAATGTATATATATGTATGACTGGTTTTACTTTGCTGTACAGCAAAATTGACAGATTCTGTGTCTTTTGTGCTTCCAAGCAAACTTTAAAATATTTTGTTCTGGTTCTGTGAGAAATGTCCTTGGTAATTTGATAGGGATTGCATTGAATCTGTAGATTGCCTTGGGCAGTATAGTCATTTTGATAATATTGACTCTTCCAATCCAAGAACAGTCTTTCCACCTGTTTGTATCATTTTTGATTTCTTTCATAAGCATCTTATAATTTTCAGAGTACGGTTCTTTTGTCTCTTTAGGTAGGTTTCTCGCTAAGTATTTTATTCTTTTTGATGCGATGGTAAATGGGATTGTTTCCCTAATTTCTCTTTTTGATCTCTCATTGCTAGTATATAGAAATGTGGTCTATTTCTGTGCATTAATTTTGTATCCTGCAACTTTGCCAAAATCATTGATGAGCCCTAACAGTTTTTTGGTAGAGTCTTTAGGATTCTCTAGGTATGGTATCATGCCATCTGCAAATAGTGATAGTTTTACTTCTTCCTTTCCAATTTGGATTCCTTTTATTTCTTTTTATTCTCTGATTGCTGTGGCTAGTACATTCAAAACTATGTTGAATAGTAGTGGCGAGAGTGGACACCCTTATCTTGTTCCTGATCTCAGTGGGAATTCTTTCAGCTTTTCACCATTGAGAATGATGTTAGCTCTGGGTTTGTCATATATGGTCTTTACTGTGTTGAGGTAGGTTCCCCCTATGCCCACTTTCTGAAGGGTATTTATCAGAAATGGGTGTTGGATTTTGTCAAAGGCTATTTCTGCATCCATTGAGAGGATCATATGGGTTTTATTCTTCAGTTTGTTAATGTGGTGCATCACACTGATTGATTTGCAGATATTGAAGAATCCTTGCATCCCTGGGATAAATCCCACTTTATCTTGATGTACGATCCCTTTAATGTATTGTTGGATTCAGTTTGCTAACATTTTTTTGAATATTTTTGCATTTATGTTCATCAGTGAGATTGTTCTGTAATTTTCTTTTTTTGTGGTATCTTTGTCTGGTTTTGGCATCAGAGTGATGGTGGCCTCATAGAATGAGTTTGGGAGTGTCCCTTCCTCTGCAATTTTTTGGAATAGTTTCAGAAGGATAGGTGTTAGCTCTTCTCTAAATGTTTGATAGACTTTTCCTGTGAAGTCATCTGGTCCTGGACTTTTGTTTGTTGGAAATTTTTTAATCACAGTTTCAATTTCAGTGCTTGTGCTTGGTCCATTCGTGTTTTCTATTTAGTCTTGGTTTAGTTTTGGAAGATTTTACTTTTCTAATAATTTGTCCATTTCTTCTAGGTTTTCCATTTTATTGGCATATAGTTGCATGTAGTAGTCTCTTATGATCTTTTGTATTTCTGTGATGTCCGTTGTTACGCTTCCTTTTTCATTTCTAATTTTATAGATTTGAGTCCTCTCTTTTTTTCTTGATAAGTCAGATTTAGGGTTTATCAAAGGATATATATCCTTTGATATATATATATATATATATATATATATATATATATATATATATATCAGTGGGTTGCATTGTTGGTTTTCCAAAGACCTCACCTGTCTTCGTCAAGCCATGGTCATATGGTGCCATTGGCCGGGTGTCCTAGAATGCAGATTCTGAGATGGCATTAGCATGCAGACAGTTTATTAGGGCATGTGATTAGAATCAATATCTACAGAAGGGAAGAGAATGAAGAAGGTAAGCTATGATGGGGATTCCAAAAAAGGCCTCACCCAACCCAAAAGGAACTGTGCTCTGAGCCTTCACAGTTGTTCTAATTTGGCCTGAGTGGCCAGGTCTTTATATATGCGTGTCAGCCAGCCATTGAATGGTATAGGCCAGCTGCCTTTAGAATAGGGGTGCCCTTGGGCAGAGGATTTCCAAGAGAAGTCTTGAGATTCCCAGCCATTGCAGGAAAACACTCCTCAGTCCTGAAGTGAATTCTGAGTGGATCGTCAGTGTTAACTACTACCTGTTACTAGTTGATAATTAAGTTTGTCTTCAAATTCAGACCTGACTCTCAACACATGCTTTGCCTCTTATATTATTATACCTACCTGAACAATATAAGAGAATACTGTTTATGACTATTCTCAAAGTTTTCACCTCTCTGATCAGACTTCAGAGTATCTTAAAGAGCAAAGCACATGCTCTTCTTGGTTGCACAAGTAAATGCATGACTTGACTACAGGAGCAGTGAACCAGAAGTGTGAAGGGCGTGCTATAGTATGATATTTTCCCTTCTTGTTCCTGATTGAATGAAGCCATTCAGAGAAATCGCCCTGAGGTGCAGGCACTTGGAGATAAACACCAAGGCTTTGTTGTAGGCAGACAGCCCTGGAGGCTTTCCTAATCCCTGGGAAGTGCTCTGCAGGGATGAGATCTGGGTTTCTAGTAAACTCCTTGTCCCTTGCACCCTAACCTGAAAGAGGCATTTGTAGCTCTGCAAGGGAATATGGTCAGCACTTCCAGACATAAACTTTTGTCTTCCACCAAGAGGTGCCAGACGGCTGAAGATTCACTTCAGGGAAGCCAGGGCAAGTTAACAGTGATTCTTGAATGCTTCTTATGGCCAATGAAGAATTAGCTGCAAGGGAGAAGCCAGGCCTTAACCAAACCAGAATATGGAGTCTTTAGATTGGGTTCTTTGACTAGCAGAGCCTGAGACTTAAGTGCACGCAGTTTTGTTTTTTTTTTTTTGGGGGGGGGAGATGGAGTGGGATGAAGGGTAGATTATCCCAGGAAGCAAGAAAGAAAGGTAAAGAGAATGAGACAAAAGAGCTTTAAAAGGTATCTTTCATTCAAGCTGCCTATCGCTGTGAGCAAAGGAGACTCAAGACCTTGCCTAGCAGAATGCACCTCGGATTTGCCCACCAAAGAATGGGTGCCTGGGGCATTTTTATTAGTGACTCCAATCTCCCCTTGCATAACGGTGTCCCCCTGGGGACACTTCCTGAGCAAGCTCCCTTGGTTTTAGAGAAAAACGTAAAAACAGTGGCCAGTCAGGTTGTGACACCCTGACACCCGAGGAGCTGTCCACCACAGCTGCTGCTGAAATCAGACAAAGCAGAGCAAATAATGTGGAGAGCTCCATACACAGCTGCTGCTGAAATCAGACAAAGCAGAGCAAATAATGTGGAGAGCTCCATACACATCTTCTACAATTGATGGTTGACTGGGTAGATATCTGGATGGTTGTTTGAAGGATGAGCTCTCACAAGAGCAAGAGTGAGGAGGTGGTTACCTCGATGGTCAGCTCTGCTTTTCAGTGTTTCTTCTCTCTGATGTTTATGGAGCTTCCTCCTGCAGATGAAATAGGAAATATTTGCACCCTTGGGGACCATTTCTCTAGGACATTTATGGGCTTCATTTTTTTTTTTTTTTGGTCTTTTTAAAGCTGCACCCACAGCATGTGGAAGTTCCCAGGCTAGAGGTCAAATTGGAGCTGTAGCTGCCAGCCTACACCATAGCTCATGACAACGCTGGACCCTTCATTAACCTTCTGAGCGAGGCCAAGGATGAAATCCACGTCCTCATGGATACTAGTCGGGTTCATTATTGATGAACCACAAAGGGAACTCCTATGGACTTCTTGCTTTTAGTTCTGCCTCAGTCTTCCAAGATGTGGAGTGAGGACTTAATTTACTTAAACCAGGCCTCTCGTCTCATCCCCAGTAAATATCAGCTCCAGTCCTGCCAAGAGGAGCAGAGGTCAGAAGATCATTGGTAAACAGTGTTTATAAAGCTGAGGCGGTTTCTCCCAACTACACATGTTTTAAATAACTGGCTCGATCAATACTTACTGAAAGAGGCACTTACTAATAAAAACATCATTTTAGTGGTCTTTCACATTGTCTGCTGAAGAGGTGGTTCAGCAGACAAAGGGCCTAACTCTGTTGCTTCAGTTTCTGTACAGTCTTATTTCTAAATCCTAGGGTGTCATTTTGTACCATGAAAAGGGCTTCTGTTCTGTTTTTTTTCCAGTCACTCAGGTAGTTGGGATATGACATTGCACTTATTTTGGATTCATTGAATATAATTCAGTAAAGGATGAAGGAAGAACTAAACTCTAAGCACAGATGCCTTTTCACTGAAAACCAGCTGATTTTTCTTCTCCAACTGTTTGAAAAACTCTGATAACATTCATGCTTCCAGATTTCTCCCTTCTTTGGATATTTCACTGTGTTGAACCTTGGAATTATTTTTTTCAGGGCAGAAAACAAGGCTGCCTCCTCTGGCTGCTGTCTGGAGAAGAAAAATAAACATGAGGGTGAATTTTAGTCTTCCTTCTGTATTACCTGTTAAATGTATGATTCTAGATAAGATGGTTCACACTCTAAAACTCAAATGTTGACTATCACTGTTTATTCAATAAAGGATACTATACATAATTTTTTAAAAAATCAGTGATCTAGATTTCTTTGTATGTTGTAATTCTCACAGCATCCATGTGATTGCTAGTTCCATCTGGAGAAACTGAGGCATGTCTACACAGCTACTGATAAGAAGAGCCGAGATTCAAACCCAAGCAGTATGTTTTAAAACTCCGTTCTTTTACCACCATCTCATACTGCCTTAGTTAAAGTTCTCTCTATAAAAGTCTTTGCAGAGTTCCCTGGTGGCCCAGCAACAAAAGGATCCAGTGTTGTCACTGCTGTGTCTCAGGTTGTTACTGTGGCACGTTCCTGACCCAGGAACTTCCACATGCTGAGGGTATGGCCAAAAAAAAAAAAAAGGTCTTTGGCATGAATTCACTACTACCTTGTCAAGCTATAAGGGAGTTATGGATACTAACATATTTTCAAGCAAGCTGTTTACATTTGTTTGAAAATCAGCAGTAAAGCTAGAAAATTTCTGATGATGCTTATCTTTGTACACATGATCTAATTTTGGCAATCCTGATTTTCCCGCTACTCAGAGACAAAGGACGTGGCTGCATAGCTACATATTTTCCTATGACAGTGCCAAGTACCCCAAATATGAGTGCTGCAGGTTGGAGATATTTTAAGTCATAGTAAACTTTGATCAAAATACAAATTCTGCTAGTGAGTTTTGACCTGTTGACCTCTTAACATCACCAGAAAACCTCCCTAATGTAGCTAAGAGTAACCACGAATTGGCATGCCTGCACATGGCATTTTGGATCCAATTCTTTTTTCTGGTTTAAAGATGTAATGAAGGCTCTGGCACACTAGATGGCAGCCGTGCCACATGAGCCCCTAACCTAAGCACCACCATTGAGAACTAAGGTGACACTGGTTCTTATTTCAAACTAGTGGAACTTTTAACAAGATGTGAATACAACGCTAATACAGGTATACTTTGATTTCAGGATTAGAGGCCAAGCTTTGTGGGAGAAAAGAATAACAAGGAGGTAAGAGAATTGTCCTCCACTCAATAACACCACAGGGACTCAACAGAAACTGTCCTACAGACTTTATTCCCCTCAGGAGGCTAGGAAAGGTACTTCCTGCTCCTTGCCCAGTTGGAATCACTGTAAAAAGCTTCTGTGGTGACCCATTAAGAAATTTTGTAATTATACACTGAAATAGCTGATTTCTTGTAGCTCAAGTTACATGGTTGATTTGTAACCAAATATAATTACATGATTATAAAATAAAATATTGCTAAGCAGTGTATATGTGTATAGGATTTTTTTTTCCTTCAAAATCTCCACTTTCCCCCTAAGACATAGGAGATTTGAGGGATGAATAAAAAGGTAACAGTCTCAATATTATTGTATCTGGTCCTTTGGTTACTTAACATCTATCTTTTTCCTCATCCCAGAAGTGTCTCCTCTAATCTTTACCCCTGTTAACCTCAGTTCAAGGCCAATGTTCTATGCCAACCCTCCCCCCTCCAGCTTCCCCCAGTTAATGTGTCCTCCTCACTGCTATAGCTATAGAGAATCTGAAGGGATTAGAAAGGAAAATGGGACTTCCTACCTCACAGAGTCCAGAAAGACAGATCGATCTCTGCCATCCCATGGGGAAACCTTGACCACATTGCCCTGGAGACACAAAGACTGCTTCAGGCCAATTAGACATTAAATGGGCCTTTTGTGGGTTGGCTTGGGAACCAACTACCACATACGTGCTTGTGAGAAATAGATTCACTGAGTACAAACTCTTCAAAAACTTGGGATGCAAACAGCTCCTAGACTGGAGCCCAAAAATAATGTTTCTCCCTTTCATTTTCTGTTGGCTTCCTACAGTTTTAATCAGATCTCCCAAATCAGATGGCTGTTGATGTTCCAATTTGTCTTGCTACAACTATTTATTAACAAGGCAATAATTACAACATGACATAGATTCTGGAGGACAATGCAGCTTTATGATTCTCTCCTTGGAGATAAAAACAAAAAGCTTTCTGTAAAACCCTCCATTAGGTGGGGCCACAGTCTAGGTGAGTGTTTTGTGCAACGTGTAATAACGACAAATGAGTCTGAAAAAAAAAACATCACACTTTAAAGAGATACAATCTATATGCATCATATTTACAACTCCTTTGAATAATTACAGACTTTTAAACCTCAGGAGTTCCCACTGTGGTTCATCAGATTAAGAACCTGATATAGTGTCTGCAAGGATTCGGGTTTGATCCCCGGCCTTGTTCAGTGGGTTAAGGATCCAGCATTGCTACAAGCTGCAGCATAGCTTGCAGATGGGGCTCAGATCTGGTGTTGCTGTGGCTATGGCATAGGCCTGCCGCTGCAGTTCCAATTTGACCCCTCATCCAGAAACTTCCATATGCTGCAGGTGCTGTTGTAAAAAGAAAAGAAAAATTATGCTTTCTTTCTGTCTTCTTCCCTTCCTTCTTTCCTTCCTTCCTTTCTTCTTTCCTTTAGCAAAAATACCGTGAGTATCTATCAGTTACTGTATAAGGGCCACGGTCAGGATGAATGTAGTATGTTATAAAGCATGAAATTCCTCACCTATTACCAAGTAGGCGATGTGAAACCACAGATAAGCATTATATACAGATTGATATTACATTTAAAGATTTGCAATAATATCTCAAGTTCTGCCCTGTACATTGTCTTGTAAATTATAACATTCAACTCTCAGAACAACTTTTGTGTGAAGGAAACAGATACAAAGAAGTTGAGGGTTTATTCAAGAACATGTGGTGAATTCCTCAGTCAGGATTCAAACTCAGTTCTCTCGAATCGGTGTCCGGTACGCTCTTACTGATTACAGTCACAGACGCATGCCTGGATCTTTTCTCCATTTTAAAACCAAGCCCCGGAGTTCCCATTGTGGCTCAGTGGAAACGAATCTGACTAGGAACCATGAGGTTGCGGATTCGATCCCTGGCCTTGCTCAGTGAGTTAAGGATCCGGCGTTGCCGTGAGCTGTGGTGTAGGTTGCAGACGCGGCTCGGATCCCACGTTGCTGTGGCTGTGGCGAAGGCCGGCAGCTGTAGCTCCGATTAGACCCCTAGCCTGGGAACCTCCAAGTGCCGCGGGTGCAGCCCTAAAATCACAAAAAATAAATAAATAAAATAAAATAAAATAAAATAAAATAAATAAAACAAAGCCTCACCTATGTACTCTCTGAGCACCTAAGCCAGAAGACTTGGCAGACTGATCACACCTGCTTTGTTAAGGGAAACTGACTACCTATAACTGACCCCATCAGCCGTGTATGGGGTTTTCCTGATATTTGAAAAGAAGCATTTTCAACCAAGATAGTTAGGTTTTTGCCTATGTGGTTACAGATAAAGGAATAAATCAGTCTATGCATTCATTCATATTTGCTCTTTCTCTGTGGAAGTATAGTTGATTTATAATGCCATGTTCATTTTGGGTATACAGCACAGTGATTCAGATATACACATAGATAGATAGATGATAGATAGATAGATAGATAGATAGATAGATAGATAGGTGCTTTTTCTTTCAGATTATTTTCCTTTATAGGTTATTGCAAAATATTAATTCCCTGTGCCATAGAGTAGGCCCTTGTTACTTACCTATTTTATACATAGCAGTGTGTATATGATAATCCCAACTCTTAATTTATCCCTCCCTCCACCTCTTTCCCTTTTTTTTTAACCATAAGTTTGTTTTCTATATGTGTCATTTTCTGTTCTGAAATCACTTCAACTATATCTTTTTCTTTAGATTCTATATTTAAGTGATACCATGTATCTGCCTTTGTCTGACTTACTTACTTGTATGATAACCCGTCCATCCGTGTTGCTGAAAAAATGGCATTATTTCATTCTTTTTTAACGCTGAGTGATAATGACACGTGCACCCCTAGGTTCATAGCAGCACTATTTTAACAGCCAAGACATGGAAGCCACCTAAATGACCTATATTTGTTCTTGATTGTACCAAAAACTCATCAGAACAAAAATATTACTACAAACTTCATAGAGGAAAAGACAGGCAGAACACTCTTTGATGTAAATCACAGCAACATCTTGTTTGATCCACCTCCTAGAATAATGACAATAAAAATAAAAATAAACCAATGGGACCTAATTAAATTCAAAAGCTTTTGCACAGAAAAGGAGACAATTAAAAAAAAAAAAAAGACAGGAGTTTCCATCATGTCTCAGTGGTTAGCAAACCCAACTAACATCCATGAGGACACAGGTTTGATCCTTGGCCTTGCTTAGTGGGTAAAGGACTGACATTGCCATGAGCTGTGGTGTAGATTGCAAGCATGGCTCAGATCCCACATTGCTGTGGCTCTGGCATAGGCCGGTGGCTACAGTTCAGATTGGACCCCTAGCCTGGGAACCTCCATTTGCTGTGGGTGCAGCCCTAAAAGACCAAAAAAAAAAAAAAAGATAACCCACAGAATGTGAGAAAATCTTTGAAAATAATGCAACCGACAAGGGCAAAATAAACAAACAACCCATGCAACTCAACAACAAAAAACAAACAACCCATGCAACTCAACAACAAAAAACAAATCACCCAGTGGAAAAATGGGCCGACCTAAATAGACATTTCTCCAAGAAGACAGACAGATTGCCAATAGGCTCATGAGAAGATGCTCATCACTAATTATTAGAAAAATGCAACTCAAAACTGCAATGAGGTACCACTTCACACCAGTCAGAAAGGCCATCATTAACAAGTGTACAAATAATAAATACTAGAGAGGGTATGGAGAAAAGGAAACCCTCCTTCACTGTTGATGGGAATGTTAATTGGTAAAACCGCTGTGGGAAACAGTATGGAGGCTCCTCAGAAAACTAAATATACAACTACTTTATGACCCAGCAATCCCACTCCTAGGCATATATTCAGACAAAACATTAATTCAAAAAGATACATGCACCCTATGTTCATTATAGCACGATTCACATAGCCAAGACAAGGAAATCACCTACATGTCCACTGACAGATGAATGAATTAAGATGTACATATATGCAATGGAATACTACTCAGCCATAAAAAGAACAAGATGATACAATTTTTTTTAGCAACATGGATGCAACTAGAGTGTCTTATACAAAGTGAAATAAGTTAGAAAGAGAGAGCCAAAGACCATATGATCTCACTTGTATGTGAAATCTAAAATATTGCACAAATGGACCTATCTACAAAACAGGAACAGACTCATAGACATACAGAACAGACTTGTGGTTGCCAAAGGGGAGGGGAAAGGAAATAGGATGGACTTGGAGTACGGGGTTTATAGATGCAAACTATTACATTTAGAATGGATAAGCAATGAGGTCCTTCTGTACAGTACAGGGAACTGTATGCAACCTCTTGGGATAGAATATGATGAAAGATAGTATTAGAAAAAATGTATATATATATATATATACATATATATATATACACACATACACAGTGTCAGGATCTCAGCCTTATCGTGTGAGGGCTGAGAGGGGGTGGGGTATTTGGGAAAAAGCCCACTGTCCAGGACCTAAACAAAACTGCCTGACCACCTAGCCTTACAAGAATGGATTCCAGGTCTTCAGCAATTTTAACATGAATGCATTTGAAAGCCAAACTTTGCCCATACTTTTGAAAGACGAAGACTGTGACAGAGTAAGAAGAGTCTCTGTTGTAGAGATGAAGCTGGATATGGCTGTTGCCCGATACCACAGCCAAGTCAGAGGCTCAAGTGGAAGTCATTCGGATAAATTTTACCAAAGAGATGCTTTCTATCTTCACAATGTTTGGCAGCAGCTGTCCAAGGTGGGGGCAACCCTCCCCCTGCCAGGAAGCTTCAGGGGATATATGGTATCAGCACAGTGGAGACTTTATAAAAATTCCCAGTGGAGTTCCCGTTGTGGCTCAGTAGGCTAAGAATCTAAAATACCCTAAAAACAAGAAAAAAAAAAAAAAACAGCATTGCCATGAGCTGTGGTGTAGGCCCCAGATGCTGCTCGGATCTGGTGCTGGCTGTGGCTGTGGCGAAGGCTGTCTGCTACAGCTCCAATTTGACCCCTAGCCTGAGAATCTCCATATGCTGTAGTTGTGGGCCTGAAAAGACAACAAAAGAAAGAGAAGGAATCCAGCTTAGTGTTTGTGAGGATTTGGGTTAAATTCCTGGTTTTGCTCAGTGGATTAAATGATCTGGCACTGCTGCAAGCTGTGGTGTCGGTCTAAGATGTGCTGTTGTGGCTGTGGCTGTGGCCTGCAGCTGCAGCTCCGATTCTACCCCTAGCCTGGAAACTTCCATATGCTGCAGGTGCAGCCCTAAAAAAAGAAAAAAATAAATAAAAATTTTAAAAATTAAATAACAATGCCCAGTTCTGGGCCTATGCTGGTGTCCCCTACCCCTAGGCCCCCTTTGTGGACACTCAGCCCCTGATCCAAATGTAACAGTAAGACACACTGGAACTCCCTTCTGCCCAAACCTCTGCCACGATGACCCAATCCAAGGAACTGGAATTCTGCTTCGAGCCTCTGTTCTGGTCTTCCTGGTTCCATCACACCCACTCCCCCAGTCCCAGGACTGGACTAGCTTTCTTCTCTTCTGAAAGGCTGGGCATCTCGCCACACTCTCTGTGCCATCAGTGAAATTTTAGAACTAAAGTGTCTCTACACTTATCATCCAAATCCAGATACATTTAAGATGGAAAAGGAACACTATTTTATTAATATGTAGGGAACAGGAGAAAGCCGAAATAGTTCTGGGCCCACCTGGAAAAATCCACCCTCTATCTATGGCCAACTTGGCCTAAGAACAAGAAGGTGTCTGGGACCTATAGTTCACATGTATCTTTTTTACTGGATGTCTAGAGGGCCACCTGACTCATTTTGATGCATGTTGTACCCTTTGCATTTGATGCTCAGAATTGTCTAATCTCTCTCATTATGGGCTAGTTCTGCAGGTTAGTTTCTCTCAGTCTGTGAGATATACTTGGTAGGTCATCCCAATTTTGAACACATCTTCAACTGAAGTCCATACCTGTTATGATATGTAATGAGACAATGTCCAGAGCAAAGTGATTTAATTAACTTTACCTTTATTTTGGTGACTCACAAGTATCTATATTTATATCCAACAGATATTTGCTGAGAGTCTGTTATAAGCAAAACATTTAAAAGGAGGGGAAGATAGGAGTTCCCATTGTGTCTCAGCGGTATCTAACTACTATGCGTGAGGACATGGGTACCATCTCTGGCCTCGCTCAGTAGGTTAAGGATCCAGCGTTGCCATGAGCTATGACACAGGTTACAAATGTGGCTTGGATCTGGCATCTCTGTGGCTGTGGCGTAGGCCAGCAGCTGCAGCTCTGATTCAGCCCCTAGCCTGGGAACCTCCATATGCTATGGGTGCAGCCCTAAAAAGACAATAAATAAATAAATAAATAAATAAATAAATAAATAGCGAGTTAGAAACATAAATCAGTAAGAAAGGAAGAAACTTTAGTTGTCAGAGAATTTTAAGTATCGTTAAAGAAGTTCAGGTAAGGGGCCTCTGCCTTTACAGTAGAGGAATTCAAATTCAAGGTGCAGCTAAGCCAACCATTAGCTGTGTCAGTCATTCCCAACAGAAGATAAAGAGCAAATTCAAGTTAGAATAATTTTAGAGATTTTTTTTTTTTTTTTTGCCTCACTCTTGGCATTGAAAGTTCTTGGGCTAGGATAGAATATGAGCTGTAACTTTGCACTATGCCACAGCTGCAGCAAAGCCAGATCCTAACACACCGCGTGGGGCCAGGGATCAAACCTGCACCACCACAGAGATAACGCTGGACCCCTAACCTGCTGCCCCACAGCAGAACCTCCTAGACATGATTTTTCAAAAGAGCTAATTATAGTGTCACGTGTGGGGAGAAGGGGAACCATACGGTGTCAAGGAACCTGGTCAAAGATGCAGTTTCCTTTTTCCACTGTTGTCTATTACCCAAATTTCTTTCTTTTCTTTCTTTCTTTCCTCTTATTTATTTATTTATTTATTTTTGGGTCTTTTTAGGGCCACTCCCGTGGTATATGAAAGTTCCCAGGCTAGGGCTTAAATTGGAACTGCAGCTGCCAGGCACAGCCACAGCCACAGCCTCAGCAATGCCAGATCCGAGCTGCGTCTGTGACCTACACCACAGCTCTTGGCAACACGGGATCCTTAACCCACTGACTGAGGCCAGGAATCAAATCCATGTCCTCATGGCTACTAGCTGGGTTCATTACCACTGAGCCACTACAGGAGCTCCCATTACCCAAATTTCTTATTTTCAAGTCCCAGAGAGGAAAGCACAGCAGGTCTTGCAGGGCCAACGGGAAGTAGGCAAAGCAGGGGCTCAACTGGGAGATGGGAATCTAGAGGAAGGGAGAGGTGGGCCAAGGAGCGTTTGCAAGTATGCAAGAGACCTCATTCACAGGGCTCTTCCCGTGTTAAGAGTCGACTTGGTAGATGCCCCCGGACTAGATGCCCCCATCACTGGAAAGGCGTTTTGCCATAAAATGGAAAACCCGTAACAAGACATTTTCATAACTATATGCTATTCCTTGTTGAACACACAGGGGCATGCATAAAGAAATTCTATCATAAAGAAAGAAAATGTAGCTTAATATGGGGCATTTGAAACAATTTCCCACCGCCCTGAAAAAGTGTTTTCTCTATGTAGGTGATACCTTAAAGGAAGAGAGGCCTTGAAAGGGAAAGAATATCACCAGCAAGTCTCACAAACAGCATCTTCAGGGTATGAAAAACAGCTTTAGAATCATGTGTTGACAGTCACTCATGACTTGAAAGGATCATTTTGCAGCAAAGACTTTTCATATGCAGATATTATATTTTAAATATTTCAATAAAATCCAATGACACACATAAGTAACTTATAAGAAATGTATAGAAACAGATGGAGCCATCCATTTGATGGATACAAAGAAAGAATCCTGATTTGGAAACTGGCTCCATGAGCTACGCATTATTCTCATTTTCAACTGGTACATTTAATAGCCCTATTGTCACTGGAATTGCTTCCTTTTTGAATGACTAGAGAATGAGCTTGAGTCTTTTCAGTCTGGATTCAGGAAGATGCTAATGTATTTTCTTAAACTCAGAAAGAGTGTATTTTCCTGGGGTCTAAACAATCAGCCTTCTTCGCTTTTGCCAGCTGTGAGTGTATGAAGGTATTTTCCTCAGGCAAACTTTTCTTGCCTATGACTCTATACTCTTAGGGGTGACTCAAGCCACCTCTCACCCACCCTCAACTGCAGAGACAGCCTAAGGCGGGTTAAAAGATTACAGTGACATGAAAAGGGAGGGAGGACTTCCCCCTGCTCACTCCCCCCCACCACCCCATGTAGAATCCCCTCCTTGGCGCAATTCCAGATTTGCCCCCCCCACTACCTGGGCACTGCCCCGGTCTCTGGTTCAGACTGGTCCTGTCTGGCCTGCCCGTGAAAGGCAGCACCAAACTCTGAGAACAACTCCATTGCTATTTTACCTTTATTTTTTAATTTTTAAAAAATTATTCAGAAGTTCCCGTCGTGGCGCAGCAGAAACAAATCCGACTAGGAACCATGAGGTTGCGGGTTCGATCCCTGGCCTTGCTCAGTGGGTTAAGGATCTGGTGCTGCTGTGAGCGGTGGTGTAGCTTGTAGACGTGGCTCGGACCCCGCATTGCTATGGCTGTGGCGTAGGCCAGCTGCTATAGCTCCCACTGGACCTTGAACCTGGGAACCTCCACATGCCACAGGTGCAGCCATAAAATTACAAAAAAAAAAAAACCATTCAGCCTCAGCACATCCCATTCTTTTCTGACATGCTTCTCCCATGTTCTTATCAGTGGATTCAAATAAAGGATACGGGTCTTGATCACATCATCGTTTATGAAGTATTCTAACATATTATCTTCCCGCTAGGGGCCTGTGATCTCCGTTTATGTATCTCCAAGGGCTGCAGTCAGAGTTCCTGAGGCAGCGGGTCTGGGATGGAGACAAGCATTTGCCTTTCAACTAAGTTTCCAGGGAATGTAGATGGTGCTGGTCCAGGAACCACACTTTGAGAACCACTAGAGCAGGCTACAAGCATATGGCTGCATTATTTGCATCGCTCTCACTCCAGATCAGATAAATTTCATAAAATAAAAACAAAAAAATAAAACAACAACAAAAAAAAAGAATTCCTGTTGTGGCTCAGTGGAAACAAATCCAATTAGTATCCATGACGATGTGGGTTCGATCCCTGGCCTCGCTCAGTGGGTTAAGGATCCAGCGTTGCCGTGAGCTGTGGTGTAGGTTGCAGACGCGGCTTGGATCCCACGTTGCTGTGGCTGTGGTGCAGGCCGGCAGCTATAGCTCTGATTCCACCCCTAGCCTGGGGACTTCCATATGCCAAGGGTGCAGCCGTAAAAACCCAAAAAGAAACAACAATAACAACAAAAAACCCACAAAACAAATATGTGATAAAAAGGAGAGGGAGAGAGAAACAAAATTTCAAGCCGGTTACTTCCCTTCTTCTGAGCCTTCACCACAGGGTCCAGATTTTGTCTTTATTGACGAATAGTCATGTCCTGAGGTTTAAGTGCTCACAGCCAGAGGCTGTGGGGGGAGGAGAGGAGATGGGTTTTGTGTTGATAAAATGCATTTCCAGGATGTGATCATTTTGGTCTTTTCTGTCGATTTCATTACATGCTGTTCTCTCAGCAGCTTTTGGCATCTGGCCTCCACAGGAAACTCCAGCTTGACTTTAAGAATGAGGTAAGTCTTTTATTTTTAGCAGGGAAATATCCACCATTTTGCTAAAGGTGTTTGGTTTTGCTTTAGATTTAAACATGGATTAATTTTAAAAGGCACTGAAGTCAAAGGGAAAATAAAGAGTCTTGTTTGTTGTGGGGAGTACTGTTTCATTTGAATCAGGAAAGTTGGCCAGCCGAAATTGCAAACATTTTTTTCAAAGCAAAAATACCATTAACTCAGAGAGTCCCTTGAATTTAAATTTTAGAACAGCCTAATAATAAGGAGCACTTGCTCTCTGCCAGGCACAGTTTGATATATACCCACGTAAACTAATTTTGTAACATTCTCAGCAATTCTAAGAAGGAGGCGCTATAAATATCTCCACTTTAGAGATGAAGAAACTGAGGTCAGAAGAGATGAAGTGACCTACTTGTGATCACATAGATGACAGAAGGGTGGATTCAAACCCACATTCACTCTGGATTCTGTGCTAGGGCTCTCAGTCACTACCTCTGAGCTCAGTGTCCTAAGAATTCGTGGGGAAAAGAAAAATAGGAATGAGGAGATGGACCCCAAGTTTGATGCCATCCCGGGGCCAGCTCGCAAAAGGTAGGAATTTTCCATCTTCATTGTGCTTAATGCAATTGGCAAGCAAGAGTCTGGGTCCAAAACAGGTAATCTCAGACCCTGCAGGAGCCCTGGGTACTGTTAGTTTACCCAGGTAAATTGTCTTAAGAACAACAACCACAACACATTGGTGAAGAGTAGTAGGAACACCGCACCAAATGAAATAATACACCTTGGAGTTCCCTTTGTGGCTCAGTGGGTTAAAAACCCATCACGGCGTCCATGAGGACGCAGGCTCAATCCTTGGCCTCGCTCAGTGGGTTAAGGATCCAGTGTTGCCGTGAGCTGTGGTGTAGGTCGAAGATGACGCTCGGATCCCGCGTTGCTGTGGCTGCGATGTAGGCCAGCAGCTGTAGCTCAGATTCTACCGCATGCTTGGGAACCTCCATATACTACTGGTGCAGCAGTAACAAAGGGAGAAAAAAAAAAGAAAGAAAGAACATAAATTGTATAGACATAATTAAGAAGAAAACAGCTATGTTTCACCTGATGGGTCTTCATTTGGGTAGTATGGATGCCTGGTATCCATCCTTTCTCTTGGAAAGAAAAAGATCATTAAAATGATTGTTCTTTTGTTACATCATGGGTTGTTTTGTGACCATAACTAACATCTTGTAGAACCCAGTGTGCCTCCCCACCAGTTTTTTGGTGAATCTATCAAAATGGTCAGCTCTTTGACTTATTTTTATTTTCTTTCCTCTTTTCGATAATTGTCTAGAAAACTGAAGCTGGGGAGAGCAGAGGTTCTCAGTGTTCGCTGTTGCCCCTCACACCTCTACGTGTTACCTGGTGACCGAAGACCTGAGCCTGAGATGAGGTGGTCTTAGCCCAGGCTGTGGTCTCTGTGCTGATTTTAAATTGTTTTCGAAGATCCAGTTGTCAACTTTTCTAGACGTTCCTGTATTCTACTTCAGTGTTGAGAAGACAACAGCTTTAATTAGTGTTCCCATTTCTGTTTGCAGTGAATTTTATATATTATCTAGTTGGATCCTCATAACAATTCATGAGCTAATTTGGGTAGGTGTCTTTATCCTCATTTCCTAAAGTCAGAACCTGACACCCAGAGAAACTCCAGTTTGAAAAGCTTATATTTGGTAAGCGACGAGGTTCAAACTTGAAGCCCAGGCTACAAACTATAAAATTTTGTCCCCTTTATTTTTTTTACTGTAATATAATACCTGAATTATCAAACAACCTTATTGTGTTTGTTCCTTTAATTGCAGTTGAAGACATTTCACATATATTTATTAAATAAATTTTTTCTCCTAAGCAAGCTGTAACCACCATCTGAGAATGTAACAATACAAATAAAAGTTCTTTTTCAAAAAAATGTTATGGCCATAACTATGGCATACAGAAGTCCCAGGGCCAGGAACTGAATCCAAGCCTCAGCTGCAACCTACACCACAGTTGTGGCAATACTGGATCCTTTAAATACTGCGCAGGGCTGAGAACCAAACCCGTACCTCAGCAGTGACCTGAGCCACTGCAGCTGGATCCTTAACTCGCTGTGACACAGCAGGAGCTCCCCAAATTAAAGTTCTATTTTGAAATTTGGAATGAAATTTTAATACAAAATTGTCAATATTGAAAAGTCTTCAATTTTTGTGTGTGTGTGCCACAGGTGCAGCATAGGGGTTGAATCAGAGCTGCAGCTGCAAGCCTACCTCACAGCCAGAGTAATGGCAGATCCAAGCCATGTCTGCGACCTCTGCCACAGATCATTGCAAAGCTAGATCCTCAACCCACTAAGCGGGGCCAAGGATTGAACCTGCATCCTCATGGATACTAGTCGGGTTCATAACCTGTTGACCCACAGTAGAAACTCTCTTCAGAAACTACTTATAGAATATTTACAAATGTTAATTTGCATTATTATTACTAAATGTTAGTTGCTTTAATTTGTTGATGGGGCTAAATTTCCACTTCAAAGATATAATCAAAAATAAAATATAGGGGAGTTCCCATTGTGGTACAGCAGAAACAAATCTGACTAGTATCCATGAGGATGTGGGTTCAATCCCTGGCCTTGCTCAGTGGGTTAAGGATCCGGCATTGCTGTGAGCTGTGGTGCAGGTTGCAGATGTGGCTCGGATCTGCAATGCTGTGGCTGTGGCGTAGGTCGGCAGCTGTAGCTCTGATGCAACCCCTAGCCTGGGCACTTCCATATGCCATGGGTGTGGCCCTAAAAGCAAATAAACAAATAAATAAACTTTAAAAATGTAAAATGATAGTGTTTTTAAAAGATAAAGGAAAAATTTGCAAAATGTACTTTATCAGTGAACATTAGGAAAGGCCAAAGATTCAGTGTTGATGACACAGATACAGATGTGGCGTTTTCTCGAAAAAGGATGGAGAAGTTAGACCTCTCAAAATATGTAATAATATCTTCCCAAGGAAACAGGTAAATTGCTGTCTATAAGGAATGAACACAAACATAAGGCTTTTAACACAATGCAAAAGAAAGAGCAAATTTATTTCCTTGGAGAAATATGAACTATTTATAGGGTAGTAAATCAGATAGAATATCTAGAAGAATATTTCCACAGTAGTATGAGAAAGTTGTGAGAAGGCATGATGTGGTAAATATTATAAAAGGGGGGTGGAGAAGAAAAGGAAGATAACAGAGAAAAAAAGGAAAGGAAGGAGAAAACTTTTTAAAGGACAAGTTAAGGTTCTGGTCTGGAAACAAACAAAGGAAAGAGTAAAAAGCTGAAAACTAAGCCCTGAAAGCGCTCTATATTATAGCAGAACTTAAAAAGAGTAATAATTAAGTAAAAGCATTCAGATATTACATAATGAAACAATATAAAAATGTGAATCTGTAAAAGTAAAGAATAAAGAAAATAAAGATTAAAATGTCACTAGGAAATTAATAAATAAGTTAGAAATAGAAAACAATTATGATAATAATAATTTTGATAGTAACTGTCATGCACCTTTCTAAATAAAATACACAGGTTGATACACACACACTGAACCCTTAAAATGGCACAGTATGTTACACTGAACATCATATAGCTAAACAAAAATTAATTTGAAACAGAGTAGAGATGAAAATGTGAAAGATAAAACAACAAAGCTTCTGGAGGGAAATATAGCAGAATATCTTCACAAATGCAGAGTAGACGAAGATTTCTAGACCAAAAGCCTTAACTAGAAAAGACTGCTAAATTAGACTTTACGCAAGTTAAACATTTCTGTTCATTATAAAGTGAGTGAAAAAGCAGGATGCACACTGGGAGCAGACAGTCACAATATTCATGCGCAAGGAAAGAGTTGTGTCAAAAGTTTGTAAAGAAATGCTAGAAACCAATGATAGACAAATCGGTTTCTACAAAGGGCAGAAGAAGAGGCACTCAGTAAAAGAAGTTAGCCAAATGACCAATGAGTGTATGTAAAGATGCTCTGTATCATCAGCCCTCAGGGAAACGCAAAATCAAACCTCTGTGGTGCAGCGGGTTAAGGCTCTGGCATTTAACTGCTGTGGCACAGGTCGCAGCTGTGGTATGGGTTCGATCCCTGGCCTGGGAATTTCCGCATGCTGTGGGCTTGGAAAAAAAAATTCCTCCATGGGATCCCCTTCTACCCCCATAAAATGTCAAAATGGAAAAGAGCTGACTTTACTAGTCATGGAGAGCAGGCTGGAGCAGCTAGAACACTCTTGCGTGGTTGTCAGTGGCGCAAACATGTTTGTCGTCACCAGTGTTCCTCCCAGAACCGAAGGAAATGGAGAAGATGAGAAACCTCCCTGAAGACGAATTCTGCACCACTGCAGAATACTTAATTGGCTTCACTTCAAAAGAATCTGTAGGGAGCATATTCACCATCAGGAATCTTGTTACCTGTGCTCCTTCGAAAACCTGTACGTTATATTTTTGTTCTGAATTCATTTGTATTTTAAATACAATGAGGAAATTTATACCGCAGATGAACTATGAGATGGATGCATATGCCTTTTGTAATATGAATAAGCTGTATTGTATCTGTTTTATTTTTTTCTTTTTTTCTTTCTTTTTTTTTTTCTTGTAGTTTTAGGGCCACATGCACAGTATATGGAGGTTCCCAGGCTAGAGGTCAGATTGGAGCTGTAGCCGCCGGCCTTCGCCACAGCCACAGCAACGCGGGATCTGAGCCGCGTCTGCAACCCACACCACAGCTCACAGCAACTCTGGATCCTTAATCCACTGAGCAAGGCCAAGGCTCAAACCTGCATCCTCATGGATACTAGTCAGATTTGGTTCCGCTGAGCCACAATGGGCACTCCTATATCTGTTTTCTAATTAAATGTAGTAATAATATATGTTTGGCATGTTCACTTAATCATGAACACAGCACAGCACAATATAAAAAATAAGTTAATCACAACTCAACATCAAAAAAAAAAAAAGAAAAGAAAATGAAGTTCCTATTGTGGCTCAGCAGATTAAGAATCCAACTAATATCCATGAGGACATGGGTTCAATCCCTGGCCTTTCTCAGTGGGTTAAGGATCCAGAGTTGCCACAAGCCATGGCAGAGATCACAGATGAGGCTCAGATCTGGTGTTGCTGTGGTTGTGGCCTAGACCTGCAGCTGCTGCTCTGATTCTACTCCTTATCTGGGAACTTCCATATGCGGAAGGTGTGGCCCTAAAAAAAAAAAAAACTACACAACTTTATTCAAAAATGGGCAGAGGGAGTTCCCGTCGTGGCGCAGTGGTTAACGAATCCAACTAAGAACCATGAGGTTGCAGGTTTGATCCCTGGTCTTGCTCAGAGGGTTAACAATCCGGCGTTGCCATGAGTTGTGGTGTAGGTTGCAGACGCGGCTTGGATCCTGCGTTGCTGTGGCTGCGGTGTAGGCCGGTGGCTACAGCTTCCATTAGACCCCTAGCCTGGGAACCTCCACATGCCGCAGGTGTGGCCCTAAAATGAGAAAAATGGCCAAAAAAAAAAAATGGGCAGAGGACCTAAGAAGATATTTTTTAAAGGCCAAAAGACACATGAGAAGATACTCAATGTAACAATTATTAGGGAAATGCATTAAAATCACAGTGAAATACATTAAAATTACAATGAAATACTACCTCGTATGTATTGGCTATTAGCAGAAATATAACAAATAACAAGTTTTCGTGAGGATGTGGAAAAAAGGGAACCCTCCTGCACTATGCTGTTGGTGGAATGTAAATTGGTGCAGCTATTATAGGAAAGTATGGAGGCTTCTCTAAAATTAAAAATAGAACTATCATATGATCTAGCAATTTTACTTCTGGATATTTACCCAAAGGAAAAAAAAAAACACTAGAAGAGATTTATGCACTCCAGTATTCACTGCAGTACTAGTCACAATAGCCAAGACATGGAAACATCCTAAATGTCCATCAACAGATGAATTGATAAAGATGAATACTACTCAGCCATAAAAAAGAATTTTTGTCATTGATGACAACATAGATGGACAACATAGGGGTATTATACTAAGTGAAATAAGTAAGACAGAGAAAAACAAATACCACGCTATCTCAATTACATGGGGAATCCAAAAAAATAAAATAAAAAAGCCAAACAAAATAAAACGAAAACAGACTCAAAGGTATAGAAAACAAAGGGGTAGTGGCCAGAGATGATGGCGAGGAGCAGGTGAAGGGGATTAAAAGTCGCAAATCTCCACTTATAAAATAAATAAGCTATAGGGATGTAATATAAGCATAAGGAATATAGTCAATTACAATAACTTTGTATGGGGACAGACATCATGGTGATCACTTCCTAATACATGAAAATAGCAAAACACTACGTAGTACACTTCAAAATAACATAATATTGTCCATCAACTATATTTCAATAAAAAATAAAGACAGACTAAAAAAGTGAATAATCTCACTATACCCCTTTCACTTTCAAACTTACATCCCCTCCAAGAAATCTGTGTAGAGTCCGGTATTTACCCTTCCACAGCTCTTTCAAACTCAAACGTGCAAGAATTTATACAAATAACAGAGATGCTTATTTTCTGAAAATGGGATGATATTGGATACATGTGCATACATGTCTCCAAAACTTGTTTTTCTCACTGGACAATACATCATAAATAACCTTGGAGGTCAGCATACAGAGACCTATCTTTCTTTGGATCAAAAGCTTCTATTCTTCAGCCACTGAGAGTTTGTGCTGCTGACAGCAATCCCGCCTGGGCACTACCCTGGCAGCCGAGAACTGCCTCACCCAGCATAACCCTCCCAGTGACTGCTTGGAGCCAACGACTCACTGATGTGGAAATACAAAGTCCCACTTTTGTCTCAACAGGGGATGAGTTTGAAGGGTCGTCTGAGCTCTGGAGCAACCTTATAGCATTGGCTGAGGCCTCAGTGGAAATTTAGTGTGGGCCACCTTGTCTTGCCGTCCCCCACCTCCTTTCTAATTGAGATATCTGCAGAGATCTATAGCCCCCTCCCAAAAATTCATGCAACTCCCTGTCTCAGACTCAGTTTCAACCTGACCTAAGACAACTGCCTTAGGGAGGGAGATGGGGATAGACAATGAGGACAAAAGGAAATAAATACATAAGACAGTAGAGACCATCTGTGGACCACCGATGTTAGTGCATCATGAACTTAGGCAATGATGCTCAAAGTGCAGTGCTTGGACCAGCAGCATCAGCATCACCTTGTTTGCAGAGTAAGGATTATAGAGCTGAGTACCTGGCCGGCATTCTCCTATTTCTCGGCTACTATAGTTCACCCCTGAAGAATGTGGGTTTGAACTGAGGAGATCCACTTATACACAGATACCTTCCAGTAGTAAATATGACAGTGCTCCAGATCTGTGGTTGGCTGAACTTGAAGATGCAGAGGAACCTCGGATAGTGAGGGCTGGCTATGAATTGTACATGAATTAACTCCCACTTATAGATTATGTATTGATTGTAGGACCAGTTACTGGAACGTGTTAGAAGAATACAGATGTGGATAGTCTGCTGTGGAGAAGACCATTTTCTTTCTCCTCAGGCAAAAGTCCACAAGACTGGTCTAGTGACTGAGAATAGAGCACAGCCCATCTTCACAAAGCACTGTCTCCCTTTTGCTAATCAATCCCCACTTCTTGACCCTTCAGTGAACTACATGGAAATCTCATTGACTAACTTCTATTAAGAGCTGCCCTGGCTGTCATAATGTGTCCAAGTTAAACACCTCTCAAGGCACAATGAGTCAATGCACTCAAGGGGAGAAAGAAGTAAATTAGAAAAGGAAAGAGCTTTAAATGGAGATATATCAGGTATCTAGAGGGCCGGTAACAATAAAAATGTGACTATCAAAGTAAATTTCATTATTTGACCCTGCAAAACACGTTTATTTTATTTTTATTTTATTTTATTTTTTGTCTTTTTGCCTTTTACATAGAGCCGCCCCCGTGGCATATGGAGGTTCCCAGGCTAGGGGTCTAACAGGAGCTGTAGCCGCCGGCCTTCGCCACAGCCACAGCAACGCAGGATCTGAGCCGCGTCTTCGACCTGCACCGCAGCTCACGGCAACGCCGGATCCTTAACCCACTGAGCAAGGCCAGGGATCGAACCCGCAACCTCATGGTTCTTAGTCGGATTTGTTAAACACTGAGCCACGAAAGGAACTCCAGAACACGTTTAAATCTGGTCACCACTAGCCATCCATTTATGCATGGATATCACAAGAAGTCACCCCCAAGGAGAGGATGAGTGACCACGTGGGATCCAATGTGTAGTAAATACCTTTTGGAATATTTTTTTAAAAAATATGTATTGAAGCAGGAACATGATAGAAAGACAAGAATCCTAAACTCTGGATTGAAGATTAGGAAATGCATTGTAGACAGAGGAGAATGGCACCATGTTTGAAACTATGATCTGAGAATCAGTAAAATCTGTTTTTTGCACTGGCCAAATTAGTGTGCTAGTGCCATGTAACAGTGAAATACAGACTCAGTGGCAAGGGACTGTCTCAAACTCTGGGTTGATTAGGGCACACCTGCTGAGCTCAGGCTCCAGCTCTCAGTGGCCTAGTCTGGATGTGTTTGGCACAGGTTCTATTGAGTGTCTAGGGCTCAGCCTGAGGGAGAAGCAGCCACAAAGGGAAAGCTCTTTTCCTGACAGCGACATAGACAAAGGAGTGCTTGACCAACTATAAAGACATATTTTAAGCTTCTGCGTCATATCTGCTAATGTCCACGTGGCCAAAGAAAATTTCACTGGTGAGCGCAGAGTCAAGGATTAGAGAAGAAGACTTCTTTCTTTCTTTCTTTCTTTTTGGTCTTTTTGCCTTATCTAGGGCCACACCCGTGGCATATGGAGGTTCCCAGGCTAGGGGTCTAACAGGAGCTATAGCCGCCGGCCTTCGCCACAGCCACAGCAACGCAGGATCTGAGCCGCGTCTTCGACCTACACCACAGCTCACGGCAACACCGGATCCTTAACCCACTGAGCAAGGCCAGGGATCGAACTCGCAACCTCATGGTTCCTAGTCAGATTCATTAACCACTGAGCCATGACAGGACCTCCAAGAAAACTTCTTTCATGGTGGTGTGGGAGAATGCAAAAGCATATGCCAGCAGGGATGATTACAGGAAGGGACAAAGTACTGGGGCCAAAATTCAGTCTCCACCTTAAAGCAAGAAATCTCTTACTTTAAGCAAGAGATGTAAACCATTTTCACATCATCAAAATAGTGATAATAGTAACAACTTCACATGATGAAAGGGATCAATAAAGAGTCAATACATGATAGACAAAAAGAAAGAAAAAAACTGTTATTTACTTTTAAAAAAAAAAAAAAGAATTTTATGGCCACATCTGCAGCACATGGAAGTTCCCTGGATGGGGCGGGGGATTGAACCTGAGGCTCCAAAACAACCTGAGCCACTGAAGTCAGATTCTTAGTCCACTGTGTCACAATAGGAATTCCCTTTTATTTGCTTATTAGTGAATATTTGTTCTAGACACTGTAATAGGTCTTAGAAATATTAAAGAGAGCCACTAATCACCTCACAGTCAGATATGGGAGACCAAGATACAAAAATAGAAAATGCAGCATATGTACAATTTGTGAAAATTTACAGATCTATATACTACTGATGTTTATGTTTCTGATACAGCTCAGTAAAAAGCTCTAAAAATACCAAGTTTAATATGTGGAGCAATGGGTCTAAATGGTGGGTATGGTGATAAGACAGAAGACAGAGACGCCAGCTCTTTTTTATACCCTGGAAGACTCCCCATGGGCTGCTGCTGTTAGAAGAAAGAGTAGAAAAGAATTTAAGTTGTCCAGGTGGTGGGGATGGAAGAGTTGGGTGGATAGAACATATTCTAGGAAGAGAAAACATCATTTACAAAGTGGATGGGATGCTCAGTTCTCAGTAGTGAGACTCAAGTGTGGGCAGAGGTTAGGTAGAAGTCAGTCGTGGAGCTGGATTATGAGCCAGGAAGGAGTGATCTACAGGTCACTGAGCCCATGAACCAGGCACCCTAGAGATGGGCAGGACTCAGGGATGCATTTATTTCAAGTTCCATCTGCCACCTAGGGTAGAGCTCATGCAATGAACTTAAAGGGACATTCCACATGAAGAATGGTAGAGGGTTCAGCTCCGTTCACCACCATCCTGGGAGTAGGTGCTTATACTACTGAAAAGTTTATAAAACGTTTCTCTCTAGGAAGAAAAGACCAACTACTATGGCCCTAAAAGATGAGTTTTGAGAAGTACACTGTGTTTCATGATCTTTGAAAGCAAACCACTTAGTAACATTTTAGAAAAAATAGAAAGATGTGAGAAGCGTCCTTTTGAAGTGAAAGAGCTAAGAAACAAATTAAAAATTAGTAATTTCAAAAAATTAAAAATAATAATCATTGTTAACCATCTTCTTACAAAGGAAATCTTAGAGCGAAACTAATTTTCCTAGAAAATTCTACCCAAACTTCAAGGTACAGATAGGTGGAATCTTATACAACAGATAACGCCCTCTAATTTTATAAGACAGGTAACCTTGACACATAAATCAGTAAGGACATAATGAAAAAGAAAACATGCAAATTGATTTCTTCTTTAATATGTATGAAAAATCCTAACTGAAATATTAGCAAGTCAGTTCCAACAGTGTACAACAAAGATAAATCATGACCAAGTTAAATTTATCCTGGGTGTATAAGCCACATTTAAATTAGAAAATCAATTAATGTATTTCACAATATTAACAGAGTAAAGGGGAAAATGTGGTCATTTCAACAGATGTATAAAAGCACTCAATAAAAGTCAATGTATATTTATGATTTAAAAAAATTAGCAAAGAGATAGGTTGGACCTTTCTTAAGGGCAGAGACCACAGTTTGCCTTTTTTACTCTCAATTTTCCCCGTCTTCCTTAGCTAAATAATCTCAATTTGGGGAAAATATCAATGACATCTCTTAACTTCATTTGTAGCCGCTTTCTATGAAACACTAGGGCAACTTTTGGGGACAGTTCTGAGAAGCCCTCTTAATAGGAACTGATTCTGATTCCTTTTCCTTTCTTAACTAGCTTCCTCCTTTTTGATCTGCGAATTGCTGCTGTAATGACTGCAGACCCAGCAGCCATTTAGAGCCATGCAATGAACTTAAAGGGACATTCCACATGAAGAATGGTAGAGGAGCTGAAATTGACCACACTAATTGCCTGAACCTAGCTAGAACCCAGACTGGGACTTGAACTCACAAATTTTAAATTAGATTGACTCACCCAGTGTCTTGACTTATGAGGTTCATGTTCTTTGTGCCTCAGCGCAGAAGGAATACAGCCAGAGACAAAGTGATAGGCAAGAAATAGGTTTATTAGGATAGGACGCTTATAAGAGATGCAAGCAAGCAGGCAAGGAGGCTCTGCCCCAAGGATTATGTGGGCTATAGTTTTATAATCCAAGGGGAGTGAGAGTGGGAAAAGACTACCTTTTCCTCTTTCTTTGAGTAGTAGCTCCTCCTTGGTATCCCAAGAGAGAGTATTTGACCCTATAAGTTCAAACTAGGACTGTCCTGGTACTTATTCAAACCAGCAGAAGGGTAGCCCTTAAACTCCTGCCCATGGTCTTAACCTGAATACAGACCTCACCCCATCCCCCACACAATGACCTGAGGCATATCTCGCACCTCCACTAGTCCAGCAAGCCTGCCTCCTTCTGATTGTTTCCTTGAGCAATTATGACCTTACAGTGATCTCCCGAAGTCCCCCAGGTTTCCCTGTCTATCTTATGGTCCCTTATTGGGACTTCTACAACTACCTGTGTAACTATCTTACTCCACTATCAGAGCAAGATTCCAGAGCTACATTCCTGACGATTTCATGTAGCTGCTTTATTTATCCTGGGATGTCATTCTTCTGTACTATTTTAAATAATAAAGTAGACCTTCAAGTAGAAAAACTACTCTTAGAGTTTTCTAAAACAAAACAAAAAAAATTGCAATGAATTTAATCTAGATACACTTCTAATATAGAATTTACCAAAAAGAAAATGCCAAAATAAGCATTAGACTTAAAAGTTAAATATTAAAAATACATATTTTAAAATGAGTCAGAAAAGACAAGGGGAGTTCCTCTTGTGACTCAGCACTAATGAACCGAACTGGAATCCATGAGGACTCAGGTTTGATCCCTGGCCTCACTCACTGGGTTAAGGGTGGGACATTGCTGTGAGTTGTGGTGAAGGTCACAGCCATGGCTCATATTTGGTGCTGCTATGGCTGTGGTATAGGCTGGTGGCTAGAGCTCCAATTAGACTCCTAGCCTGGGAACATCCATATGCCACAGGTGTGGCCCTAAAAATAAATAGATAGATAGATAGATAGATAGATAGATAGATAGATAGATAGATAGATAACAAAAAAGACTTAGAACTTCTATAACATTTTATCAGAAATTCTAGTCAGTTAGTAAGAGAATAGAGTTATAAAAATACATGGCTTTCAAATGAAGGAAAAAAATTTTATTTACAGAGAGATTATATGGAAAACAAAATAGTCTACAAGTAAATGGTTAGAATTGAAATAATAGTTTGGCAACATTGCTGGATTCACTTTGAATACCACCACAGAGGTAGAAATTTCAATTTTAAAAATAGCACAAACATATAGGAACTTCGGTATAACTCTAATAAAAGATGTACAAAAACTTTCTGGGAAAAAATTAGAAAATTTATTGAAGGACATTACAAGAATTATAAATAATAGAGAGTCATACCATGTTCATAGATAGAAAGGCACGATATTAAGCACATGATGCTTTTTCTCATATTGATATTTGGTTCGGGGCAATTCTAATAAAATTTCCAGCAACGTTTTACTAATCTTAAAAAAAATGTTTATAGATGAAAAAAACAAAAGACCAAAAATACTTAAGATACTATTAAAACAGAGAACAGTGTGAGAGATATACCTTATCAAACCTCACTTATTATAAAACCACAGTAGAAAGGACAATGTGGAATTTTGGGAGCTATAAATAAATGGGAAAATGGAAGAGAATCCAAGGAACAAAATAATATAAAAATAGAAGCTTACTTTATGATAGAGCTGAATTTCTTATCAGTGGTTAGAATAACCAAAAGTTGAACTGGAACAAATGGTAATTTAAACAAAATAAAATCAACTCAAAACATGTTAAGGGCTTAAATTTCAAACTGAAATTTTCTAGTGCTTACAGGAAGCAGTAGAGTAAAAACTATATAAAAATATTATTTGAAAAAACATAAAATGATGCAAACATCAAGAACACAAAAATTTACGACAATAAATTACTTTTTCATGACTAGACCTTATAAAGAAATGAAAAGACAAGCCATTAGTGAAAACAAGTTCTTTCCAAAACTTAGAACTGACAAATGTTTTAATATCCAACTATATAAATTCCTATAATATAATAGGAAAGGAGACAACCCAACAGAAAAATAGGCAAAATTACTGAACTGGTTTTCACAGAATAATCAGGGAAATGCAAATTAAATCCAAAATGAAATATACTGTTACCTAACATAATAGGCAGAAATTTTAAACTCTGACAATACCAATTGCTGGTAAGGCTGTTTTGCAGTAGGGGACTGTATTCATTTCAATATACACAAATTCATATTGAAAATAAGCATTTTCAATGCATATTTCTACTATTACTTTGGAAAATAATTTAGCATTATTTATTACATTTGAAAATGTACACAGTTGGTTTCCCAGAAAGTTTTCCTGCAAATTATTTAATGTGGGTTTTAGGACACAAACATACAAATGATCACAGCATTACTTTTCAAAAATACTGAAAACAACAAATGTTAATCCACAGGACAAGCAGATTTATACAAAGGAATGACACACAGTAACAGGATGACTGAACTCCAACTATACAAATTAACATGGAAAATCTGTAATAAAAATGTTAACCAAAAGAACAAGTTTTAGAATAAGACATACAATATCATTTTATTAAAGTTCAAAAATATACAAAACACAGAGTTCCCTGGTGCCTTAACAGTTAAGCATCTGGCATTGTTGCGGTATAGGTTCTCTCCCTGGGCCAGAAACTTCTGTATGCTGCAAGCATGGCCAAAATAATGCATTTTATTTAAAAACAAAACACAAAATAAGGAGTAATCTGACTAGTATCCATGAGGATGCGGATTCAGTCCCTGCCCTCACTCAGTGGGTCTGAGGTCTAGCATGTAAGTTACAGATGTGGCTTGGATCCTGAGTTGCTGTGGCCGTAGCATAGGCTGGCAGCTGTAGCTCTGGTTTGACCCTTAGCCTGGGAACTTCCATATGCCAGGGCTGCAGCCCTAAAAAGCAAAAAAAAAAAAAAAAAAAAAAAAAAAAAAAAAAAAAAAAAAAAAAAAAAAACCCGTAAAATAAAATAATGCATTTTAATTAGAAATATATATGTGGAAAGCTATAAAGAAATTCATGGTAATTATGTAAACAACATTCCAAATAGTTTTCACCTCTGGGTAGAGAGTAAGACGTGACTAAGGGCAAACAGGACCTCCAAATGTAATGGTGATATACCATTTCCTATCCTGGGTGGGTAAATAGGTTCTATTTATTATTATTCTTTACATTTTCAACATGTAGTCTTCTGTATGTGTAAAATATTTCATTAAAGTGAAAGCAAATAGCAACAACAAAAAGTGAGAATTTCTCCTAAACAAGTACCAAGCTCTGGAGACATGATTACTTTGATGATAACTGGGGTTCTAGCAATGGTTAGGACCTCCTCCAAGTATAATAACAACTCCTATTATCATTTGAGTGCAACCTGATTTTCCCACTGAATACTCTGGAGAGGCAGAGTTGCATTTCTACCCTACCACTCCATCAGATTTCTGATAGAACATGAAATCAATAAGTATAATCTCTGGACAGGTAGATTTCTCACAGGAATTTTCAAAGCATGATATGTTCCATTCCTTTGTGGAAAAAATATAAATAACATTCAGGAATAGGATATACAGGAATTTAATAGTAAACATAATAATGTCATTAAAATTGTATGTTACTGTATTCAAACTGGGCAAATTTATTTTGGGGGGAGTCTTTTTTAAGACTGCACCCAAGGCATAGTGAAGTTCCCAGGCTAGGGGTCAAATCGGAGTTGTAACTGCCAGCCTGTGCCATAGCTCCCAGAGACGCAAGATGCAAGCTCTGTCTGCAACCACAGGTCATGGCAATGCCGGATCCTTAACCCACTTAGCAAGGCCAGGGACCTGCAACTTCATGGATACTAGTCAGGGTCATTACCACTGAGTCAGGGCAGGAACTCCAAGCTGGGCAAGTTTCTGAGTATCAAATATTTACTCTTTTGTCTTTACAGTAACTCCATGAGGTAGGAATTATTATCCCCATTTCACAGCTGAGAAAAATGTGCTTTCTGGTAATTATCCACTGTTTTTTTTTTTTGTTGTTGTTGTTGTTGTTTTCTTTTGGTTGCCCCCATGGCATATGGAAGTGCCCTGGCCAGGGACTGAATCCAAGCCCAGAGCTGCAGCTATGACCCAGGCCACAGCTGCAGCAATGCTGGGCCAGGGATGGGACCAGAGCCTTCACAGAGACAAGCCAGATCACTAACCCATGGTAACACAGTGGGAACTCCCATTATCCACAATTTTTATTCCAACTTTTCTTCTAAAATGAGGAAGAACACTCCCATGACTGATGCCCACTAGAAATACCTCAGCTGTAAACATTGTCCTCTAAGAAACTTACAGCTGATTGGAAAACATTCCATTTCATGACGTTCCTCCTTCTGTGTCTCTCAAGCTTAAAATATTTAGTAAACAGGTGCACTGTCATCCAAGCTTTGTTATTCCATTTATAGAGCACAGCTAGAGTCAAGTTAGCATTATTCTTAAGGGCCCTGGGATTTTTGGAATGGCAAATGTACACTGGCTTCATCTTAAAGTCACCAGCTTCATTAGCCCCTAACTAGAAAGTCAGCCTGTCCTTTGCAGCCAGGTACTGACTTCTCCTCTCTAGCTATGAAAGTCCTAGATGGCATCTTTTCAGTAGAGGCTGTTTCATCTCCACTAAAAATGTGTTGTTTAGCATAGCCTCCTTAATGAACGATTTTAGCTGGATCTTCTGGGTTACTTGCTGCAGTTTCTACGTCAGCACTTGCTGCTTCACCTTACATGTTTATGTTGCGGTGACAGTTCCTCTCCTTAAACCTTAGGAACCAACTTCTGCTTGCTTCAAACTTTTCCTCTGCATCTTTCACAGAATTAGAGAGTCAAGGACTCTCAAGCTTCATAGAATTAGAGAGTCAAGGACTCTCAAGCTTCATAGAATTAGAGAGTCGGGGACTTGTTCTGGATGAGGCTTTGACTTATGGGAAAGTTAAGGATGGTTTGATCTTCTATTCAGACCACTAAAACTTTCTCCATATAAATAATAGGATTGTTTTGTTGTTTTATCATTTTATGTTCACTGGAATAGCCTTTTTAATTTCCTTCAAGAAATTTTCCTTTGTATTCACAATTTGGCTGTTTGGCACAAGAGGCTTAGCTTTCAGCCTGTCTAGTTTTTTCAACACGCCTTTCTCACTAAGTTTAATCATTTCTAGATTTTTTTTACTTAATGGATTTTATTTCAATTATAGGTGTACACAAATCATCACAAGTCAATTTGATAGGTTTTGTGTCCCAAACCCACAGTGCATCCCCCCACCCCCAGATTGTCTTATTTGAAAAACCAAGGTTTTCCAGAGTCTGTGAGTCATTGTCTATTCTGCAAAGAAGTTCATTAAAGGCAACGAATTACCAACATTTATAGCAAAATGGATGGACCTGGAAATTATCATGCGAAGTGAAACCAGTCAGACAATTAGACAGCAACACCCAATGCTACCGCTTACATGTGGAAACTAAAAAGACACAATCATTTCTAGATTTTTTTAATAATGATTTTTATTTGTTTCCATTATAGCTAATTTACAGTGTTCTGTTAATTTTCTACTGCACAGCAAGGTGACCCAGTCACACATACATGTACATGTTCTTTTTTCTCACATTATCATGCTTCATCACAAGTGACCAGACATAGTTCCCAGTGTTATACAGCAGGATCCTATTGCTTATCCATAGATTTTTATTTAAAGTGAGAGATGTGTGACTCATTTTACTTGATTACTTAAAGGTCATTTAGGACTAGGACTATTAATTGGCCTGATTTCTGTGTTGTTGTATCTTAGGAATAAGGTGGCCCAAAGAGAAGAAGAAAGAACAGTAGGATCACACATAACATTTATGGATTGAGTTCATTTTCTGATATGGGCACAGTTCATGGTATCCCAAAACAATTACATTACTAACATCAAAGATCACTGATCACAGATTAAAATGACATATATAATGTAATAATAATTTTAAAATAGTGTAAGAATTAGCAAAATGTACATGGAGACATCAAGTGAGCAAATGCTGTTAGAAAGAAATGGCACAGATAGATTTGCCCTATGCAGGGTTCCACAAATTTCAAACTTGTACAAAAAAAAAAGTTAATATTAAGTAATACAAATGAACTTAGTTACAAAACAGACAGAAACTCACAGGAGTTCCTGTTGTGGCTCAGTGGAAATGAATCTGACTAGTATCCATGAGGATGGAGGTTCGATCCTTGGTCTCACTCAGTGGGTTAAGGATCCTGCATTGCTGAGAGCTGTGGTATAGGTCACAGACATGGCTCAGATCCTGCGTTGCTGTGGCTGTGGTGTGGGCTAGCAGCTACATCTTCAATACGACCCCTAGCCTGGGAACCTCCATATGCCATGGGTGCAGCCTTAAAAAGACAGACAGACAGCAGTTTCCATCATGGTGCAGCAGTTAACGAATCTGACTAGGAACCGTGAGGTTGTGGGCTGGATCCCTGGCCTCGCTCAGTGGGTTAATGATCTGGTGTTGCCTTGAACTGTGGTGTAGGTTGCAGATGCAGCTCGGATCTGGCGTTGCTGTGACTCTGGGCTAAGCTGGCAGCAACAGCTCCGATTAGAACCCTAGCCTGGGAACCTCCAGATGCTGTGGGTGTGGCCCTAAAAAGAAAAAAAAGAAAAGAAAAAAGGAAGAAAGAAATTCACAGACATAGAAAACTAACCTATTGTTTGTTACAAGGGGAAAGGGAATGGAGAAGGGATAAATTTGGAGTTTGGGATTAGCGTATACAAACTACTATATATAAAAGAAATGAACAACAAGGTCCTACTGTACAGCACAAGGAACTATACTTAACATCTTGTAATAACCTATAATGGAAAAGGATATAATGGAAAAGGAAAAACTAAATCAAAGTAATATGTGAGAGAAACAATTTGAAACTGTGACCTAACTATTCTATTTCCCATCGTCAAAGGGAAAAGTATCTGAGAATGAAAACACTTCACAGAGAATATGTTTGTAGGTGTGCCCCAGATCCAATCTTGTTCCCTTTATTCTGAATTTGCTTTCTTTTCAGTGAGTGGAGTCACCTCATTCAGGTATGAAAATCTCCATCCATCTTTGGGAAGCCTCATGCCTCACCTATTGGTCGTTAGAACCCCCGCCTTCATCCCCCTCCCCCTACACTAAAGTCTGAATTATTCAACCTCCCTTTAAATTCTGAGTTGCTCAATATAGAATACTCCCCTGGATACTCTTAAAGAATAGTTTGGGTTGACTTTGGCATTCTAAGTCCCCAGGACAACTCATTCTGGCCATAGCCCCACCAACTTCTGTCATTTTCAAGTTTTCCAGCTCCTTTAATTTGCAGCTGTGTTTCTTCAGTTTTTCCAAGTCTTCAGTGAATCACTCATCACACACATACACGCATACACTAGCACACACACTGCAAGCGCATACCTCCCTGGAACAAAGATTAATTCTTAATTTTTCATAACCAGAAAGGTTTAAACTCAAAATGAAGACACTGATTTCCTTTTTTGTCATTTTACATTATTTCTTTTTCATTTTAAAAAATTTATTTTTATTGACTACAGTTGATTTATAATGTTGTGTTAGTTTCAGCTGTATAGCAAAGTGAGTCAGTCATACATTCATTTTTCCACATATCCATTTTTTTCCTGATAGGTTATTACAAACTATTGAATAGACTTTCCTGTGCTATACAGTAGGTTCTCATTAGTCATCTATTTTATACAATAGTGTGTATATGTTATTCCCACCCTCCTCAATTCTTCCCTCCCCTCAACAGTTTCACCCACGGCAACTGTTAGTTTTGAAATCTGAGTTTGTGTCTTTTTCTTTCTTTATTTATTTTTTTTGCTTTTTAGGGCCACACCTGTGGAATATGGAAGTTCCCAGGCTAGGGGTCAAATTGGAGCTGCAGCTGCCAGTCTACACCATAGCCACAGCAATGCCAGATCCAAGCTGCATCTGTGACCTACACCATAGCTCACGGCAATGCTGGATCCTTAAGCCACTGAGTGAGGCCAGGGATTGAACCTGCATCTTCATGGATCCTAGTCAGATTCATTTCCACTGAGCCACGATGGGAACTCCCTAAATAAGTTGTTTTATATCATCTTAAATTATATTCCATATATAAGTGATATTATATGATGTCTTTCTCTGTCTAACTTAACTACACTCAGTACGATAATTTCTGGTTTACCAATGTTGCTGCTAATAGCATTATTTCACTGTTTTTTATGGCTGAATAATATTCCATTGTATACATCTACCACATCTTCTTTATGAATTCTTCTGTTAGTGGACATTCAGGTTGCTTCCACAAAGATGATGATTCTTTTCACTTCTCCATTTCCTGCAAGGTCATTCCTGAACCACAACAGAGTTTGTTCTTCAGTGGTGGTGTCCAGCACTGTCAGCTCCTGCATTTTCATTTCCTCCCTCCACCAGGCCAAACTGTAGACCACCAGTCCTATACTGGGGACTGAGAACCAGCCAGTGGCTGAGTGAGCCCTTGTTCACTGGACTTGTAAGGACAATACTGAAGTCTCAAAAGGATGCCCCGTAAGGCCGATTAACTTTAGATGTGACACCAAGCTCTCTGGTCAGTGTGTGTGTGCGTGTGTGCGTGTGTTACAGATCTGTGATGGCAGGAGGAAGGAGTGTTGTCATAGACCCAGGGCATTGTCATAATTAGTCACATGTTCCTTCTTCCCTTGGCCTTGAAAAGTCAGTCTCAAAGTATGGCTCCCAGACCAGCAAAATCAGCATGACCTGGGAGCTTGTTAGAAGCAGAATTCTCAAGCCCCCTCTTCCAAGCAACTCAATCAAAAATTCTAGGGGCGAGGCCAAGTGATCTGCATTAATGTCTGGGAACCACTGGTGTAGACCATTCACCCACTTGCTTTTATCTCTTTCTTCCTGGCAAGAATGGGCCCAAAAGACCTCTTCGGGAAACCTTCTCCAAACCCATAACCCTGTTTGATAAGCAGAGCAGAATTGCTCTGAATTGCTGTGTCCCTCTGTGCTTTTAGAGCGCTTTGCCTCCATTATAGCACATATCGTGTTTTCTAAGATGGCAGTTTTCCTCCCACATCTATTTCAATTTAACTTGTATCTTGTGATGCCAACTACACAGAAAAGGTGTAATAGAAGAGCCTTTTTTGCTGTCTGTTGGCCCAGTAAGTCATGCACATCACTGAGAAAGACAGCCTGAATGACCCAGTCCTGAAATTTTCATAGGTGTCTCTTCTGTTCTCAAGTCTCAGGAGACACACAAACCAATAAAGCAGTTATTAGGAAAAGAAAGAAGTTGATGAGCTGGAGAAGATTAAAAAGCACATCAGTGATCAGTATGAATGCTGAACTGTTGCCCTCCTGCTGAGTTTAGATACTTTGCCTCTTCTTAATTAAGCAGGCTTCTAGCTGTTGCCTTTCTGAAGCCTTCAGACATCAATGTTTCTCATAGATTGGGTAGCGTATCTTCACTTTTAAATGAATCATGCGCTTAGAAGTTTATGAACCAGATATGGGTGCAAACAGATTCACATGGTCTCAGTGGACTATCTCCTCGATTATAAACTAGATACTTTAGGGAACTGCAAAATTCCCTTTCAGCAAGTTGACTATAATTAGAAAAATCACTACTCTAGCCAAAAAAAACAATTTTTTAAAGTTGATACCAAGATGCAAATTCTGGGAGAATTCAATCCACTTTCCATTCTGTGTTGATAAACAATACCTGGATATTTGGATCCATATCAGGGAGCCCTGCAAATCAGTTAATTCCTGTAATTGTTTGTGTGTATTGGGATCAGCTCCACGAAATGATCTGATACATTTGGGCTTTGGTGTGGTGGCCAATTAGACAGATTTTCCTTGAGGACAATGTTTTTGAAAAACTGAGAAAATTCTTTTCATATTCTTCCTTTGGTATTTTCAAGAAAATTCACCTTCTTCTCATTGATACCCATTACTTTGAAGTTTACTGATAATGAACAAGAGCAAGAAGTCCTAACTGAAAATGTACAACAAAGGAAAGAAACTATAAACTGCTCCTAAAATGTTTTTAAGTTATAATACTGTACAGTTAATTATGATACTATATACTGCTCTAGACAATAGAAATAAGCATTTGCACTGCTTCCATTCATTTTTTCACATATAATTTGTATTAAATACTTTGCAATAGATAACAAAAGGTATATTTTCATATTATGCTGCTTTAAAAAGTAATAATAAAAATTATGCATGTGTATTTTGGATAATTAGGAAATAAAAAGATATAATGAAAAGCCATAATCACACATATCCCATCATTAGAGAAAAAAAGGCAGTTCTTAATATTTCTGCCAAGAATTTTCAAGTCAAATATCCATGTGTAGGCTTAGTTTTTTAAGGTTTGGGATCCTAATACACTATACTGTCTTAACATAGTGTTAATATATTCCATTTAGTTAATTATGTCAAGAATTATTTATATCTTTCACATTTAAAAAGTTTTATAAAGTGACCTTATTGTTTTCCTATGTCTTTTAATTTTCTTCCATAACAAGACTTTAAAATTAGCCAAAAATCATTTTGATTTAAAAAAGAATTCATCAGATAAAGAAGAAGCCCTTAGCCCAGCAGTATCCAAGAGAAAATGTGAGCCATGTATACAATTTAAAATTTTCTAGTAACAGCATTTTTTTTTATGGCCTCACCTGTAGTATATGGAAGTTCCTGAGCCAGGGACTGAATCCAAGCCATAGCTGTCACCTACCTCACACCTGTGGCAATGCTGCATTCTTTAACCCACTCCACCAGGGCTAGGGATCAAACCTGCACCTCTGCAGATACCCAAGCCACTGCAGTTGGATCTTTAACCCACTGCACCACAGAGGGAACTCTTCTAATAACCACATTTTTAAAAAGTCAAAAGAAAGTTGAAATTAAATTTAATAATACATTTTACTCAAACCAAATATACTCAAATCACCATTTTAAGATGTACTCAATACGAATATTACTAAAGAGCTATTTCACATTCTTTTCTACATTCTAAGTCTTTGCAGCCTGGTGTTTTTTTTACATGGAGCACACTTTTTTTATTATTAAAGTATAATTGATTTACAATGCTGTGCAAATTTCTGCTGTACAGCAAAGTGACTCAGTCATACATACGACATACATGGTCATACATCCTTTTTCTCATATCATCCCCCATCATTTTCTATCCCAAGAGACTGAACACAGTTCCCTGTGCTACAGAGCAGGACCCCGTTGCTCATCCATTCTAAATGTAATACCTCAAACACTCAGTCCATCCCACTTCCTCCCCTGTCACCCTTGGGAACCACAAGTCCATTCTCCATGTCTGCGAACCCGCTTTTGTTCCGTAGATAGATTCAATTGTGGCATACACATACAGCACATTTTAATTTTGATCAGTCATGTGTCAAGTACCTAAGGGCCACATGTGCCTAGTAACTGCCATATTGGATAGCTTAGCTCTGTATCATCTCACATTGTTTCCTTGACTACAGTAGATACCAAACAAACAATACATAAAGTATATAAAGATGTATGATTATCTTTTCCTGATTTCCCTTTTGCATTTTTTTCCCTTTCTTTTATCACATTTTCCTGTAGGATTCTAAGAAAAGTTTCACACAAACATTCCCAACAGTCTGGAGGTGACAGCTTCTTAAAGACTTCCCTCCAAAAGCCTTTCTCTGTCACTCCCATCCCCAGCAGCCAGGATTCTAGAACAGTTGCCCTGCGCTGTCTGCTTCAGCCATTTGGTGCCCTTGTTCTAAAGAATGTCCTGTCTCTGTGCCTCTTTCTCCTGCCTCATGCTTCCTTTGAGATTATGCTACTAAGGGATCCTTTCTGGTTGCTATCTTTATTTGTCCCTTCCTGCATTAGGCAGTTGTGCAGCCTGTCTTCTTAGGCAGTTCTGTTCACACTGAGGTCTAGGAATCATTGGGTTCCCAATGGGTACATATTTTTAAGAGAATCAATTTCCAAATCCTCAACTTCCATATATACTCCCATCTAAAATTGATGGGCGTGAGAATATTTCAAACTCCCCTTAACACACCTTTCATTCACGTCTCACATCTACCGCTGTGCTCAAATGAGAAAATCCTTTCTAAGTCTAGGTGCTGTCTAATTCTCTGTTTCTATAATTCGTCTAAGTAAGTTATCAGCTTATAAATTATTAAACATGATTTTTGATGCTAGATCGCTAAGTAATTTTTGTTATATAACTTTTTAGAGCTGTCAAAGAATCAAAGGGTCCTTGCTAATAACATAACGCTTTTTACTCTCATCTATTGATGCAAACATGTTTTCCCCAGAAAAAGCAAAAGGAGTAAAACAGACACTAAACCTTTTGTTTTAAAAAGTAAGTAAAATTTACCTTGCGTGCATGAAGAAAATCTCTATTCATCTTAAGAAAGTAATACAAATTTACTTTTTATGTTGATTTTTTTTATTAACATGTGTACTACGCCTTTTATTAGCTATATATTAATAAAATAATAACTGTAAGGATAACTCAATCTGGAGCTTATTGTCATAAGAAATAAAATATTTAAATTTCAATTTATATGAACCATTTTGTTGCAGATAATTTTGATAGTGATCAATTCAAGACTTTCACATGTAAAATACATTTTAGGATAATATTCTGTGAGGAAGTAGGATGGGAATATGAATTCAAGGAAGAAGAAATTCAATATGAAAAAGAAGTATGTAAAGATTTCCTACTGTTAAACTTGTTTGTGTTATATATACTTGAAAAAGGGCAATAGTGGGTATCGAACAGCTCTTACATTCACGTTGGATTTGTTACACTTAAAAGAGAGGTGTCAAATTTTCTTTATGCTGGAAATTACATCCTTTGAACTTATTTAAATGAATGAAAAAATTTCTTTAGATATCAACAGAAAATGTGCAATGTGATACAGTTAAAAAAAAAAAAAAAGACAGGAGTTCCTGTCATGGCTCAGTGATTAACGATTAACGAATCCGACTAGGAACCATGAGTTCGTGAGTTTGATCCTGACCTCGTTCAGTGGGTTAACGATTCGGCATTGCCGTGAGCTGTGGTGTAGGTTGCAGACGTGGCTCAGATCCCACATTGCTGTGGTTGTGGCATAAGCCGGCAGCTACAGCTCTGATTAGACCTCTAGCCTGGGAACCTCCATATGCCATGAGTGTGACCCTAGAAAAGTCAAAAAGACAAAAAAAAAAGACAATCTACCACTCAGAATGACCATCATCAAAAAGTGTACAAATAATAAATGTTAAAGAGGGTGTGGAGAATATGGAACCCTCTTAAACTGTTAATGGGAATGTAAATTGGTGTAGCCACTATGAAAAACAGTATAGAGTTTCCTTTAAAAACTAAAAAAATGAACTAACATATGATCCAGCAATCCCACCCCTAGGCATGTATCTAATTTCGAAAAGATACATGAATCTCTATGTTCATGGCACTACTATTTATAAGAACTAAGATGTGGAAGCAAACTAAATATCCCTCAATAGATGAATGGATAAAGAAGATGTGGTATAAACACAATGGAATACTATTCAGCCATAAAAAAGAATGAAATAATGCCATTTGTAGCAACATGGATGGACCAAGAATGATCATACTAAATGAAGTGGACCTAGAATGATCATACTAAATGAAGTAAGAGAAACACAAATATATGATATCACTTATATGTGGAATCTTAAAAAATGCTACAAGTGAACTTATTTACACAATAGAAATAGACTCAGAGACATAGAAAACAAACTTATGGTTACCAAAGGGGAGGGCGGGAAAGAAGGAATATACTAAGAGGTTGGGATTAACATATACACACTATTATATATAAACTACATAACCAACAGTATCTGCTCTATAGCACAGGGAACTATACCCAATATCTTATAATAAGCTATCATGGAAAAGAATATGAAAAAAATACGTATGTCTGTCTACTTCTGTACACCTGAAACTAACAGAACATGGTAAATCCACTATGCTTCAATTAAAAAAAAAATGAGACAATATGAAAAAACTCTGGGAGTTCCCATTGTGACACAGTGGAAAGGAATCTGACTAGTGTCCATGAGGATGTGGGTTTGATCCCTGGCCGCACTCAGTGGGTCAGGGATATGGCGTTGCCATGAGCTGTGGTGTAGGTCACAAACATGGCTCATATCCCATGTTGCTGTGGCTGTGAACTAGGCCGGTAGCTGTAGCTCCGATTCGACCCCTCACCTGGGACTTCCATATGCCATGGGTGTGACACTAAAAAGAAAAAAAAAAAAAAACGAAAAGAAAAGGAAAGAAAAACTTTGAATACCTTCTAAAATTGACTCAGCTCCCCTGCATCTGGCACTCAGAACCCATGGACAAGACCTTTAAATTTTCTGCACCTCAGTCTCCACTTGGAATATTATTACAGTATCATAGCATTGTGGTTTTTTGTCTTTTTAGGGCCGCACCTGTGGCATAAGGAGGTTCCCAGGCTACGTATTGGAGCTACAGCTTCCGGCCTACACCACAGCCACAGCAACACCAGATCCTTAACCCACTGAGCAAGGTGAGGGATCAAACCTGCATCCTCAGGGATGCTGGTCAGATTCATTTCCGCTGAGCCACGACAGAACTCCCAACATCACAGTATTAATAACATGGAGTAAGATTACTTACCTGACAGTTTTGAGAGGTTAGAGTTGACTTATGGAAAAGCATTGTGTAAAGTATGAAGTTTTGAGAATATGCTTGTTGTTAGCCATTTTTTTCCATCCATGAATTCCTTTAAACAAAAAGATTTCTTGAGTATCTACTCTCGGACAGGAACTCTTTTAGGTTCTACAGACAACAATAATGAAATAAAAGGGGGAGATCTGTATTTTCATAAATCTTACATTTTAGTGGGATGGGCAGTATACACAAGTGCATAAAACATGCTCATTTGTTGTAGGTAGTGATAAGTGCTAGGAAGGAAATAATATCAGGTATTTCAACAATTCCTGTCTCCATTCCACACTTTTTGAAAGAAAAAAGCATGGCTTACATTACACGGAATATCCTTTTCTCAATGTTTTAGGACAGCCAAGGACCTCACAATAGTGTATATCCCCACCTGCCCCCACCAGCCACAGTGCTTCTTGCCTTGCTCCACTTTGCCCCCCTGTGTTCCAGCCACTGTTGACCCCGCACTGTTGACCTCTTCCCTGCGCTTCAGTCAGTTTAGGCATGCATCCTCTGTACAGAGTTTGTACTGATGGGGTCCTTCCTCTGGAATGCCTTTTCTGGTATGGGTTCAGATGGTTCCTCCATAGACCTCTCTTTTCCGTAAGACTTATCACATTCTAATAAACTGCATCATTTACTCATTTATTATTTATTTCTAATCCTAGAATGCAAGCCCCACAAAGAGAGAGGTCTCGGAAATTGACTCACTGGTACCATCCAATCACTAACAACACTTGACATGTAGCTTCAGTGTTCCCCTACGGATGCTACTTATTTTACTATTGCTGTCTCATTTAATCCCAGCAGGCACCACTGGAGATAGACTCTAGGTCTGGTTCAGTTATCCATTGCTACCTAACACAGAACTCCAAAGAGATGTGGGTTGATGCACAGTTGATGTCCATTTCTCACTATTCAGTGGGTCTGAAACTCAGGCATGTCTCAGCTACAAGTTTCTCTTGCTGCATGAGCATCACCATGCACTCATCTGACTTCAGCTGGTGGCTGGCTGAGGAGGAAGACGCAGCCTCCATTCAGATATCTGGGGCCTCTGAGCTCCTTCCTGTGGCTTCTCTGCCACTCCATGATTTCCTTTCATCTCATAGTCTCATCTGAATTTCTTTGTAGCACGGCAGCTGGCTTTCCTGAACAGAAGCAACCAGACTTCTTAAGGTTACTGGAACTGGCCCAGAGTCATTTCCTCTGCAATCTACTGGTAAAAGGAACGCAAAAAGCTGGCCTAATCTACCTCTTAATGGATGGAGCGTCATGGACACGTGGAGAGAAAAGGAAATGACGGCAGCCTACTCTGGCAACTATCAACAGCAATTGTTCTCATTTTTCAGAGGAGGAAATTGGAACTCAGAGAGATTAGGTTGACAAATTAATAAGTGACAAAGATATGAGCCAAATCCACGTTTCATTGACTCCAGAGCCTGCATCCTCAAGCACTCTGCTTTATAGCCCTCAGAAGAGTGGCTTCTATTCTGGTAAAGGGAAGGTCTTCTTATAAGACAGGTTCTTAGAGGGCTGGAATGCAGGCATGCCCCAGGGAGGAAATCAGCAAATGTTCTAGAACCCTATCCTTGTGCCAGTCAGAAGAGTTCAACCAAAAATTACTTTATCCACTGAGCTACCACAAAACTTTATTGAAAGAAGGGATTCTATTTATTTAGAGCACTGTTGAAGAATACAAAGCAAATACATGAAGCAAAAATGAGTTGTTTCTGTGAGTTAAAATCTCTAATATCGTCAAAAAAATGTAACTCTGTTTTTATGACTTGTTTTCATTCTTTTTTTGTTTATAAAGATAAACCTTAAAGAGATAACAGTTCACCATTTCAAATAGGTGTCTTATGCCTAAATTGGGGGTGAGTTTCATTTGGTGATTTCAAAATACTAGTTTTGGGGGAAGATTTCTTTGGAGCCTTTCCAAAATGTTATGATGTGTGATATATCCAATTTCAAACTGATGGGAAACTGTACATTTCTGCTGTGCTCTTAACAGGGATATGATTCGGGGAGCAATTTTCTACTCATTTGATGAGCATGTTACATTACGATTTTGTACAAGCTTGACACAACATTTTTGTAAATTCAGATAACTCTATTTCTTCATAACATTGCATACACTTGAAGAGGGGAAATGATGAACCATCACACTCCCATGCTGCATTCAGAGGACTGCTCTTTTCTTTTTCTTTCAAATGTTGCAATTCTGCATAAGATTTTATTTGAAGGAAGATATTTGCTGTGAAAGAAAAAATACAAGTTCAAAGCTGCCTCACTAACTGACTTCTAAGCCGTGGGGTTTAACTACAAAGACTAGGGTTTTCTAATCACCAGGTAATTCATTTGCCAAAATCTATGCCAAATACATTCCCAGACTGGTTACAGGATTTGATAATTTTGTGAATGTTTTTGGCAATGATGACATGAATTGGACATAAACTGAATGAAATACTTTCCTCCACATGTTGCTGATGAATTGGTATAAATATTTTGCCCTGGTGTAATAATTTCATTCAAGTCCCCTTGGAGGTAGTTAAGATGGCCACAGTTTCCCTAGAAAAGTTCTTAACTTCCTAGAAAACTGCTCTAGATGAGAAATACATAGATTTTCCCATCTGAGAAATCAGAGGAGGATAAGAATAACTGGCTTATTCCTGAGCAGAAACAGCTAGAGAATAGAAACTGTTCTAACTTCTCAACAGCCACAAGCGCTAATTTTGATTCGAAATCAATGCCACTTCCTTGAATAGTTTTACTTTGCTTGCATCCAAATTGTATTTTCAATATGTGATTTTAATGAGCACTCTTTTCAGAGTTACCATTGTGGCTCAGCAGAAACAAGTATGACTGGTACCCTTGAGGACACAGGTTCGATCCCTGACCTCGCTCAGTGGTTAAAGATCTGGTATTGCAGTGAGCTGTGGTGTAGGTTGCAGTTGTAGCTGGGATCTGGCATCACTGTGGCTGTGGCGTAGGCCAGCAGCTACAGCTCCGATTAGACCCCTAGCCTGGGAACCTCCATATGCCTGCAGGTGCGGCCCTAAAAGGATAAATAAATAAATTAATTAATTAACGAGCACTCTTTTCTAGGAACAATTCCTTTTTGCTCCTAAAGTAGCAACCTGAGGAGCCAGGGATCTCTTGAATTCCTCCCTTGACTGGAAAAAAGCTCAGTAGAAACTCGTCCTACAGAGTGGGTGTTGGAAATCGTCAGGCCTTATAAAGTCACGAGAGAAAATACTAAGTTGCTCTAGAGCTGGTTTGACCCTGGCAGTTGATGCACATTGGAGCAAGAGAAAGAGAAAGCATTTCATATAAACAAAACATTATTTCCCACAGCCCAGTGGTCACCTCTTTAACTATTGGAATAACCAGATCGATACCAAAGTTCTAGCAGAGGAAACTTTGGTCTCAAGGCAAATCAGATACAGACTAGCTTCAAGAAATGTAGTTTGGAAGCTACGCATGTTCTGGGTTCACACATTTGAAAAAGAGTGCTAAAATCAGCAATGTATGGCAACAGTGATAAAAGCAAGAAAACCAGTCAGTAGGCTATGGTAACAAATTTCAAATTTCAAGAAAATGAACTAAGCTAGTAATAAATAGGATAGAAAGAAAGAAACAGATAAAGAGCTAAATTGATGTCGGGTGATAAATCATCCCGGTTTGAGTGGAACTGAGAAGTTTCCCAAAATGCAGGGCTTTCAGTTTCAAAACTGGGATATTCCTGAGAAAACTGCCCAGTTTTCATGAGATTGATGGGTTTCCCAGAAGGCAGGGCTAGAACTCGGAAAGTCTCAGGGAAAAGCGACAAACTGGTCATCCAATTCAACCTTCCTTCATTTTCCTATAATGATCCAGCTTCTTCCTGCCTTGGAGTCATTGCAGAAGCTTTCCTCCACCAGCGGTATTGAGCCTATCTCTCTAAAACACTCCATTACACCTGGAAAGCTTCAGACAATTCTCCTCTAAATGCCACTAAAACATCGTGAGATGAGCCAGAGATGGAAAAATACATTATATGAGTGAACAGTGATAAGCATTACAACTAACTTCTATTGGAGTTCCCATCACGGCTCAGTGGTTAACGAATCCGACTAGGAACCATGAGGTTGCGGGTTCGATCCCTGGCCTCGCTCAGTGGGTTAAGGATCCGGCATTGCCGTGAGCTGTGGTGCAGGTTGCAGACGCGGCTCGGATCCCATGTTGCTGTGGCTGTGGCGAAGGCCGGCAGCTACAGCTCCTGTTAGACTCCTAGCCTGGAAACCTCCATATGCCTCTGGTGCGGCCCTAGATAAGGCAAAAAGACAAAAAAAAAAGAAAAAAGGAAACAAGTAGGTAAATAAAACTAACTATTTTTCCCATGTTTCTTAATTTCTCTTTAAGAGGAATTATTATTTAAAAGAACAGTAATAATGTGTATTATGATTGATCTCTAGCTTCTGCTCAGAATGGAGAAAGCTGGAAAAACTGTCACCCATATCTAGACTCATCATATTCAAACTATTGAAAATCAAAGATTAAAAAAATCTTGAAATCTGAAAAGCACATTTTATACAGAACGAAGAGAAGAACTATAGCCAACATATTGTCAAAAAACTATGCAGGCCAGAGATAGAGGAGTGAAAACTTTAAAATTACTAAATAATAATAATAATAATAATAATAATAATAATAATAATAATAATATAAAAGAGCTGTTAACCCAGACTGTATACAGTGAAAAAAATATTTTACAAGTAAAAGAGAGTAAAGAAGTTTCAGGCAAACATAAACTGAAAGAATGTATTACAAACACACTTACAATATAAGAAATACTAAAGGTAGTTCTTTAAGAATAGGACAAATGCTTGCCATATATAAGAAGAGAAACAAGAATTTTGATTCTAGTCATATACAAAAATTAATGTAGATAGATTTTAGAAATAATCTAAAAATCTAAGCAATCGAATTTCTAGAAGCTAATATAAAGGAATAGCCTCATGATCTCATGGCATGAAAAATTAGTTTGATAGATGCGACTCCATTAAAATTAAGAACTTCTATTTCTTAAATACATTAAGTGGATAACAGAGGAAGCCACAGAATTGGAGAAGTAAGCCACGATACACTTATCTGAGAAATCATTTGTAATTGCAATATACGTAGAAACGTTTCCAAATCAATAAGAGAAAGACAACTCAAGTAGAAGAATGGGCAACAGATTTAAGAAGGCACTTTACAAAAGCAGATATCCAAACAGCCAAAAGCATTTAGAAGGATGTTTAAGTCATTAGTATTAAGTGAAATGTAATTAAAAAGCAAATGAGATATCATCAGAATATGTGAAATGGAAATAACTGTCTCCAAGGATGCGGAGCAATGGAAATCTCATAAACTGTTGGTGAGATTGCAAAAGGTACGGCTACTTTGAAGGTATATCTTTTAAACGGTGGAAAAAAGAAAAAAAATGTAGAATTCTACAGTGAACAAAGTATCCCTCAAAACTGAAAATAAAATACATTTTTAGAGAAAACTGAAGGAATGTTTCATCAGAAAATCTACACTGCAAAGAAAGCTAAAGAAAGTTCTTCAGCCTGAAAGTGATATGAGATACTCCTATGTGTATATATATATAGGAGTTCCCAGCGTGGCTCAGCAGAAACGAATCTGACTAATATCCATGAGGACGCAGGTGGCAAGGGTCATGTTCTCCACCCACAGCCCTGTGGAGCCTGGAGTATGAGTCAGTGCAGGTGACATTAGCCTTGGAGCAGCAGTGCCCAGCAGGTGGCTTCCCTTTGCCCTTTTCTAGCATTTTTTCCCTGTTTACTTTATGCTCCCTTCCTGCTGACAGGTCTCTGGTATTAACAGCAAATAAATGGGTAGCTGTAGTGTATACAAAGGAATGCCTTAGGTAATCCCTTTGTGCTGAATCATCTAATTTTGTATTAATTCTTGTCCTTTTTATTTCAAGAGTAGGCAGAGGGCACTGCCTAGGATCCTACCCTGGTGAATACTTGCCAATAATTCAGCAGACTGATTTTTCGAATGCATCTGATCACGATAGCTATTTGTGATCATTTGTACAGTACCTTATGCAACATTTCCATCTGTATTATCTCACTTATCTTCGTAATGATCATGATGAGAGAGTGAGCAAACATTATTATCTCCCTTTTATTCAAGAGGAAACCGAGCTTCAGATAAATCTTGCAAAATAAACACTTTATTTGAAATGAGTTACGGGAAGGCGAAGCTTTAATACCACTGTCTAAGTTTGTATTTCCCCAGATGAAGATCCTGAGCCAAAGAATAAGGGCAGAAAGTTTATTCGGGAGAAGGAAACACTGGAAAGGATGTGGAGAAGTGAGACAAGGAAGAGGAAGCAATCAATAAAGGTCAGATTACCAATTAATCCACTACTGGGATTTAATCATGCTCTGAGACCCAGGTAGTATATGTACCTTATAATGGTCTGGTCCAAAGAGCAAAAGAACCAGGAGCTGGAGTATTTATCCAGCATCACGGGGTGCGTTGACTTTCTATCACTTCTGGCCTGCTGAGTAGGTAGACAAAGAGAGTTTTGGAGACCATCAAAGTCCTAAGATAAAGAGACACATGCGCTGGTAGCTGGAAATCAAGCGCCAGAGCACCGATGTGTGTGATGGCACAGACAGGACATTGATGGGGTTGCTACACTTGGTGAAAACGTGAATTTTCTCATCATATGCAGTGGCTGTCCCTGCCTCTATTCCCTTTCTTTTTATTTCTGTCCAAGAGTCTTTATTATCTTTGAGGACCCAGTGATGGAGCATGTGACCTAAGCTGGTTCAATTACAGTGAACTGTTAACTTTTGCTGGATTCCTGAGAGTCATTTCCCACTTTATCCTGCTGGATATGAAAAAAGAAGGCTCCTGGCCCAGCAGCAGCTGGAAGTCATCTTGACATTACTGAGTAATTCTGGAGATGAAACCTCTAATTTGGAAGGCAGGATGGGGAAACAAAAAATAAATTCCTTAGTGATAATATGAGCCCCTGGCTCAAAGCTAACCTGAATCAAGATGAAAATCCGGACTTCATAATTAGGTAAAGTAACTACCTTTAGTGCATGGGCAAATTTGAGTCTTTTACTTTTTTACTTGCAAAAAACAAAAAAAAGGATTCCAACTAATATAAAATATGCTATCTAATCTAAAACACTATCCACGGTAAGAATCATCATTTTATGTACAACTGGGAAAAAAATGCTTCCAGTTAAACTATGAACTGTTGCCTTGTATCCTTTAGGTTTTCTAAATTTTTATACTTTTTAAAAGGTCTCTGTTAGACTACTAGAGATGCAATTTCTTGCGTCTATTATATAAGTTGGGGGGCAGTCATTAGAAAGGGCACATGAGTGAAATATAAGATAATGCTAAAATGGGTTAGCATTTAAAGCCTAACTCCTCTCAAAACATCTCAGTCATCATCACCATCATCATCATCCATATGTTCCTATAAGTTATCTTCCTTGGGAACATAGCTTTTCTTATGGGCCAAGCAGTTGTCTTTGCAGTTTCCTCTATGCCCCACACATCTATTCTGCAAGTTATGATACTTTTTATTGTGGGTGATAGGCAATATTTTAGCATATATATTAGTAACAAAACCTCACACATATTCGACCAGGATTTCTTCCTTTCATGGGCCTCATAATGTATTTGGATACAGCCTTGCAAGAAAATGTAGAATGGGCCTATTCTTCCAAGGGAAATATTTGCTTTGCAAATAGTGAATTTATGCCCCACTTCTTTCTTCTGTAGCCTTTCTAGAGTGTCAACACATTTTCATCTTGAAATCATAGTTAAAAAGAAAAAGAAAAAAAGTGCGAGTTACCATACATAGTGTATTTACTTTTATTTTTGTTTTTTTGCTTTTTAGGGCCATGCCTGCAGTGTATGGAAGTTCCCAGCTAGGAGTTAAATCGGAGCTACAGCTGCTGGCCTACACCACAGCCACAGCAATGTGGGATCCGAGCCGCATCTGTGACCTACACCACAGGTCACAGCAATGCCAGATCCCCAACCCACTAAGCAAAGCCAGGGATCAAACCCGCATCCTCATGGATACTAGCTGGCTTCGTTTTCACTGTGCCACAACAGAACTCCACATAGCATATTTTAATAATGCCCGTAGCTCAGGTGATATCATAACAAATAACCAGCTACGATCAAGTTTGTACACAGGCAGTGATAACTGTCATGACTGTTGCTTGGCTGTAATATCACATGATAATTTCAAAGATATTCAGAGTGAATACATAGAAAGATTTGCACTTTAAAGTAGAGGAAATCCATTATCACATGTCTAGTAGTGCAGAATCAACTCATCTCTACTATTCTAGTCGGCTTTCAATACACGCTATGTATCAGTAAAGAATGTTTATCTCCTTCCATTCCATTACTATAGTTAGAATTCTCCTAGGGTTCATGCTGTGGCACAACGGAATCAGTGGGGTCTCTACAGGGAACAATGGGTTAAGGATCCTGCATTGCCGCAGCTGTGGCATAGGTTGCAGCTCTGGTTCAGGTTTTATCTCTGGCTTGGGAACTCCATATGCTGTGGGGCAGCCAAAAAAGAAAAAAAAGGAATTCTAAATTTTGTATCACTTTCATATCTTTCACATCAGGAATAAAAGAGGAGTTCCCATCGTGGCACAGTGGAAACGAATCCGACTAGGAAGCATGAGGTTGAGGGTTCGATCCCTGGCCTTGCTCAGTGGGTTAAGGATTGGGCGTTGCTGTGAGGTGTAGTGTAGGTTGCAGACGCAGCTTGGATCTGGCATTGCTGTGACTGTGGTGTAGGCAGGTGGCTAAAGTCCGATTGGACCCCTAACCTGGGAACCTCCATATGCCGTGGGTGCGACACTAAAATGACAAAAAAAAAAAAAAGAATTAAAGAGATGTGTTTGTCTTGGGAAGATTATCATCATACATATATTTTAAATGCAGGTAACAAAAAAGGCAAGTTATGATTAAGCTTGAAAATTTCACATATTTTTGTGATATGTGTATGTCACTGGTAGCAGTAATTATATCTAGGAAGTAGGGATATAAATAACTTTATTTTCTCCTTTTTTTATGGGCAGTATTTTCTGAATTTTTGACAACAATTAAATGGCAACAGTTACCAAAAAATTAAAGCTTGGAGTGTTAGTTACACATGCATATACATTTGTTAAAGCTCTTTGACCCATACACTTAAAATAGTTGCATTTTCATATTAACTTTAACAGAGTGGATATCAAAAAATTTTTCCTTCCAATTTTTCTTTATTTTCCGAATTTACTTTACAAGCATTTTTATTCGTCAGGATAAGCTAAGTTATGTTGCAACAAAAATAGTGGCCCTCAATTTCAGTAGCAGCAATCTCTTATCTGGTCCCCAAAACCTAAAGAACTACATTTTGGGAAAAGACTAAGCTTACGGTTCTCAAAATTCGTATTTAGGATGCTTCCTGTGTTGTTTCTTTTTTGCCATCTGGTGAGAAGCTACTGTGCTTCACTTTTATTAAAGGTCTGTATTTGCAATTGGATGGAATCTCAAATACATGTAGTTTGGTAATTCTCAAACTGGGATTTGCATAGCTGGGGAGGCATCTATTTCCTAATAATCAGGCCACTTCTACATATATATACATACATATCACTTTTTTATCATCTGTAGTCTTATAGATTTAATATTTTATAGAATCTTTTTCAAAACAAATAATTTAAAGAAAATAAACATTAAACAACATTCTAATCTATACTGAAATGAGAAATTTTTTCAAATATGTATTTTTATGATGGATAATTACTAAGATAAAATAATGTCCACTTGGTACAATCTAAAAATCAACTCACAGACAACAGTGTCATAATCTGAGAAATACTACAGGCCTCTACCTGTGTACAGGTATAACTGAATCACTTTGCTGTTCAGCAGAAATTATCACAACCTTGATAAGTCAATTATACTTCAATAAAAGTTAAAAAAAATACTGTAGGTCTCTTAGGGACATTTCCACAGAAAAAGAAGCAATAGTTTATCTAGTCAGCAAGGTTCATTTTTAGATGACAAATGAAGATTCCAAGCATTTATCATCTGATTTATGGGTCTTAAGCATTCAAGCTTAGGGCTCAAGTCTCCTTATGCCAAGTTCATTATTTTGTCAATTATACCACTGCGTTAGGAGTGTCTTTTTTTTTTTTCCTCTGCTTACGTTCTGAAACACTTATTTGAATTTTTATTAACACAGTTTTTATGAGGGTGGAACCACTACCCACATTAATATAATTATGCAGAAGGAGGCCAATTCACAGGTCAAGCTATGCTTTTGAACTTTGTGAAGTTACAATCCACAAAAGCTCCCAAATTTCCCATTTGTTTAAATTTTGTCTCAAGAAGCAATAAAATAAAACTTGAAATTTTGTAAATGGGAAAGATAAATTCCCAGCTTATTAACCCTGACTGTCTAGTTTATAATAGAACGTCTGATTTTTCCTGAATACAAGCAACATTATTGAGTACAATTTATCCTTTGAATATAATAATATACTATATATTATTTTAAAAAAAGAAAACTTTCAAAGGATCTAATCCCTTAAAAAAAAGATGGAGAAAAGGATGAATTTAGCTACTCCCCAAATTCTTCCACACGTGCTTAAATAAGCATTTAAAAGCAATTAAAATTGTTAGATGTTCCTGTTTTGTTGCCTTTGGCAGCGAAGAATGAGTAAGCTTACAAAATGCTATCTAGGGAAGTGTTTGCTGAAATTTGCACTTGATATAAAGGAGCTGCAGCGTGGGCTTATTGATCTACAAAATTACATTTTGTTTCCAAAATTCAAATAGGTCTAGCTTCTGCACTACACTGTTCAGAAATAGCACATGAAGCCAGGCACCTGGACCTTGGTGGGGGTGTACTTGACTTCATTCATTCCCTCTTCACTGGGGCTATCAGTCCCTGCCTTACCTGAATGGCTTTGTGATTGATTTCTAGTTTGAATCATTTTGTGCACCAAGCACAGCTGTGATATTGATCCTTATGTATTTTTAACAAGAAGAATATGCCATTGAAGCTGTACCCCTTTCAAATGTATCTTAGCATTTCCGAAAATATTTCTACTTTGTTTCTCCAAATCTAACCTTCCACCTCCCCCAAAAGATGGTGACTGCCCCCTGAAGTGATCAGCTAAAAGAAGATGAAAAGTTAACTACAGATTACATTCTTTAAAATATTGATACTTTTTATTTTTGGAAAACAACCTCTCCATAATCTTTGCCTTGTATTGTTGAAGTGGTGACATTTTTATTTCTCAAGAAAATAAAAACCACAGTGTAAAGGTTTAAAATTCCAATGATTTCATTATTTCAGACACCTCTTTTTCTGTTTTTCAGTTTTTCCTCTTAATTAAAATTTAAATATGATTGTTTTTCTTTAATGTTATAAAGAGAGATTTTTGTGTGTCTCAGAATAATTAAGACAGCATATAGATCAGGTAACTGTGTAATAAAATGATCTATTAGTCTGCATGTATAAGTTACTGAGCTTTTAATTATTGTTATTATAACATGTGCATAGCAGGTTTTACTGAATTCACCATCTACTTTCATATCAGCAAGTTAAAATGAAATTACTGATTTGTTCATGATGTATTCTTTTATTTCTATGTCACTGAAGAGCAGTTTGCCAAAATTTATTTAGGATTTTTGTAATGATGTTGGCAAATGAAATTCTTTATAACTTTCCTATCTTCAACTGTTCTGGTCAAGATTGTATGAGGTTATAAAGTGAGTTTGGAAGTGTTTACTCATTTAAAATTGTTCTTCTGTGGCAAATAAATGTATTTCTATAAACAGTAAAAAAAAAGGTGTTCTTGTATCTTTTAGATAATCATTTGTTACACATTTAACACTTTTGAAATCGGTTTTTTGCTTGATTTTTAACTACTGATAAAATCTTCCATGATTATTGATGAAAAAAATGAAATTATTCCTTAAAGTAGCTTGGAACTGGTTTTTCTAATATTTGTTAGAATGTAAAATGTTCTCAGAGTGCTGTACTTTCTCAATTCCTGTGATCCTTCGTGTGGCATATCTGGGTCTTCATATTCCCTGAGGCAGAGTCTGCATGGCCTCTGCCTCTACAGTCTCAATAAATGTTTATCGTCCTTGATATACGTTCCACACTTATCAGGCAACAAATAGGCATTGTGCTCAGTACTTTGCTAAACATTAAGGAATCAAAAAATAAGACTGACAGAGAGTCAAGGTTGAACCACAAGTTATACAAAAACTACAGACAGTTTTATAAACTGACACTGTGGGTGTTTTGCAGCTTACTAGTTTTGTCACATTCCCTTCTTTGACTTTCCTTCTTGAGTTCTGCTAACTTTAAGGCAGCCTGGATGGATATTCCCAGCAGAAGAGCTGGAAGGAGCAGCCACAACTTTGAAAATTTGAAAAATCCCTTCATTTAAAAAGAAATATATAGTTGCACTTAATACGAAAATAGTTTCTGGAAGATGTGTCCTGTTTACTCTGTGGCTTTAGCAATAACTTTACCCTACACCGTGAATCATCAGAGGCACATGTACCTCAGCTTGAAAAGCTTTAAAGGTGATCTACAAAAGATGAACTGCCATGAATATTTTATCAGAAGAGTTTCAACTCCAAAGAAAAGGATGAAGTTAATCTTCCATGGCCACCTTAGGGATAGAGCACCCACGGCACCACCTTAATAGTTTGAAAAAAAATATTGATCCAGGAAAGAACAGGAGGACAAAGGAAAAGTCACAGGGGCATTCTACTGAAACTGTTTAGATCTAAGTGTCCTCTCTCAAATGGAGTGTTTGACCTTGGAAAAGTCATAGTCCTTCTTAGTGTACCATGCTCCCTTGTCCAGAGTGATTGCATGCTTTCTACCATCTTCTCTAGTTTTTTCCTTCCTATGATTCAGAAAGGTATAGAATCTCTTGTCAACTTTGCTGCACTCCACTTCAAATTCATGAACACAGTCGAGTGGCAATGATCCCTTGGTGCCAAACTCAGCAAGAGAAATAGCTTCAGTAACATAATTTTAAAATACGTTTTGACTGCCTATAATGCTGAGGCTTCTACAAAGGGAAGAAACTAGTATTTCTTGAGCTACTACAATGTGCCAGTCCTTGCACATTCCACAACGAGAAAGAAATGACTCACTGTTGTTCCTTTGATCTTTCTAGGAACCAAGTGCATAGAATGGAATTATAGAAGAGACATTTCACAACTGGGTAGCAGCAAAGGAACACCTGAATCTTGAAAGTTAAAGTGATGGCCAGTGTGAGAAAGAATGAATGTTAGAAATCTTTTGGAGAAGGTGAATTTTTCAGCTGAATCTGGGGAAATGTGATAGCTAAGTAATAGAAAGAAGGAAGGAAAAGTGGATGTTGGGAAGGTATGAAAATGCACTTGAAGTGAATCTGCAGCGAATCTTCTGATTTTTAATGAAGTAATACAATGAAGAAGTTGGCAACACGGAGGCCACAGTTAAATTCCTTAAATGACTCCACACTGACTAAATAACCTTCTCTATTCAGAGGACATAAGACCATATTGAAAACCTGCAAAAAAGTATAAGTTCAAGCTAGGGACCATGAAAGATAAAAAGCATCTGAAAACAATGCAGGCCCCTAAGACATCTCTGATTTGGTAGAAGACCCAAAGCAGGCAGACCCTGAAAGGTAATAAAACTAAATTTTATATAAAGAAATCAAGACATCAAAAGAAAACTTGCCTTGAAATTTTATGAGCCATTACCAAATAAAGAATTTGCATAGTACTACTACAGCTCAGAAAAGAGAGAACTCACTGAGCCAGTGCCGTGAGATTAAAAAAGAAATGAACAGCATGATGTTTGACCTCCAGGAACTTATCATTTTTAAACATCTACTTCACTAACAGTTAGAACTGCTCAACCCCTCCCTTCCCCCTCACTAGCCTTTTATTTCTGTTTTCCTTTAGCTGAGTAATGACGGCATTGCCATTTACATCAGCACTGAGCATCTATTCTCATCTTGTGCTAAAACATTGGGTTTAAAAACATACAAAGGAGCAGCAGGAGACTTGAAAAAGACCGACTTTATATATATATATACTTTTTTTTTTTCTTGTGTGAAAGTCTAAAAGCGGAAACAAAGATAAGAATCTAAGGAAAAGAAGAAGAGTCACTCTTTTCATCTTTAATGCGCTATGCCAGACTCTGAATTGTCTTTATCTGTATGTGAGCAAAGGGATACAGCTTTTCTTTCAAGTTCTTCAGGGCAGCTAGGACTGTCGCTAGGACCCAATTTTCAAGTGGAGAGAGAGGGTGCCTAGTCTTATTTTGAAACTGTCTACCTGAGCCTGGATCACATTATTAAAGCAGGAAGGAAACAGAGATCTGAAGCTACTTTTCCTTCCTTCTCTCTATGTGAATCCCAGAGAGTAAATGATTTGCTCAAAGTCACAAATTCGATGAAAACAATCTTGGAGTGAAATCTGAGTTTTTGATGCTCAATGACAGTGCCTTCCCTGGAATTTAATTTTGGGAAAGATTTTGATCTCACCCAAATGACTGATGCTTACAGTTACCAGACATGGTCTGGCCTCTACTTAAATCAGAACTTAATTGAATGCTCAGATGATATACCACATTCTTTGTCCAAAAAGTTGCCCCTCGTTTTATATAATTTACGAGTTTTCCTCTTTTTTTAGTGTATTTTGAACTTTATTATAAATTAATACATATTCACTACAGAAAATCTGGAAAACATGGCAGACCTTAAAGAAACAAAAAAGTTATCTCACCACTCCTATAACTTTATTGGAACAACATTTCTATACATGTTCTAACTTTTAGCTTCCTTGAAATAGTTTGAGCGGGAAGAAATTACTTCATAAAAAGTTTGTTTTATTAAACATGAATGACATCGTGTCACATTTAACAACTATCCCCCCATCTATATGTGTAGTTATTTTGTTTAATAAGCATTCAACAAATGGAACTCTCTTTTAAATCTTTAAAATCTGGTGGGCTGCACCCATGGCATGTGGAAGTTCCTGGGCCAGGGATCAAAACTGAGCCACGGCAGTGACAATGCCAGATCCTTAACCTGCTCAGCCACCAGGGAACTCTGGAAGTCTCTTTTTAAAAATATGCATGTCACAGGGAGATGGAGGCCCTAATGCAGGACAGGGCCATGGGAGCTAGCCTTGAATTCATAGTGAATGGTTGTATATTTTTAAAATATTCTAGAGCTTGGAGTTCCCGTCATGGCTCAGTGGTTAACGAATCCGACTAGGAACCATGAGGTTGCAGGTTCGATCCCTGGCCTTGCTCAGTGGGTTAAGGATCCGGCGTTGCCATGAGCTGTGGTGTAGGTCGCAGACGCGGCTCGGATCCCACGTTGCTGTGCCTGTAGCGAAGGCCGGCGGCTACAGCTCCTGTTAGACCCCTAGCCTGGGAACCTCCATATGCCACGGGTGCAGCCCTAGGTAAGGCAAAAAAGACAAAAAAAATACATTCTAGAGCTTGAAATTTTTGTGACTTAAGGCACGTTATTATAAAGTCCTTGTTCAATAATTTGAACAGAGTTTAGATCGTCTACCAACTCTTCCTCTCATGTTTTGAATGTAAATGATCAAATCAGCACTATTGGAGAAAGCACTCAGAGTATTCTTTTAAGTTCAACTGTGTGTGATTTATAAATCAATAAGTTAAAAGTGAACACTCACATACATAACCGCATACCTACATTCGGGATGTCAATCAAGTAGGCAAAGGACAAGAGAAGTGGAGAGCAGAGGGAAATGTAATGCAAGAGCCATGAAGTTAGTGTTGACACTTGCAGCAGAGGAGGGCCTGCTATAGATTAATTTCATTCATCTATTCATTTATTCTTCTTTCATTCATTTATTCTTCATTCACTGGACATTTGAAAATATATCGTGTGTGCCAAATAACCTTAAATAAAATACTGCATCTGCAACCTCTTATTTAGAGTATCTAGTTGATGAAAATTATTTTACATGGACAAACAACAAGGTCCTATTGCACAGGGAACTATGTTCAATATCCTGTAATAAAACTTAATGTAAAAGAACATGAAAATGATTATATATAAATGCAAAAAAAATTGCCTAAGATAAACTTTAAAAAGCTCAGTGTATGGTGTAAGAAACAGAGACAAACTAATAGATATTGAGCCATTTAACAGTGAAATGATTGAGAATGAATGAGTTAACAATACAATAACTAACATGTATCCTTCAACCAAATATTTCTGTGTCTACAGCATGCCAGATCCCACATTAGTCACTGGGAATACAATGGTTAACAAACAGTGAATACTGTCCTAATCACTTTCTATGTTGTCTCATTTATCCCTCACAATTCCTTGTGAAATGCATATTATTATCATTCAGAAAAGATAAATACGTTATCCAGAACCACACAGGTCAAACTAGGTCAGATCCTATTCAACGACTGATATGTAACTATTATGACAGCAAAATATCTGTCTTTTAAGAGGCATCCAAATTGAACTGGAATAAAAAGTGGGGATGTGTATGGTGGTTGTGCCCAGGAAATTTGGGAAGCACTTTCAGGAGGTGAGGACAGTGTGCTCAAAGTCATGGTCCCTAGAAGGGTCTATAGAAGTCTCCATATTTTGAAAACTTCTAGGAGTTTTGTATTCCTTGAGCAAAAAAAATGTGAAGATCATAAGACGTGTTTTGAGAGATGAGTCAAGCTCAAACATAGACCTCTGAATTTATCCCACAGACATCAAGAAAAATAAGAGGATCACATTTACCTTTTAGTAGGATCATGGCAGCTGAAGTACAGAGAGCAGTTTCAGATAGAAAAAACTGTAGGTCCAGGGGTTCCCACAAGATATGGTAGAGGCCTAAACTAGGGCATCAGTTGGATGGAGAAACTAGGGACTCCTCAGAATATAGTTAGGAGATAACATAAGGGCATAATGATTTAATGGACATTGGAAATAAGATAAATAAGATAAAAGGATGACTCTCTGGAGTCTCACTTAATAGTGATCTATGGAATATTCAAGGGGTGATATAAAGCCCACAGCTGGATACTGTCCACCCAAAGGTTAGAGAAGAGGTTTTGGTTTCAGATAATGATTTGGAAAGTGTTCTACAAGAGGAGATATTTAAGATAGAACCGTAATTGAGATGTAGAAGTTCAGCAGCCCTGCTTATGGATCTTGAAGAACACTGGAATATGAAGAATGGCTGAAAGAAGAGGATCTTTTGGACAAAAAAAAAAACAACAACAGCTGAACATTTAGCAGGCAAGGTTCTCTTCAGCCAAAATAAGAAAGGTTACTGTCTTAGAAAGTTATGGGGCAGGGAGTTTTAAGATGGAATTCATTGATAAAGTGAAACACAAGAAAAAAAAATCAGGGATATACGAATTGAAAAGGTCCATTAGTTTAGACAATCAGGTCATTCTTGACTTCTACAGAGATACCTCAGTAGAATGGCTGGAGAAGAATCCAGATTACAGAGGGTCGATGAGGAAATGGGGAGTAAGAAAGCAGTCTTGGTGATTATAGGCTGATTTTCAGGAAATCTGCATGGAAAGGAAATTTTAAAGATTAGATAGCTCAAAGAAGGGTATTTCTTAGGATCAGAGAATCTGGAATATTCATATATTAACAGTTGGGACCAGTAGAGAGGGAGAAACAAAGATATAGGACAGGAAGTCTTAGGAACAGAACACGGTTCTAGACTATGAGAAATTACAGGTGGTTGTATGATGCTTTAGAAGAGAACACATAATCTTCTAGGAGAAAAGGAAAGATGGTAGGATGGAGGAAGGTATATATTCACTGGAAGATACGAGAGCAGGAAATTGAGGGTGTTCACCATGAAGATCTGATAAGACTGGGATGATGGGAGTTTCTGTTGTGGTTTAGCGGTAAGGAGCCCAACTAGGATCCAGGAGGACACAGGTTCGGTTCCTGGCCTCGTTCAGTGGGTTAAGGATCCAGCATTGCTGTCAGCTGTGGTGGTAGGTTGCAGATGTGGCTCACACTCTGTGTTGCTGTGGATGTGGTTGTGGCAGGCAGCTGCAGCTCTGATTCAATCCCTAGTCTGGGAATTTCCATATGCCATGGGTACAGCCCTAAAAAGCAAAGAAAAAAAAGATTGGGAAGACGGTCTTTGTGTAAGAGACCTAAGCAAAGAAGAGTGTTGAAAGTGGGATAGGCCCTGAGGGACATAAAGTAAAAATTTCCTATGACATGGCAAGGGAAAGATAGTATGGGAGAGATGGTACAATTTAATAAATAAGTAAAGCCTAATTTAGCTCCACTTTTCACTTTCAGCCTTCCAAAGAGGTTCACTTTCACAGAATGGCAGAAAGATACGGGTTGTGTTCTTGGCCACATGGTTTGGCTACTGTGAAAATTTACCAGGAGTCGAAGATGCTATTAGATGAGTCCGTGTGCCTCTAAAAATTGACTACGGAACTATTGCCCCTGTTCCTTTGTAGTGACCTAAATTCCTAAGGCGAGGGTATGTACCAGGACAACCTAAAATAATAATAATATCCTATATTTATTGAGCTATTACTATAATACAGACACTATTCTATGTATTTTACATTATTAACTTATGTAATCATCACAAAAAGTTCGAGATGGTAGTGCTCCCTCTAGAGGTAAGTCCATGTGAGTAAATTTGGTCAAAAACCCCAGGAAGAAGTAGCATGCATCATTTCTGGGCTGAAAGATGGAATAGCAGATAAACGACCTTCCAAGTGACTTTTCTGCTCAAGGGTAATGATGGAAGCCTCAGTTTATGCATGTGAAACTGCAATAGGGTTGAATGCCTGTCAGCCTGGGGTACCTGAGTAACTAGGAAGAGGAAAAAAACTCTACTGTTCTACAAGCAGTTACATTTTGGTGGTTACGTCACTTAACTTTGAAATGGGGTCTCAGTCTTCCCATAACATCATCTAACCTTTACTAACCATCAAGTGAGCAAAATAAGAGCTGTAGCACCAGACGACGGAGATCGCAAGTACCCTCTTTGCTTTCCCCTATAATGGCGAGACGGAACAAATGCGACCTGTAGGAATCTGCTTCCCATCTCACACTGCAGTGACCTAAATCCCTAATGTTTTTAGTAATTACAGGGTCACTGCCTTCTTTCTCATGCTCACAGGAAACACCTCTAATTGATCTTCAACTCTCTCTTCCTGGGTCCAGGAGTGGTCTGAAAGTGACTTTCAATACAGAAAGCCAAGTAGGTGCTATCAATTTTTTCAGAATTCATATGTGATCTAAAACCTGTTTGTCTTCCATATTATGGAGCTTGGTTTTTGTCACTCCACAAAGACGGTGTTTAGAGCAGACTCATGCCTATACCTATGAGACAAGGGTTCTGCTAGTGCATATGTGATCTACTATAGGAACACAAAAAAAGGAGTACTTGGATCAGGAAATGCAAAGGTTTCAGTGGCAGTGACATTGAAGGTGATCCTTGGATTATGAGTTTACCTGGAAAGGAAATTTAGAAGGAGGAGGTTGTCATGTGGGACAGAGGGAACAGAATGTTAAAAGGGATGGAGGCCTGAAAGAGAACAGCACATCTGGGAACTGAGGAAAATGGCATGGATCAAGCATGGGAAGATGCAAGCGTTAGACCACAATGTGTGTCACAGATGAGGCTAGAGGGCTATGTAGAGGCCAGCTCTTGAATGGCCCCCACAGGGGAGGTGGTGGAATTTTGCTTTGTCTTCTAACACATAGAGGTTTCAAGGAGAGGACTATATACTTAATTTATATCACAGCAAAACATTACATTGGTTGTAGAATAAAGGATCACATGAAGAAGAAGAGTTTTGATGCAAGATGACAAGCTAGAGGAAATTGTCCTGATGAAAAACAATGAAGATATCACCTAAGAAGGTGGTGGCAGAATACGTAGAAAAGACAGATTCCATAGGTGCTATGGAGTTAGAAATGACCGAAATTAGTGATCAATTATTTAAGTGTAAGGAGAAGATGATCTAGATTGGCTTTCAGATTATAGTTTGAACTAGTGGTAAATCACAGATAAAAAATGGGGAGAAAAAGAGAAACAGACGTTGGGGCGAAGGCAACAGAGATAAATGAAGTTTCTTCCTATTTCATATTGTCTGCTGAAGAATCTAGCAAGTGGGTTCATGGGTTTCTCTTCTCAGGAAACCTCCCTAATAGATCCAGGTCAATTGGGATCCTCTGAGAAGAAGATCCTAAGACAAGGTTAGACATGTAAAAGATTTATTGAGGAAACAGCCTGTTGAGAATGACATGGGCTGGGATCAGGTATATGCTGGGAGAGTCTTCAGACCCTGATTCAGGGCTGACACCCCTGAAAGGTGTAGCAAGGCAGTAAGAGTAGATGAGAAATAAGACACACGATGGAGAGTATCTGCCAAGCTAATGGGGAATCCCTGAGCAAAGATTACCTGTTGGGAGAGTCCCCTACTGGGCATGATCAACCAGGATTTGATACCCTTATCGTGTTGCTCATTGCTGAGGAGTAGCCCTGACCTGCAGCAAACAGTGCTCAGCATGGCAGATCCAAGTGTGGCAGCTAGTGGGTGTCACCAGAAACCCTTCTCCCAGCAGATTCTCTAAAGAAGAGACTTGAGTGACACACTTCATGGCCCCCCAGTCATCTGTTCTCAAATATGCCAGAGCTCCTTTTCTTCAAATACCATGGTTGGACTATGTTCTGCATTTGCATAGATTCTGTATTTGTCTACTTGGCATCCATTCATCACAGCATCAAATTAACCGCATTTTCTATTTTTATTTTTTATTTTTTGCTTTTTAGGGTTACACTTGTGGCATACGGAGGTTCCCAGGCTAGGGGTCTAATCAGAGCTGTAGCCGCCGGCCTACGCCACAGCCACAGCAACGCGGGATCCGAGCTGCGTTTGCAACCTACACCAGAGCTCAGGGCAACGCCAGATCGTTAACCCACTGAGCGATGTCAGGACTGAACCCGCAACCTCATGGTTCCTAGTCGGATTCATTAACCACTGAGCAGTGACGGGAATTCCCCTTAAACTTTCTTTTCAGTGACCTTGATCTCTCCCTGTTGGCTCTTACTCACTTTTATAAATTAAGATCCATGCGCAAAACAAAGTGTAATTTTACGACCCTTTTAAAATTAGAAAGTCATGTGACTTATTTAGGCCATTAAGTTGTAAGCAGAAATTTTTTTTTTTCTTTGTAGGAGGCCTCACCTGAGGCATATGGAGGTGCTCAGGCTAGGGGTCTAATCCGAGTTACAGCTGTCAGCTTATGTCACAGCCACAGCAACACCAGATCCGATCTGTGTCTGCAACCTACACCACAGCACGCAGCAACGCCAGATCCTTAACCCACTGAATGAGACCAGGGATCGAACCTGCAACCTCATGGTTCCTAGTTGGATTCGTTTCCTCTGAGCCACAACGGGAACTCCTGTAAGGAGAATTTTAAAAACACAGCATGTTCTGTCAGATTATCTTTTTTCCATTAAGGAAGACATATTTTGAGTGAAGCTTCCATCAGTCTGGACTCTGATAATGAGCAGAGAGGCTTGGCAACTCATGCTGAAACTGACATTACTAATGGCCTGAACCTAGCCAGAATACTGACTTGGACTTGAACCCATGCACCAAGACTCAAACCCAGCCTAACCCAGATTGGGACTTGAACCCACATTTTAAATTAGAATCACTCACCCTGTGTCTGGATTCACTGAGGTTCAGGTTCTTTATGCCACTGCACAGAAAGAATTCAGCAAGCGACAAAGTGATAAGCAAGCAATAATTAAGATAGGACGCTTGTGAGAGATGCAAGCAGGCAGCCAAGGAGGCTCTGCCCCAGGATCCGGTGGGCTACAGTTTTATCCTCCAAGGGGAATGGGGCTTGGAAAAGCCCACCTCTTCGTTTCTGGGAGTAGTAGCTCCTCCTGGGTATCCCATAAGGTGTGTACTCAAATCAGCAGAAGGGCTGTCTTCAAAGTCCTGCCCTTGGTCTGAATCTGAATGAAAGCCTCATCCCATCCCCCACCCAAAGACCTGAGGCGATTCTTGCATCTCCACTAGTTAAGCAGGCTTGCCTTGTTCTGATGTTTTTTTTACTTTTTTTTGAGCAATTTATTAACTTACAGTGATCTCCCAACATCTCCTTGATTTCCCTCTCTCTCTGATCCTTTATTGGGACTTGTACAACTACCCGCGCCTACTCCATCCCTGTCAATGTTAGATACGTAGCGTGAGCAAGAAATAGCATCGGTGTAATAAGACCCTGAGACTTTATGTTTTTACCGACATACAATCTAGGTTGTCCTGACTATGATCACAGCTTTGGAGATTTTGCCAGAGTATTCCAGTTTCTACATACATTGAGAGTATTTGGGGAACAAGAGGCAGAGACCATAGTTACAAGAACACATATTGTAACAGCCAGTCAAAAATATTTACTATGTATGGAGTTCCTGTTGTGGCTCAGCGGAAACAAATCTGACTAGGAACCATGACGTTGCGAGTTCGATCCTGGTCTCGCTCAGTGGGTTAAGGATCTGGCGTTGCCATGAGCTGTGGCGTAGGTTGCAGATGCGGCTCTGACCCCGCGTTGCTGTGGCTGTGGTGTAGGTCGGCACCTGTGACTATGATTAGACCCCTAGACTGGGAACCTCCACATGTGGCAGGAGCGGCTCGAAAACAATAAAAGACAAAAAAAAAAAAAAACCCTGCTATATATGACAAACTGAATTAGCTTTGTGAGAATACCCCCCCAAAAGGAGAAATAGATGATTATAATACATTATAACATATGCTGCTCATTACACGGTTTCAAAGATTTTTCACAAACATTTTCTTCTATTCAGTGAGGTAGGTAGGGAAAGTATTATCCCCATTTTACAGGCGAGAAAATGGAAACTCCTAAAGATTAAATGACTTGCTTAAGGTCCTATGAAAGTTACAAAAGGTTTAAGACAAACCTAGAAGAGGAGTTCCCGTCGTGGCTCAGTGGTGAACGAATCCGACCAGGAACCATAAGGTGCGGGTTCGATCCCTGGCCTTGCTCAGTGGGTTAAGGATCCGGCGTTGCCGTGAGCTGTGGTGCAGGTCGCAGACGCGGCTCGGGTCCCGCATTGCTGTGGCTGTGGTGAAGGCCGGCGGCTACAGCTCCTATTAGACCCTAGCCTGGGAACCTCCATATGCCGCGGGTGCGGCCCTAGAAAAGGCTAAAAGACAAAAAAAAAAAAAAAAAACCTAGAAGAGACACTTCCACTTCTAAGTAAAGTCTCCTTTATATCAGCCTATAAAATTAAAATAGTTACTACTCTTGTTACTAGAAAAAGCATTAAGAATCTTTTCAAAGCCTATAGTCAAAACACACGAACACATAAGAAGCATTTGTTAGTATTGGATGAACGCTGTAGTTAGAAAATGGATATGAAGGAAATCTAAATCCATCAAACAGTTTGGGTGGGTGGTTCTAAAGCCCCCTTTCAATCTCATCCAGACCTAAAAGACAGATTGAAGCTTGGGGGAGATGTTGGTTTGAAACCTCAGGAGCCCTTGGAGTGAAATATGAAACTGGCCCCTATACACCCAGTGCAGGGAGAAACCAAGGAGAGAGGCAGACCCCTCCGGATGGGTAGGTTGCAGGTGTCATAAGCAAGAGAACTTACATACAAGGCTTCTCTTGAGCAGCTGCAAGATGAGGAGAACACACTCACCCACTAGAACCCTGAACATCTGGTTCCAGAGGTCTCAACACCACAATGCAGCATCAAGGCTGTGTCCTTGAAAACAGCTCTGGATGTATGTGTGCCTAAGGGACTGGGGGTGAGGAGCCTCTGATTGCTGACACCAGGTCCAGCCTGCTGATCAGCCAGGGGCCCAGACCTCTCCCTGACCTCTCCTATCAGGAACGACGCAACATTAAAAGAAACAATGACAATCCCCCTGTACATGACCTTAGTTCTCAAGTGAATTTCATGGATTTTTTCACTTGCAAGTATCACATTTTCCCTATCAAGATTTGTCAACGTGAGCCCATGTTGGAAATGACTCAGAAACGAGCTGCTCCATAAGCCCTGCCCAAATGGCAGACTTATGAGCAAGGCAGAAAATCGTTATTGTGGGTTTTAGGGTAGTTTACTATACAGTAAATCAGCAAAATGTGCTTAGGTTGGTTTTACCTAGAGATGCCTTCTATACTATGTAATACAGAGTAGTCTGGTCTGAGCTGAGGGATTTTGTGTCTTCACTTACATTTCGGAGTCAGAGAAGTCATGCCCTCCTCTATGAACATGAGTCTCTTCAAATGGGCCTTGGGTTTAGTGTACTGTGTGGTTATCCTGTGTTCTCACAGCGTTGTCTTACTGAGGTCATTGAGAAAGGTCACATTTCTACAGGACGGACGGGTACTGAATGTAATCAGCTGGAGTTCTTTTTGTCCATTAGTAAGGACAGTGGGGACATTTCCTTTAAGGAAAGGCAATGAGATCTGGGACAGAAGATTTTGAAATTCCTAATTCCCATTGTGCCTCTTTCTCCAGCCTCTTTGATTTCAAGGTGACAAAGTGTGTTTAAGGGGACTTAGCATGCTCAAACTGTCGACCAAGGTCAGTTTGGCCTCACCCATATCATAAACACTTAGGGGAGAGCCTTAAGTCCTTGATTAGCCAGAGCCTAGAGATGGCCTGGACCCAAAAACCAGACTGCTGATGACTCTTCATTAAGAAAGAGAGTTCTTGGTGGGGAAAGCATAAAAGAGGTGGTGAGATCCACCCACTACAGACCAACGGGATCCAAGTGGATCCTGGGCTTGAATATCCCTTTAAGGCAGGGCTTTTCTCAGGCCTGACAAACAGCAGGTGCTGGAGGGAAGACTAAAAGGGAAGGTGGTATGCTAGGTTTCTTTTGCCATAAAACCAAAGCTATCTTTGGGGTTGCCATTCTTAAGCCCTTCTTGTTGCTCCTTTCTTATAAGTGATTTCATGCATTTGGCAATCTAGATCAAGCCCACGACGAAACAGTTTTTATACACACACTCCTACAGTGCAAATTTCATGAACTCAAAACATGGTTTACACTTAATATTTTTTCATGATTAATTACAAGCCACTTCAAATGAGGCGTTTTTCTGGCTTTTACAATGACAATGGTAGTCTGGGTTTTCCAGAACCTGATGCACCGTGCATCCAGCGGGACCCCCTGATCTTTCTCTTCCTCGCTCTGCCAGAGGAGACATGCCTTAGCCACCCGCAGTTGTCCCGGCACGCCGCTGGGGGGACACCACACTTCTGAGCTCATTTTCCGCCAAGTGCAGCTGGCAGGCTCGGGACGGAAGGATGGGGGAGAGGTGCCTGGTGGGTGGGCGGGAGGAGTGGGCAGGTGCCAAGTGCACCAGGGCGATAGACCCGGTGCCTTCCGCGGGGCCTCTGCAGCTCCGCCCACTCAGGAATCCCCTCCCCTGCCCTGCGCGCCCCCGCCCCTCTAGCCGCGCGCGGCGGCCGGATCTTCTTGAATTTCAACACAAAGGGAATCCTCGGTCGCAGGAAGTGCATCACCAGAACAGAAAACCGGGGGCGGGGAGAGGGGGATGCGTCCCTCCCCATCGTTACCCCCGCCCTCCGGTGAGCCCGGGGCTGCCGTGACGACACATTCAGGGTCCCCCCTCCCCCAACGCCCCACCCGCCGGGAGAATCCAAACCAGCCCCTCGACCCAGTACAGTGGCGGACGGACGCTTTTGCCTTCCGCCGCGCCCCAGCTTCCCGGAGGCACCGACACGGCTGTCCCTCGCCTGGGCTCACTCACCTGTTCGCTTCCCCCATCCTCTCCTTCCGGGTGCACGGGCACCTGGGCTTACGTTTGTTTTTCCACGCCTGGGGTCTCACCTTTCCTCCCACATCAGCCTTCCCTTCTCAGTTTTCTGGAGACTCCCGGCTCTGGGGGTTCTCCACTCCCAGCAGCAGGTTTGGGCGTAGGTGGAGAGGGAGTCCCTGGACGAGCGAGGGGGACAGGACCGGGAGAGACCACTTTCGTTTTCCTACACTCTGGCCATTCAGGGGACTCGGCCAGGCTTTCAACCTGGAGGTGCCAGTCTGGGAGGGAGAAAACAGCAGGCGAGGCCACTTTGTGCTGAAGCTCTTTTTACGAGGCACCCTTACGGGTTTGATTTACATTGCATTTTTCAAATCAATAGCAACAGCAAACTTTTCTAGAAAGGTTTTGTTCACATTTCACCAGTGAGTGGAACACCATTCATTGTCCATAGAAAAAGCTATTATGATTTTCTTTTAGTTTAGAATGGCTTGGAGAGACCAATGGAAATTTGGGGAGAGGGACTGAAACACCCCTGCTCAGAGTCCGGGGTGGGGGGGGGGAGTGGAAAGACCCCGGAGATTTGCATCGGTTAACGAGTTGAAAGATCCGGTGACTGGGGAGGAGCCGTGCAACTAACTCCGGGGTGCCTGCTTCGGTCACGGGCACTCGCCGCGGGAGGTGCGCCCGAAGGGGGCCACCTCCCCGGGGGACGATTGGCTGCCTTTGCTCCCACGGACACAACTGGGGGACGTCCCCTCTCCTAAGTTCTAGGGCGGCCGGGTACCTGCCCGACCTGTCTCCTCCCCTTCTCCAATACCACACCCACGGGACTCTGGTCTCCCCGGGAAAGGGACAGAGCGGGAACAAAGGGGTCTTTGTTCACCGGCTCCCGGGGGGTGGGAGTTGTGCTCGCTCGCGTTTCCCAGCGCCCCTAGGAGACGAGAAGGTTCCGCGCCTCCAAGCCTCGCCCAGCCTCCAGCACCGCCCTCCGCGACCCCGGCGCCTGAGGTCAGGGCGCGGCGCCCCGGGCCACCTCAGGCTCTTCCCGGGCGGGGTAGGGGGCGAGGCTGCACGACGGCGCACGGCAGGATCTGCCGCCCGCTGAGGGACGGTGGGGGGTTCTCGGAGCTGGCGGAGGTGGCGGGGGCGGGAGAGGGAGCCTGCGCGGGGCTGAGCCTGGAAGTGCGGTGCGGGCTCCGAGAGCGCTCTCGGGGCTGCTCCTGCTCGAGCCGCGGAGGCTGGAACCCGCTCCCTGGCTCCTTCCATCCTCCCCCTTCTCTTGAGCGGCCCCGCAGCCGCGCTGGGCCCCCCTCCCCTGCCGTCATCACGCTCCCCTTCTCCCTTCTTGTCACTTTCCTCTCGAACCATCCTTGTGGACAAACTTTGATGGAGAATTTCACACCGCGCTGGAAAAATGCCGGTTATGAAAGGATTACTGGCGCCCCAGAACACCTTCCTGGACACCATCGCCACCCGTTTTGACGGAACGCGTAAGTCTTGCACTTCGATGAGTTGCACGTTTTTGTTTTTTTTTTAATAATTTTTCTCGTATAAATTACTTTCATTCCCACCCTTCTTTTTGCTTTTTCGGGTGTGTTTTATTTCCTTCTGTTCCTGCCGAGGTGTCTTTTGTGCGGAGAATTTTTTTTGTTTTCCTCTCATGGTAGTATTAACACTTCGGGGTAGTTGGCCCCCTTGACTCTTGGGTTCAAAGGGCTGAAAAAGAGCCCAAAGAAAAACAGACGCCCGTGTTCACTGTGGGACCTTGTATTTTGGTATCTTTTTAAGGAATTTTTTAAAATTAATTTTATGAGACGATAGTGGGAATTGCCCATATTGGTGAATTGCCAGTTTATCCTTCTAGAGTTTCAAGGCTCCATCAATTATGGGGAGAGTTTGGAATGTGCTTCGTCCATGGAGCTTCATTCTGTGAGGTCTTTTGGATAGATATGATCCCATGTGAGTTTAAGAAGTGCCGCTAGAATCAAGATTGCCAAGTGTAGGCTTTATAAAGAATTTTAAGCCTTGTGAGTTTGTCAGACTCCTGATTCCTGCTTCTCAGGTAGAAGAATAGCATACCTCTCAATCCGGAATTGTCCTAACACTGGAGGAGGGATTGTTGGAAAAGAAGAAACTGGGTGTTAAAAAGGCTGATCTGATCATAAGAGAAATTTTTGACATTTTTTTGAGAGCGAATGTCATTGGACATTTAGCTTGTATAAGCTACAGTTAAAAAGCAAAGATATGCTGTGTGAATTCTTAGAGACTGTTAGGTTACATCTGCCAAGTTGTTCTCTTTCAGGACCACGGTCAGGTCCCCATTCCCTCCCAAGCTTCTCAAAGTCCCCTTTTCCTGAGCCAGTTGGTTTTCCCAACCAGGCTTTCACCCTGTAATTAGGAGGAGTCTGTACTTTCGCTCCCAGCAAAAGCTGTCAGTTGGTTTCACTATGAATATCCACATCTTTCTCTTAGCTTTTGTTGCTTCTGCCTGCTATCTTTCCTTTTCTGCCTGTTATGCAAGACTCATAGAAACTCATTTGTTCTAAAGGCTTGTTTGGTGCTTCAGGTATCATGGTTTTTTTACGGGATGATGGCATATTTCTTGGAGATGTTGTGGGAGAGCACATCTAACTGTATTTTCACTCCAGTAGTCTGGATACTCAATCTTATTAAGGGGGAAGTAAATCCTGGACTTTTTTGCGCTTCAGGAATAGTTGGAAATGTTTATATAAGGGAGAAATGAAATATTTACTGGATTTTGTTCAGTTTTTATTTTTGACATCTAGCCTACTCAGGGTAGTTGGTGTGAACATTCTTTCCAGTGTTTTTCTCTTTGCCTTTAGCCTTTCCCTCCGCTTTTATGTTCTAGATGTGTCAGACAGTGTGAGTGAAGTGCAGTGCTATTGTTTATCTGTCTTCCCTAGATAATAATAAGATAAAATACAATTGAACTTCAAATCCCTGCCAGTGCCATCCTACCCACCGCTGGACCATTACCCGAAATCAGCACTGGGATCTTCACTCATGATTGTGGGCACTACTATTTATGATCTTAGGAACTGATCAGTTTATGTGGGTGTTTGTTCTTGAAGTCACAAATCTCAACTCCAAAGACTTTCAACATAAGGCATCTACTGAAAAAGTGCTAATTGGTAAATGGTAGTTGCTTATCTCATTGTCACATAAAGTTGAATGGAATGCAGTGTATAGTGAATTATCCCAGCATAGCCCTGGGTATTATGGCAGGAATATATTTAGATATCAGTTGCTAATGAGACGGGCTTTGGGTCACCTGTGTGAGGATACCTCTGCCTCTTTCCCTATAACATTTGATAAATAAAAGGTGTGTAGAGAAAGAAGCGTGTGCTCGTGAATAGCTCTTTTTCTATTTTAACTACACATTCATGGGAATGAAATGGAAAGGAAGAAGTTTTAAATCCTTGTTTGGGAAGATCATCATCGCATAACCAGCACTTAGATAAGTGCAAAACTAAAACTGTTGGACAGCAGGCTTGGTCTGGACTCCAAGGGTCTGTGGGGTTCCTGGAGGGAACCACTTTGTATGAAAATCAGGGAGGCAAATGTCAAGGTAATGACTACCATGAAGCTTTCCTTTGGCACAACGTTGTTGATAACGTTTAATGAATATCCTTCTTCCCAACAAACCCCACTCAAGGAAAGAATATTGTATTTTCTCATTTGCTTTTCATTTGAATTGCAAAATAACTTGAATAATCTGAAACTGACAAAAAATACCCTAAGCAAATTTTAGCCACAATTTTTGCTGTATCTAGCACCAGGACATACTGTATTCCCTGCTAAATATTTAGTATATCTATCTTTTATGTGTTGACTCAGTTTTATTAAGTACAACTCCTGTCTCTGAAACTCTTTTCCTGTGTCAGCCTTCTTTCTCTTAATTGTTTATAGAAGTCACTTATTTTCTTGTGCAAGATAAAACTATTTGCAAGTTTTAAATTTGCAAAATTGCCACCTATCCAAATAAAAACTGTACTGAAGAGTGAGTGATATTATTATACACAAAATGCAATTTGTTGACTTGGTGCATATTCTTGCGCTATTTGTTAAGTATATTTTATAGTCATGTTGACTCCTTATTTTGTTTTATTTTGGACAATCCTGTTGCAAAAATAAGAGAGCAAACAGTAACCCTAGCAAACCCTCTTGGTAACTTAATTACAAGGCAGTATTATTATTAGCTTTATTGATTTAATGATGCTGTAATAGAAAATAATAAATCATAAAACGTCATCTAAGATTTTTCCTAGGAAAAAGTAAATATATGGCAACAAAAGCCTTTAACATAATCTTACTAATTTATCAGTTGAGCTGTTTTCATAGGGCAACATAAAAGAAGTTAATATATTTCATCACCCAGTGACACTTTATTTTACATAATAGGATATTTTTTCTTTTTAATATTTAAGGAGTGAGCTCTTTGTCAGAACCGAAAGACAGTGGTGGCCCATTAGTTCCATTTTTTTTTCTCATATTCAATAAAATTTTAAAAAACTGTTGGAAAATACAAATCTTTTTATATGACTGCCCTAAAATATATTTACTCTTGAACTATGTTCTCATGGTTTGCATTTAATTGAATGTAAGTGAGACTTAGAAAAACCAAGAACCTTGCACATATTGAGTATGAATATTGAATACGAATATCCCATTTAGGGGGAGAAAAAGAAACTCCAGTTAATTACTTTGACTCATTATATGTAGCCATACTTCTCACTTGAAACACTTAGACACACACACGCACACACACACACACACACACTGTCTTACCATTATGATCTGTGTATGGCTTACTCCTACATAGTTTCTTCTTTTTGTATGTTTAATGCACTTAAAAAAATCTTTTCTGAGTGGATTTTTGCTTTAAGTACATGAATATTAATCTGAACAAAAGGAAAGTATAATAATGGAACATATAAGTACATATTTTAAAAAACTGTTCTTCAGTACAAATATTTGCCACAGGGTACCATTTGGGGAAAACACTTTTTTTTTTTTTTTTGAGGATGTAAAAGTTTCAAAGGGAAGTGTCTGTTTTCAAACATAATGGTGCATTAGCCTACATTTTCCAGTCACATCAAAATTTGGCCAGAACACTTCTTTCCCTTTGGGGTTAGTGAGACAAGATCGAAACTCTAAAGAAAGGTTGTAGCTGAGTGGACTTTATCGAGAAGATTCCAGTCAAAGTATTCAGAAATCATGCTGGTTTAAACCCATTCATATTTGCACATGTTTTATGTACTAGTGTAGAGCCTGTTCAAAATGGTCCAAGAAAATGTGTTAAATTGACATGCTTCCTTTACAGAAGCAATTCTTCATGGTTTTTCTTTTTCTTTTCCCCTTCATGCTTTCTTCAAGGTACGTAGATCTCTTAACATTAGAAGCATAGAGAGAAAGGTATATACCTAATGCTGTGGGAGGCCAAGGGGACTTCCTAAGTCTTTGCTGGGTTGTAGTTTGGAGAATGTCATCAAAGGCATCTAGCCAATAAAAGGGAATGAGCTCTCTTATGTATAAGTCTGTCTGTAAAAGCCTGTAACCTGAAAACATTCAAGGAAATACCTAGCACTCCATAGATATCTCCCCACAAGTGGAAATTTATAAAGACTTTTATTTTTCACACGTCATGGGATAGTCTCTTTTATCCCTATTCTTTATGTTTAGAGAGAGAGTTCCTGTGCTAGTTTTCTATTTCTGTGTAGTAAATTACCATACAGTCAGTGGCTTAATCTCACATTTTCTGTAAGCTAGATATATTCAGGCAAGGACTGGCTGGATCCTATGCCTAGGGTCTCCAAAGACCACAAGGCTGCAAGCAAGTTGTCAGCTGAGGCCTGAGGCACCCGCCGAGCTCACCTGCTATTGGCAGAATTCAGTTCCTTGCCGATTTATGATTGAGGGCCCTGTTTTCTTGCCAGCTGTCAGCCAGGGACTTTTCTTAGTGACTGGAGGCTCCCTTCCGGCTCTTGACCCCAGGAGCTTTCATAGCAGAACAGCTTACTTCTTCAAGAGCGGCAGGAGTGCCTTTCTTTTATGAGCTCACCCCCCTCAGGACCACCCAGGAAAATTTCCCCCTTGATGTACTCAAAGTCAACTGATTATGTGTCTTAATTACATCTGTGTATTCTTTCTAAAATCATACCTCCTGGAGTTCACGTCGTGGCACAGCAGAAATGAATCCGACTAGGAACCATGAGGTTATGGGTTCGATCCCTGACCTCGCTCAGTGTGTTAAAGATCCTGCGTTGCCATGAGCTGAGGTGTAAGTCTCAGATGCGGCTCCGATCTGGTGTTGCTGTGGCTGTGGTGTAGGCTGGAAGCTATAGGTCCTATTCGATCCCTAGCCTGGGAATCTCCATAAGCCGCAGGTATGGCCCTCAAAAGCAAAACTAACTAACTAACTAACTAACTAAATAAATAAATAAATAAATAAAATCATATCTCCTGTCCAAACTCAAGGGAAAGGTTTTAGATGGGGTGTGTATACAAGGAGTTGGGAATCTTGGAAACAGGCTTAGAGTTCTGTCTGCTAAGGGTGCTGTCCCATTGCAGTATGGTCGTACAAAGCCTAACATTCTCATGTCTGTTCTTCCATGAAACAGATTTATTGAGCATGGTCTCTGTAATACTGTATGCATGTAAACTCTGCTGAGTTTGTGTCTGAAATCTTTGTGCGTATAAGGCCCAGCTCACTGGAGGGAGGGCTTGTCTTTATATGTATTAATGGTATAGGAGTAAACCTGGCTTGGGACGTGTTTTGTCAGCTATGTGATCAGATTCTTCATAATTCTAGTCTCTTGAGAGGTGCTCCCTCTTTCCAGATTAGAAAGGTCACCTGGGGTCTGTTGGTCTATATACTGGTATCTTAATCTGCACTGGAGGGTAAGCCAGTCCACAAACGTGGCATTTGCAAGGGCCCAAGACAGGACCTTGTACTCCAAGTTGACTGAGCAGTTTCCACTTTATTTACCTTCTTAACCGTGCTTGTTACTGGGCCAGCTGTGTGGACCATTTTGTTTCATTTTATTTTGAGAATTTTTTGACCACACCTGTGGCATGCTGAAATTCCTGGGCCAGGGAGGCTAGGGATTGAACCTGAGCCGCAACAGTGACCCGAACCACAGCAGCGACCCTTGCCACAGCAGTGACAATGCCTGATCCTTAACCCACTAGGGCACCAGAAAACTTGTGGACTGTTTTGAAGCAGTGTGTTTTCCAATCCTTTCTTTTGCCTCTAATCAGTTTTCAGATTTAAGAAACTCCCCACTATACACATGTGTATTCAGACTGGCTGTGTTAAATAATTTTCTTTCTTTAAACTTTATTCCAAGTTTACTAAAAAGTAGAAAGGAAGAAAGAGAGAAGGAGAGAAGGAGAAGAAAGAGGAAGGATAAGGAAGGAGGGAATTATTTGGTTTCATTCTCTTGAAGGTGAGTTCTTTATCTTGCAAAGGACTTTACCACATGGGTTTTCAAAATTTCCCTGCATTGAACTAAGTGTTTCGTTTACAAGAATTGGATTTAGGTGATGACTAGAAGTACATTTCTTTGGATGAGTGAGGTATACAAATAATAAGAAAAGTCATCTTATATAGTCTTGAAAAATACCAAATAATTTTGTTTTGACCTCATTATATAGAGTAAGATGGACAGCTACCACATTAAGGATGAAAGTTATACCCACAATATATTTCTTCCAGGCTCTTGCATTTGGCATCACCTGTAGACCAGACCCAGCATAATTCTGGGAAGGCAGTGGGCTCTCAGAGGAAGTCTTTGCTTTTATTCAATCAATCAAGCATTTCTTCAATGATATTTAATCAGCACTGACTATATGCATAGCCGTTATGCCAAGATCATTAGGATAAATCAGACTTGTCCTTCTCTCAAAGGGGAGAATACATGTGTGCACAAACTAACATATGGGTTGGAAAAGGATATGAGTGTTTAGGAGGTATAGAAAAAGGACTGTGCACACTTTGATGAAGGAGGAATAATTTCTCTGGGGGGGATGAACCGGGAGGGCTTCATAATGGGAAATGACTGTCCTGTATATGAGGGCAAAAAAACAGCATTCCATTGACTTTACCAGTTTGTGGAACACTTGTCATTGAGGCTAGAAAGGGGGGCCTTTAGGGAGGATAACACGTATTGTAGAGAATGTGAAAGGGCAAAGGGAGAGGCCAGTGGAAAGTCAGTAAGGCAAGACATAGAGTGCCTTTAAAGCCAGTGTTCTTTGTCATAATAAGCCATTAGAGGTGGCAGGTCCATGTTCTGGTAAAAGAAGTGTGTTGCTGTGTATACCTGGTATAAAAATTCTCCGTAGACCAGCAGCTGTTGCTCTGATTAGATCCCTAGCCTGGGAACCTCCTTATGCCCTGGGTGGGGCCCTAAAAAGACAAAACAAAAATAAAAACAAAAAAACAAAAAGAAACACTCAACCATTCTACAGGATGATGCATAATACAGGAGAAATGTTAACCTTGAAACCCAAGATGTTTCTTCTCTTTTTTTCAGTTGATGTATAGTTGACATATAAGTTCTAGGTGTACAGAATAGTGATTCACACATTATAAAGCTTATATTTCACTTATAGTTATTATAAAATATTAGCTGTATTATCCTTGTTATACAATATATTCTCGTAGTTTATTTTATATCTAATAGTTTGTTACCTCTTAACCCCCATCCCTATGTGGCCCATCCCGTTCTCCCCTCCTAAAGTGTTCATTCTTTCCAGCCAGAAATTACTGGCAGCTTTCAGAAGACTTTTGCAATTTTTTCAGCTTCACCCCATAAAAGTTTATAGTACTTAGTATGTGGATTTTAGCCTGGGTCCTCAGTCAAGGTTGAGAGTCCCTCAAGCTCACTGGCCTCAGTAGGAAAGAGCTGCATTGTCTTGGTCTTGCCATTGAAGAAGCAAGATATTACTTTACTGTGTGTATGTGTGTATCTGGCCCCTATGTCTATCTGCTTTTAATTACCTCTTGTAGGCTTTCCAGGTGTGCAGACCAAATTACTAAGATGTTTCTTCTTCCTGTCTGTCCTAATAAAGCCTTTAAACTTGAACAAGGGTCCCATATTATACACTGGAATTGCATGTTCTTCTTTTGCTTACACACATCTGCTTTGCCCAGGGAGCTAACTTTCTCTTAGGAAAGGGAAAGATTGATTTCTGACCACGTAGCTGAGTGCCCTTCTCCTCCAGGGCTGCCTACTCCTGTGTTGTATTATAGGATTACGCCTGTGGATAAGAAAAAGAATTGAGGGTGTGCTAGAATTCCATCCCTGTGAAGCGGCTGGAGAAATGCCAAGAGTCGAAGCTACAGAATTACACTTCTGCAAAGATAGTACATTCACCCAGGAAAATGCATATTTGCTGATCCAGCCTAGACATGAATATTTTAAATCCATTTGGGTTTAGTAGAGCCTGCAAACAGAAAAGATGAGACTTCAGCTTTACCTGTGGCATAGTTCATATTTAGCAACTGGAGCAATTGAGCGTTTTCTCAGTCATTTAAACAGTCAGATATAGTTCTTGGCTTTTAAATTCCCTGGAAGATAGATTTTGCTCTCCTTTTCAGGTGTTAATACAACTGTCTATCTCCCTTAAGCCCTTTAAAATTCACCCGTCCCCAAATGAACCAATAATCCTTCCTAGCCCACAAAACCTCTTTATTCTCTGGCCCTGTAATTGGCATCACCACCCACCAATTTCTTCGGGCTAGAAATCGGAGTGGGCCTTGACTGCCCATCCATCGAACTGGTTATCAAGTCTTGGAGATTTCACTTAACAATGCCTCAATTTGGCTGCTCATCTCCCTGTTCTTTGCTTCTGCTTACACAGTTGCAACCTGACTCCCTTGGCCGTAAGCCCTCATGCAGGACACTCACGCCCCCTTCAAACTGCGTTATCCCCAGAATGATTTTCTTCCTTAAAAGCAATATGACTGTTTAATCATGTAGCTACCCATTGGTTCCTGCCACCTCTTGGAGAATGTCCAAAGTCCTTAGTGTCACCTGACCCCCAAGATGATTCAGCAGAATGTTTTCCAGCTACTGCCTCTGAGGCTGCGGACACTCACCCCCCAAACCCCGCTCATTCATGCATGTCTCTGGGCCTCTGCGTGAACCCATCCTGAAGGTTACGTTCCATCAAAACTCTTTCTATGACGCTCCAAGTCAATTCAAGTGACATTTCCTCTCTCTGCCACATTACCTTGCTCATCCCTTTCGTCAGCTCAAACTTGTGCTCTATAAATTATCTGCTTTCAGATTTCAGCACTCCGCCATCAACTCCTTCCAGCCCCCACTGGAAGATACAAATGAAGATCATTCGTTTGTATCTTCCTTGCTTAGACTTATGCTTGGAACAAAGTCTTTGCTCAATGAATGTTTCTTGGAGTAAAAGAATTTCAAATTTCTTAAAGGCTCGGTCCGTATATTAACTGTCTTCCTTTCCCTTTCCTGGTAACTGGTGTTCCTTTTCTCATGCAGTATTATGTGGTTAAATTTAGTTTTGAAACATAATTTTAGACTGGCTTCCAGCCCCTCATTTTCATGCGATTGAAGTACTAATTTCTCTTATAAAACACTAATGGTAATAGTGCATGTTTGCATGCACACTGCATGCTGTGCTGGTAACATTATCTGTTCCTACACAAGGCAACACAACAAGGAGGCAGAGGCAAGCAGTTCCCTTTCTGTTAGAGATGACAGGACTCAAGCTCAGGATGTTTCTATGTTATCACACTAGCCTGTGATTTTTCTACTACAGACTGTGATTGTTGCTACTATATCACACTGCCTCTAAGTGTTTTTTTTTTTTTTTTACAGTAAGTGTAAACAGACTGCGGAAATCTGATATCAAATTTCTAGTTTCTAACTCTTGCAAAAAGGGATTTCTGCTTTAAAGATTTTAGGCCTTTCTAGTTTAGATGTTGTTTTTCTTTGGCTATATTATACTTGAAGTGCGTGGCACTTAAAGCAAGTTTTTAGATTTGCATTTAAGAATCATATATGAAACTACTAAATGTACTCACTGTGCAAAGCCACTTTGCTCATCAAAGGAAATGTACTATCCATTTTTTTTTTCTTAATGGATTTTATTTCAATTATAGGTGTACATAAATCATCACAAGTCAATTTTACAGATTTTGTATCCCAAATCCCCAGTGCATCCCCCCACCCCCCGTTTTCTCTGAGATTTTGGTGCTTAGAATTTGCTGACTTTAGAACTTCCTTGGGATTTTTTTTTTGTTGTCAGGCTAGTCTTTCCACAGATGATATTCTAATTCTCATGGTTGTTGTGGTGTCATCATTTTGTTTTGTTACCTTGTTATTGTCTTACAGAGAAAACTCCTGTACCCATTTTGAGTCTGCTTTGATTGGGAGAAATATATTCTCCAGTGTCAGGCGCCGTTGGCATCTTTTAACAGCCATCGTTTGCCTTTTCGCCACAATAAGTAAGGGTAGCTAGCTCTCTAACTCTCAAATCTAATCTAAAACTCCTTTCCCCCCTTTTCATGTTTCCTTTTGTTCTAATAAATCTTTTGGAAAGATTTCCTTATTGTACGTGTCAGCCAAAATGAGTTTCTTATTCTAGTTATTAAACTAGAGGGAACTGAGACCAGAGCACTTATCAGTCTTTCCATGTTTTATTTAATTTTCTAGGGAAAAAAAAGGTCCACATAAGAAGTTCAGATGTTATCAAAATGTCAAATACCCACTTTGACAGGAAGTAGCCTTGTCCTTTAGTGTCCTGTTCTAGCTCTTCCTTCAATGGAGAGAATAATGTAGAAGATTAAATTGGGCATACTTTTATTTCCTTAGTAAGGAAATAAATGTTTCCACTGTGATTCCACAAATTGTGGAGAAGAATGTCTTTGGACTGGAGCTTTTGTATTGTATTATAACTTTTGGTTTGGATGAAAGTTATAAACCTATTTGAAAGACAGTAATAATAGCTGATATTGGTATAGCATTTCAGTATATTCTTCCTTTAATGCCATCACTTGAATTGCTTTTGAACTAATAGATAAAATGTGGCTTCCTATTATAATTTTTATTGTACATATATTTTACTGTGATATTGAGCAGTATTTAATGTATTTAAGGTCTATTTAAATTTCCTTTCCTGGATATTACTTGTACGTATTCATTGCCTTTTATTAATTAAATTGTTGGCTTTCTCTTTTTGACACCTATGAGCTCTTTTTATAATAATAAAGTGTACACTTTATTGGTGATGTGAATTGTATGCTTTCCCCAACTTTGGTAGGGTTTAAAATTACAATTTTTGTACAGATGAATTAATCAGTTATCTTCTTATAATTTCTATGTTTAGTATTGCACAAACATAGAGGTGTTTTCTATTCTGAAATCATTTTTTAAAAGTACATCCTATGTGTTCTACCATAGTTTGAGTTTATATATTAAACTTTTTCACTTCTATTAAGTTCCGTGATTTGATATATTGAGTATGATGTAGGAAATCAAAATTTTTATCTCTAGATTCCCATCCGTTTTTCTGACAATATTAATCAGTAATTTTTCATGCTGATTTGAAATGTCTATTTATGATATTCTCTATTTCCTTGTGTAATTCTTCTGTGTTTTGACTTGTTGTCCTATTACATTTATCTGTCTTTTTTCTTCATATGTTAGTTCCACAGTTTTAATTATAGAAGTATTATGATATGTGTTAAAACTCTCATTTCATTCTACTTTTCCCCCCAAATTTTACTTGGATAATCATACTTATTTGGAAGTCCACAGGAACTTAAAAATCAGGTTATCTAGTGGAAAAAAGCCTTGATGGCATTCTTAATGGAATCTCCTGCGGGAAAAATGATATTTTCATAATGTTGAAAATTCATATCTAAAAATTTGCTATGCGTTTCTGTCATTTATGTCTTTTTGGGGAATTCTCAATAAATCTCTTGCACATTTCTGGTTTATTTGATTCCTAGTATTTTCATGTTTGTAGGTGCTATATACAATGGATTTTTTTTCTTCCACTGTTTTGTTTTCCTAATTAAATCATGTTTGTTTATTTGAAGGTGTTGATTCCTATGTTTTACTATTTTTGTAACCAGCCAGTTTGTTGAGTTTCTACTATTCTTTGTAATAATTTTGCAGTTGTTTTGGGGAGGGCTTTCAGGTTAAAAAATACTGTTGTCCTCAAGTAATAAATATTTTTCTTTCTTGTTTCCAGTTTTCACAGCTCTTACTTTTTGTCCTTAGTCTTTTTCCATTTCTTTGGTTAGTGTTATAAATACTATAAAAATGGTGATGACAAAGAATATCCTTCTTGCTCCTGACCTTAATGAGAATTAGTTCAGTGTTTTTCTAATAAGTATTTTTCCGATTCTCAGTTTGAGAAATATTTTATTATAAAGATATATTGTCATAGATTCCTATTTTAATAAGCAATTTTATCAGTTCTTTTCATCATCTATTAAGTAACTGTATTTCTTATTGAATCAATTAATGTAATAGATTCTTTGATATATTTTATAATATTCAACTATCCTTGCATTCTTTCAGTGACAATTATTTGGCCATGTTGATGGATTTTACTTGTTAATGTTTTAGCCAACATTTTTTTTTTAGATTTTTCCTTGCTAAAGTTTTATTTAGAATTGTCATGCTCTTCTTTTTGTAATAATCTTTTATTTATTTATTTATTGGCCACCCTGTGGCATATGGAGTTCCTGGGCCAGGGATCAGGTCCAGATTCAGATCTGAGCCACAGTTATAACCTGCAGCGCAGCTGCAGCAATGTTGAATACTTTAACCCACGGCACCAGGCCAGAGATTGAACCTGTATCCTGGCACTGCAGAAATGCCAATGATCTCTTTGTGCCATAGTGGGAACTGCCTTATTTTCTTTTGTTGTGTTTGTGTATTATTGGATTTTTGGTGGGGGAACAGGGAACCACACATCCATATTTGTGCCAATTATACTGTGGTCTCATTGGGTTTAGAATTTGTGCCAGATTTTAATAAATTACAGAGTTCCCTTCATGGCTCAGTGGTTAACGAATCTGACTAGGAACCAAGAGGTTGCGGGTTCGATCCCTGGCATTGCTCAGCTGGTTAAGAATCGGGTGTTGCCATGAGCTGTGGTGTAGGTTGCAGATATGGCTTGGATCTGGCGTTGCTATGGCTGTGGCATAGGCCATCAGCTGTAGCTCTGATTGGACCCCTAGCCTGGAAACTTCCATATGTCCACCACTGGGGCCTGAAAAAAAAAGCAAAAAAAAAAAAAGGGAAGGCTATGCTTGCAAATGATGATTCATCCCCAGGAACTTGTCTTGGACACATTGCTCCATGTAGCATTGTTACTGAGTCCAGGCTCATACCATTCGCCTCACAACAGGCTAATACATGGAGAGATAAGGTGAATTGTGACTTTCTTCTGAAAGCCAGCAAACCTAGGAGGATTGATGTCCCAAAGAACCATCTCACCCAACTTCAAAATCAGACTTCTTTCAGGAGGGTTGTGGCTGATGTTTGCAAACTTCTTGGTGCAGGAATCCTTTGTTCTTGCGGCTGTCCATGTAGGCCCTCTGCTCATAATGTTCCTGTAAGTCTCCAACAAGACAATTGTTATTTTTCTGCCCTGCAACTTTTCGTCTCTGTATGAACGGAAAAGTGCTACACCTTTAAAGGCCAGAGCCTTGAGAATGGGCTGTCATATATTTCAGGCTATAGGCAACATTCTTTTACAAAGGTGCAGAGTCAGCATGACTAAGCGTAGGCAATGTGTGCACAAGGGTTCCAACTGAAGGAATAGATCAAATAAGGGATCAAGTTTGTTCTTTGCAGTTACAGCATGAGTTTTCATTTAGATCAAAGGACTGATCTTCTAAATGAACTTCGTTCATTTATTCATTCTCCTTCTTTTGTTGAGGTTTGTAAAGGTATGATTTACATGCAATAAAATCCCCCTGTTTAAGAGTATAGTTCAGTGAATTTTGCAAAATGTGTACAGTCATAAAACCCCCACCACAATCAAGATTTAGAACAGTATCTCCCCTTTCCCCACTAAGGCCAATACCCTCTTCCCACTCCAGTCCCCGACGGACACTAATCTGTTTTCTGTTTCCACTGTTTTGCTTTTCCTAGAATATAAGTTTAAGGAAATCATACCATATGTAGCATTTCTTTGAGGGGTGGGGTGGGGTGGGGAATCTGACTTCCCCCACTTAGCATAATGCTTTCGCTGTTAATTTTTTTTTGCATGTGTCAGTAGTTCTATTTTATTGTTGAAATGTTTTTTGTTTTGATTTTGAGGGTTTTTTTGTACATGTAGAAAAAAAATGAAGCAACAGTGTTTAATGTATTCTTTCATAGTAGAAGAACTGAGCAAGTATTATTACCATTAGGATTTTCTATGGAAAATCAGCTAATTTGAACAAGGTGTGAGTTTTTCTGCATTAAATTCATGGATATAAGCAATGCTTTCCAAAGTTTAATTTACAGAAGGTAAATCACATATTATTTTAGATGTTATTGCAAATTCAGTTAAATGGATCATCAAAAATAAAGTTATTTGCTTTGTGGTGACAAGAAAAATGTATATTCTGGTAGAGCACAGTAGCACAGGAAAGACAATGTTTATTAAATTTAAAAATGTATGAAGAAGGAAGAAACGTGCTTGGGCTTGGCTGTGGTGTATGCAGAGTATATTTTTGTCTCTAAAAATGGTATATCCTATCAATCACTATAGAGGCTGTAATGGTCAAAATTACTGTTTGTATGAACATATTCAAATATGTTTATATATGAATAATTAGCTACAGAAGTTACACTACATGATATTTGTTAAACACAGAAAAACCTGTGGCATGGCAGTACATGGTTTCTCTTTTTACGACCATTATCAGTCAGAGTTTTAAAAAGTCTGAGCATTTGAGGAGTTCCCGTCGTGGCATAGCGGAAGTGAATCCGACTAGGAACCATGAGGTTGTGGGTTCAATCCCTGGCCTTGCTTGGTGGGTTAACGATCCGGCATTGCTGTGAGCTGTGGTGTAGGTCACAGACACAGCTTGGATCTGATGTTGCTGTGGCTGTGACGTAGGCCGGCAGCAACAGATCCGATTCAGCTCCTAGCCTGGGAACCTCCATATGCCCCAGGAGTGGCCCTAAAAAAAAAAAATGTCTGAGCATTTGAATGAAGGCTTTGTAAGCAATCTAAGTATTTGACAGTTATTAGTCTTTTCTGAATGACCCTTTTATATTTTCTTTCCATTTTGTTTGAAATCACCTGGAAATATTTAATCGAAGTATTTAATAAACCGAGTACCAAAAATTTGACTTTAGTGGCCAGCAAGTATTGTAACAAAACTTAAAGGCAGGAATACATTGAAATGTATCCCTAGATAAGCAAGGGGAAAAATTAAACAGTAACAGCTCAAACTGTGTACTAGATTTAATGTTGAAATTTAAGAATTTTCCTTTGGAATATTTAACTTGGAAGACTTTTAATGAAGCTTCTATTTTTAATTAGATAAGTGTGTATTCAGTATTCAGTCAATGTAATTGAAAAGATCTTTGATTTTGCAGCACCCACATTTGGCAAAACACTAAAAAGTATCATAGAGACACTTTTTATGACAAATTTTGTATATTATAGAAATTTTTGAAGGTAAATACTGTGAGTAAAGAAAAATGAGAGGACCAATGAGATATTCAGACTGAAACATTTACACTTTTAAACATAAAACATATAATAAAGATATTCTCAATAGAGCAAAATTTTGGGGAAAGATGGAATTGAGAATATCCTCTGTTGAGCAAAATTTATCATGTGCCTACAAGCTGTTTTACCTAGTACAGAGTATTTTTTTCAATTAAATTTTTTTCTATAGCAAACAGTTAATTAAAGATGCCCACGATTTCAAGTTTATTAACCATGAAATGCACCATTGAGGAAAATTACAGGCAATTTTATGAAAAAATATAATAACATATACATAAAAAAGATATTTTTAGAATAATACTGGCAACTTGTAAGTTGAATTTGTGACAAATATGTGCTGATAAAATGAAAAACATCGTGCGTAGGTTATTTTTTTATTTTCTGGTAATATATAGATAATATATTTCACAGAAATAATTTCATGTTTCAAAATAGTTTTGTGAAAAAGAAAGGTCGTAAGTTCACTAACATAGTAAGACCAGTCAAAAATAAAAAAATAAATACTTTGGGGTTCCAATTGTGGCTTAGCAGTAATGAACCTGACTAGTAGCCATGAGGATGTGGGTTCTATCCCTGGCCTTACTCAGTGGGTTAAGGATCTTCCACTGTCATGAGCTGTGGCCTAGGTCACAGATACAGTTCGGATCCCACATTGCTGTGGCTGTGGCCTAGGCCAGCAGCTGCAGCTCCAATTCGACCCCTAGCCTGGGACCTTCCTAAAAAGCAAAATAAATACTTCAAAAATTATATAATTTTAGGAATTCCTGTTGTGGCTCAGGGGGTTAAGAACCTGATATGGTGTCTGTGAGGATACGGGTTCAATCCCTGGCCTTGCTCAGTGGGTTAAGGATGTGGCATTGCCACAAGCTGCAGTGGAGGTTATAGATGTGGCTCAGATCCGGTGTTGCTATGGCTGTGGTATAGGCCCCAGCTGCAGCTCCAATTAGACCCCTAGCCTGGGAACTTCCTCATGCCACAGGTACAAAGAAAAAAAAAAAAAAAGAGAAGGAAAAAAATGATATAATTTTGTTCTTCGATACCTATTTTCACTTTCATAAGAGTCCCTAGGTCATCCTATGTTATGCTTACCACTTAACAAGATTTTCACAGCTCTTTAAAATGGGCTTTTTTCACCTGCCTCAGGTCTCCAAGTACAAATTTCTTTAAATTAGACTTTTAATATAATTTACTTTGAAATTATCTTCTGAGATAGAGTGATGAAATTAGGGAAAGTTTGATCCACAAATTTTAATTGTTAATATAAATATTAAAATATCTATTCATGGGTTTATGTAATACCTTGTTTACTACCTCTTTAATTTTGATATACCAGGTACCTTGAATGGAAGTGACTTGGGTCTCTACTGTGATTGCTCCTAAATATTTTCCTTGTCCTTATTTTAGAGACAAGGAGACAGAGGACCCTAGAGGGCCTCAGTATTTTGTCTCAAAGCTAGTACATGAGAGAGCTGGGCTCTTTCATCCTGTAATTGCAAAACTTGGGTTCTTCCTTCAACTTTGTTCATTTTACTTTGAATAAAGAAGCAAGGAGAATTGACATTTAATGAGTAACCATGAACCCACTGTTCTGGTTGGTATTTTTACTTATGTTAGTTTATTTAATCTCTGCCATACTGCACAGTAGATGTTTTTATTCCTACTTTGTGGATAGGGAAATTGAAGCCAGGAAAGGTTGAATAAATTGTCAAAAGTCACACACTTTATAAACAGTGAAGCTGTAATTTATACATCTCGTTTTGACTACAGCAGTTTCTGTTTAATAAAAAGACAAAAAAAATTGGAGCTAAGCTATAAGGCATTCAATTTTTATGATCAAGATCTTTATGGTCATGGTTGACCTCACTTTGAGACATAAGCTATTCTTTAATGTTGCTTTTTAAGAACACACCATTTGGGAATTCAGCTCAGATAGTTGCAAAGTAGCAATGGTTTATAAACAATTTTTAGCAGATTATCCAGGAATTTACTTTCCTTGTTCAACTAAACACCAAAAATGATTCTTCTTCTCTCAGGGCTTGTGGCCTTTGGTGTTGGAGATCACCTGAGTTCCACAGGTCTAGATTTATCTATAGAACGATGTCATACTAACTTAAATTTAAAGGTGCTTCTGGCCAATCAATGGTTGCTTAGGAGTGAGAGGTGGATGGAGAGGGTGGGATTACAAAGGAGCATGAGGAAGCGTTTGAGGGTTGATGGATAAGATCCCTGTCTTGATTGTGGCGATGGGTTTTGGGTGCATACATACGTGCTACTTATTGTAGGTGAATTGTACCCACATGCCTTCCTGGGTGGTAGAAGGAATGGTAGAATCATAGCCATGACATTAGGAGTGACACATACTCTGCATTCAATCTTCTCAGTCTCTCAACCTCTTGATGAGCAGCCTTTCTGGTGTATTATTAATTGTACTGACCCAAATTATTGAGTGGATGAGACTTGAGAAACAAGTGAAATCGACAATGAAGATGGTGAAATTGACTGTACAAAATTATTATTTTAATAGTCAAATCATATTAGAGTTAATGTTGTTTCATCAGTCATGCAGATATGTTTGCTTTAGGAGTTATCTACTGACCATTATAGCTTACAAGTTTGCGGGCTGGTGGGGCTCCATCTGATCCACGATCTAGGTAGGGCTTAGCTGGGTTGTTCTGGGATCTTGATAAAGCTCTTGCAAGCATATGCAAAGTTTCTGCAGGCTCTGCTCCTGTCTAAGTTAGACTGGGAAAGCTGACCTGGGGGCATTTCTGCTCCATGTCTCTTGTCATATATTGCTATGAGCATGATTCTTTGATGATGGCTAAGGTACCACAAAGCCAGCCCAATAATCGGCTTTTTAAATACTTTTCTTGTCATGTTTGTCAACATCTCACTAGTTAAACCAAGTCATCTGGACAAACATACATGTGGGAATAATGCCCCTTCCCCAGTGAGTGGGCACAGAAAGTTATATGCCAAAGGAGGATCAGAGTCAGTAACAAAGAGGTGTCTCACTTGCCTTATTAATACTGTCTGTTGGAAGGGGGCATGTTCCCAAAATGAGAAGTGTATTCTTGAAAGCAAATTAGCCATGTTTATTTCCTTTGTAGAAGGACAGTCTGATATCTTTAAATGACTTTTTGATTTCCTTATGTGCTGTTAAAATTTACAAAATGAGTACCATAGACAGAAAATCTTTGATGCTACTTGTGAGATTTATTAAAATATTACAACAAGAAAGGTGAGAAACTGCACATACAAAAAATACCCTTTTGCATAATGTTTTGCACAAGTCAGCTTACTTCTACTAGGATGGAAGTTACATAGGATGGCAATCATCTCTATTCTGTTGATGATGTGTGCCTTGCTCCTAGCACAGTTCATCGTGCATAGTTAGAACTTCAAATATGTGTTGAATGAATGACGTTCCAAAATACAAAAAAATTGCCTGCCCCATTTAAAGTTTTTGGGAAGATAAAGACTTTACTAGTTACATGGAGCCAAATTTGGTTAAATTATCTTGCTAGAATTCGATCATACAACAAACACCTTGGTAGGCTTGGGAATACCATGAAAACCAATTTGAAAGTCAAGTCAAAGATAGTGCTGACGTTTAAGCTGTATACTGAACTGAAAAGCAACAGAGATATTTAAAATCGTTAAAACAAATTTAGGTCCTCTGTAGTTTCCCCACAGTGCTTGTGTAACAAAGTCACCAATGTGTGCTGTTTGACACCAGGTGACAAGACCATTCTTAGTAGTACACAGGGCTTGAACCTCTGCTTATAGCAGCTCAGCTGTGGTGCTGGAATATGAGCCATAAATGACCAGAGATATTATATCCAATCTCCTTCATTTACTGGATATTGTGTTGTATGTGTGTAATACTTCCTAATTTTCTCTGTTACAAGTGTCTTTTCCATTTTTCTTCAGATACACAGAAGTAGGCATGGCAGCAATTTTATCCCACTGCTACATATGAAGAGATTGTGTATTAATTGTGGCATTGATGAAATTCATCCACCTTATTTAACTTTCACCAATATCACATGTACTCATTCGTCTGTGTATGTCTCTGTGTGTGTGTTTAGTTCTGTGTAATTTAATCACTCATGTAGATTTGTAGAACAACTACTGCAGTCAAGATACAGGAATGATTTCATCACAAAGATAACCTATTTACTGCAATCTCTTTATTGTCACAACCACCTTTCTCTCTATGCCCACGCAAATGCAAATCCATTCCCTGTTTCTATCATTTTGTCATTTCAAGAACATTATGTAGGAGTTTCCATCTTGGCGCAGCGGAAACGAATCCGACTAGGAACCATGAGGTTGCGGGTTCAATCCCTGGCCTCGCTCAGTGGGTTAACCACCTGGCGTTGCCGTGAGCTGTGGTGTAGGTTGTAGACGGGGCTCGGATCCCGTGTTGCTGTGGCTGTGGCGAAGGCCGGCGGCTACAGCTCCGATTAGACCCCTAGCCTGGGAACCTCCATATGCTGCGGGCGCAGCCCTGAAAAGACAAAACAAAAAACAAAAACAAAAAAGAACATTATGTAAATAAAATAATGCAGGTACTTTTTGAGATTGAGTTTTTTGCTTAGCATATGTCCCTGAGAATCCATCCAAGTTGACGCACATAATATTAATAGTTCATTACTTTTTTGTTACTGAGCAGTATTCCATGTATTTGTTTTTGAGCTCCAGTTTACTCATCTGTAACTTGTATGGAATGGGGTCTCAGGACTTGCAGCCGTAAAGTGCTAAGATGATTTGTCTGAACAAATGGTTTGAGAAAAAATGCTGAAACACTCCCAAAGTCCACAGACATACAAGGTATCAGCCTTAGAAAGACAGTATCTGCTTCCTTGGGTATTTAAGTGTAATCCCAGTCATGTAACAATTATTTTCAAGTATGAAAGCTAAAGAGTGACAGCTTTCACTGAGTGTTTAAAGGAGGTACTTAATTAACAAGTTTCCTCAGAAAAACTTGTGGAGATGCTGAGTTCCCATCTCATATAAAAAGCATTTAAAAATGTAATTATGAGTTCAAAAGCTTATTTGTTGAAGGGATTGTCTCAGGGCTGGCTTTTTTCTTTTTTTGATTTTTTTAATTTTTGCTTTTTAGAGCCGTACCTGCGGCATATGGAAGTTCCTGGGCTAAGGGTCAAATCAGAGCTGTAGCTGCTGGCCTGCACCACAGCTCACAGCAATTCTGGATCCTTTTTTTTTTTTTTTACTTTATTTATTTTTTATAATTTATTTTTTATTTTTATTTTTTGCATTATAGCTGGTTTACAGATTTCTGTCAGATTTTCCAACTGCACGAGGTCAGGAATTGAATCTGCATACTCAGGGTTTCCAGTCGGGTTCATAACCCACTGAGCCACACGGGGACTCCCAGGTCTGGCTTTTAACCTGTCCCTCAGGGGCCTGGCACTTACCTGACCTTCATTATCCACCCCCTCCTCAACCCTCCCGCAACTAGAGCAACTCTGGGATCCTCTATTTTACACGTTGAGCTTTGCATCAGCTTTCTTTTGAAGAATGATTTATGTAGCTGAAAAGAAATTTTGAGAACATCAGAACTGTCACCTAAACATTATGTAATTGTAACTGGTTCACTCCATTTACCACCCTGCCCCCCACCCCAGTCTTACTGCCTGTTCAAATTCATTGTTACCGGGCCAGTCCTTTACTCCTGCTTGGGTGAAATCTAGGTCAAGTCCTGTGATGTTTGGGGTTAATGCTGGGTAATGCAAAGATCTTGCCGTTGCTGTAGCTTTGGTTAAAGAGTCCAATGTGATGTAATAGTCACAATATCCGTCTTCCTCGGCGATGACAGTTTTTTCCCTCCCTCAGCAGAGGGAGCCTGTCCCTCTGAGGCTGTCTCAGGCTCTTCCAGGGTTGAACCTGGAGAGGAGAGATATGGGGCAGAAAAGGTCTTAGTTGACAGATACTATTGTAAGCCGTCATTGGCATTTTGGAACAAAGCTGAGGTTCCTTTGGTATGTGCTGCTCCAGCCAAGCAGTAGAAGCCTCTGTGACTGGTGGCTGCCCTGTTCTGATTGTTTGGTGGCTATGCCATCTAATTGTTAAATCTCTGGAATATGGCATGTGCTTTGGGGGCAGATCTTTCTAATATGATATGTGCTTTTTGGGATTCTTAAAACCTCCCCCCCTCAACACACAGAGCGTCCAAGGACATTTATCACTTGTTGTTTGGGTGATTACATTCATCTCTAATTTATGATTTTTTCCTCATGGCCAAGACATCCAGTGCACACCTCCAGCTTCTTCTGAGGGGGTCGTTTCAGCCCTATAGGGGTCCCTCATGTAACGGACCTTGGACAGCCAAGGTTTCTCTCGTGGACCTGGGTTACATGGAATCCATAGGGAGCTCCTTCACGTTCTCTGCAGGTCATGTTCAATACCACAGTCTGCTTTCACTGTGCCAGCAGAGCAGCTGACTGGCCACCATTGCTTGTTTTTCAAATTGGCTTCCCCAGATTTCCAGAGGACACTCTTTGACTGTGGTATGGAAGGCCCATTTCCTGTGTTAGAGGTGAAAGCCAAGGCTTTTCTATCACTCGAAACCACCACCCACACTTTCATAACCTCAGTGTGGGTGAAGGGTTAAGAGTGTGCAAAATGGATTTTTGTTGACCTCATTTAAAAATCTTGCCTATAGTCTCTCAGCTCTTTTTGTAACATGGGGACATTAACACCTAATATTTTAGGATGTCAGCAGAAATGGAAAAGAAATAGATAGAACTCATTATCCTGTTATACAACAAAGCTACCTAGCACATACTTGTTCTCCAATAAATGGATAGCTCTGGCTCAGATGGATCTTATGGAGCCTATTGAGGATCAGTAGATATTTTCCTGATGACTGAACGATTGTATATACATACCTTTGGCTTTCTTGCCATAGAATTTCAACATTCATTTTTTTTGTTTTATGTAATATGGATGAAAGCATACAGAAATGCTTTCATCCGTGGAGGAGATTCATATCCATGTGTTACAACTTCATCTCCAATATTCGTTCCTTATATCACTTCATGTTAATATTTTATTCTATCATTTTTGTGGCATTTATTTATTTAGGCCTTTAAAAAATTAAAGTATAGCTAACTGTTGTGCCAATTTCTGCTGTACAACAGTGACCCAGTCATACATACGTGTACATTCTTATTCGTATACTATCTTCCACCATGGACTGTCCCAAGAAATTGGTTAGAGTTCCCTGTGCTCTTCAGTAAGAACTCATTGCTTATCCGTTGTAAATGTTAATAGTTTGCATCTGCTAACCCCAAACTGCCAGTCCCTCCCACTGTGATATCTTTATAAATGACATCATTCTCATTTCACAGACATGGATATTGCAGAAAAGTGATTCTGATCCTAAAGTTCATCTTCTGTTTTCTTAACATCCTGTTTCTTTGTTTGCCTTCTTTAACAGTTCCTCAAACTCCATCTCCATCACATATGCTCACAAAGATACACACATGCCTGGACACACACACACAAACACCCATAATTTAGCATCACTTCAATTAAATGTTAATTGCTCCCAAAGTGTAGTATCTTATGTAATACAGTAATTTCTCAGGCTTATAGAAGTAAGCGTTTTCCAGTATCAGAGAGTGAGCTGGGGAAGAGATTTGGGGAATATTGCAAAATAGTTGTGTTATTTTCCCATGCACAGGCCTAAGGATGCTCAAAGTGGAATGTTCAGGCTCTTTAAGCAAGTGTAGGAGTCCTCATGGCATGCGCTGAAGGAAAGATACTATTCCTAGCCACGTGACCTCTTAATTAGCTTACTTGTTCTAGTTTTCTCACTTATTGGTTTTTATAGATTATGTAGATTTTTGTCAGCTGTAGGAAAACTTTCCTTTTTGGAACAATTCATCAAATAAATAAACTAAGTTTTAAGGAAACTAGTGTCTTTGCCTTTTCAGAGACTTCCTCCCTGGCCTAGAGTTTTCTGAGTTAAGTTAGGTTATTTGGAGGATGTAGCTCATACCTTTTGCTCCTCTTCACTTATTTCTTTGTATCTGTGTATTTTGCAGTGTCTAGGGGGGTAAAAACTAAGATTTAGGGAAAAATGAATGATCACCAATGGCAACATATTTTTCAAGTTGTCTTTTGTTGAGGGTTGATGCCAATGCTAGGGGTACACAGCTTTCCTTCAGTTCTTCTTCACTTTTCACATAGCTATCCGGTAGCTTGAATCTGTAAATAAATGAGCCTACCAGGAGTAAGATGCTGTGAATGACAAGTCTCCTCTGATCACCAAATTCACTCGAATGATTGCATGTACATTTTATTTATTTATTTATTTATTTATTTTTTGCATGTGTACTTTTAAATTAGTGTCTGGCACTTTTTGAAGTGAGCGGGGAAACCCACTAATTGCTTCCATTGCTGAGTTTACAGAAAAAACGAGAACTGTTTCATTAACCCGAGTGAGACATGGCTCTGGATGGCCTCTTGTAGCCTGGGAGGCTGAGACCCGTTTTGGAATCTAGAAGAGGTCACAGGTGACTTTGCTGTGTTGGTGTGTTGGTACGGTTAGCTGACTGAGTCTTCTCTGCTCACTCCCTGGTGAAGGATCTTCATTCTGAAGGAGGACAAGAACTTGACAGCGTTTGCACTCAAAGTGTGACAGTGGAGTAATCTCATCTGAGCACAGCAGCCCCCTTTCTCAGTCATGTAGGAGGGAGTAGGAAAGGCTTTGAACTTTGTAGACAGTTGCTGTCTATCAAAGGGGTTTCTAGATAAAAAGCTTTTTCCTTTTGTCCTAGTGTTCGTTACATCGTAGTACTGGGAATGCTTTTGAATACTTACCTGGGTTTGACAAGTTGCAAAAAAGAAGTGCTATAGTAAATCATGCTTCCTCCTTTTTTTTGTTTTTTCCCGGCTGCACTCATGGCTTGTGGAAGTTCCTGGGACAGAGATCAAACACACACCGCAGCTGCAGCCTGTGCCACAGCTGCAGAAACACCAGATCCCTAACCCATTGCACCACAGTGGTAACTCCAGTCATGCCACTTCTTAGTATCTAGATTATTTTAACAAAAGTTTTATTCAGAACTATGGCTCAGAGTTCCTGTTGTGGCTCAGTGGTTAACGAGTCTGACTAGGAACCATGAGGTTGCGGGTTCGATCCCTGGCCTCGCTCAGTGGATTAAGGATCCGGCGTTGCCATGAGCTGTGGTGTAGGTTGCATACGCGGCTCGGATCCCGCATGGCTGTGGCTCTGGCGAAGGCCGGCGGCTACAGCTCCTGTTAGACCCCTAGCCTGGGAACCTCCATATGCTGCCGGGTGCGGCCCTAGAAATGGCAAAAAAGGCAAAAAAAAAAAAAAACTATGGCTCAAAGAAAGAGGTAGGCCTTGCTTACACTGGTGTTACTTTATTATTTTTTACTTCTGTGCTTATCTCCCACACAAGAATACAAACTGCTTTAAGACAGTATTGTCTTTTTATGATTTTCTCTCTGCTGCCTTGCAGAATGTCAAAAACATGGTAGATTAAAAAAAATAATTATTAAAAGTTTTGAAGCTGATCTGCATGAAATGGGAATTATAGAGAGAGTGTTTTTCTGTTCGACTTCTGGAGGTTTTTCAAAATTATTTTTGACCACTTATATTCAGGCATGATTAGCATCACTGTTGTCATTATCACTATTACTCTCCCACTTATTGGTCTATTATTAAGTACCAGTCTCTCTGCTAAGCGTGTTTTACACATAAGCTCATTACTCCACACAGCAACCTTAGCTGGTATTGCACACATTTTCATTTTACAAATGAAGAAACAGAAGTTCGGACGAGTCACGCAATTTGCCCAGGCAGCACAGCTGAAAAACTTGCAGTAAGTCTTCAAACTCAGGTCAGCTTTATTTCAAGCCTGAGCCACCATGTGGTTGTGGAAGTTCCCCCACCCCACCTATGCAAATCTTCTTCATTTAAATATGTATTGATTATTCACAATGTGCCAGACTGTGTGTGAAAGTTTGTACTTGCCCAAGTGTGGAAAGCAGGAAATAGTTCAATCCATCAAACCACTTTATTTTTTCTTTTTAATTAAAACTGTGAGGTAGATCTGTTGTGTCTATGGCACACTTAGCTTCTCATTTTTCAGTTCTTTGCTCAATTTGTAAATGTTGCAGAGAGATAAAGGACTTAGAGAAGAGGGAGCAGGGGAGAAAGGCACCAACTCTGTGTGGACACATATATATCACAGCAGAAGAACACTCTGAGGTGTTAAAGTAAGCTGTTCACCATGTATGATTCATGAGAAAACGATTGAACGTTTAGACCAATATTTAAATAAATTCACATAAGATAAAAGGAGTTGTATATATGACGACGATTCTCTTGATCACTGCATATTCTTCACATTGCAGTTCATCCTCAAAGAAAATAATTCTCTTTCCTTCTCCAAGACCTAAGGGTGCATGAATTCTCTGAAACTGTGAGGTTTGGCATCTAAAAGTTCCCAAGGTGATGTCGATTGGTCTTTGGTCGGATTCAGTATCTAGCACCTGGGTGTTAGGCTCACAGTCCTGTTTTCCCTTCCGTCACAACAGTGATGCCACTGCACCTCTTTCCCCTCAACATCCCTGCAACGCCCCCATCTCCCACGTCCTCACATCACCTCATTGTCTTTTCTGTGGCTGAGAAAAGGAGAAGAAAAAGATTAAGGACAAGTACCCTGAGGCAAGTAGTGTTTCCTACTTACTGTTTCAGAGCTCCCTTCCAGGCTGTGCATCTGCATGACAGATTTCTTCCCCAGCTCAGTCCTGTTCTACATCTTTACCTGTGACCTTGGAACTAGGTCTTAGAAAGCAACTGATTTGTTTGTTTGTTTGTTTGTTTTTTCCGTATCTGCAGCTTGTGGAAATTCCTAGGCCAGGGATTGAACCTGTGCCATAGCCATGACCTGGGCCACAGCAGTGACAATGCCAGATCCTTAACCCGCTAGGCCACCAGGGAATTCCCAACTGTATCTTAAGGGTTTTTGTTTGTTTGTTTGTTTTCAAATACATTTGAACAGAATAACTTTTTAAAAAACAAATACGGTGACTTCCTAAAAAAATAAATAAATAAAAAGCTATTGAAAATGTCTCCGAAGGGTTCTATAAATATTAAGAATTAAGTTTCTGGAGCTTCCATCATGGCTCAGCGGTAACGAACTCGACTAGTATCCATGAGGACGCAAGTTCAATCCCTGGCCTTGCTCAGTGGGTTATGGATCCGGTGTTGCTGTGGCTGTGTCTGTGGCGTAGGCCGGCAGCTATTGCTCCAAATTTGACCCCAGCCTGGGAATTTCCATATGCCATGAGTATGGCCCTAAAAAGAAAAGAAAGAAAGAAAGAAAGAAAGAATTAAGTTTCTACAGTTCTTTTGGCAAGGTCATAAATCTTAGTACTCCCTCTACTTTTAGGGAAATGGAAAAATATCTTGGGGGAGGTCAAGCAAACCCGTCAATAGTCAAGAATTTACTTTAAAAGCTCTAATTTGGACCTTCTTCAGATTTTTAAGGAATATTGATTTTTCTGTGTTCTCAATCTTAAGAACCAAATCCAGGAGTTCCCTTCGTGGCTCAGTGGTTAACGAATCCGACTAAGAACCATGAGGTTGCGGGTTCGATCCCTGGCCTTGCTCAGTGGGTTAAGGATCCGGTGTTGCCGTGAGCTGTGGTGTAGTCGCAGACGCGGCTCGGATCCCGCGTTGCTGTGGCTGTGGCGAAGGCCGGCAGCTACAGCTCCTGTTAGACCCCTAGCCTGGGAACCTCCATATGCCACGGGTGCGGCCCTAGATAAGGCAAAAAGACAAAAACAAACAAAAACAAAACCCAAATCCAAACTGAATTTTCATGTTTTTGTGGGTGTATTTTCCCGTTGTGTTTTAAAGCATGTTCCTTATTCAATTCACCTGACATCTACTACATGTTTTAGGATGTAATTAATGAAGATACTCACTGTCCTCAAGGAGGCAACATCCAGCGTAGGCGATGGATGTATGTAGGTGTTATTTCCAACAATAAAGTCCAGAGACTGTTCTAACGGAGAAATGTGTAACATTTGAGTTATTGTGACTTCTATATAGTAATAATTTTACTCATTTTTTTTGAGAAAAGGAATTTTTGAGTCTATCTATGTTTGTTTTGCTTCTGTTCAGTGTAATGAATTGCAAAGGAAAGAAATATGCCAGTGTACCCCTTTGAATTAGACACCAATCATTTCATGTTTTATTTTGTAGAATCTGACCAATTAGTCAGAATACGATTCCTTCTTCTCTCCCTTCCCCGCCCCCTCCTACTACTACTTCTTGTTCTTCTTCATGGCAAATCTGGGCTCCTTACCCTACTTGAGTTTTAAAAGACATCATCACACTGGGATTAATACTTTCTGAATACATACTTTTGATAATGGTTTAACTTGTTCTGAATATAGTAATCAAGAAATATTCTGTTCGTTTAGGTTGTTTCCATGTCTTGGTTATTTTATATAGTGCTACAGTGCACCCTGGAGTACGTGTGTCTTTTTGAGTCATGGTTTTCTCTGGATAGATGCCCATGATTGGGATTGCTGGATCAAATGGTAATTCTGTTTTGAGTTTTCTGAGGAATCTCCATACTGTTTTCCACAGTGGTTGCACCAATTTACATTTCCATCAAAAGTGTAATAGGATTCCCTTTTCTCCACACCCTCTCCAGCATTAATTGTTTGTAGGAACTTTTTGATGATGGCCGTTACGGCCAGTGTAAGGTGGTACCTCATAGTGGTTTTGATTTGCATTTCTCTAATAATTAGTGATGGTGAACACCTTTTCATGTGTTTTTTGGCCATCTGTATGTCTTCTTTGGAGAACTGTGTGTTTAAATCTTCTGCCCATGTCCATTGACAGAGAAATGGATAAAGAAGATGTGGTACATACACACAACGGAATATTACTCAGCCATAAAAGGAAAGAAATAACGGCATTTACAGCAACATGGATGGACCTAGAAATTATCATGCTAAGTGAAGTTAGTCAGACAGTGAGACACCAACATCTTATGCTATCACTTACATGTGGAATCTAAAAACGGGACACAGTGAACTTCTTTGCAAAATGGATACTGACTCACAGACTTTGAAAAACTTATGGTTTCCAAAGGATACAGATTAGGGGATAAGGGAAAGGTCTGGGGGTTTGGGATGGAAATGCTATAAAATTGGATTGTGATGATCATTGTACAACCATAAATGTAATGAAATTAATTCAGTAATAAAAAAATAAGTCTGTGGCAGAGACTGGCAAAAAAAAAAATGTTCTGTTGACATTAGCTGAAAATAAATGAACCTGAAGTTCATGATTTGAACATGCAGGATAATTGTTTTGTTATTTTATCAGTCATGTTTTCCTGTACTCATTCTCTTATTTTGTATTGGTCAGTAAAATGGCAATGAATATTTTCTGTGACTTTAAATAGCTGAGATGCTCCTTTATGGTAATATTTTCTATAAACTCCAAGAGAGCGTAAAGAGTAATTCTGCCTTACTTTCTAGTATGTTTCTTTTGGAAATATTGTAATATCACCTTTCATCACTTCTAAAATGAAATTTGTTTTGCCACCCTGATTTTTCGGTGGATCATATATTTATCCAATTAAATTTAAAGGTTGATTGTAAATTGGTTCTCCTAATAGTCTCTCTGACATTTCAGGGGCAGGAACGGGGTTCTGTGAGCTATTTATATTTACATTTGAATTCAAGTACAAGTTCCCCATACAGTACTCAGACTTCACCTTAGACAATTTCCTCAACTAATATATTTTCAGCTGCTGTGTGGGCGTTTAGGATCAATTTAGCTACATTAGCTTGTTTAGAAATAATGCTGCCTAAAATGATAAAAATTCAAGTTGTGATGTCAGCACTTCCTCTAGACTTGTTTCCTTTTATTAGGATTTCCTCAGAAAATGTGTGCTGCTGAATTGGGGGTTAAACATTTGTTCATCTTTTGTCCTTTAATATTTCACTCTGGTTTTACTTTCAGGTAGATTCAGAGGTCCTTTTTTTGTAAAACACTGAAAGAACCTGAAAGGTTGTCTTGTTTCAGCTTTTTGAAGATAAGGAAAATGAGGCTTAGGAAGAGAGAGACATTTGTATAAGGTCACAGAGCTAGTTAGAACCCACACTTTTTGTTTATTATTATATCTGTTCTATGGATGAATAAGTGAAATTGAGGGAATAAGTGACTTGGAGACTCTAAAATGGCTTTTCTACACAGACTTATACTCCATGGGAGTTCCATGAGCAATGACTTTTATTTTATAGGAATTCCATGGCAAATGTCTTTTATACATAGACTCATTTAACATGGAATTGACTTTTAAGATAGTAAACATCTCAGAAGTTATGAGCTTTGCTTAAACGACAGCGACTAAAATAACAAGTTTTAGGTATTTTCTTTCAAATGACCATTTTGGAGACATTGTAAAGTTGAGATTAGGTAGAAGCAGAAAATGAAAACATAATGAAGAGTCAATAAGAAATAGAAGATCTATTAAGGTTTAAAAAATATGATTCTGAGTTTTCCAGATTTCCTATAATAGGCAGTGTCTACCTTGGTAGAATTGTCCTCTAGGAATATTCTATGAATTCACTTTCAGTTAGATACAAACATCCTTGATTATTGGTTGAGTTCTAAGCCTTATACAGAACATTTTGCATGTTCCATTGGGAATCACTCTTAGGTCGGAATCTTCTTTTTTGCTCCCTGAAGCAAAATTTACCTTTAATAGCCATCTCTGAAGTGGACACAGAACAGAGAAAGAAAAATCACTTTTTAATTTTAATTTTGGCAAGTTAAAAGTACATTAATCAGTGTTTTGGGACTTGCTTATGGTTCCAGTATCCAAAACTAATAAATAATTGACACTAAAGTAAATATCAGTGTTCCATATAGTATAAATCTGCTGTTTTCTTTGTGAGCGGTCACATCCAGTCCATGGAGTGACTTTTCTTTTGGAAGCTTACAGAGCTTCTTCCAGCTGCGTTCTAGTGCCTTCTTTTGGGGGCATGTGTATGAACGTGCACAGAGCACTATTCTTGAAGGCTCCCTTCCTTGACCATTTTAGCTTACAAGAATCTCTCCCCTTTTCTGCAATACACATAGCGCTTCAGTGTAACTTATCATGTCATGATGAGATGCTTTTTAAGGGGTATTTTTTTTTTTTGTAAATTCAGATATTTGTTAACTTTTTACCAAGTAACAACAAGTGATTCTTTCAGTAAACACTGATTGAGTACTTACTATATGCCAGGCACTATTCTGGCATATAGTTAGGTACTAGGGATATAGGTGTGGATGATTCGGGAAAAGCCCCAGCCTTCATGAGGCTTATCTTCTGATGGTGGGCATGGGAGAAAATCCTACGTGCAAAAATGAGTTTAGAGAGAGATATACAATGTTAAGAAACTCTAAGAGGAAAGGGAGAAGAAGAGTAAATGAGGGGGGAAAGAGATTATTTCTCTATATAGGATGATCATAAGAGGGCCCTTTAAAAGTGAGCTTTAACCTAATACCTAAATAATGAGAACAAACCACTGATGGAAATCTTAGGGGTAAAGGAGAACAGGCCAAGGCAGACAAGGCGTGATTGGGAGAGTGATATGAAGCAAGTTCTGAGTGGTAAGAAGATAGGGACATACAGGGTCGTGGTGGAAAGGAGTTTGGATTGTGTTTAAATTGGAATAAGAAGCCAGTATAAGGTTTTAAGGAACAGAGTGGTATTATCACTTTGGCTGTATTAGAAGAAAATATTGTAAATAAAGACAAATGGAAGCCACCTCTTCATATATTTTATTATCCTCTGTCGAGCTAGATGGATAAGAATCCACTTGGTGGGTCCCTTTGGATTACATGGGTTTTCATGTGTTTATGTGCAAGAATATGTCTTGTGGAAGAGTAAGACTTGAGTTTCTCATCTACATGCAAGGGTACTTAGAGGCATGGGAGGCTTGGAGTCACACTGATTGAGTCAACAAGGACCTTGGATGCCTGAGGGAACACTAGGACCTGAAGGAAAAGACAGCTTGCATTTGAGCAAGGAAGTCCAACAGGACTGATTGAGCAGCCAGGAGGCCAGGGAAAGGGAGAGGGAGACCTGGACCTGGGCAGGTAGGAGACTTGCTACCATAGGTTTGGGTTGAAGGCCAACTTGATTTTGTTTCATGAACACAATGAATTAACATGTTTTCTGTTATCCTCATTTCGTTGGCCCAAGACAGTGTGGACTGGAGTGATGTGATCTGATATTATGCAGTCATGATTCATAAAGTTCACATACATACCTTTCATATATTGTCATCTGTTCTTCCCAGCAATTTCTAGTTGAGGATCACGCCTCCATTACCCCTTAATACAAAACCCTTGGGGATGGATGCATTTTGGAATTAAGAACTTTTCAGACATTAGTGAATATAATGCAGGTACTAGATGGTACCTAACACCTTATTGGAATATGAGGTGGCACCCTGTGATGAAATGTATTCATATTTCTGCAACAAAACATATTGTTATTCATACAACATGAGAAATATTAAGAATAAAAATAGCCTCAAATCAGTTAAGATGAGATTTTCAGATGAGAGAATTTGTGCTAAGCTTTCAGTTTTCAGGGTTTTAAAAAATTTTGGAATCAAGAGATTTTTACTCAGAAGGAAATTAAGGTTTAGGGAAGTTAAGTGACTTGTGTGGTTGGAATTTGAACAGACTTGACTGACCACAAACTCTGTGGTGTTAACCAATTATACTACCTCTATGGAAATGGGGGCACCTGCTTATAAATATTTGTCCTGAATATAAAGGCACATACACGTGTACTGAGAGATAGATAGCAATAAAGGAACTGCAGTAAAAGATGCCTACTAATAACTTTAACCATTTTCTGGGGAGGAATACTATGCTTGTATAAACTGTTTTATACTGTTTCTAACATGGTACCAGCTATAATGTTAATGACGACAAAATTGTCTTGTAATGCTCTGAAGATTTAATTATGATAAATCTAATTAATGGAAATTAAATGACTTAATTTTGATAAACAATCTGAATTATGATAAATTTTAAGGACCACACTTTCTCTATTATCCTATTGATTAACAGAGAAAACTGTGCATAAATTATAGATGAAAGCAATCTCATTTATTTTAACAGAACTTTAGAATGTAAATTCAAGGAGTTGTTTAGGCTGGAGGCCCCGGTCTATCTTGAGTTTCTACTCTACTGTAAATATCCAGCTTAACAGTATGGGGCCCTATAAGCATAGGATGGGAATATTCTCATACAACGGTCACAAACCTCTCTAGTGTAAGTAAGAACATTGCAGAGATGGAAAGGTCTAGAAAGATCTGGGAATGCTGAGATTGTCGCTATTAGAAGCATTTAACATGCATTTAAGGTGGTGACCAAATGATTTTTTTCCTTCCTAAGATTCTTTTAGGACAATTTTCTGTCTTAAAGTTATCAGAGAAATTAATAGAAAAACGTTCTTCCTTTTACTGAAATTAAATGTGTACTTAGTTGAACTGGAATATACTGATTTTAAGCTGGCCATGTTATATAGTTAAAGAAAGTGTATTTCAGACTATTCTATTCCCTGTGTGTATGTATGTGAGTGTGTGAGGGATATACCGTTGATCTTCATTATTTGTGGTAGTTACGTTGTTTAAAGTTGTCATGAAGACTGAATTAGCATATACTGAACAGTGCTTTTAGGGAATACAGGATTGGGTTCTACTGAACCCAATCTACTGAACCACATTTTTTTCAACTGATCAGTACTTAATTTAGTCTTTCATACCTTGTTTAATATGTATTTTTTTTAAATTTTATTGAGTGTAGTTAACTTACAATGGTGTATTTGTTTCAGGCATACAACAGAATGAATCAGTTGTACATATATGTATCCTTCTTTCCCATGTAAGTTATCACAGAATATTGAGTAGATTTCTCCATGCTGCATAGTAGGTCATTATTAATTATCCATTCCACGTACAGTAGTGTGTATATGTGAGTGCACAGTAGGTCACTATTAATTATTAGTCATTCCCACCCTCCCAATTTATCCCTCCCCATCATGGCATGATTTTGCCTATTGTAACCATAAGTTTGATCTTGAAATCTGTGAGTTTGTTTCTGTTCTGTAAGTACCTTTGTATTCCTTCTACTAGATTCCACATATAAGTGATACCATGTGATATTTGCCTTTCTCCGACTTACTTCACACTGTATAATGATCTCTAGGTCCATCTATGTTGCTGCAAATGACATTATTTTGTTCTTTTTTATAGTTGCGTAATATTCCGTTATATGTATGTACCACATCTTTTTTATCCACTCCTCTGTTGATGGACATTTAGGTTGCTTCCATGTCTTGGATGTTGTAAGTAGTACTGCAGTGAAAATTCCATGTGTCTTTTCAAATTATGTTTTCTCCAGATACATGCCCAGGAGTGGAGCTGCTAGATCATGTGATTGTTCTATATTTGGTTTTCTAAGGAACCTCTATACTGTTCTTCACAGTGGTTGTGCCAATTTATTCCTACCAACAATGTAATATGTATTGTTAATTCATTAACATTGAACTCCTGACCAACAGTGCTTTAACTCATGGCTGAACAAATGCATCTAAAACACGTTTTGTCCAAAAGGCTTCTCACAGCTCTCTTGAGCTTAGGAACACTGGATAGCATATCAGCATTATGCTGGGTGGCCATTTTAAACAGCAAAACCATCAGTAGAAATCACACACATGAGAAGAATGTGGTACTTCATTGACCATAAGGACACTTGTTTACAAGATGAGACCTGAATCAAGAAGGCAGAGAATCACCCTGTTGTACCTTAGGTGAGAACATGTCAGGGGACTCTGTGCAAGTCTGTGAATAACTGTGAAATCACAGAGATTGATTTGGGCATTATAGATACATTTTAGTGAGTCAGAAATTCACAAATCAGGAATCTACCAGGAATGAAGATAAGCTATTTAAAGGATGCATATAGGACATGTTTCAGTTAGTGTAGTGTTGGAATTCTCTCTGGTGATTTTCTTTTTTTTCCTTTTTTTTGTCTTTTGTCATTTTAGGGCTGCGCCCATGGCATGTGGAGGATCCCAGGCTAGGTGTATAATCGGAGCTACAGCTGCCGGCCTACGGCACAGCCACAGCAATGTGGGATCCGAGCTGCATCTGCGACCTACACCACAGCTCACGGCAACGCCAGATCCTTAACCCAATGAGCGAGGCCAGGGATCGAACCCGCAACCTCATGGTTCCTAGTCGGATTTGTTTCCGCTGAGCCATGATAGGAACTCCTCTCTGGTTATGTTCTGTCTTTGAATTCATGGTATTTGGTGGACAGCCAAGCCCATTCTGTAATTCCATTTATTCTCAGTTACAGACAAATGTCTCTATATGCAGTGTTTATTATCTTCTGTATCCATGTGTTTTCTATACTTGAGTATTTAAGTAAGGCATATTTATAATGTGTATCATTTGCATACACATACAGAGGCAGAGCGAGCGAGAGTGGGAGTGAATGAGAGTGAGAAAGAAAGCCCTAACATGTTGATGTACAGAAGAAAGTAATTTTTTAAAGTAATGGCTGTTCTAATTATTCATGTGTTAGTGTAGCCGCCTGCATAAAAATTCTTTGAAGTACATAAAATTGACTTCCCTTCTTCTGTTTATAGACAATTAAAATGAAAAGCCTTTATAATTAATATAATCTTAACATTGTTTTAAAAGGCAGTTAATGGGAAGCCATCCATCTTCTGACAGTGTTAATTCAGTTTTTCCACACTTGTAGCTACTGCATTTGAACAGGTCATTTATACATTAGAAAGTGGTGCTTTGCTTTTTTTTTTCCCCTGCTCCTTAAAATGAAAGTCAGTGGAATGTTTGCTTAGACTATTAGCCACACAAGTCTTTGTTCATTTATCAAAATTAATTTATTTATTCTAATAACACTGAATAGCACAGGAAAGTAAATTGGGTGGCCTTTCCTAGGAAATTCTGCATTCACTTGTTAATAAGATCTAGAATTGAGGCCTCTCAGAAATAAATTCATTGATTTGCATTATATTTTGTACTTAGGGATTTTTTTTCCTTGCCATATTTGGGATCCCAGAAATGCCTGGTCGCGCTAGCTCTTCTGTCCCTTTAAAAAAAATAATTGAGAATAGGAAAAAAAGTGGGTGCTTTGTCCATCCCCTAATCTTTAGACTCTCACTCAGCACTTCAAACATCGGTTCAACAACTGCTAATGCACATCGTGGTGTTAGGTATCGTTAAAATCCGGCAATGAACCCTCCCCGTCTCAAGACACTCTGTATGGGGGGAGGGGAGATTGGCAAGACTAGAACACAGCTTAGAATGGAGAGCTCATCCTAAAACTAGCAGCGAGGGCTGATAAATGAGGCTGATGCTGAAGGAGACTAGAGAGGGAGCATTTAGACCGGGATTTGTATTCTGAGTAGAGTATTGTTAGGCAAGAAGGGAGAGGGTCGTTCTTCAGATTTTGCTGGAGCAGGACATTCTTTTCATTTATTTATTTATTTATTTATTTATTTATTTTATTTTACCATGTTGTGTTAGTTTCTGCTGTACCGTAAAGTGGTACAGTTTTTATATGTACATATGGTAATAACATAATAAGTATATAATAAATATATAATAAAATATAAAAATATATACAAATATATATGTTCTTGTTCATTTTCTTCTCCATTATAGTTTATCACAGAATGTTGAATATAGTTCCCTGTGCTATATAGTAGGACTTTGTTGTTTATCCATTCTATATATAATAGTTTGCGTCTGCTAATCCCAAACTCTTAATCGTTGCCTCCCCACCCTCCTCTCTCTCTCTCGGCAACCACAAGTCTGTTCTCTATGTCTATAAGTCTCTTTCTGTTTCTTAGATAAGTTCATTTGTGCCACATTTTAGATTCCACATATAAGTAATATCATATTATATCAGTCTTTCTCCTTCTGAGTTGCTTCACTGAGTATGATAATCTCAAGTCTACCCATGGTGCTGCAAATGACAATAGTTCATTGTTTTTTATGGCTGCATAGTATTCCATTGTATATGTACAGCGCATCTTCTTCACCCATTCAACTGTCAGTGGACATTTAGGTTGTTTCCGTATCTTGGCTATTGTGAATAGTGCTAGAGCAGGACATTCTTGAAGTTAAATCGTAGAGTGGCAAATTCTTGTAAGGCTGAAATGGTGATTTGGACATATGGTTCAAGACTTGAAAGCTAGATAATGTGGTTGGACTTTAATAAATAGCCCATAAAGAGCCATTGCAAAATATTCAGCCTAAAATTCCCTCTACAAAGACATTTTGAAGGGTCAAAAGAAATGAAATACTAGAGGCAAAAGAACCAGTTTCAAATTGTGCTAGTGGGGTCAAGAGACCTGAAACAGCGAAGGAAATTTGACTAGGAAGGTGGGCGTGAATATGACTAAGATTGTTGAGAAGGAATGTGTTTTTAATGTAATAATACTGTGCATTTAGCTGAGAAATTTTTTTGTCTGAAACATTGAGTTTTTGGAGAGAAGTAACTGCTAGTTGTTATTATTCAGATTTTATCTGGGGAAACACTTATTTCTTTCTCTGCCTTTTTGTCAAATATACTAGACCTGTGGTATGTCAGATATTGTAAATCAATGACCTGTTTTTGAGTAACAGAGACAAAATATTTCACTTAACCCTAAAACTATGCCAGTGAAGAATTTAGCTGTCATTAGTTACTCAGAAGATACTTTGATATCATGGGCCTTAGTGTCAACATTAAGAATATCTGTTATTGCGATACTTGATTTTCTGTAACATTGCTGATTAGTGGAATTCAAATGAAGAACCTGTAGTAATGTTGTTCGCTTAGTCATTTACAGTCATCTGCTTCAATTATCCAGTATAGAAGCAAACTTTTCAGCTCAGCTTTTGTAGCCTTTTTCACTGTAGTTATTGCCCTCCGAGATAAAATTAGCGGAAACAATCAAAATACTTTCAGACATACATTTTATTTAAAAGTAGAAACATCTAACCAGCTATGATGGAAAAAATAAAGATCATTAAAAAAAAGAGTAGGGAGTTCCCATCGTGGCTCAGTGGTTAACGAATCCAACTTAGAACCATGAGGTTGCGGGATCGATCCCTAGTCTTGCTCAGTGGGTTAAGGATCCGGCGTTGCTGTGAGCTGTGGTGTAGGTTGCAGACACGGCTCGGATCCCGCGTTGCTGCGGCTGTGGCCTAGGCCGGCGGCTACAGCTCCTGTTAGACCCCTAGCCTGGGAACCTCCATATGCCGCGGGTGCGGCCCTAGAAAAGGCAAAAAGACAAAAAAAAGTAAAAAAAGTAGAAACATCTAAAAGGAGTTTAGAAGCTTTAATGCGTGTTTCATGAGTAAATTTCTTGAGAAAGACTCAAAAATAAATATCTTTGCATAAATTCAGCATTTGCAATGAATTTAGCAGAGACATATGATAGTAGCAGCAACAATAAAGCCATCCTCTTTCTTAATCCCACGGAAGTACAATAATAGGATATTGTTATTGAAACAAAGCCATGGGGAGGGGAATAAAGATAACATTTTATTGAAAGAAGTTAAAAGTGTAGATGGAGGTGAAGTCTGGATCCACGCACGTTGGACTCCCTATTCTCAGCTCTAATCCTTGTAGGGAAGACCAGAGTGATATGATGGAAATGGCGTTCCTGGTAGTTTTGCAGTAGAATTGAGGAATAGAAGAGGAGAGACTTCTCCAGATAATCATCCTATTAAGCGTATTTCATAAAGCACAGAAGAGCTGGGTTTCTGATACATGATTGATACTTTTCAGAGTGTCTGGAATGAGAGTAAGTAGGCCGCACCGAGAAACTTTGCACCAAGAAATTTTTGTAAACTTGAACCAACTGTTTACTATGGAACCCTCAAAACATTTAAAAGTCAAATCTTCTAGGCATAAGAATCAATCTTTTCTCCCGAAACATTGGAGAACAAATGTTAGGACAAACTAGAATATAACACTGTGAAAGTAACTATGTCTACCTTTTCCTACGTTCATAATTTGATAAAGGTGATATCCAGTGTGACCTACGTTTGCCCAAGACAGTCTTTTCTAAACAAAACTAAAGGTTTTTTGAAGTATGTATTTCAAAGTATTCACAGTCGTGGTTCTTATTGAAACAATTATGGAACAGCATGATATTCATCTCTGGGTAAGCAGGAGGCTGTCAAAGTGGAAGATGAGCTTAGGCTTTAGGAATATTCCACATTTTGTTTTGAAATTAACAATTGCTAGTGTTACTCCACGAATAAGCAGTCACCAGTTTCATTAAGTCTGACCTTCATAAAAGTAGTTTAATTTTAGGTAGGTTCAGTCTTTTCAGTTGACTTCAAATATTCGAAACACATATTGCTGTTGTGGCTTTAAAATCCCATCCACTGTACATATAAAGCAAACCCTTATTAAGATGTCTGTTTATTTAAAAAAAAATTTTAATTCCCCCAAAGGATAGGCTACAAGGATGTACTCTTCGTAAGATATTCTGTGAGAGCTTGTTTTTAGATTGTTACTCCAAGTCTAAAACATATATTCCATTTAATATTTCTGCTGATAAAGGATGGCTATATATAATTTCATAGAGTGAGCACATAAAAAGGGTGTTGGTTAGGGGAAATGGAATAAAATGGAAATTGAATTATTTTAGTTGATTAGAAACGTGAAAACGATGTCATGGAAAAGGTGTGCACTTTTGGGGATGGCCTGAATATTATCTTAACAAGTATCAACTAACTTAGAATTAACGCCTTTATATTTCTTATTAATAACACATTTTTTCTTTATTTGTCAGTCTATTTTTGTGGAAAAAATTTTGGTCATACAGGGACTAAGAAAGTTTGCTTCCAATAAATATTCAGAAATGTTTATCAAGAAAATTGAATCGGAAGGGTTGTATGCTGTCATTTGCTCTGCCTACGCTCAGATCTATTTGCCATTCCCCTACTCTGTTCTGTTTTACGTTCAACTCCAGAAGTCAGAAAAAGAAAAATAGAATAAAATTAAAGAACAGAGGATGAAGAAAGATTAGAAATTTTCAACATAAGGCCAAGAAAGAAATGATCAGCAAAACCAAAAGTTTCATTTTTTTGAAGAAATTAATGATATGCAAATATCTGTCAAGATGGTATGGAAAAAGAAAATACACAAAAATGAATTTGAAATAAAAAGGGGCACATAGATATTTTAAAAATCTAGTGATTTCCATGAGCATGTTTAAGCAAATATAAAAACTTACCTGAAATGGATGAAAATATATAAAATTAAGGGATTTCTAAAATTGATTCAGTAGGTAGAAACACTGAATAAATAAATGAACAGTAAAAACATATTAACTCAAAAATGTTCATTCGCTTTCTTCATTGTCCCTTGCTTTGCTCAAATGACAGAAGGTGTATGAGTGTTCATACTTATGAAATAGATAATCACTAATCTGGACAACTTGTTGCAGCAAAAAGAGAATGAGTAAAATTCCTTAACCTAGACACCTTGGTATAAAACTGGACAATGATAGGAATAGGAAAATTAGGAACCAATTCCTTCTGACTGTATAAACATCTATGTAATACTGACATAGTGAATTCAGTGTCTTGTATGTGACATTTGTTTGGAAAATGACCATATGCTAGGATATCTTTATCACAGGAACAGTGTGGTTCCACATCTGGAAAAAAAAAAAAAAAACAACTGTTAATGTAATACTCTACATTAATAAAGTAGGCTTTAGAGGTTTTAGATTGACAAGAACAGCAAACATTCTTTGTTATTGTTGTTCCACCCATCAAGAGGCGGGATTTGTTTCTTCACCCCTGAATCTGGGCTTGGTTATGTGATAGCTTTGGTCAGTGGGATATCGATGAAAGAAGAGATTTAAAAAGTGCTTTGTGCATTGGGTGTGTACCTTTCATGTTGCTTGGAGCCCCAATCCCTTCGTGTGAAGAAGTGTTTGCCGGCCTCCTGCAGAATGAAAGGACAGATGGAGAAAGAGGTATCGGTGGTCCCAGGCAGCCTCCATAAGCCTTCCTGCTGAATATGGCCTCGTGACTGAGCCTAAATGAGGGCAGAACTGCTTAGCCAGCACACAGAATCATGGGGAAAAATGTTTTAAACCACTAAGTCTTGGGGCATCTTGTTATTCAACAAAGGCTAAATGACACAGTAATGCATGATGATATGCAGAAAAAAATGTATTTTTTTCAGTGCTTCTTTATTGGGATCTACCATAGCAAAACAGCAGTAGAACTTTCTTAATCTGATTAAAGGTATTTATCTAAAAACTCATATTTAATATGCTTCATAGTGAGGCTTTGGAAACATCCCACTTAAAATCTGGAGCCAGTCAAGAATCCCACTGCTGCCTTTTTGGTTTAATATTGTACCAGAAGTTCTAGCCAACGTAATATAATTATAAAAAGAGAAATGAGGTATGCAAGTTAAAAAAGATTGCAGATGATTATCTATGTAGGAAGCTCTGGGGTATATAAATACTGTTAGAACAAAAGACACACAAGTTTATGTGGAAAAATAACAACAAAGCTTGGAGACCTGTTCTACCAGATGGCAAGATTTATTATTTATTAAATTACAATCAGTAGAGAACAAGGTAATATGCAGGCATAAAAAAATGACCAATGAAACAAAATACAGCACCAAGAAACATATCTAGATTATGTATAAAGCCTAACACAGGGCAGAGGTGACATTACAAATGAATTGGGGAGGGGTAAGTTAACTACTGAATTCTATAAAATAAATTTATTTAGATAAATAACAAAATATGAAATACAGAAGAATCTCTTTCTGACCACAAGAAGGGGAGCATTTAAAAAAATACTCAAAAAGCATGATCTATAAAAAAAGTTTGACAAATGCAATTAAATTAAAATAGAAAATTATTTAACGACTGGGAGTTCCTTTTGTTTGGCAGCAGAAACAAATCCAACTAGTATCTGTGAAGATGCAGTTTTGATGTCTGTCCTTGCTCAGTAGGTTAAGGATCCGGCGTTGCCATGAGTTGTGGCGTGGGTCACAGATGCAGCTTGGATCTGGCGTTGCTGTGGCTGTGGCTTTGACTGCAGCTGTAGCTCCGATTCGACACCTAGCTTAGGAACTTTCATATGCTGTGGGTGCAGCATAAAACAGCAAAAATAAATTAAAATAAAGTAAAATAAAATAATTTAACAGCCACAACTACACCTCCCATAAACATAGTTGAAGTGCAGGCTATAGACTAGAAGTAGATATTTGCCACATACATGGCTGACAAAATATCATATACAGAATTTAGAAGAACTTCTTATATTAGTCTAAGAAGGATATGGAGCAAGGCAAATCGCAGAGGAGGAAACTCTTAGGATTAGTCAATAGAAAAAAGAAAAAAGTGAAAGATGCTCAAACTCTCTAGTAACCAGGAAAATGCAAATTTAGACATTTCCCATCTAGGTGGCTAGTATAAATTTTGAAAAGTGGATAGAACATGTATTGGCAAAAATTTGGAAAGCCAGATTTTAAATATGCTTATATTACTATAAATTGAAATAGTCCCTCTGGAAGAGCAATCTGGCCAGTTATAGGTGAAGTTGAACATACTTTTGACAGAGCTGTGCCACTTTTTGAAATACATTCTAAAAAATAATCCACTGTTAGTACATAAAGAGATATGTCTAGAAGGCTTGTTATATCATTATTTATAACAGCAAAATTCACTGTAAATTTGTTAAGGAAATTCTGTATATAATCATATAATGAAATATGAAATACCTGTGAAGGTATTGGAAGAATCTCAAAAACACAGTCATGAGGTGAAAACAGGCAAGTATGTCATTGCTCATAAAAGTTTAGAAATATATAAAATACTGTATTTTATTTACAGACATGTATCTATGTAGTAATAATATACTAATAGGCATGGGAATGATAAATACCAGCATAGCGTAGTGAATACAGCTGTAGAAGAAGAGGTGGGATTTGGACAGATGTGCTTTCAACTGTGTATCTAATATTTTTTATCCAATATAATCGAAAGCAAAAATGGAAAATTTTGAAATTTAATAAAACTGGTTCAAGGATACAAGGACATGTCATTCTCCATAATATTCTAGACAGTAATGATATTTCACTGAAAAATGGTGTTACACGAGGTCCATCTGTATTGCTGCTGATGAAGGACTTCTCAGAACCTTTACGATGCTAGGATGCACTATAACTCTCTAAGAGGTAAATATAGTGTGCAGTGCCTCTCAGACACATTTGACCAGGGAAAGCATTTGAAGGTATATATTGGCACATTAAATTCTGTCAGGACAGGTAGGAGAAATGCAAATCTAGAGATGGGCAGTGCTGTGGAATTATTTTCCAACATAAATCTAAGTGTGGATGAGCATCTGTCTGCCTGGTGGTCAAGATATTTAGCCAAAATGCGTGAGGCTTTGTTAAGTGTGGTTTAGTTTGGGGGCATTTAATGGAAAAGTTATTCAAACTTATGCCATAAAATATCTGAGAATTTAAAAGATTTCAATAGGTATTTTACAGTTTTATTGAGTCCAATTTTTAGTCCATGAATTTCTTCTGAATGTACAATGAAGTGATTTTTAGTTAATGTACAGAGTTGTGGCACTGTTACCAAAGTCTTGTTTTAGGGCATTTGTATTACCCACAAAATTCCCAATGTCCTATTTTGTAGTCAATCTTAGTGGCCACTCCCAGGCAACAATTGATTTGCTTTCTGTCTCCATAAATTTTCCTTTTCTGGATATATTATATAAATGAAACCATACAGTGTATAATCTTTTGACTCTTATCTTCTTTCACTTAACATAATGTTTTTAAGATTCATTCACATTGTAGTATATGCCAGTAATCTCTTCTTTTATATTGCTGAATAGTAGTCCATTGCCTGGATGCACCATATTCGGTTTATCCATTCACTAGTTGATGGTCATTTGAATTGTTTCTAGTTTTTGGTTTTGAGTAATGTTTCTTTGAACATTCTATGTCCAAGTCTTTTGTACACGCCTATTTGTTTCTCTCCGGTAGATTCCTTGAATGGAATTGTTAGTCACTGAACATTTATATTTAACCTCTTAGAATACTGCCAAACAATTTTTAGAGTGTTTTTCATCACTTTGCATTTCTACCAGTAATGTATGAAGGTTCTTGTTTCTGCACATTCTTGCCGTAACTTGTTACTGTTTGTTTTTTGTTCTAACCATTCAGGTGGGTATGTGGTGATAGCTCAGGGTGGTTTTAATATGCATTTTTGTAATGGCAAGTGATACTGAACACCTTTTCATGTACTTATTAGCTATTTGATATCTTCCTTGGTGAAATGTCTTATTCAAGTATGTTGCCTGTTTTAAATTGGATTATTATTATTATTGTTAATTGAGTTATAAGGAGTATAGATAGACTGCATACGAGTCCTTTATCAGATACAAGGCTTGCAAATATTTTTTTCTGTAAGAAAGAATTTAATTTTAAGTGAAGCTTTATTTCCATGTGAATCATATCTCTCCCATGATCTTAATTTGAACAGAAAGTACTGCTGAGAAGACAATTTAAAAGAGGATCATTATCACTGGAACGGATACTTTAGGTGGTTAGCATTTTTGTACCCCTATGATTTATTTGCCCTTTTTCTTTTTAAAAGCGATTTAAGCCTTTATGAAATACATTGATTCAAACTTATTAGAACTCATACATTCCAATTACTAGTGATTCTGTCAAAGTAATTATGTATACTCTCTACATTAATCCAAAAATATAACCATTGTTCAAAACGTTCTTTGAGGTTTTCTCATGGTTTTCATTCTGAGCCAGTGTTAACCCCTTGTACACAATGTACTTACACAAACACACATGCTCAGTTCCTCTGCTTCAAACTAACTGCATATTTTGCCAATTGTGGATAGCAGTTGGGCAAAATCCAGATTAGCGTCTCATGGAAAATGGGATCTAGTGAGAAAATAATAAAAATTATTTCTAAATAAGCTTTAAAAAACAACACCAATGGAGTAATGGCATAGCGGGTTAAGGATCTGGCGTTGTCACTGCAGAGTCTTAGGCCACTGCTCTAGTGGGGGTTCCCTCCCTAGCCCAGGAACTTACACATGCCCATGCAGTAGGCACAACCAGGAAAAAAAAAAAGAAGAAGAAGAAGGAGAAGAAGAAACAGCAGTAAGTAACAATTCTAGAAGTTAAATGTGTCTGAAGAACTAGATTAATCAGCACTGAAATTTGCTGGGGCAAGTAACCCTCATGGGTCACCTTCCCAGATTGTCTGGGAGACACTGCTGCATTGACACAAACCCAGTTGGGTGCATTCTCCTATGGTTTAATTTTTTGCAGAGTGCTCCTTTTAAAAAAAGGAAAAAAAAAAGTTTTGCAACTTGCCCTTACTGGCTTGAAATGAATGTCCTTTACGCTTGAATATGCCTTTTGTTTCATTTTCAAAAGTCTCTCCCAAAGAAAACCTTGTACAAACACCTGGCACTTCACAAATTATTGTGTTGCTTAAGGGCACCTTTCCTGGGTCTTGTCTTTTATTCATATATTGAAAGGGCAGAGCGTAAACAGATCACTTTTGTGTGCTTGCCCCTCGCATGATGTAAGAGGTGGGGTGGGGAGAAGCGCCTATTCTTTGATGTGTTTTTTTCTGTTCTGTTGAAGGATGCGTTTGGAAAAGGAGAAATCCTAACTCCCCGTGTTAAAGATTTCATTTAACCTGTTCTCAAAAAGATGTAAAATAAGCACGTGTTAAAGACTTCATTTAACCTGTTCTCAAAAAAAACTATACAGATGTTGCAGTATTGAAGAGAGAAGTCACTGAATCTCAGATTGATACAGAGCAAAGAAAAGTTGAAATGAATTTACAAGATGAGGTGAAATTGGCATTTTCCATGGGGGATGGCTAAGGGCTGGGCGACAATGCATGGTATTTCATTGGAGATATACAGTGAATTTTTCTACTTATTCCACGTTTATGTACAGCCTTAAGCATGGAATTGTCAATTTTTTTTTTCTGTAATGTATCAGATAGCAAATATCTTAAGTTTGTGGGCCTGTGGGCTCGTACTCCACTTTGCTATTTGAAAGCAGCAATTGGGCTGAACATAGGGGCATGATTATGTTGGAATATAACTTTATTTACGAACACTGAAATTTGAATTTCATATTATTTTCATGTTGTGAAAATTATTCTTTTTTTAAAAACAAATTTCCCCAATGAGGTTGAGATTATGAGCTGAATTTGGCTGACCACTTATCTACACAGAGTACCCTGAAAAACTCATAACTAAAATTAGCACAGCTTTTATAAGTATATAATTTATGGTAACGAATTACCATACGTAATAGCATAAATCTATCTACCTTCCTATCTACTACCTATCTTTCTATTCATAAATGTAAAAAAAAAACACAAGAACAGCAATAAAGCCCTATGCTAAAACAGCCAGAAAAGCAATGATTGGCTGAGTAAAGTTTACTGTACCTTGTTGACTCGAGTTATATCACCCCAATTTATCACTTACTTTTGTCATAAGACTCAACTCTATATGATTAAGTCAGAATTGCGTGAATCCTGAGGTGACTCTCTTTTAGAATTTCCTTTACCAAACTCGTATGCAATTCTAAACACACAGCAGAATTGTAGATAGGAGGGTTTTCCTTTTACTAAACAATATTTTTTTAATTGTAAATGTAAAATAAAACAATCCTTGTCAGTAACCTTCTGCCAGTTATCCTCCATTCATTGGCAAGTAAACTGATGATTCTATAAATGAAGAGAACCTTTAAAATTCTGTTTTTACATATTTATGTTTATATTATCTTTTATTGTGTTTTACATATTATATATTATGTTTATATTATCTTTTACTGTAGGGGCATACTAGGGTCATTTGATATATTCTTGGGGCCCATGAGCTCGTAATAGGTTTTAAAACCGGTATTTTTATTTTTATGAATGATCTGATACAATATTTTCTATTATCTGGATTCCCATATTATGACCAAGGACTATACAGTTATAGTGTTGTTTCTATACTTGCATTTATATGTTTTTAGTGGGTTTTAGCCAAATTTTAAACTGTAATGTTTACCACAACATTAACTGGCCTTTGGCTCCTTGTTGTGGGGTTGCAAAAGTATTCTAGAGCAGGAGTCAGCAATCTTCCTGTGAAGGCCAGATAGTAAATATTTTAGGTTTTAAAGTCTCCATCACAACTGTGCAACCTGGTAATTGTAGCTTGAAAGCAGCTACAGACAATATGTAAATTATTGAATGTGGCAGAGTTCCAATAAAACTTTTTTTACTCAAACAGGTAGTAGGTTGAATTTAGCACAAGTGCCTTAGTGTGCTCTTATTCTAGAGCATCTGATGATTCTCAGAATCTGTGAAAAATCTGTCTATAATTATATACTACTTTAACAAAATTATTCTATAAATTGGGAATAATAAGTTTAGGAAGTTATTATTTCCTTGACAACATAATCCATCTTTTATAGAGGTATAGTCTATAATTATGTCATTATCAATGTTTTATGGTAAAGAATTCTAAGTTTTCAAAATTTGTTGTTAATTAAAAACTGATTCTTGAAGAAAACTGGCCTGCATTCCACAAGGTTTTTACACAGACCATGGCAAGCTTTTCTTTTTGACTCAGCCATAACCCACATACATAGTTGAGTAACTAAAACTGCTAACCAGGAGTTCCGGCTGTGGCACACTGGGTTCAGGATTTGACTGCAGTGGCTTGGGTTACTGCAGAGGTATAGGTTTGACCCCTGGCCCAGCATGGTAGGTTAAGGATCTGGCATTGCCATAGCTGTGGCATAGGTTTCAGCTGTGGCTTGGATTCAGTCCCTTGCTTGGGAACTTCCATATGCCATGTTTGTGGCCCCAAAAAAGTTCCTAACAGTATCCCCATCTTTTTACACTCATCTTTCAGGTGGAGGATTTTTAGGTTTGAAGCCAAATCAAAGCTCTTTGGATGAAGAAATTTCAATAGTTGAAATGCTCTAGTGGGTCACACTTTGACAGACCAGGAAATTTAAAATCTCGTCATTTCCCCCCAAATCTATTCACCTGATGGCTGATTTGCAGAATTTATCAAAATAACAATTTCTTTTTGAATATGTCCAGTTGCTGAGTTGATTAGTTTTTATGAATGTGTTTGTAAATATATTGTTTTATTTACTATTTTTGATGATTCCAACACGTTTCATACGGGAATTACTTAACTTATGGTAATCTCTTTTAAATTCATTTTAAAGTCACTTTTGAGTTTTTATGTCTTTTAAAGGATCTTTTTCAATTCTCATGTACCATTGATTTAGCTTATTTAATCATTTATAAATTTATAAATGTTATAGCAATTCTCATTGTAGAACCATATTAATAGGTTTTAAATATTTCTGTGAATTTTAGTTTATTGGATTTTTGGTTTTTTTAGCAGTATTTTAAATCATTATTTAGTTGAAAGGTAATTTTTTATTTATTATTATTATTGTTATTATTTTTTGCAACTTTTAGGGCCACACCCATGACATTTGGAGGTTCCTGGGCTAGGGGTGGAATCAGAGCTACAGCTGCCAGCCTGCACCACAGCCACAGTAATGCCAGATCCGAGCCACATCTACGACCTACACCACAGCTCATGGCAACTCCGGACCTTTAACCCACTGAGCAAGGCCAGGGATTGAACCCGCAACATCATGGCTCCTAGTTGGATTAGTTTCCACTGTGCCTCAGTGGGAACTCCTGAAAAGTAATTTTTTAAAAGCTCATAGGATGACTTAGTTTGCTTATAAATATACTTACGAATATATTTAATATTCATAAATATGTAATTCTTATTCAAATGCAACCAAATTTAGAATAAGGTTTGACTTACAATAGCCATAAACATAACTGCATATAGATGTTCCAAAGCAAGTAAATTGATTTTAAAATGTTAACTATTTATGACATTTGGTGAAATAACGGTGAAATAAACTTGCTTAAAGCCTGAAAGTCTAAAAAATTTAAGTTGCATAGAAAATGAAAGAACTACCAGCTTCCATATGCTGTGGGTGTAGCCCTAAAAAAGCAAAATAAAATAAAATATTAAAAAGCTGTTAATATTAAAAAACAAGTGAAAGAACTAAAAAAGATAAGCCAAAACCGATTTCATCATATATGAAGTGCTAAAACTTTAAATTTTAATTGATAGAAATAAAAAATTAAAGTTGGGGTATTCATAACAGATTGAAAAAACACATATATAGTCATTGATAATTTGAAAATTTATTAACATGTCCCTTACTAGAGTTGATACATTTGGTAAATGTTGATGATAGTTTGCTTTCTTGATTTTTTTGGCCAAACTGGTCTTGAGCCAGCAGAGATGGCCTAGTTAAAGGGGAAGAACATGTTTCTTTGCTCTGAGAGGAAAACTTAATTTGGGGCATTGGAATCAATATTTCTGTGAGGTCCAGTAGAGGAATGGACATTTTTTTTTTTTTTTTTTTGCCTTTTGTCATTTTATGGCCGCGGGTTTATGGCCGCACCCGCGGCATGTGGAGGTTCCCAGGCTAGGGGTCTAATTGGAGCTGTGGCCACTGGTCTGCGCCGCAGCCACAGCAACGCAGGATCCGAGCCGCGTCTGCAACCTACACCACAGCTCATGGCAACGCCGGATCGTTAACCCACTGAGCAAGGGCAGGGATCGAACCCGCAACCTCATGGTTCCTAGTCGGATTCGTTAATCACTGCGCCACGACGGGAACTCCCAGGAATGGACATTTTTAAAGCTGGTGTTCACAGGTTTTTGATTGATTCACAAAACTAATAAATGCTTTCTTATGTTTTTCACCTATAGGAGTTCTAAGAGAAAAAAATTGAGTCTCTGTCCTCCTTATTGTATCAGTAGCTATTTGTCTTGGTAATAAATCTGCTTCTTTCCAGTTGTCAGAGGAAACCCGAAGACCTTTGTCATATAAGCTCATAGAAGAGCCCTTCTAATGAGTGGTCTACAGGTGCTCTTTGTGTTACCCAGTCCAAGCTCGTTCTGCTTGCTGTACAATCAGCCAATAAATCGAGAGATAAGTTGTTGGGGCAAGAAATAGTTACTTTATTTGGGAATCCAGCCAACCAAGAAGATGGCAGACTAGTGTCCCCAAAAATCACCTTACCCCAAGTTAGAATTCAGACTTATTTTATACTAAAAGGGGAGACGGTGTGGTTGGTTGTTGCAAACTTCCAGGTGTCAGAATCCTTTCTTCTTACAGCTGTCTCTGTAGGTCACATCACGATATTCCTGTAAACCTACAGTAAAACAATTGTTATTTTCTGTTCCGCAAGTTTTTTTTATCTCTGTATGAAAGGAAAAGTGTTGTATCTTTAAAGATTGGAGCCTTGGAGTGGACTATCCTATGTATTTTAGGCTGTAGGCAATGTGCTTAACTTGTTACAAAAACAATGGAATACAGAGGTTAAAGTGAAAGAAAGAGATCCAATATGGAGTCAGATTTGTTTTTCCCTGTCGTATGTCCATTCACCTCTGATTTCTTTAATTGATGTACAGAACTATGTAAGTTGAAGGTGTACAGCATAACGATTGTGGTAATGATTACCACAATAAGTTTGGTGAACCTCTATCATCTCCAATAGATACGAAATTAAAGAAATAAAAAAAATGTTTCTCATGATGATCATTTAGGATTTGCTCTCTAATAACTGATGTATAACGTACAGCAGGGGTAATTTATCATGTTGTGCATTACCTCATTGGTACTTACTTGTCTTCTAGATGTAACTTCGTACCTTTTGATTACCTTCATCCAATTCCTCCTCCCACACTCCGTGCCTCTGATAATTACAAATCTGGTCTCTTTTCTTATGAGCTTGTGTGTTTGTTTGTTTGTTTTCCCAAGCATAACTGAAGTACAACACTATGCTAGTTTCTGTTCTACAACATGCTCTTTTTTTTTTTTTTTTTGTCATTTTGTCTTTTCTAGGGCCGCACCTGCAGCATATGGAGGTTCCCAGGCTAGCGGTCTAACAGGAGCTGTCTGTAGCCGCCGGCCTTCGCCACAGCCACAGCAACACGGGATCCGAACCGCGTCTGCAACCTTCACCACAGCTCACGGCAACGCCGGATCCTTAACCCACTGAGCAAGGCCAGGGATCGAACCTGCAACCTCATGGTTCCTAGTCGGATTCGTTAACCACTGAACCACAACGGGAACTCCTGAGTCTCCAGTTTTTATGAGGGTCCACTCTGCTATTTAGCCTTCTATTATTTTGTTTTAGTTTTAATTTTGGTGTTTATCCTTTCTTGTGTTATTTATGCGTGTGGTGTAATTCAAAAATTTTTGCTTATTCTGACTCTTCTCTTGAATATTAGTTCTGAGGGTATTAGCTCTACATGTTTTTAATCTCCTGTTTCATGTTTAATCTCTTTATTCAGAGTTGTCTTTGGGATAGTAGGTTGTTACTTTTTTCCATGTTATTGTATTTCCACAGTCTGGATGAGTTTTGTCTGTCTGGCGGTAACTACAGGGCTTAAAAACAAGAGTTTTGCCTCTGGTTATTGTTCAGAGGAGAGAATTGGCAGAGTATTGACCTGCAACCAGCCTAAGCTTTCCTTGACTGTCCCAGGAAATGTTTTACTTAGGATTTTGTCGCATATCTCTAGTTCCTCTAGTATCTCTAGTATCTCTAGTACCTGTGCCCACTGCTGGAGTCTCCATGGCTTAGTCTGACAGAATGCACTCCTGTTTGTTACTGTTTTTTCCCAAGTAGTTAAAAAAAAGTTACTCATGTTAAGAATTAGGTACTCTCATTGGTGTTCCAAAATGCTGTAATTTTTCTCTTGACTGCATATGATCCAATTTTTCAAAGAATGCCATTATCCTAAAGTCAAGGTCTTCTCTGGTTAAGATAATCATAGCATGGGAGATTGGATTAAGATGGCGGAATAGAAGGACTGGAGCTCAACTTCTCTCCCAAATAACAGCAAAAATACAGCCAAATGCCGAGCAACCTTCAACCAAATGGACTGTAAACTTCCAAAAAAGATACTCTACTCCAGAAGACACAGCGGAGACCACATCAAGAGGTAGGAGGGGCGATTACGCGATAGAAGCAACCCCAT
>PVHT021183699.1:6724713-6755235 GCA_004024745.2 Catagonus wagneri
GACTTAGAAATTATCATGCAAAGTGAAACCAGTCAGACAATTAGACAGCAACACCCAATGATACCGCTTACATGTGGAAACTAAAAGACACAATGAACCTTCTTACAGAACAGACAATGACTCACAGACTTTGGAAAACCTTGGTTTTTCAAATAAGACAGTCTGGGGGGTTGGGGGGATGCACTGGGGGTTTGGGATAGAAAATCTGTAAAATTGACTTGTGATGATTTATGCACACCATAATTGAAATAAAACCCATTAAGAGAAAAAAAATAAAAAAATAAAAAAAATAAAAAAATAAAAAAAATTTTAACTCTTAGTCATACTAAAAAAAAAAAAAAAAAGATAATCATAGCATGGCTGGATCTTGACATGAGTGTATTCCTGTCTGCTTTATATCTTCCAGGAAGTCCATAATTACCCCAGATTCCCAGAGTTCTTTTACGTTTACTTTTATTTTTTCATTTGTCCTTTTCAAAGGGATTTGAGGAGTGAAGAGGTGTGTTCATTTAGTTCTCTTCCAACTTGATTTAAAGACGACCATGACTTTTATTATGGACATAAAATGTCTCGAGTTAAATAAAATGATGCCTTCTTTTTGAGTCATGTATTATATTTTTCCAGGTTACTTCTTTTCAGCTCTCTATAGAGTTGACTTGGACGTGTGGTTGAAATTTTTACATTATATTTATTTTCACTTAGTCTGATTCTAATCAAAGAGATTGAGGCTTGTTTTCATTTTGAAACATGCGTAGCAGGTATACATAGGAATGATTTGCAAACTTGCTGGCATTTTAAACCAATCAAACATTATTACAAGCATGATTCTGCACTTAAAAAAATGGTTTAAGTACAGGATTGCCACTGATTGTCAAAAAAGATTTGAGATTTCTACATCACCCTTTAGAAAGATTAAAGATTCATTTATAGAGACACTCCAATTCTCTCATCTTAAAGCATCAATAATGAGAGAAGTTTTAATTTGAAAGCTGAGGCTGATATCATGTAAGGATTATTTTCTTTCCCTATTGGACTGAAAGTTTTGCATTCTCAATATATGTCATTTTTAAAAAAATAGTAAAGAGAATATCTCCTAATTCTAATATTTAATAAGTCCCTTCTCTACAAAACCTGTAATTTAATGCTCCACACAAAGTATGAGTGTGAGAATTGAATAGTAATGTAATTTAATGGATTTTCTGTGTAGAGAAAAATAAGAACAATTCTTCTGTATCTCCATGGACACTGATTTTTTTCTCGCTTTTGAGTCATATCATTCTCTCCCTTTCCTCCTTGTTTTTCTTCATCCCCTTCCTTTATATTTAATCTACATGTTTTGAGTTTCTTAGAGATATGGGTACTTCTATCTCAACAAAGATCAAAGAATGAGCCGTGATTTTGACCTCCTGTCTTAACCTTTGTGTGTGTGTGCAAATTTAAATGAGATGGTAGGTAAGAAAATGTTTTATAAACTGTAAAGTGCTGTGTAAATATAAGGTGCTTAGAAGGTACCAGTAGGTACAGAAGTTACTCAATTTAAATTTGGAGTAGAGATTTACAAAGTTGTAAAATTAGCCCTAAAAGCTTTCCGGTTGTTATTTTAGGTACTAAGTGTTAAATTGGAGATAATTTGCTATTGCAAAAGAAAGAGCTGTTTCAAAAGGAACTTTTGCTTTACCTTTAGAGCCTCAAACACTTGGGGGAGTTTATTAACACCTCTGTCTTGGAGTTTTTGTTTGTGTGCATGCAAAGATCAAACGAGACAGTAGATGTGAAAGTGTTCTATAAACTGTAAAGTGCTGTTTAAATGTAAAATGCTGTTATTGTGAAGGGAGGTGGTGTGAAGAGAGGAATTTGGCTAAGATGCAGAACCAGGCTTACATGGCCATGTCAGGACAGGAAAAGACAGTAGGGTAAGTTTTAAGCAAAATTATAACTCCTTATATGCTGTATTCGGAGGCACACTGGATGTCCATTTCCAAAAATATCTCCTATATCCAACCTGCTATGACCTTGGAACTTCTGCTAGGGACATTATTTTTGTTTGATGCTAATAGTAGTTAATATCATATATTCAAAAGTAGCGTTTTTATATTGCAGGGTTTAAGGGTTGAAAGCATTTTGCTGTATTTTTATGACCCCATGACAGCATTTTGAGTTAGATCTTGGTTATGGTATTTTTTTTCCTTTGGCTTCATCATCTTTGTCTCTGTTTTATTGACGAGGGAGTAAGGATGGACAGCTGAATGAAGTATTTATCCCGTAAGCAATGTGTGACAGGCTGAACCCATACTCTCTCTTCTGCTTTCTGTTCATTCCATCCTGGGCTGAACTCCCGATGAAAGAATTATTTGTAAAGTGCCTATTATAAATAGGCACTGACAGTACAGTTTCTTCATAGGGCCTCCAAATTGGTTGAAGAGGGAAATCTTGTGGTTCAAAAGCAGTTAGAAAATGTCATAGACAGTGTGTTACTTTAAGTACTAAATTGCCTGGTAAGAGCTTTAACAATTTAGATAATGGAGAAAACAGTATGGGTTGGTTTAGGTCAGGAAATGCTTTGTTAAGAGATGGGATTGTCTAATTGTTTCTAAAAGTTGGGTAATAAAAAAGAGTAGAAGGCCCTTTCAGGGTAGAAAAGCGTCATGAGGAAGAAAAGCATCATAATCAAAAATGATGGGAAAATTAAGACATGACATGTTTTAGGAAGAAATACCAATGACTCCTATGATCACATGTCTCCCTGAGTCTCACTAAGTAGGAGCATGGGATCTCTAAACCCTCTTTTGCCAGCTTGAGGCTCCTAAGGGGCCCCACATGCCTTTTCCTTGCTGTCCCTCACCTATCCTTGTGTCCTCTCATGGTGCTGCCTGACCTCCTGAAGTTACAAAACTGAACAGTGCGTTCAGTCCTATGCAGGTTGTGAAAGGCTTCCTTTCCTCACTGTATTCTGCCTTTAAGAAGGGACCCAACAGCACATCTTCTTGGCTCTGGCATTATAGTCTCTCCCTCTTGACTCCCATTGGGCTTTTCTTCAAAGTACATTCATACTGACAAAGTAAATGCATCACAGATTGATTTGTATCTCATCTATTCTCCATACCCAACAGAGATCCTCTCTTTGGTCCCAACACCCAGACAGCCCTGGGCATTTGCTACTAGACAGTGGAGGGTCTCTTACCCTCTTTGCATTGGCACCATGTACCAGGTCAGTGTGATGCATTTTTTTGCCTTTCACTACAAAAGCTAAAGGGAAAGGTAGTCCCTATACCTGATAATTCCCCAGGAGCCAGGGCAGAGCATGTAATGTAAGCTCAGCCAATCAGATGGTACAGCCTGAGACTTTGATTCTGGGACAAGTGACCCAGGAGAGAAAGATCAGTTAGGAGCCACGATGACCGTAGCAAGGTTCGGCATAGATAGCAGTGGCTTCTGGCGGTGGTCACATCTTTGCAGAAGCATCAGTTGTTTCACTGAAAGACTGCCTGCCTGCTTCATGATTCCCTGCTCAGATCTTCCCTGAGTCCTGCTTTTTTTTTTTTTTTTTGCTTCCTTTTCTTGCCTTTTTGCCAATTCTCCCACATCTGATATCTTTCTATCAAATGTTACAAAGATAGAAAGTTGCAGAATGTTGATTTGCATTTTTTTTTAAATTAAGATAGCCCAAGTTAGTTTATTATTTTTTGGTAACAAAGCACTCTGACTCAAAACAAAAGTTTCTCTTGCAAATCTGGCTTATTGGGCCTTGCCGACATTACTTTTGTTGTGCCAGATTCTCCCTAGGAGACCCTAAGTCTGCCTAAACCTCATGAAATCCAGCTCTATTTTTTTCTGAATCATCCAGTTTAAACACATATTGGGAAAATGATTGGGTGTTTTATTCAAGGGAAAGGACTACTTAATTCCAGGTGTTAGGAATTTTGAATTCCTCTTCTGATCCAGTATCACTGATATTTTCATTTCTAGCTCACACTGGTGTCATGAAATGGACAATTTTACCCACTCAAAGACTTTGAAATGGAAAAAAAGTACTGAATATCTTCAGTGGAAAACTAAGTGTTCTATAGTAAGACATCCTTCCTGGCTATCTGAATATATTGAGCTCTCAATGCCTTTAATTGTCTTTGAGCTATATACAACTCTGTAAATGTGGATAACTAATTGTAATGCAAATGATTCTTATCTGTAGATGTACAAATACACTTTTTTCTAATGAGGTTAAATTGGCTTCCTTTCCCCACCATGGAATAAACCAGTTTTTAGTTTCTTTGCAAGTGCATTTCTCACTGCCTACATCTGTGGTTCTTTGGTTTCTCCTTTGAGCAACATATCAGAAGAGTTATTGTATCAACGGCTCCTTCAGTAATTCCAAATATGCAGTAGTTTTTTTTATTAATTTCCAATTAACAAATATTTATTGAATATTCACCATGTGTCAGACATAGAGTTCAGTCATAGAGATTCAGAGTGAGCAAGTAGACATCCCAGCCTTTAGAGCACTTACATCCAGTATAGGAAAATCAAGAAGTACACAAATAGGGGCAGTCCATTGCTGAGCTGTATACTAGAAGTATGTAGAAGAACAAGCTACAGTGGGAAATGAAGGTAGTGACAAAGTGGGTTTCTTTAAGGAGGTGACTCTAAAGTCAACCTTAAATAGTATGCATTTCAGGGTAAAAGTATGGGAGAGTTCTAGCAAGTAGAGCAAACTCCAGAACCCACATGGTGGCCACACAGAAGTGCAGGAAGGTAAGTCTAGACTGTAGAACAAAACAAAACCTGCAGAGCTAACAGGGCTCCACTCTGCCATACAAAGGATTGAGAACTTTACCCCTGGTCAAGAATGTGTAGAGATTTGAATTGCTATAATAAATGATCGATAGGATGTATCGATTTTTGTAATCCTAAATTATGCTTCATTTTAATGTTACAGAAGTGAGGATACATTGTATGAGCACAGCTAATGTGATAGTAACCCCACAATTCCCAGAACAAGAAAGTATCCTAAATAATGATAACACCTAGTACCAATCCTCACTTCTTTATGATGTCTTCCTTGTGTTCTTAACAGGGAAATACATCATCTTTGTTTTTTAGGGTGCCTCTTAGACTGTAGAATTTCATTAAGTATGCCATAGCTTTTGAGATGAATTAGCTGTCATATTGAGAATGTGACTCTGCAGATATGAGACCTATTTAAGAAAATATGGAAGGAAGAAAGATGGGATAAGAGGGTTCCCAAGAAAGACCACTACTTGGAAGAGCCATAGTTGTTCCTGAGTCCATGCTCATACTGCTTGCTGCACGACAGGCCGATAATTTGAGAAACAAGTTGTTGGGGCAAGGAACAGCAACTTTATTTGGAAAGCCAAGCAGACCAAGAAGATGGTGGACTAGGGTCCCAAAGAATCATCTAACCTGAGTTAGAATTCAGGCTTTTTTTTAATATTAAAAGGGGAGGCTGTGCCATCGGTTGTTGTGAACTTCCTGGTGTCAGAATCTGTTGTTCTTGCAGTTGTCCACATAGATCAGGTCATGATGTTCCTGTAAATCTCCAGGAAGATAATTATTATTTTCTGTTATACAACTTTTTATTTCTATATGAATGGAAAAGTGTTATATCTTTAAAGGTCAGAGCAATGAGAATGGGCAGGCTATAGGCAACATTCCCTTTTTTTTGGTCACACCCTAATTTGCAGAAGTTCATGGGCCAGGGATCAAACCTATGCCACAAAAGTGACCCAAGCCACAGCCTTGACAACACTAGATCCTTATCCTGCTGTGTCAGAAGGGAGCTCCTAGGCAGCACTCTTAACTTGTAGCAAAAGCTAAAGGATAAAGAGGTTAAAGTAAAAGAAATAGATCCAGTATGGTGTCAGATTTGTTCTTCCTGGTTCCAAAGTCACCAGAACCTCTAAGCAATGGCTGGTGGCAGGTGATCAAGTCATGAAAGCTGGCTGGCTGACCAACACCTGCCTATTATTGGTCTTATGTTTATGGCAGAAAATGGTAAAATAGGAAATGCTGTTGATAAGGATAGTTTGATATTTTGAAAGTTTTTTTACTCCTCTCAAATATTTATCTTCTACCATACTGCATGTTCTTGCATTCATTGTCTTGTGTTGCCCTACTAATATATTAGTCTGATAGTTATTCATCACTAATCAGATTGAAATAAATCATGTTATGTGTTGAACTGAGCTAAATTTTACCCTCTCTTTTTTATCTGACAGGGTGATTTTAGAACAGTAAGCTCCACAAATGTCAGTGCACAAACAAACTTCATTATAGAAGCAATACACTAATACTGCATAAATCATGATGAGAAACAGAGGACATCACGTCCTGAGAGGCAGACTTTTCAATCATCTAACAAAAGAACACCCCTCAAATTTTAAAATATGCATTCCCAGCTTGCAATATTAAAAGTTCCTGTAGCTGCTGGATATAAAGTGTTATTCATGTAATTCATGTATCCAAAGTGTGCTTACGTCATTAGATTCTGGGAACAATTCATGTATATATATTATTTATTTATTTATTTATTTATTTATTTATTTATTTATTTTGCTTTTTTAGGGCCGCATCTGCAGCATATGGAGGTTCCCAGGCTAGGTGTCGAATCAGAGCTGTAACTGCCAGCCTACACCACAGCCACTGCAACTCTAGATCTGAGCTGAGTCTGTGACCTACACCACAGCTCATGGCAACACCAGATCCTTAACCCACTGAGCAAAGCCAGGGATCGAACCTGCGTCCTCATGGATCCTAGTCAGATTTGTTTCTGCTGCACCGTGATAGGAACTCCTATATTATGTATTTATATACTTACATAAAATGGAAAAAATTATGTACATAAAGGTATATATTTTTTTAATTCCTTAGCAATGGATTCCGAAAGTTTCTAATTATAAAGAACTACCTCTTATCTACATAAACAAGGGGAGGATATTCAGTAAAATATGCAAATCACCTAGAGTCTTATGACTAATGACAGATGTGGAGATAAGGCAAATCAGTGTGTGATATAATATTACTGTTTTAATTTAAAAAGTGAGTAGTTGGAGTTCCCATTATGGCTCAGCAGTAATGAACCTGACTAGGATCCATGAGGATGCAGGTTTGATTCCCTGGCCTCACTCAGTGGGTTAAGGATCTGGCCTTGCCGTGGGCTGTGGTGTAGGTCACAGGCGTGGCTTGGATCTGGCATTGCTGTGGCTGTGGCATAGGCCAATGTCTGTAGCTTTGATTAAACCCCTAGCCTGGGAACTTCCATGTCCCCCACCTATGGCCCTAAAAAGCAAAAAGCAAGGGAGTAGTCAGTGGAGTTCCCTGGTGGCTCAGGGAGTTAGGGATCTGACTTTGTCACTGCTGTGGCTCAAGTTTCAATCCCTGGACCAGGAACTTCTGCAGGCCATGGGCTTGGCAAAAAAAGAAAGAAAGAAAGAAAGTGAGTAATCCTGTCTGTTCTGATGAACTTGAGGTTTTATTCACCAAATTTCATGATCTTATAATGAAGGAGTTCAAGTAGGATCTTTTTTTAAAATTGTTTCCTACAAACTTTCATCTAATTGGAATTCCCTCATACACATTTTTATTGTGAATCTGAAGCATATAATGTCTCATTCAATGAATTACTGAGGCTTGTTAGTTTTTTAAAAGGCTAATTAATCAGTTTATCCCCTATGTAATTCCAGAAACTAATCTGAGGCCTCTTTCAGAGATACAAATAACTGATTAAAAATAAAGTCATTTCTACATTGAAACAAAAACAAAAATGAGGAGGAAGTGAGCAAAGAAACAAAGTTAGAAAATAAGATAAAGCTCCAAGAGTCCACATGACATAAATGTGCAAAAATATATACAAATCAAATAGTAAGCAAAAACAACTTGTAGATTTTTATTTCAGGTAGTAATTTTTAAAGATTATTCAAGAATGAAAATAGCCTCTTAAGTGAATATGTTTACTAAAATTTTATATCCTGAAAAAAAATTGCATATCTTTAGAACTTACTGAAAATCTAAACAATAATGACACCCAAGGAAAGTTGCAAAGCTTTTATTGCAGAGATTGCTGGGATTCCCATATTTTTTTTCTTTTCTGGGAGAATGCTTTGTTGTCAGAGTATAATCTGTGTGATATTTAGCAAATTACCATTTGTACTTTTACTTAGCTTTTTAAACTTTTAAAGTTATGTCAGTTCAGCTTTATCTTTATCAACTAGCTTTGGTTATAGGTTTTCTTTAACCGTACAGTATGTGCTAATGTCAATTTATAGTAACAGTAGTTCAGCTGTAAGTTAGAAACAAGAAATAAATGATAAAACTTTGAGGCATGAAGTTCCCTAAACCATTAACTTGCGCAGTGAAATTTCATTGATGAAATTCTATCCTTAAACTTGTTTAATTAACTTTGTACCCTTAGGTTAGGCATAATAAATGACTGGGATATTTTCAAATATGTAAAAGAAAATATAATATAATCAACAGTTATTCTCTTAAAAATTTATATTAGATACATGCTAACAATACTTTTATCTCAATTGTTTCTTTTACTTCTCTCCAGTTCTTTGTTTCCATCTAATTAGTTTTCATCATTTAAAATTCAACAAATATTGTTTAAGGGCCAATTATGTGCCATTGTGTTATTTAATCACACAACATTCTCTCCCCTGAGGATATTAGCATATTTGTTTTACAGCTAAGAAAACTGTGGTTTAGCAGTGTTAAAAGATTGTAGTAAGTGACAGAGGGAAGGCAATTGAATATTAACTTTTTAACATTTTTTTTAATACAACATCCCACCAGCTGCTACATAGCACAGTTACCTTTAGTTGTCCTTAGTGGAGGGCCTATTCGAATCTGAATTTTTAAGTCAGTATCCCTGGGCCACACACCTTAATTCAGCAATCTCTTAGGGCCTTGAAGAGCTCCCGCACTAATACCCTTGGAGTTCTCAGTCCAGGGAATACTAAGTACGGGATATTTGAATTCACCTACATCAAAACTTGAGTTTTGAAGTTCCCACTGTGTCACAGTGGCTTAAGAATATGGCTTGGTTTGCTCCAAAGGTGCAGATTTGATCCCTGGCTGGGTAAAGTGGGTTAAAGGATCAAGTATTGCCACAGCTGTGCCTTGCATTCATCCCCTGGCCCAGGAACTTCCATATGCCCCGGATGTGTCTATAAAATAGAAGGAAAAAAAAAAAACCCTGCAAGTTTTTCACTAAGCGCCATTCTATTTTCTCTTTAAATGTTTCACTTGTATTGTTACTCAGGGGATAACAAACTGATTGCTTTTACACAAAGCCATTGGATGTTAATTTATGTTCCCAGGAAAACAATTCATTAAAATTCCTTTCTATTCTAAAAACAAAATAAAACAAACTGGGAGGTCAATCCATTGGGTTTGAAGGATGGATTCATCACTAATTTTAAAGATAACAACTGGCAGGATCAATTTCATTAACATATTTCATGGACCAAATTAGTCACTTAGGAGAATTGGGTAAAATAAAATAAAATAAAATAAAAAATTGTCCATCTTCAGTTAGGGCTATAAGTGCAAAAAGGCTTCGTGAGGTTTGCCTGGTTTTACCTGAGCCAGTCCTGGCTTATGCCTGTTTTCCTGTCATTCATTTTGGTTTTGCATCTATCCAGAATTTTTTAAGGACATGGTTTTGTTATTTCTTTTATTAAAATGACCTGGGTTGTGTTCAGCAGAGTCTGGCTTTGCTTGCAGCTTCTGCCGTAATCTGTTCTAGTAGTTTTTGAGATCCATGTGCACAGTGGAGAGATTTCTCATTGTAACTTGTAGTTAAGGGTGGAAGACAAAGACCAGCCTCTCTCTCTATTCCCAGCTCTTTCAAACTCCAACTTCCCTTCAAAGACTGCATGCATTATGCTTGCTGATAAAACAGAGTTCTCAGACCTCAGGGACTAAGAGCAGCTAAACCCTTCTATGGCAGATTCCTAAAGCTGCCAGGACACTAGTGATTGGAATAGTAGGGAATGGGAGAAATTTTGTCCATGGGTTGGAAGATGTGTACGGAAAATAGAGAATGGTCAGTCTTATTCTCTAGATAGTAGTTTATAGTATTTTTGTCTTTTACTGTATGGTTCAAGTGTATAACTAACTATATGCAATCTTTGTTATTTTGGAATAAACCCTTTTGGCAGCAATAACAGAAAAAAAAATGAATGTTTAATGAGATGTTAAGTACTGGATTTACCGTTCTTTTGAAAAGTTGATAATAAACATGTAACTTGCACAAAACATTTGTTGAATTTCCAACCTACTGTGGGAGACTATAGACGTGTCATTAACCACGTGACCACTAGAAGATACAAATTTTGCTGAAGAAGCACCAGAGTCCACTTCAAATTCTGTTTGCATTTAGTTCAAAATTAGTTAGAAATTTAGAATCAAAGTATTCAAAGACTGGCGTGGTGAAATTATTCATAGTTTGAATATGTAACAGACTGTAATTATTGCAAACAGTGCTTGCAAACAGGAACATATTGAAATGGATCCTTTCAAAAGGAAAAACTAAACAAATTAAATAACAAGAGCTCAGCTGGTATAAAAGGCTCAATTTTGGAATTTTGGAATTGCATTTTGAAATATCCTGAATTATGGGAAAAATGTTTTCTTGGCACTCCTTTTTGTTGAATATACTATACATTTTGGAGTATTTAAATTTTTCTAAACATTCAAAAGAATCATATTATAAACGACTTGATGTATTATATGGCAATGTCTGGCAAAGACGTTTATTTTTTATATAAATAAAAGCACAAACCCACCAGTATCTATAAGGATATTTACATGTTTCAATATAAAAATATTAAAATTTAAGATTATAGTTCATGTAGCATGATTGCTTTTCGCTCACCAGGTACCTTAGCATTTACAGAGAAAATAATTTTTCAGTTAAAAATTTTATGGTATGCCCAAAAAAGAGCCAGTTGAAACGTCCACAGTTTCTTATGTTTTATCCATAAACTGCATCTCTGAAGAAATTTGCAGGTAATTTTAACAACAACAAAAAAATGAAATAATAGGACTATATTGAAAAAAAGAAGCGTTTTCCAAATACTACTAGTGACATGATAGTAGAGAATGATTATGGATAAAAATCTGTTTAAAGTACCTAAATATGTGCATAAATATTTTTTCTGCTTATGCTATTTCTAAATATATATCTCTTTGTAACATTTTAGAGTGCTTTATAATCCATTTAAAATATTTGCCAACTACTTGTGTATATTTTCTACAATCAAAAGCAGTCTCTGATAAAATCAGTAGAGTGATCAGCATCTGGACGTGAAGAAGTATTTTAATGTTGTTTACTACACAAGAAATATGCCTTTTTGGTTTTTTTGCCTCACTAGCAGCATATGGAAATTCGCAGGTCAGTGATCAAATCTGAGCTGCAGCTATAACCTGTGCCACAGCTGTGGCAACACCAGATCCTTACCCAACTGTGTTGGCTTGGAGATCAAACCTGCACCTCCACAGTGACACGAGCTACTGCAGTGAGACTCTCAGCCCACTGTGCCACAGCAGGAACTCCTATTTTTATTTTCATTTTTTAAATTTATTTTGAAAATGGTTATGGAGTAGAATTTTTTTATTGGTTCACCAATATATTAAAATCAAATTATCCATCGTTAATTATGTATTTTTAAAATTATACAGTTTAATTCTTTTTATTGCTCCCATTCACTGTTAAATATATCCTGATTGGCATAATAAGTTATGTGGTCTCCCCCTCCCCAAGTTTAAAGGATATATGAAAATGAACCAAATAGAAGAAGGCAGGCAAGGGCCTTCCAAGATCTTGATTCTACAGTGAACTGAGGCAGCTTCTCTCTGTCTCTGTCTCTCCTCTTTGTCATAATCATTGGTCTTAGAAATGAATTCCATCAGCTACATGTGGCTGTGGAGCCCATCCCTCTCTGTAAGGGGGCAGCCTTAGAGGCAGCTGGGTAGATGACCTCAAAGCGGTCTACTCCAGTTGACTTGAAATTGCAAATGATAGTTTTAAATTAAGATGGAGTTCTAAAGGGAATTAAAAAAAAAAAAACACTGTTATCACGCAAATGGTTATCAGGCTTCCTTTGCTTTTAAAATTCATATTTTGGCCAAAATAAATTTTAAAAGTATCTCATCTAAACATTCTAAACTGATTGAAGGAGCAAATTGGTACTGGGAAGGAGAGTCATACCCAGTTGTAAAGGAGGAATTGGAAGAGGTCTTCAGGGATTATGAATGAAATCAAGATGCTTTAATGAGCTTCAAAAATAACGAACCATTCATTCGAATGCTCCCAAGCCTTTGCCCTTGGTCATCCTGAGTCTTGTCAAAATGGAGCACAAATCTGTATACAAGTCGACCAAGTAAGGAGGAAGAAGGAGTGTTTCCTAGCCCTATATTAATGAGTGGGTGCTCAGAGAGAGATCAGAAAAAGAGATCAAGAGAATATCGTGTTTAAAGTCTCCATCCATTCATCTACCCCCACACACCACCACTCAGTTACTCATATATTCAACTAATAGTTGATGAGTGCATATTTTTGTCATATTTCATTGGCAAAGAATTACAAAGACCTGGCCCTCGTCTTAAGCTGAACTTAAGATGCTTACAGTCTAATGCAGGGATTCAATACCAATAAATATATTTTTATGCGGCTAGGAGATTTCTGCTTACATGCTACTACTTTTGAGAAAGATGAATTATTTTCTGAGAACTCAGAAAAATAGTATCTTAAAGAGTTATACTTTATGCTAGTAAAATGTTCATCCGTGAGTAAATATAGCCAATCTCCACTTAACTCTTCTAGTTAATTTAAACAAATTTTTTGTTGATTACTTAAGAGCCAGGCACAGGACTACAGAGAAATCTGATAAAACACCATCCCTGTACATGAACAAAGAGGCATAGCTCCAGCGGATAATTTGAAAAACACCCTGCTGATTGTTCTGAGCAAAGTTTTTCAGCATACTGTGGGAGCACAGAGAAAGCACATCTAATCTGAGTCTGATCTGAGAGTGGGGAAAAGGCAAAAGGGGTCAGGAAAGACTTCTGGGAAAAGTCTTAAAGGTTGTAGATATAGCTTGGATCCCCAGGACTGCAGCTGTGGCTCCAAATCAACCCCTAGCCTGGGAACTTCCATAAGACACAGTTTTGGCCATAAAAGGAAAAAAATAAAAGAAAAAAAGTATTGGGGCCAGATAATTATGTGCATTGCAGGGGTGGTGGGAGACACTGTCCTGTTTGTTCTAGGATGTTCAGCAACATCTCTGGCCTGTACCCTCTAGATACCTGTAACATGACTTGTGACTACCAAAAATGTTTTCAAATATTACCAATGTCCCCTGGGGGCAAAATCACCCTCAGTTTTAGGTGAATCACCCAGAGGGTGAATTTCAGGAGGAAAGACAAGTGGTAAGATCAGAACTGACTATAGAGGGGAAGAAGAGATTATAGAACAGGAAGCCAGATACTGGTAGAGAATTTGGGAGTAAATGAAATGGAAAAAAATGGCAAGAAAGAGAAATGGGGGTGCTGGGAGAAACCTTCCGTTTGGTTTTTGAGATGAGGATTCAAGATGCCTGTGTTATATCCAGGTAGATGGGTCTGGCAGATGGAAGGATATACAAACCTGAAACTCTGTGATGAAGTTCAGTCCTGCAGGGAGTATTTGCATGTCATCAGCTCCAGTGGAGATGGAGGTGAATAGAGACATAGACAAGAGTTCTGACAGTTGAACTTTGGGGAACCTAAAGAAATAGAGCAGTAGACACTTGGAAAGAAAACTATCCAAGATAAGGAATGGTCAGGGGAAAGAGAAGAGCCAGGAAAATGTGATACCGTGTCTGCCTTTTAGGAAGGAAGGGGTCTTAGTAAGGATGCTGCAGAAGGGCACATACCAAGTAAGTTTTGGAGTTCCCATGGTGGGGCAGCGGTAACAAACCCAACTAATATTCATGAGGACTTAGGTTCGATCACTGGCCTCGCTCAGTGGGTTAAGGAACCCGCGTTGCTGTGGCTGTGGCGGAGGCCAACAGCTGCAGCTCCAGTTTGACTCCTAGCCTGGGAACTTCCATATGCCATGGGTGTGGCCCTAAAAAAAAACAAAACAAAACAAAAAAAAAAAGCAAAGGAAAGGAAAGAAAAAAGAAAAGAAAAGAAAAGAAGTTAGTGCACCTGGACATAGCATTTAGTTTGAGGGGAATAGACAAGACCAAATGGAGACAGTGTTATTCTTCTGGAGAGCTGGTGGCTGGCTGCTCTAAAAAACTGTTTGTGAGATCAAGGAAAGAATAAATCACATTGAATTCTACTGAATAAAGGACCTCTTTTGAGAATATAGAAGCAGGTCTCTATGCCCCTAATATTATAATGGTGTTTGGCTGAAACATTATATCAGATATCTTATCAAGACATAGAGATATTTCATGCTTTTCCCTTAATTATTTTATGGTAATATAAAATAATCTGTTGTAGACTTTGGAAAACCTTGGTTTTTCAAATAAGACAATCTGGGGGGTGGGGGGATTCACTGTGGGTTTGGGATACAAAATCTATAAAATTGACTTGTGATGATTTATGTACACCTATAATTGAAATAAAATCCATTAAGAAAAAATAAATAAATAAATAAATAAAATAATCCGTTGATGTCTATGGAGTATTTTGATACTCTCAAAAAATAGACATGGCAGGGATATACATATGTATTTTTTATGTCCTTTTTCATACCACTATGCACAGACAGCTGAATTATGGCAAAATAAGTTCAATGTGTAAATGGACTCATTTAATTTATAAACGATCATTTGTATGTTCTGAAATATGCCAGATTGTGTCTACAAGGCTATGAACATGAACTACAAGGCTATGTCTCATGAACCTAATGGCCTTTCTCACCAAATGTGTAAAAAGTTGATATAATACTTGTCACCACCGTGATGTGTTCTGTTTACCAAAGCTGGGGGAAGGCTGTCTTGAATGAGATTTTAATGTGACTGATAGGAATCCCAAAATTATTTTTTCTATATGTAGTTCAGGATGTTGAGTGTATTTAATATCAATTGGCAATTCTAGTAAGATTTTTTTATAATAAGAAACTGCTTACAGCTACATTTAATAAACTTCTAGCATGTATAGCCTTTGCCGCTTTACCTGCTTATTCTACAAGTTGAGCAAGTTAAACGCTAAATGCTACAGAAATTAATTTCTCAAGATTCAGTCGCAGTTTAAGGAAATTAGTCATTTACTCCTCTTGTCAGTGCAGCAAGAAAAGAACAAAGCAAAAGTTGGCTAGCTTGAAAAGTTCTAATTACATTTTCACTCTTGAGGGGATATTTTATTCTCTGTATTTGCTCTCAGAAAGTACCTAGGTAATGCTTCAAATGACATTATTTTTGTTCCTACTGCATATCTTCGGTATAAAATAAAATACCGTGAATGGTTGGGTCAAAAATTGCCAGTTGCTACCAAAGAATAAATTCACTCTCTCTTTGTAGTTAAACACTCTAAGTCTATTTATTCATACGTTTTTAAAGACTGAAGAGTGACGTGTGATTCTCGGTCAAGCAAATTTGACTTGGATGTTTGTCTGTGTTAGGCAATACTGAGTCCCACAGGCCATAAATAAGTAGAAATCGTAATCCTTATTTTCAGGAGTTTGCAAGCTTTTTGGAGAGAAAAAAACCATATACAAATCAATAAGAGAACAATTCAGTGCTGAGCGCTTTAGAGCTAGACCTAAATGTAGAGGGGGTTCAAGGATGGGAGGTATTAGCAGGCTCCAAGAAAGTTAAAGGAGGATTCACAGGCAAGGTGGTCTTTTTTTTACTAGGTGTTGACCATAGTCCCAAAGAGAATTGTTTTTCCCAATTCATACTAGAATCCTTTTTTATGAATGGAGATAGGAAAGGGGGAATTGAACTTGCCATTTGGAGGAACTCAGGGTTAAAGTAAGGGATCAAGAGACATCAGATCTTCAATATTTTTTGGAATGTAGGGGTGTTTTCCCATACTTTCTTTGTCCGGGAAACAGAATCACAGGTCTGCTTTAAGCAATGCAATATTTTCCTCAGTCCTTTGAAATTTGCTCTAGCAGGGAAATGGTTCCATAAAGAAATAACTTACGTACACACACACACACACACACACACACACTTACTTCTTTAAAATAAAATATGCATTCCTTGTATATATACTTAGCTAAATATCCATTAGCTATTTCGGCAGTAGGGTTTTGTTTTGTTTTGTTTTTTGGTTTTGAAAGCAATATGCCCTTTTACTTAAAAAGGTTCACTGTGATTGCCATCACAAGCAAGTCAATAATCTCTTCTGTGTCTGAAAGTTCATTTACTAATGAAAATGAATCACTGAACTGTACTTTTTTCATTTAGGAGAATCACTTGTATTTCTTGAGCACAGTGTCATTGTATTTTCAGAGGTCAAGGAAGTATAATCATCTAGAAAGTAATGCTGATATATTTAAGAAAGGACTTCAACCATTTTAATATAGAGTAGGTTCTTGCAGGCAGAGCTCATTTCACCTTTGGGAGCTTAGAGGGTTATTTAACACTTACCTAGAGATTGGCTATTGTATTGAAAAACATTCAAACCAGTCACGTGGATTGTCTCACTTTATATGAGAGGTTTAAATTTTCTTGCATGGAGTTCTCTGGTGGCTCAGCAGGTTCAGGATCCAGTGTTGCCATTACTGTGGCTCAGGTCACTGCTGTAGCATGGGTTTGATCCTTGACTCTGGAACTCTGTGTGCTCTGGGCATGACCAAAAATTTTAAAAATAAAAATAAATTCCCACTGGAAATGGTGTGGAGAAAAGGGAACCTTCTGACACTATTGATGGAAATGTAAATTGGTAAAACTACTGTGGAAAACAGTATGATGTTCCTCAGAAGAGTAAATATAGAACTACCATATGATGCAGCAGTCCCACTGGGCATATATCTGGACAAAATTTCATTCAAAAAGATGCATGTACCCCTGTTCATGCAGCACTGTTCACAATAGCCAAGGCACGGAAACAATCTAAATATCCATGGACAGATGAATGGATTAAGAAGATGTGGTACAAATATACAATGGAATACTACTCAGCCATAAAAAGAACAAAACAATGCCATTTGCAGCAACATGGATGGAGCTAAAGGGTCTCATACTAAGTGAAGTCAGAAAGAGAAAGACAAATATCGTATGAGATCACTACCATGTGGAATCTAAAATATGGCATAGACGGACCTATCTGCAGAACAGAAACAGATTCATAGACATGGAAAGTCTGAGGGAGTGGAGTAGGGAGTGGGATGGGCTGGGAATTTGGGGTTAGTAGATGCAAACTATTATATTTAGAATGGACAAGCAATGAGGTCCTGCTGTATCGCACAAGGAACTATATCTAGTCACTTGTGATAGAACATGATGGAAGATAATATGAGGAAAATAATGTGTGTGTATGTATATTTGAAAGGATCACTTTGCTGTACAGAAGACATTGACAGAACATTGTACATCAACTATGATTAAAAAATTAATAATAAATTCCTTTTCAGAAGTAAGCAAACGATTGTGTCTTCATGTCTGTTCTCAGTACAGCTCTGTCTATTGGAATTCCAGACAAAAAGCAGCTTTGCTTAGGGAGGTAAATTGTCAGTGGTAGCCTGAGACTTGGGAGAGAGAAATACTCCGAGTGCCAAGGACAGAAGTCGCAGATGTGGGCCACATGCTTCTCCGGACCTGCAGGACCACGAGTGGAAGAGCTGAGGGTATCAGATGAGCCTCACTCCATTCCTGTGTCTCACTCTTATGTAACCAGGGCCGACATGGAGGGACAGTTTCAGGCTCTGATCTCCAAGAAGAGCACTCTCTAGAGTGCTTCTAAGCTTCGGATAGGCCAAGGCTACAGATTTGGTTCCAGAGACCCGCCTTCCAGACCTCCCTTTGCCAGAAGTAACTGAGTCATCTGAGCCATTTCACATTCCTTTCTGGTCTTCTCTTGTTTGGTTTGAGCTGTATGGAATTGAACTAGACGGTCTCCGAGATCTCTTCCTGTTCTAACAAAAGTCCCTTTTTGAACTTCTCATTGATTTCTCAGGAAGCCTCTAACATTCCATGAGTGAAAGGGACTTGGCATCGCATTTTAAAATGCAGTGAGAGGGGCAAGGGACAGCCTCAGCACGAGGAGGAATTGATTATGATGCCTTTCCAAAACTTGCTTTCTTTTCTCGTGATCTTATTTTCTCTAAAGTGACATTACCCAAATGCATGAAATGAAATGATATCCTTTCAGACCATACACCCAGCTCTGTGATGATTCATGTCCTGATTATTACACAGGGCTTAGTAGAAAATAATGCAGGAGCCCTACCACCCTCTGAATAAAGCCTTCCATTGTGCCTTCCAATCTCAGGTCTGAGACTAGAGAGGATTCATTTGAATATGTTACCTTTCTCTATGTGATATGTTGTTTCCCACATTGCCTTCTTCAAGCTTGTTCTTTTTTTTCTCTTGAAATTCCACTGCATTGAGTTCAGACACGTTGAGAAATGGCTGCTTTAGTGTTGCAGCAGGTTGACTTTCATGTAAAAGAAAGTGATAAAAATGGGGCTTTCGTATGTGTCCAAAGAGGAGTGATGCACGTTTTCCAAGGACTCAAATAAGAGATGCAAATGAAGGACCTTGAGAAGACTCTGGCAAAGACAGCAGCGCCTAGAAGGAGCCCTGTTACTGCTGGATCCTGGAAACGTGGTCATTTTCTGATATTAGTGCTGACTGCTTCCTCTTTCGAAGCCACATGCAGCCAAACTCATCCCAGGAAAACATTTTCCTACTACCCAATGTTCAAATATTTGTATTTCAGAAATGCCTTATTAATGTCACTACTCTCAGTCTCATCTGTATTATTTCCATCCTCTGCTATAGCCATAGTCTCAATGCGTCCATTGACCACACTTTTTAAGCACTTATTGTATGTACTTGGCTCCATGCCTGCCGTTTTCAAGAAGTGAGGTATTGTGGGGAGAAAAGACATATTCTCTACTCACAATGACTTATAATGAAGAGGCAGTTAAAAAAAAAAAATACAGTGATCAGGAGTTCCCATTGTGGCTTGGTGTATTAAGAATCCAGCTAGTATCCATGAGGATGCAGGTTTGATCCCTGGCCTTGCTCAGTGGGTTAAGGATCCGCCGTTGCCGTGAGCTGTGGTGTAGGTTGCAGACGTGGCTTGGATCCTGCATTGCTGTGGCTGTGGCGTAGGCTGGCAGCTGCAGCTTTAGTTTGACCCTTAGCCTGGGAACTTCCATATGCTTCAGGAACAGCCCTAAAAAGGAAAAAAAAAAAGATACAGTGATTAAAAAAAAAAAGTAATAGCACATTGCCAGTATGATGGTCATAGAACAGAAGTCATGAGGAAGTGCATGATATATTTCCAAATGGGTTTTTCTAAACACCAGGCATGTTGATGTAAAGGCAGAGACCTGACCTCTGATACTCAGGGGAGACTCTCTGGAGGAGGTGGGGCTCAAGGAGCATGAAAGTCATGAAGGATAGTGACAGGCAGAGAAAGCAGGATGGTGTGAGCAAAAGTAGTGTTTCTGGACGTCTCGGTGCCCCTGCTGAGATGCACCATATAGAGATGTAACATTAAGTGTTATTGAATGCCACAGTAAGAAAGTTTTCTCTTTCCAGTTGTCTTTAATACTTTATTTAGGAAAAAATAAAAAAGACCTCAGTTTAATGCCAGCACTTGTTTAAGACCTTTCCATGCTTATTCGTTAACCAGCCCCACCTCTCCCTCCATTCTTTAACACTTAGCCAGTAGGGTCCTGAGTTCCAAAATGATGGTAGACAGCAGTAACTATAATTCAATTAAATGTGTTTCAGATTGCATTGCTTTTTTGACGGTCTTCATTGTGTGGAAAGTAATGATAGATGTCCTTTTAAAATGGAGGTAAAAAATGTATTTAAGGGAAAACAGATAAGGAAAACTAGAGGCACATGATAGTACAAGTGTTATGCAGATAGGGCAAAATTTGGGTAATATATGAATGCATTGGGGAGAATATGAGCTTCAATAAAGTTATTCTTGGGATGGTAAGTAGCTCTATGTGATCACAAGAACAGTACTAACAGAAAGTAGCCGGAATACGATGAGAAAGAGAAGTTGTGAACAGGTCAAGGTCAGGGAATACAGGACTCATGAACTTCATTCATGTTTTGTTTTCCTTGGGATTCTCCCACCACTTCCTTTACCCAGATGTTCATAACTATGGTTTATTGACTTTTTCAGATGCCAAGTATTATAGTATTTTACATATAGTTGTCATATTTTTCATCACAACCACCTTAAGAGGATGATATTAGCCTGAGTTTAGGAGTGAAGAATCTTACCAAAGGCACATGGCTACCAGTTAATAGAGCTGGGTTTGGAACCCAGACCCATTTGGTCCCAAAGCCTCTATTCTTCCTTGTGCCTAGAAAACCCTATTCGTCCCCCAGCGCCAAGGTGAACATTGGCTTTTTTCTATCTAAATCCACCTTTCCAACATATGGTCCACCTTTTGGGGCATATTGCCTCCATTGCTGTGTATTTCTAGGTAGTCATTTTCTTCTCCCCTTTATTAGAAATGTGTCTCTGGCCATCTACCAACCAGATTCTGAGGGCCCAGGAGACTTATTCCCATGTCCCAAGGCATCCAGCACTGTGCTTTTTTATGGTCAAGACTCATATTATTTGAACTGAACTAAATTTTCTTGCTCTGCCATGGCTTATCATGGAAGAACAGCTGTATCACCTCTAAGTGGAAGTGTGAAGAGGCGCTCTGGCAAAGATAGCTCAAGAACTACCTGGAAAGGCTTTGTTTTGTCAGATTCTAAGAATCTATTTAATTAATTTTGAGCAAATCAGCAATTCTTTTGATTTGTTAAATTATTTTGGATTTTTTTTTATAACCAGGTTTTGTTAACATCTGAGTAAATAAAAAAAAAAAAAGATATCTGGTAATTATGGACCTTTAGATCTCAGGAGGAAATTTTAAAGAATAGCTTATCCAACTCCTTTATTTTGTCAGCAAGGAAACTGAACATGTAAAGGAGTTTCTTGAGTTTTTTAAGGCCACAGAGTATGTTAAGGTAGGCTTTTAAGTAAAGATCTCTTGATTGTCTAATTGTCTTCTATGTTGATGGCTTTGAGCTTGAAGGTCAGGTGCTTTTTCCAATCCAACAGAGGGATCTCTGCAGTATCTCAAACCGCTGTCAAGTGGAGCTTCTTGTAGGTATGGAACAGAAACTTATTATCTTTGGAAACAATCAATTCCATTATAAATAAAAGAGCATTTTTTCCTCTGTGGAACCCAATAGGACCTTGCAATCCTGTCCGTTGCTCTAAATAGTATAGAGTTTTCTAGGGCTCCCTTTTGGACCTGTTCTCTTTTCCGTCCACATGCACTCCTTCTGTGATCTTCTCAGTTCCAAGTTTTTAAATTTGTACACGGAGGACCTTCACCTTTGTGTTCCTAAACCAGCCCTCTCCTCTGAACTACTGCTTACGTACCCATGAATTACTACTTACTGGACTTCTTTTGGATATCTAGTAGACCTCCCAGATTCAATACCCCAAGCCAAACTCTTGGTTGTAACTTCTTACCAAAAATTTTCCCTCAATGGCTCTGTGGGAAATGCTGCTATTGTCCTCATTTTGCACATGAGGAAACTGAAGCCTGAAGAGTTAAGCACATTGCTCATACAGCCAGTCAATAGCAGAGCAGAGCCACATTTCAAAGCCATGTGTCCCTAATTCAAATACACCATAGTGATCAAGGTCATGGCCTCCAGAAGCAGAGAGGTCTGAGTTAGCATTAGTGCACAGCTGTGTTATGTTGATCAAGTAGTTTTCCTCTGTTGACCTTCCCCATCTCATAAATGGGGATAATAACAATACCAGCTTCACAGGTATTGTTAATCAGTTGTGCTTTGTACAGGCTAGGCACAGAGTAAAAGCTCAGTAAGTGTTGTTATGATGATAATATAATTAATAGGACTAAAAAAATTAATGGGAAGTTTTGCCCTTATTGGGCAATGCATTGTCCTCTTAATGTTCTTTTATCCAGCATTTATCTATATTCTCCTTTCAGTCTGTGGGTCTGCAAATTTGATAATAATATCTTTTTTAAAATTTTTATTTTATTCAAGTGTATTTGATTTACAATGTTGTGTTAATTTCTACGACACAGCAAAGTGATTCAGTTATACATATCATATAGTTTTTCATGTTCTTTTCCATTATAGTTTATTACAGGATATTGAGTATACTTTCTTGTACTAAAAAGTATGAACTTGTTATTTATCCATTCTATATATGATAGTTTGCATCTGCTAATCACAAACTCTCAATCTATCCTCCCCAAATCCCCCTCCCTTGGCCACCACAAGTCTGTTCTCCATGATAAGGTCATCTTACTATACACCCCTGACTAAAAGTGTTGAAGGGTGTGTAGGTAAGGATGTACCTTTACACAGTAAGATATGCCCTCTAGAAACTTCCTGAGCTTTGTTTAACTGCTAGAAGGTACTGGTTATTATGGCACTTTCTAGGAATAAGACTTAGTTTTTACAGTCTGTTCTGTTCATCTGCTAAAAGACAAGCACAACTTTACTTTCCTTACCTGGGGAATCCTACTGGGACCAAACGATTTATTAGGAACTCTAAGAAGAAACTCTAACACCTATGGCTATGGGTAGACTGGTCTCCAGTTCACCTTCATAGCAGTGCTGGAGGTAACCTAGGTGCTTGGTACTTCTAAAAAGAAGTAGAAAGGAGCAGCCCACCATTTCTGTTAAAGTTTTCCATAGCTTGTCATCACACAGCAATGATGCCAATACCAATGACAATCACTAGTCTTTGTCAAATACTTACCTTATGCCAGGCACTGGAAATAAAAATCTCCTTTTATCTGTACAACTATATATTAGATGCTCCTCCTATTTTCTAGAGGAGAAATCAGTGAACAGTGGGTATTTGTGTGCTATCCATATCCCCTTTACCAGGTCAGTCATCACATATATTCTTTTTCAGATTCTTTTCCACTATAGGTTATTATAAGATATTGAATATAGTTCCCTGCACTATAGAGGAGGTTCTTATGGTTTATGTATTTTAAATATACTGGTATAGCTAGGTTAATCCCAAACTCCTAGTTTATTTCTCCCCCACCCCTTTCCCCTTTGGCAACCATAAGTTTGTTTTCTATGTCTGTGAGTCTATTTCTGTTTTGTAAGTTCACTTGGATCATTTTTTTTTTCAATTCCACGTGTAAGTGATATCATATGATATCTGTCTTTCTCTGACTTCACTTCGTCTGACAATCTCTAGGTCCATGAATCCTATGCTCCTCACCCCCACTCTCTCGGGGTTAAAGGAATATCCCACTTCCACCTTGTTCTAACACTGTGTATTTCTGAACATTTTGGTCTTGAGGATGGCCTGTCATTGGTTCGGGGAGAAGTTTGTGGTTACTAGTTCAACAGTATCCACAGCCTAGGCCCACTGTTACTAGAGGCTCACACACATGCCCATTATCTGGCCCCTGGAAGCTCCTACACCCTTTGCTCTTACTGCCTTGAGGGATATCTTTTCCTTCTCTCTCTTCCCCAGAGATTATGAACCAACATCCTCATTGAAGCTCTATCGTCCCAGTTCCGCAAAGTGAGTCTCCGTGTTTAGTTAAATCATGCTTCTCTTCTCCGGGCATGGGGGAGGCTAGTGCTCCATGCCCTGGGAATTGTGCCCTGGCAATTGTGCCCTGGCATACACTAAGGTTCAGAAACAAAGTTGACAACCTGACACTTATGTGCCTTATAGGTAAATAAGAGTGATTATTGGGGACCATAGCAGCAGTTTTATTTATAACTCCTGCCACCACACACTGGCAGGAAATGAGCTGGTGGGTAGAAGGCAGTTGGCAGGCTGCAGGGACCCAGGAGAACTAGGAGGACCTGGATTTACTGCTAAGGTTGTTTGTGTCAATCTTGAAAGATAATTGGGCCAGCACTGCATGAGAGCAGCTTGTGTCAGCCCATGGTGTTTTCAGGTGCTCTAATGCAGAGTGAAAGATTCAGCACACAAGTCAACGCCTCTTGGGTTTAATTGCCTCTTTTCCGTGATCCCGACCCATGTTTTGGTTCTGTGGTGTGCTGTGTGACCACCACCTGCTGATCCCGTGGGGGCTTTCTCAGCCTAGTCAGTGCTCTCTGTTGACTCTAAGTGACTCCTGTTTTCCCACTTGGTAGCAATTACTTGACAGTCACACGACTTCTCTGCCTTCTTCAAAACAACAACAACAAAAACTTATAAATAAGGTACTGGTGTTCTTCTTAGTAGCACTCCTTTCTTCAGAGAGCTGTGTATCTCACTTCAGACAGGTAGTTCCACCCGCTTCAGCACTGCCGCCTTTCCCTTGTGGCTGCATGAAGTACAGCTGTCTGTCACCAGTTCAGTCACATGTCTAGTTGTCCCACAGCTGGATGAAATTATGGGCCATCCCTACAGAGTGTCAGCAACTGCAAATAGCAATGCGCCTTCGAAGGCAACCAAATCCATCTGGGAACTGAGAAATTAATAGGAATTTAGAATAATGGGCATGCTTGCAATGAACCATTTATGGGTTCAGAAACCTCATTCGTTTGGTAATGTGAATGAGCAGTTTTGCTAATAAAATTTGTCTGTGTTGAGTGAACCTGCCGGATCTACCTGTCACTCACAAACAACTTGAATTATCACTTCTCCATCAAATCTTGCCCTTTCCTTTCACTTGCTGGCTCTCTGGAACCGATTTTCTCCACTGTAGGCCAGGAATGGAGGGAGGAAAAAATAGAAAGAGATTCTAGTGCCAGCTGAGGCAGGCTGGCCCCGGTCTTCATCAGAAGTGAAGCTTGTTTATTTTATGCAGGTAACTTTGGATGAAAATCAAGCGGTGCCACATTCAGTTGACAAGGCTGATGTTCGTGATAGAAATTCCCAATTAAGATCAGTATTTATCAGCAATTTTTGATGAATTTGCAGATCTGTGATTCTCACCACCACCACCATCCCCCTGCCCCTGACCACAATGAGTTTTAACTTCAGGAAAATGCGCAGTTGTCACCGGCAGCCTCACAAGTTTAACACTCATCATAACTCCCCAGACTGGTAAAGCGTGTTAGCTTGCCTGTCTCCTTCACATATGGGCTCTGAGCCTTTCTGTGTCACCTCTCTTTCCTTGGTGGAACAGCAATGTTTTTCCCTCAAGGAAGTACAAAGCCCCATCCACCCACAGACACACCAGGAACCCCTTTGTGTTCTCTGCAGTTTCCTCAGCAGTCAGAGTGCTGTTTTCAGGGAAGCTGTTATCAGCAGGATTGATTTTTCCACTTGGCCCCCCAGGATGGCAGCTGCGGGCAGCAGGCCGGGTGTGGGGCAAGGAGCCCGGGAAGGGGAGGAGCCGGAGTCAGAGGGCAGGTGGAGCTGAGGCCGAAGGCAGGGCTTTGGGGCGAGTCAAGGCGGTGTGATGACCAGCTCAGACTCTGCTTCCCCACTACGCATGGCTGAGTGAGAGTACAGCAGATACTTAACCTCTGAGGTCACCTCCTCGTGTTTAAATAAAGCGTGACAACAGGCCACACTTCCTGAGGTTACTGTGAGGACTCAATGAGGAATTCACGTGGTCCTAGCACCATCCGCTGCTAAGGCTGATGGTTTTGCTTATGTACACTCAGCATCACCGCTGATTCACCTTGAGGACAAATCATCTGCCTTTCTTGAAAACTGCTCTCCTTTAGTAGTTAGATAATATTTAACTAATACGGCTTAAGAAATCTCAGCTTACGTTTCTGCAGTTTATAAAAATCTGTCAAGTCTCAACTTTTAAAGTAGGCGAGGGTTTTTTTTTTACATTATTTAATGAATTTTATTTCAATTATAGGTGTACAAAAATCAGGTTTTGTGAGTACATTAACCTTCCTTTATAACCAGGAGTAGTTATGATTAATATACACATTGTTTTCTGGAGGCAAATATTTTAAGAGATTGAAAAGTTTGCCTTTAATATATGAAGTCTTTTCTAGCCCTTAATTTTTTAATTTTTAATTTTTTTTAAATTTTTTTCCTATTTCCCTTTTTTGGGCCCCACCTATGGCATATAGAAGTTCCTGGGCTAGAGGTCAAACCAGAGCTGCAGATGCTGGCCTACGCCGATCCGCAGCAACACAGAATCTGAGCCGCATCTGCAACCTATACTGCAGCTTGCAGCAATGCCAGATCCTTAACCCACTGAGCCAAGCCAGGGATCAAACCGGCATCTTCAAGGACACTATGTTGGGCTCGTAACCCACTAAGCCACAGTGGGAACTCCAAGTCCTTTTTATTTTTTTATTTGTTCATCAGAATCTTTTTCTGGGAAAAAGTCATATTGTTTGTTTACGGATTTAGAAGATTCCTATATATTTTTTCCTAAGTGCCAGGCATATTCTAGGCTCTTTACAAGTATTAACTTGGTTAATCCTTATTACAGTACTCTGAAGTTGCATCTGTTATCATGTTCCTTTTACAGATACATTATCTCGAAGTCCAGGGCCATTCAAGTTCAAACAAGTTCGAGTTCCTTAGGTAGTGAGCTGCCCAGTCAGGATTCTGGAAGGCAGCTGTGCTCACCATTATACCACCAATGCCCAGCCAGGATTCTGGACTGGCTTCAGCGTCAGTGCTTGTAGGGATCGGGCTAGGCCAGCCTGGCCTATTTGTGCTGTGGGGGCTTTTGAGTGACGGGAGCTGGGAGTATTTAAACTCACTGCCTGCCTGTCAGGATGGGATTTCTGGGTTGACATTCAGTCACCTTACTTAATCAGCTTAGGTCTGTGACATTAACCAGAAATCTCCCCTTTGCATGAAGCCATGCAGATAGACAAGGAAGCAGAGTTGCTGCAAAGTGGGGTTAAGGACTCCCTCTTAAGAATCTGTGCTGTATATATTAGGAGGTGCTGGAGTTGAATGAGCTTTTTTTTTTTTCTGAATGAATCTAAACTGGATTCTAAGACCTTGGGCATTTCTGAATCACCTTCAAGATCCCTGTTTAGCGATTCAGAATAGTTTTACTAGGCACAAATAGAAGACCTATACACTGAAACCATGATATTATCATTCATCTTTTTTTTCATTCTTCTGATAAATAAATTCTGAATTTTAAGAAATTTTCAAATTCCAGTAACCGTAGGGAAGCCCACATACTTCAAAAAGATTTATTTATGCTTCACTGACTTGGTTGTGCTTTGGAGAAAGTTGATGGACTTGTTTGTCCTCTCTCTTTAGTGATTGTCCCTGGTCCACTGACAAGTAAGCTGCTTTAATGACACCATCTGACCACGTTTTTAGTTTGAAAAGTAACATTGGCTTTGTCTGCTGCATATTCTCCTGGTTTTTCTTTTACGTTCCTGGTGGCTCCTTCTCAGTAACTTGGCTATGTTTTCCTCTTTTCTGAGACATACAGTTGCAACATTCTGGAACTCATCCGCTGGGCACATTTCACCGCTCTGCTCAAAATGCTATAAGGACACCTCCTCCACAGTTCTTGCATTGAGACCTTTTATCATCTGCCCCTTTTCTCTCTCTCTGGCCTAATTGCCTATTGTTTTAGTTTGCTAGAGCTTCCAGAAGCCAGTACTACAAGCTGAGTGGCTTAAACTTGCACAGACATTTATTGTCTCACAGTTTCAGAGGCCGCAAGTCTAAGATCAAGGTGGCGGCTGGACTGTGCATCTATGGAAAGCATTAGGGAAGGACTTGTTCCAGGCCTGTCTCCTCCCCTCTGGTGGTACCGCAGTTTATGCCAGCATCGCTCCAGTCTTCATGTGGCATCCTCACTCTGAGCATGTCTATGTGTCTTAATTTCTCCTTTCTTATAAGGACATTAGTCTTACTGGGGGAGGGGCCTACTGAACTCCAGTGTGACCTCATCTTACATACCTATATTTTCAATGGCTTTCTTTCCCCACAAGGCTGCATTGTGAGGTCCTGGGAGGTAGGACTTCAGAGTATGAATTTCAGACAGATACTATTCAACCCATAGCACTACTGTGCTCTCCCTGGTTCCCTGTGAGACATCATGCTCCCGTTTTTGCTGTTCCTTAAACACCTGGATGTGTTCCTGCTTTAAAGCCTTTGCATTGTCTGTTCCCTCTGCCTGGAACATCCTTGAACCCCAACTGTCCTCAGAGCTCATGAACTGCCGCCTTTTCAAGTTTGTTTTTAAATACGCTTTTCTCAGTAATACCCTGATGGTCCTGTTTATAACTATACCTTCCCCCCTTCCCACACCCTCCAATCTCCTTGGATGTTTTTTCCATAGTTCTTAGCACCTTCTAACAGTCTTGTTACTTTGCTTATTTACTAATTCTGTTGTTTATCTTACCCGTATGCTGACACCGGAATGTAATCCCAATGAGAGGTTCCTCATTTTCTTCTCTGTTTTATTGTAAACACCTAGAATAAGAGCAGCTCAGAAAATGTGTGTAGCTTTTTCATCTTTGTGGGTTTAGTCATACAGGTGTGTGCTTTTCATACATTGGCGTAAGGCAGGTGGGAGGAGAGCAAACATATCTTAAACTATTTTCTTGAGCATCACGACGCAGCTTTCCTCTGTACCCTACACTTGGGACCTTTAGCCAAATGTCGCATTCATGATGATTGCAAATCCTGGGAGGGAACTTGCTGTTCATCTCTTCCTAGAGCTCAGAACGTTTTCTACATATAGGATGAGACCAAAACCCTTCTGCTGAGATGATGAGAGATCTCATTTGACTTGTTTCTACCATCATTTAGCACATGGAGGAGCAATCACCAAGGCTCCAGGAAGATACTGAGGACTCAGGCATCCTGACATGCTGTGATTTTCCTCCCAGCCTCACAAAAACAAAAAGCTCCAAAAGTGACCACAAAGTGCTCTGGGACACATTTCTCTGGCTTCGTTAGAGTGGCTGAGGTTTCAATGGCTCATGGATGTCGCATCCAATTTCCTTAATAATCACATCAAGGCCTCTTTCTCGTGGGCCCCTGGTAGCCAATGTCAGGGGTGGTTCCTAGCAGAACCACTGAGCTAGACAACCCTCCATATCTTTCTTGGTCTCAAAATCCGTCATTTTCTATTAAAACTTTCTAATGTTATTGTCCTTTGCCCTCATAAATATTGTCTGTTATGAGCCTCTGTCCTCATGGAACGTTGAGTTGAACCAGGGCAAGTGCATTGCTTTCCGCTGTGGTCCCAGCGGAGATGCTGCCACATACAAGATGCCCAAGAGCTGCTTCTTAATCCCAGACCGATGTCCAGCCTCCGAGCGCAGTGCCCACAGTCTCACGCAGGCTGCATCCCCACTCAGCTTCTTGGCTTAGAGAGCACAGTGGACAGGGGCCGTGTCTTGGCCATTCTGGTTCAGTTTCACCTTGGACTTCGTGAGTGGCTTTCAAAAGGAAAGGTTGAAACATTGCCAGAAAGAGTGCTTCGGGCAGGAGAAAGGTGCGTGGTTTGCAGGAATGTGTGAAAAGGTGTTCAGGAAGGCCAGGAGGTGAACCATCTCAACAAGCCATCCGGACAGATGAAACTTCAAAGGGGAGGCCTGGCTGCACACAGGCCGGCAATGTGCCATTGATTTTTTTTTTTTTTTTTAGCCACGCTCATTCCTGGCTGGTAACGTTATCCACGACCTATCATAAAACAGCAGGGGTATCAGGAAGTGGACCTTGACTGAGGCCACACACCAGATCCCTCGGTCCATAGGTAATAAACACTCCGTCATATGTTTCCTGCACAAAGACTCCTCTGCCCCTCTGTTCTGTTGGTGCCACCCCTGTGAATCCACTTGGAAGAAAACAATGGGTGTGTTTTCAGAAGTAGAGCCTTTTGATGGCCCGGAGTTCTTCCTGCAGACAAGGGTTTATCAGGACCTAAAAAAGCTGAAGCTTCCGGGCCTTTCAATTGCCTCAGTTGGGGGCCCTAGTATGTCCCATTAATCATTTCTGTTCGCAGAATTTTCAAAAGTAATAGACTTTAACCACAATAGGTTCATTGTACCGTCTCTTTCCAGTCTCATTTCCCCTCTGCCACACTTTTCTTCATGTGGCTGCGGGCAGTGTTAAGATCCAGCTAAAGTGGAGTTTGAATTGAAAATACATTCATGTAGTTTAGATTGAACAGAATAAGTTTATGGAATTTGCAGCAATTTCTGAATGTGGTTATGGCCAGCTGTTCTAGTGTAGGAATGAATGGCTTGCAGGAATACTCGGCTGATCGCCCTATGACTCACCTGGTGTCCGGACCCTGAAGTTCAGGGCCAATGACCTTGTCTTAATATGTGCTGCCCCTGGGATGCCCTGTCCTGAAATTACGTGAATGGGAAGGAGGAAGGAGAACTGAAATAGACAGAGCCGGAGTTCCCATTGTGGCTCCATGGGTTA
>PVHT021183699.1:6756235-6826167 GCA_004024745.2 Catagonus wagneri
AATTTGAGTAGATTTTCATAGCTTCAGTGCTTCTGTGAATTCCTCAGGGTTCCAGTCTACCTTCCAAGTGGCAGATAAGGTTCATTACGGTTTTCTATGTTCATCTTCATGGAAAATTATATTTCAACATTAGAAAAGTTTTCCTCATTATTTTCAGATATGAGAGATTTGCTAAATATCTTTTTTGCTGAATGACTTTATTCTGTAATCATAGGTACTTAAATTAAATGTTTTATATAGCCAAAATAGCCTTGAGTATTTTGGGGAAAATGGTGGTGAAATGTTTAGTCATTTCCACTTGAACTAGAATTGGCTGATTAGAATATGTGCATGGGTATTTGCATACCGAGGATAATTTTGCTTGGCATTTCCAGTCATGAACATAATTGCAGTCAAAGTTTCAGAGAACATCGGTTACACCTTGTAAAACTGACTATAGTGTGAGAAATAATACCAAATACCCCATTGAATAAACTATTCCAAGAAAAGTAAGTGGATCAGAAGAATATTCCAGTTTAAGGATGAGATAGTCGTAGAGCCTTTGAAATCTTTGAAACTTCACCTTTGACCACTGATAAATCTGCAGCAAGATCACTAGCATTCACTTTGTTCCAGCTCACTTTTTAGGATGAAGTCCGTTTGGGAAATGAAAGTCTGTGCAGTATGGTTTTCTAGTGAACAAGCACCTGCATTTTCTGTCCTGGGATTTGCCAAGTGACTCCATATGCAATTATCGATCTGGACAAATCCCTGAATTTTTTTTGCGTCTCAGTTTCCTTATTTTATAGAAAACAAAGGTTTGCAGCTGCATCTACAACTCTGTTTCCAGCTCTGGCACCAATAGTACATGGTCTTTAGCCCTTTCTACATCTTAAATGGGTCAGATCCATAAAGGAGAAGAAGCGTTATTAGCAGGGTATGTTTAAATAGATGCTGGGGGAGATGAAAACACCACTGAAGCACATGAAACATCCACTGAATAATTGCTTGACGCTTAGGCGGGAGTGACTGAAGGGGTAGGAACAGTCACACATTATTCAGGAATTCTGTGCTAACGTACAATTTGCATGTCGTCAAAATGACCCATCACTATCCTCTACGAAGTAAGCCTTCTGCAGACTATGTGTTTATTACTAACAGTGTCAGATTTTCCCCAGCGCTGATCAGGTGACTGACTTTGAATTGAGCCTCTGATGAACTAGTTGCCTTGTGTTTGGGGCCACAATACATTTCTTTCAAAGAGCTTATCTTGAAACTACTGCAAGTAAATGAACAAGTTACCTTTTTTCTCTCTTTTAAATTGTTTGCTTGTTTATTTATGTTCTCTGTGTTCATGCTGAGCTTGCATATTAAGTTTGTGTAAGTTAAATGTGCTTCTTTGGGATTGGACTCCACTGTACTACTTTTCCTTTTTTTTTTTTTTTTAAAGTAGAGTTGATGTATAATGTTGTGCCAGTTTCTGCTGTATAACAAAGTGACCCAGTCATATATATACATACACTCCCTTTCTTATATTATCTTCCATCATGGTCTGTCCCAAGAGACAGGATACAGTTCCTGTGCTATACAGCAGGACTTTGTTGCTTATCCATTTTAAATGTAATAGTTTGCATCTACTAACCCTAGACTCCCAGTCCATCTCACTCTCTTCCCCTCCCCATTGGGAACCACACATCTGTTCTCTATGTCTGTGAGTCTGTTTCTGTTTTGTAGATAAGTTCATTTGTGACATATTTTAGATTCCACACATAAGTGATACCACGTGGTATAGGTCTTTCTCTCTGGCTTACTTCACTTAGTATGAGAATCTCTAGTTGCTTCCATGTTGCTGCAGATGGCATTATTTTGTTCTTTTTTATGGCTGAGTAGTATTCCATTGTATGTATTTACCACATCTTCTTTACTCATTCCTCTGTCAATGGACATTTTAGGATGTTTCCATGTCTTGGCTATTGTGAATATGCTGCACTGAACATACTGATGCGTGTATCTTTTTGAATGAAAGTTTTGTCCAGATATGTGCGAGTGAGATTGTTGATCATATGATAGCTCTATATTTAGTTTTCTGAGGAACCTCTATACTGTTTTCCATGGTGGTTGTACCAATTTACATTCCCACCAACAGTGCAGGAGGATTCACTTTCTTCTACACCCTCTCCAGCACTTGTTATCTGCACTGTACTACTTTTCATCTGAAGTTTCAGAGTTGCCCACTAAGAGCAAATGGTGGAGTTCCGATTGTGGCTCAGTGGTAACGAATCTGACTAGTATCCATGAGGACGCAGGTTCCATCCCTGACCTTGCTCAGTGGGCAAAGAATCCAGAGTTACCATAAGTCATGGTGTAGGTCACAGATGTAGATGCAGCTTGGATCCTGCGTTGCTGTGGCTGTGGCGTAGTCCAGCAGCTGCAGCTCCAATTCGACCCCTAGCCTGGGAACTTCCATATGCTGCAAGTGCAGCCCTAAAAAGCAAAAAAAAAAAAAAAAAAAAAAGGCACAAATGGATGTCTCGGCCCTTCATTTTTAAATCATATTGCTCAGGTAAACCACTTTATAAAAAGTCATCATCTTTGCCTCCTTGCCTTATTTGATCATTTGAGACTGTGAAAATTCAAACTTCTAGCCCAGTTCCTCAAGGGCTCACCTTTCACTTGCCATTTCCTTCTCTTTGGGAAATTATTTTAAAAAATGTCTGATGTCTGCCTTTTTAAAGGTTGTACTGCTATTTCACTTTCTAATTTCATCTCAAATATTTTATCTCTTTTTTTTTTTCTTTTTAGGGCCAGACCTGCAGTGTATGGAAATTCACAGGCTAGTGGTCTAATAGAAGCTACAATTGCCAGCCTACACCACAGCTACAGCAAGACGGGATCTGAGCCACGTCTCTAACCTACACCACAGCTCATGGCAACGCCAGATCCTTAACGCACTGAGCAAGGCCAGGGATTGAACCCGCATCCTAATGGTTCCTAGGGGATACTTTTGTTACCACTGAACCACAGTGGGAACCTCTCATCTCAAATATTTTAATCTTTAATATCTTTTCTGAGCTAAAAAGGTATGCAAAGTCAGGTATGCAAAAGAAGTTCTTTGAAATCATATAAATCATATTTGGTGATGTACCCAGGAATTAATAAAGGCAGATTTAGCCCTGTAATGACACATCTTTTCTAGATTTGTGCTTCTCTGTAGGAGAATGTATACATATCTTAAAAGACAGAGGTAAGATTTCTGCTAAGACTAATTGGCATGGCGTGGTTATTCTCTTGCTGGTTTCGAAGTAAAACCTTTTTTTTTTTTACATGGGAAGTAGAATATTTTAACTCAAACAGGAGACCAGTTTTACTTGGACATTGGAAACATGCAAATACTGACATATCAACAGTGAGTACATTATATATTCCAACTTTGAAAATAACCTTATTCCAGCCCTTAGGTTTCTAAATCACTTAATTCGTTAAAAGTGCAGTCCGTGAATAATTTGTCTGGTAACATTTGTTTTGTTTACCTGAACCATGCTTGCTTTGAAAATAGGAATCCTGGCTACTCTACATTTAAAGGTAAATAAACCATTTAAAAGGATCTGAAAAATCATTTAATTCTCACTCCTTTTCAGAGGCATTCAGTCCCACAAGGGTGAGAGGAATGGAGCTTCCTAAGGCTCACTTTGTTTTTTTAACGGAACATATCATTGATTAAAGTAAAACCAGACCTTTTTTTGTTTTACCAAGCTTAGAATCAGCAGTCATCCTCAAGGGTATATATATATATATATATAAATATATATATATATTTTTTTTTGTCTTTTTGCCTTCTTTTATCTAGAGCCGCACCCGCGGCATATGGAGGTTCCCAGGCTAGGGGTCTAACAGGAGCTGTAGCAGCCGGCCTTCGCCACAGTCATAGCAATGCAGGATCCGAGCCGCATCTGCGACTTACACCACAGCTCACGGCAACGCCAGATCCTTAACCCACTGAGCAAGGCCAGGGATCGAACCCGCAACCTCATGGTTCTTAGTCGGATTCGTTAACCACTGAGCCACGACGGGAACTCCCTCAAGGGTATATTTTGGGCAAAGCGTTGCTGACCACTCCTGCACTGACCCTGGTATGGCCCAGCCTCTGACCTCAAGGCATCTGTTCACCATGATGACAAATATACAGAACTCTAACCCAGAAGTGGTTTTGAAAAATAGTAGAATGGAGTAAAAGGCAGTTAAGCTGAAGACATGGGAGAAAAACAGAAGAGTAAGAGAGAAAAAGGATCAGAGAGAGTACTGATGTGGTTTCAGGAACAGACCAAGATAAAGGTGGAGACCAAGACTGTAGTCAGAATACGGAGAATTTAATGCTAACCTGAGAGGTTGGACTTTCTACTCAGTTCCTAAAACCAGATGCTAATATGAAGGAAGATTTGAAGAGATAATGAACGTTACAGGATGTTAGAGCAGGAAGGGACCACACGAGGACACTGAGGCACAGAGACGTTAAGTGACCTACCAGGAGTTGCATAGAGTAGCAGTAGTGTGGTGGGGCCAAAATCTTGTCTGCACACTCCCAGCCTGAGAAATCTTTTTATGACATCACATTTTACTATTCAGTGTCACAGTCTTCGGCAAGTATTGCTTCTTGAATTTGTGGTAGACTGGCCTGGTTGTCATTATTTTGTTTTTTTGTCCAACCCGCGGCACGTGGAAGTTCCCAGGCCAGGGATCAGACCTATGCTGCAGTTATGACTGGCACCACAGCTGTGGCAACACTGGATTCTTCACCTACCTGCTGCACCACAAGGGAACTTTCTTTCTTTTTCTTTTCTTTTTTTTGCTTTTTTTTAGGGCAGCACCCATGACATATGGAGGTTTGCCAGCGTACACCATAGCTCACAGCAACTCCGGATCCATAACCCACTGAGCAAGGCCAGAGATCGAACCCGCAACCTCCTGGTTCCTGGTCGGATTCATTTCTGCTGCACCATGATGGGAACTCCCACAAAGGAACTTTCTGTCATTGTTTTTTAATATCTGTTTTTCTCCTAAGGTTTTCTAAGAATGGTAGTTTTCTTCCTGATGCCTGAATATGATGTGTTTATTCACTATAAGTAATAACTTGCCCTTTGTGTGTGAAAGTCTCCTTACAACATCAGGAGCTTACTCTGTGGCTTTTGGAAGGTGATGTGTTTTACTGATATGGACTTGAAAGTTACTTGTAATCCTTACCTTCTATTCCTGTGTATTCTGGAAGTCCTTTTGTATCTCGTGCTCCCACATTCATAGGTGACTGATTTGGACAGTATTTATGTCCATGACATGGAACTAAAGTTAGCACAAAAATTATATGTATATTCCAAAAAAAAAAAGAGAGAGAGAGGAGTTCCCTGGTGATTCAACAAGTTAAAGATCTGACATTGTCACTGCTGTGGCTCAGGTCATTGCCGTGGGGTGGGTTTGATCCCTGGCCCAGGAACTTCTACATTCCGTGAGCACAGCTAAAAAAAAATTATATATGTGTAGTTAAGACACTCATGTTTTTTTCTCCCTTAAAATATTTGTGCTGTTCTGGTAGGTCAGGTGTTCGTACATGCTGATGATTTAAAATGTGTCTTTTTGTTTGTATATTCCCAGGTGCTTATTATGAATTCAAGTGCCTTTAAGAAGTGTTACACTGAGTAAAACACATTGTCAGGAATGGCACAAATATATATATATATATATATATATATATATATATATATATATATATATATACATATACTCTGAAATAACCTTTTTATTTGAAATTCTTCTGGACCATATGGGGTTTCTTCTGGTCTTCGTTGTTCCAGTAGTGTAAATATTCAGTATTTATCCTGTAAGGCATAAATTGAAAAGTGCTTCCAGCCTTCATACTGGGAATACAGATTGTACTGAGCAGTACTTCAACTACCAGCAGTGTTGACAGGATGGCTTTGGGAAAGGCAGTACCTACTATATTTATTTTATAAAATGTCTGCATATTTTGATATAACTGTGTGTGTGTGTGTGTGTGTGTGTGTGTGTGTGTGTGTGTGTGTGGTGTGTGTTTTGATCAGCAGTAGTTGGTTGGTACAGAGACTTTTTGCCTCAGATTTTACAAGGGTGTGCTTGGTATTTAGTGGAGACCAAGACTCTTAAAAGAGGTTATAGTTTGTATAATCCTTGCCTTGATAAGGTCTTGGCACCAAGAAAGTGAGTTGCACTTGGGAAGCGTCATACTTTATTTAGCATCAAGGTTTCTGCTCCAGCATCTCTCTCTCTGTCTCTCTCTCTCTCTCTCTCTCTCTCTCACACACACACACACACACACACACGCACACGCACGCACACACACACGAACACACAACAATTCACTCTGCAGGAAAGGCAGCTATTAACTCACTAATGCTCAGGCTTTCCAAGCTGGGCTGGGCAAAGCTCTCGCAAGAGCCATTCACTGGAGACTAATAGACCATGGTTTGAATAGTGCCCCCTGCAGCTCTGCACTGCTCTGCAAGTGCAGGACTCATCTTAAAATGTTCCTTCAAGATTTTTAATAATAGGAAACACCACCAGCACACATGAGACCTGCAGTTTAGGCACAGTCTGGATGGCCACAGTATCCCATTTACTCGTCTCTGAACTTCCCTTAGACCATAAGACTGTTTTCAGAGCTGTGCTTCCAGATATTCATCTGGAGTCTTCACTGGGCTCCTTTTGCCTGGATTGATCGAGCGGTTCCTTCAAATCACCACCTGGACATTGTTGCTTATTTTCAGACATAATATGGGAAGTATCATTGTCCCCCTCCAGAGCCAGCATTCACTCTTTGGGTGCCTCAAACTGGTTTTCCCACCAATTTTGCAAACAAAACAAAACTTCTCCCTTCCTCAGAGTTTCTGTAATTTTGCATCATGGGAGAGTTTTAAAATAAAAATAGGGGTTCCTGTTGTGGCACAGCAGGTTAAGGACCAGCATTGTCTCTATGAGAATGCAGGTTTGATCGCTGGCCTCATTCAGTGGGTTAAAGACCTATCTGGCATTGCTGCAAACTATGTCATAGATCACAGATGCGTCTCAGATCCACTGGTGCTGTGGCTGGGGCGCAGACCACAGCTGCAGCTCTGATTTGACCCCTGGCCTGGGAACTTGGTTATGCTACAGGTGTGGCCCTAAAAAGTAACAAACAATAAATAAAATAAAAATAATAACCATCTGGGATCCTTTGTATGAAAATGGTGCAGACATGAACTTTTTAGAGCAAAGCAAAGAAATTGTAAAGTGGATTCTATACGGTAGTGTAGAAAAATGTGATGCATGTTCTCCTCACACCACTGCTGGCTCTGTGACTCATTAGGAAAAAAATCATCTCCATTGACAAATAAAATGGAGGTTTATTCACTGGTTACTTTACCTATATATTTAACTAATTTGTATTCATTACACTGTTTTCCAAAATAGATAAAAGGTAGGCCATTAGCTGGAAGGTTATGAATAGTGCTACACCTTCGATGGTTTTACTAATGTAGCTTATGTGAAAGGCTAAAGGGGAATTCTCTTGCAGTGCAGTGGGTTGTAGGTTAAGGATCCAGCATTGTTGCTGCAGCAGCTCGGGTTGCTGCCGCGGCCCGGGTTCAGTCCCTGGCCCAGGAACTTCCACATGCTGGGGGCACGGACAAGGGGGGAAAAAAAAAAGAAAAAACAGGTGAAAAGAATTAGTCTAGCTTTGGAAAAAACTGAAATTCAAAATACTGTGGGCAGTAATTGATTTTACTCCCCTACCATTTCATGGATAAAGGAGCTGCTCTAAGTCATGCAGCTAGTAAATGACAAAGCCAAACCAGATATTGTACCTCCAGCTGTAGTGTCTTCCAAGGCATCCATCAGTTCAAGTTGTAATCAAGACTAGAATTACTGACCCAGTGAGGCAATTGATTCTCATTCTAATTGTTGCATTGTTTGATTCTTTTACTTCCATCTGTTATTAGTTGTTGAAAAGTAGGAAAGTAGTTGAGGAAGCAAATAATATTATCATCAATTTAAATGATTTTTAAATAGTTTACAGTGTTCTGTCAATTTCTGCTGTACAGCAGAGTGACCCAGTCATACACACACACACATATACATTCTTTTTCTCACATTACCCTCCATCATGTTCCATCATAAGTGACTAGATATAGTCCCCTGTGCTATACATCAGGATCTCATTGCTTATCCACTCCAAATGAAATAGTTTGCAACTATTAACCCTAAGCTCCCAGTCATCCCACTCTCTCCCCCTCCCCTTTGGCAACCACAAGTCTGTTCTCCCAGTCCGTGAGTTATTGCCATCAATTTATATCTCACACACATAAAAAAGTTATTGCGTGAAGATGTTGACACAAAAGGAAGTTTTAATAATTTGAGAGTTTCAATCAATTTTACTTCCAGGTTTTTTATAGAATTTGGAGAATTATTGATTTACATGTATATGACTAATTTTTACTTGTGATTGGTGGTTCTCACAATTTCATAGTTGCAAAGGGTAAAAGTAGAAGATTGATGGAGTCCAAATAAGAAGTGGACTATTTCACGTTACTCAGAACCAGATAGCACATACTTGATAATGGAGAAGACAGGCCAGTTACATGGTCTTAAATGGTTGTGATAAAACATGAGAGCAAAATGCATAGTATATCATTGGTTACATGATACCAGAAATTACACTTTCTTTTGTTTGAAAAAGTTCATTTTTAAATAGATACAATCAGATAAAAACAATGATCATGTCTGAATCTTTTTATAACATAAACATGTGCTCACTTCTGCCCAAGAATAAAGAGATTGTTTGCACTTTAAATTTTCCAAATGTTGTTGAAATCGAGGACAGTTTGAATATCTACTAGTGGGTACTTGCGTATATTGGAAAAGAGAGATGGCGTCTTTTCTCCAGAACTGTTGGTAGCTCTGACATTATCGTTGAAGTGGTTCTTTGTAATTTGGCTCTAGTTTAAATAACCCTGTCTTAATGGGCCAGCCTGCAAGAGCAGAGCTATTCCTTTCTACCCCAAGGTATTCTTTCATAGAATGAAAATACCCAACAATGCAATGCTGAATCATTATTAGTTCTAATTTGGGACATTGAGCCTTGAGATAATGGGTGTTTGGGGTCTGATTCTGTGACTGCTACTCACTCTAGGCTTTTGTCCCAGCAAAAGATCTCATTTGCAATCATTCCATTTCTCCGAGAATCATCTTCCACAGTGCTCTGGCCAGGTAAATACATCTCTGCCTGAAATATTAAATCAGTACATCAAATTAATTGCAAAGAGTTGTGACCTGACACCAAAAGTGAATGCACAATACCTAGTCTGAGTCTAAGGTCACTATGCTGAATTGCTTTTAAGATCTTTGAATTGTACATTTGAGATGTTTGCTTCTGTGTCTCAGTTGGAATTTATTTTAGCAAAATTGTTGAAAAAAATTTGTGGTACAGAGTGATTTGTTTATTTTTTTGAAGAAAAATGTGTGATCAGATAGAAGCCTCTCGCATGATTGGCAAACAAAATACACCCCACAGGTTTATTAACTTCAATCAATAGATTGCAAAAGTTCTAATGTAACTGAAATACGTCATCTCTGTTGGTTGCCAAGAAGATAATCTGACTCCTGGTTTTATTTCCTCAGACATTATTCTTCATTCAGAATCTAGTGCTGAAAATCTCTCAACAGTTTTAGCAAAGGGATTTTTGATGCAGAAAGATTTGAGCTACAAGAGAACCAAATGTCCCATCTAAGAGATGAGCGTTGCCATCTGCACATGCTCAGAGGGCCCATTGACCTCCTGGTTCATCTGATGCTTCAATTTCCAGGCTTACATAGTATTGAGAGATACTCTAAAGTAGCCTAGAGGATGCTCTTGTGAAAATTAGAAAAAGACGCACCTGTTGGGTAGGTCAATTTGAAAAAGAGACCTCCTGGGTTGGGCTAAGTAGCACCCTGGGGCACAAAGTTGGTTGCCATCCCCATGCCACCTCTTTGGTTGGTGTCTTTTGTGAAGGGTGTCCCTGCACACCTCTGAATGACAACCCTGGGTAAAAGGTGAGTCTCCACCCACAAGTGTGAAGATGTATAAACCATCTGAAAGGATGGTATGAAAGGAGCACATTCAAATCTCAGTTGGCATGGCTCATACATGTTTAAGAACCTTCTTAGAAATAGTTCTTGAGTATTTCAGAAAATACTAGTCCTTGCTCATTCTAAATTCAGAAAGTACGAGTAACAGCCTATTTTGATATATTGCCAATATATAACCTACAAAATAGCGATTTTCTCTTATTCAACCTAAATAGTTCATCCTATCAGCAGCACCTGGCCATTTTCTGATGTTCCAATTACAAATGTTATTGTCCTCTTTTCCTTACACCTCATGCTTTGATGGCCTTTCTGCACGTATAAACCAAGCTGGTATCTTAAATGGCTGTCATCTCTGCCTGACCCTTTTAACTATTGATAGTGCTGAAAACAGTTTTGATTTAATATTATCATTGCTGTTAGCACCCTGAGTAGGTGACAGTTTCAGGGCACCATAGTCCATGAAGGGCTTTTTGTAAGTGGCTAGTCTGTAGGAGGAGAGTCATCAGCAGCATTTTTTAATTATTCTTAGAAAAATGAAAAAATTAGATTAATTCATGGATAAGTGTTTTAAAAATACATACACTATTTTGTAGGTGATGAGATTCAGTTATGATTTAGCTGTTTGTATGGAAAAAATGAATTCTTCCTAATAAGAAAGATTATTCTATTTACTATTAAATAGGTAATATAACAGAAGGAGGAAGGTTCAAGATGACAGGATAGGAAGATCCTGAACTTGACCTCCTCCCAATACAAAAACAAAAACCATATATATGCTATCTACAAGAGACCCATTTCAATTATAGGGACACATACAAACTGAAAGTAAGAGGATGGAAGAAGATAGTCCATGCAAATGGAAATCAAAAGAAAGCAGGAATAGCAGTATTCATTTCAGACAAAATAGATTTAATAAATATGGTTGCAAGATACAAGGAAGGTAACTACATAATGATCAAAGGATCAATCCAAGAAGATAAAACAATGGTAAATATATATGCACCCAACACAGGAGCACCTCAATATATTATATAACATTTGTAAACATCTGCTAACAGCTATAAGAAGAGAAATTAACAATAACACAATAATAGTGGGGGACTTTAACACCCCACTTACAGCAATGAAATGATCTTCCAGACAGAAAATCAACAAATGCCTTAAATGATTCATTAGACCTGATAGACTTAATTGATATTTATAGGGCATTCCATCTCAAAGCTACAGAATATACATTCTTCTCAAGTGCACAGAGAACAAATCTATGGCTACATATGGGATAACTCCCTTGGAAAGGGACCTGAAGACAGAGCCTCCACAACAAAAGCAAAGAGAGCAACATCCAGACAGGTAAGAGAGGCAGAGAAAAGGTCTCACCAAGGAAAAAAAAAAAAAAGCACATCCCCCCTTTGGTAATTCACACTGAGAGGGATTTCACTTCAAAAAAAAGACACAGACAGACTGAAAGTGAAGAGATGGGAAAAGATATTCTGTTCAAATAGAAACGAAAGAATGCTGAAGTAGCTATATTCATAGCAGACAAAATAGACTTTAAAACAAAGACAGTACTAAATGACAAAGAAGGTCACTACTTAATGATAAAAGGGTCAAAGCAGCAAAAAGGTATAGCAGTTGTAAATGTATATGCACCCAACTAAGGAGCACTGTTATGTAAGGCAAGCATTAACAGACTTAAGGGAGAAATTGAAAGCAATTTCACTTTAATTTTAATATCTCACATACATCAATGGCTAGATTATCCAGACAGATAACCGATACAAGATCACTGTCTTTAAATGATATTAGGCCAGATGAACTTAATAGATATAAAATAATTTGCATTCTTCTCAAGTGCACATGGAATATTCTCCAAGAGAGATCATGTTAGGTCACAGAATGTCTCAGTAAATTCAAGAAGATTGAAGTTATATCAAACATCTTCAATAAAATGAAACTAGAAATCAGTCATAAGGAAAAAAATGTGGAGATTAAACAACTGAGCAACCAATGGGTCATCTAAGAAATCAAAAGATGTGTCAAAAATGTATATGGAAAAATGAGAACAGAAATATGATGTATAAAATACCTATGGATAATCTGTAGCAGTAAAAGTGGTTCTCAGAACAAGTTCAGACCAACAGCAGCTGACCTTAAGAAACAAGAGAAATCCTAGATTAAAAAAAAAAAAACCTAAATTTACATCTCAAAGGACCAGAAAAAGAAGAACAAACAAAGCACAAAATTATAAGAAAGCAAATAGTAAGATCAGAGTGGGAAGAGATGAAATAGAGACTAAAAGAGCAAGAGAAAAGATCAGTGCAACTAAGGGCTGGATCTTTAAAAAGATAAACAAAGTTGACAAACTTTTAGGTAGACTAAGATAAAAGAGAGGACTCAAATAAAATCAGAAGTGAAAGATGTTACAAGTGATACCACAGAAAACAAAGGATCATGAGATTATTATGAACAAACATACACCAACAAATCGGACAACCTAGAAGAAATGGATAATTCCAAAAACATACAATCTTCTAAGACTGGATCACAAAGAAGTAGAAAATCTTACAGAAATAAATAATGAAAATTCTCAACAAAATGTGTATTGAAGGAATTTACTTCAAAATAAAAAGAACATTTTTGACAGACCTACAGCTAACATATTCAACTATGAGGAAAGCTTTTCCTTTATGATCAAGAACAAGATAAGGATACTCATTCTAGCCACTTTTATACTATATAGTATTCAATGCCTATCCACAGCAATGAAGCAGTAAAATAAGACGATTCCAGATTGCAAAAGAAGTAAATCTGTCACTAGTTGCAGTTGACATGATGCTTATATATAAAATCCTCCAGATTCCACCAAAAAATTCTCAGAATAAATGAATTCAGTAAAGTCACTGGATACAAAATTAATATACAGATCTATGGTGTTTCTATACTCTAATAACTAGCAGAAAGAGAAATTAGAAAAGCAGTCTTGTTTACAATTGCATCAAAAAGACTAACACACATAAAAATTTAACTAATGTGGTCAAAGACCTGTATACTGAAAACTGTAAGATTCCAGTGAAAGAAACTGAAGAAGATACAAATAAATAGAAAGATTGTTCATAGGTTGGAATAATTTGTACTTTCCTTTTTTTTTAATTGTACACAGTGGTGTAACTATCACCACAATCAAGACACAGAAACATTTCCATCACCCTGAGTCCTTTCTTTCTTTCTTTCTTTCTTTCTTTCTTTCTTTCTTTCTTTCTTTCTTTTTCTTTCTTTCTTTCTTTCTTTCTTTCTTTCTTTCTTTCTTTCTTTCTTTGTCTTTTGTCATTTTAGTGCCACACCCACGGCATGTGGAGATTCCCAAGCTAGGGGTCAAATTGGAGCTACAGATGCTGGCCTATGCCACAGCCACAGCAACACAGGCTCTGAGCCACCTCTGCAACCTACACCACAGCTCTCGCAATGCCAGATCCTTAACCCACTGAGCCAGGCCAGGGATTGAACATGCAACATCATGTTTCCCAGTTGGATTCATTTCCATTGCGCCGTGGTGGGAACTCCCGAATTTGTATTTTTTAAAATGTCTGTATTATCCAGAGCAATCTGTGGTGCCAATACAATCGCTATCAAAATACCAATGGCATATTTTAAAGAGATAGAATCATTCTAAAATTTATAGGGAAACACAAAAGATCTGGCGTAGCCAAACAATCTTGAGAAGGAAGAACAAAGCTAGAGGTATCACACTCCCTGATTTCAAACTATACCGTAAAGCTGTATGATCAAAACAAAAGGGAGGGAGTTCCCTAGTGGTCTAGTGCTTAGGACTTGGCACCTTCACCACTGTGGCCCAGGTTCAATCCCTGGTCTACGATCTGAGATCCCAAAAGCCACTGCATACCATGGCCAATAAACAAACAAAATTATTTTTAAAATTCACACAGTGTGGTAGAATAGAGTCCTGAAATAAATCCACACATACTAGGACAATTAATTTTGTCCAAACAATGAACAAACAATGGAGAAAGGATTGTCTGTTCAATAAGTGTTGAGAAAACTAGACAGCTGTGTGCCAAAAAATGAAACCAGACCACTATCTTAAATCATACACCAAATTAACTCAAAATAGATTAAAGACTTGAATGTAAGATCTAAAACCATAAAATTTCTAGAAGGAAACATAATGGTAATCTCATTGACATCAGTCTTAGTGATATTTTCATGAATATGACTCCAAAGACAAGCAAAATAAAACAAAATGAAAACCATATCAAAATAAAAAGCATCAACACAGTGAAGGGAACCATCAACAAAATGAAAAGGCAGCCTACAGAATGGGAGAAAATATTCACAGATCATATGTCTGATAACAGGTTCATATTCATATATATTCAGAAAAACTTACACAACTCAACAACAAAATCCAACTTAAAAATAGGCAGAGAATCTTAACAGATATTTTTGCAAAGATAAATGGCCAAAACTCACATGACAAAATGTTCATTGTCAATAATTATTAGAGAAATACAAATCAAAATCATAGTGAGATGATTCATACCACTTCATGCCTATTAGAGTGGCTGTTGTTGAAAAAAGTGGAATAGCAAATGTTGGTTGTAGGGAAAAGGGAGTTCTCATACACTATGTGGCTGTAAATTGGTGCTGCCTCTATAGAAAGACAAGGAAACAACCCAAATGTCCATCTACAGATGATTGGATTAGGAAGATATGGTATATATACATTATGAAATACTACTCAGCCGTAAAAAAGAATGAAATAATGCCATTTGCAGCAACATGGATGGAATTAGAGACCCTCATACAGAGTGAAGTAAGTCAGAAGGAGAAAGACAAATACCAAATCATATCACTTATATCTGGAATCTAATATACTACACAGATGAACCTTTCTACAAAAAAGAAAATCACGGACTTGGAAAACAGACTTGTGGTTGCCAAGAGGGTGGGGGAGGTAGGGGGTGGTATGGAAGTCTGGGGTTAACAGTTTTAGACTATTGCCTTTGGGATGGAAAACCAAGGAGATCTTGCTGTATAGCACTGGGAACTATGTCTAATCACTTGTGACATATATGAGTAACCGGGTCACCATGCTGTGCAGTTGGAAAATTGACAGAAATCTGTAAACCAGCTATAATGGAAAAATAAATAAACCACAAAAAAGAAAGAAAACAATATGGATTATCTTTAAAAATTAAGAACAGAGCTCTCATATGACCCAGATATTCCACTTCTGGGTATTTAACTGAAAAACATGAAAACACTAATTTGAAAATATAAATTCAACCTTATTTCATTGTAGCATTATTTATAGTAGACAAGCTATGGAGACAACCAAAGTGTCCATCAGGGTGAGTGGATAAAAAAGATGTGGTATATGTACACACTGGCACATTACTCAGCCCTAAAAAGAATGAGAACCTACCATTTGTGACAGCATAGATGGACCTTGAAAATATTATGCCATGTGAAATAAGTGATGGAGAAAGACAAATACTGTATGGCTTCACTCTTCTGTGGACTTAAAAAAACACAAAAGAAACAATAAAATAAAATTAAATTAAAACAGACCTATAGATACAGAGATCAGATTACTGATTATTAGAAGAAAAGGGGGTTTAGGAAAGTGGGTGAAGGGGGTTAAGTCCATGGTGATGGATGATAACTAGGCTTGTGGTGTGATCACATTGTTGTGTATACGGTTGCTGAGCTACAGTGCTGTACACCTAAAACGTGTGTGTGAGATAACAGTGAAGTTTAAGAAACTCTGCAGTTCATGGTTATGTTCTTTGCTGCTTTGTTTAAGGAAAGAAAGGGAAGAAAAGAAGGAAGGGAGGGAAGGAAGGAAGGAATTATTTAACTATCCATCATTAAAGGAATAGATGGACACACTCTGATACATGCCTACAGTAGAGTAGTTAAAATGAAACAATTAGACGTATAGTTGTCAACATGGATGGGTCTCAGAAATAAATTGACTGGGCTTGAGGGATCAGACTTCAAAATGATCAAGGATGATACAATTTTTTGTAAATTTTAGAAATCCATAAAACTTTCATATATGCCATTTAAATACCAAAAAAAATGTGATGGCGTTGTAAAAACAAAGATGAGTTGGACCCATGTCTACTCCAGGATTATGTGTGCATCTTGGGAAGGATGAGGGGGACTAGCCCTAAGCAAGGCAAGTCAGTCGTACCTCTAACATTGTAAAATTAGCAATTCATATGGAGGCATATTAATATTCATTAATTGAGAAGATATGTACCTAGGTGTTGGTCACATTACTCACTTTAATTTTTATGTTTGAATATTTAGTAATGAAACCCATGAAACAATGATCATCTATTGTCTTACAACACAATTCCACACCTCCTGGTATAACAAATACGAGAGAACCTTTTAATAATGTAGTACTGGCTCCATAGATTCTTCAGATTCAGAGGAATTTTTTACTTCCTTAGCTCTCCAGTACCAGTAACGAGTGTGGAATATCGAGGATGTAGGGGCTTCATAGAAATTGTTGGCCTCTCTCTGAGTCATTCAGGAAGTCTTCCATTGTGTGGGGTTGGGTCTGTGCAACTTTTTGGCTAACGATAACTAGAAACGTGTGGCTGGACATACCTTGATAAGTCACATGCTATCTATTCCTTCTTCTCTCACCCTTTACTCACTCTCCTCTCCAGCCTGTTCATATATTTATATTGAATTACTCTGCTGCCTTTTGCTGGGGAGGCAGGGGAGCAGGAAAACACTGTTTTGGATGGTGTGCGTTTGCATCTGTTGAAGGTGGGGTGAGAGGACAAGTGGTTAAAATCTGGTATTTAAGAGAGAGGAAAACTAAGACTGGAGAAAATGATCTCTAATGTGTGATTCTTACAGAGTTTTAGAAAAACATTCCTGAGATTTCTTTGTTATTCTCATACTACACACTGATACAAATGTGTAGGTTTTTCTTTTCTTTCTTTTTTTTTTTTTAATTTTATGAGTGTACCTATGGTATATGGAAGTTCCGGGGCCAGAGACTGAATCTGAGACACAGCTGCAACCTACGCCACAGCTGCAGCAATGCTAGAACCTTTAACCCACTGTACCAGGTCAGGGATTGAACCTGTACCTCCACGGTGACCCGAGCAGCAGCAGTTGGATCCTTAACCTACTGCACCACAGTGAGAACTCCTGTGTGGGTTTTTTGTTTTTCCTTTTATGGCCCCAATTGCAGCATACATGGAAGTTCCTGGGCTAGGGGTCAAGTTGGAGCCACAGCTGCAGTCCTATACCACAGCCACGGCAACAGCGGATCCATCCTCTTGGACACTATGTTGGGTTCTTAACCCCCTGAGCCACAACGGGAACTCCCCTGTGAGGATTTTTTAAGCAATTCTGCCACAACAGCTTGGTGTCCTACAATGTAACATGAGATGCCAGAGGTTAAGAGCTCAGTCTACAAGACTGCCCCTGCTTTCCCATTTCAGATGCCAATCCCAAGCCCCGGTGGTCACCTTGTTCTTCTGACTTATTCACCAGAAACTAGAGGTTTCTATGACTCCCTCCTTCAGTACAGTTAATTTGCTGAGCTGGTCACAGGACTCAGGAAAGCATTTGCCGCCCTAGACTATTCACTTAGTATAAAAGATAGAACTTGAACAGCAAGAGGAAAGATGTGCAGAGGGCAAGGTATGGGGAAAAGATGCAGAGCTTTCCCTGCCCCCCCTGGTGTGCCACACTCCCAGCACCACCATGGTGCACCAATCCCAAATTGCTTCCAACTCTTTCCTTCTGGGTTTATATGGAGGTGTCATAATGTAGGCATGATTGATCAGATCATTAGCAATTGGTGATTGGTTCAATCTCCAGCTCCTCCCCACTCCCTAGAAGGGGGCATGAGGCTGAAAGTCTTTTTTTTTTTGGCCGCACCCGCGGCATATGGAGGTTCTCAGGCTAGGGGTCTAATCTGAGCTGTAGCTGCCGGCCTTTGCCACAGCCACAGCAACGCGGGATCCGAGCCGTGTCTGCAGCCTACACCACAGCTCACGGCAACGCCGGATCCTTAACCCACTGAGCAAGGCCAGTGATCGAACCTGCAGCCTCATGGTTCCTAGTCGGATTCATTAACCACTGAGCCACAACGGGAACTCCAGAGGCTGAAAGTCTTGACCTTCTAATCACCTGGTTGGCTCTGCTAACAACCAGCCCCCATCTTTAGGGGCTTTCCAAAAGTCACCTCATTAACAAACTAAGGTGTGGTTGAAAGGAGCCAATAACCTCCCATTCCTTTCACCTTGATCACTCTGGAGCTATTTCACTTGAAGCTATTTGAGGACAAAAGACCAAATGTTGTAACCAAAGATTATCCCATTGCTCTTATTGCTTAGGAGTTTTAGGAACTCTCTTCCAAGAAGACCAAATATATATTAGTTATTATAAATCACAAATCACAGTATTGCATATGGAATTAGGTAAAACTGTTCCACTCTAACCATTCTATAGGCCCATTTCTCATAATCCCAGCAAATGAAGATATGGTGTAACTTTGAAAGGAGGCAGTGCATAAAATGATTCCTCCAAATTGTAGACTTCTAATGGCATAGCCTCCATTGCCAGGTGTTCATATAGAATATGACCAAATGGAGATATCTAAGACAGGACAAGGGGAAAGAAGATAACAGGGTAAGTTTTAAATACAGAAATTATCCATACTTTTGGTAATATAATAAATCTCAATATCCTATGTGCTATACATATGTCATACTAAAAGATGTTTTATTATAATTGATTAAAAAGCAATTGGCTTTAAAAGCCAGTTGAACTTGACTTCGTTATTCTCCTTTGACTCACTGTACTTCCTTTGGACATCATTTATTTTTATTTCAATATTTTCATCTGCATTAGAAGACGCAGAATGATATGAGACTGTAGGATATAAATGTGTCTTACATGATCAAGTTAAATAATACATTTTAATGGAGAAAAGAGCTGTATAGGCTTCTTTCATTTGCTTCTACAATTAGTATTTGTAAATCTCCTGGAAATCCTATTTGATGGGAGATCATATGTCCAGTGGACATGGCCCGGTAGCAGGGCTCATGGCTTGGGGAGCTTAGGGCAGACAGAATTTCAGTCCCCACACAACCCTCAGTCAGACAAACTTGTTCAGGACATGACCCACTCAGTTGCATGTGGCAACCCTGGTTCTTCTGTCCAAAAGCCACGGTGGCTTTTATTTATTTACTTGTTTTTTGGCAGCCCCACCCCCCGTGGCATGTGGCAGTTTCCAGACAGAGACCAGAGACACAGCAGTGACAACGCTGGATCCTTAACCCCCTGAGCACTTAGGGAGTTCCCCATGATGGTTTTTAAAACCCTGCTCTTGACATTAGCACAAGGACCCACACTTGAGTATTAGGGGGCAGCCATAGTAAAGGGCATCCATGGTACAACAGTGCATTCCTTTGTTTTAGTGATATACATGAATTTATGCAGAAGCAAATATCAGTAAGCAATCAGAGTCATGTAAACGCAGGCAATGAAGATCCTGTACTTTACCGACTGAGCTTAGTGAAAATGTCAACAGCAACACTGAGATATCTATGCTATTAGGTCATCAGCTCTGATAGATCAAAGTGCATGGACTAGTGTGGAACCCAGAACAAATGAAGTACATACAGGGAGTGTGTGTTCATGTGTGTGTGTGTGTGTGTGTGTGTGTGTGTGTGTGATTTTTTGTTTCAAACAATTTAAATCCAAATACTATTGCTCAAGGAAAATGGGATGAAAGAGTCCATTTTGAGACTATTGGTTAAGAAATACATACACAATTTATAATAACATAATTTTTGTATATACCCTAAAATATTATAAGAAATGTAACACTTAGTTTTGAATACTTTGTTTCTATATTTGGAAGTAAACGTCTCTAGAATTTAGGGCTTGGTTGGAGAAACCCTTCAACAAAGTGTCACAAGGTTATTTCTTAGACTTTTGTTAATAGTCTTAGAAGTGATCTAGGCCAAGTTCTTGTTGTTCATCCTAGTCCCCTTTCTATCATATCTGTTTCGGTCATCCGTCTCAGTATGAATACTCTTGTAAATAGGAAGCACACTGCCTTTGAGGGAGCTTGTGATCTTTGGGGCAGCCTTAGCTATTAGATACAGTTATATTCACACTGAGATGAAATTTTGTTTCCTTTAATGTCTATCAATGGACCTTGCTTCTGTTTCCTGCACAAACTTAGGACCAGATTGCTCTCTCATCTGGGTGGCAATGCTGAAAATGTATGCAGTGGTATAATTTTATCATCTCTAGACTGAGAAAAAAATTACCAGAAATTGTAAAACAAACTGAAAAAGTATAAAAGAAGAAGTAGAGATTACTGTAAGTCTTAGTTTTTGCAGACGCTTGCACCCTTTATGACAATTTCTTATTTCTATAGAATAAAAACTCTATTTTTGTCATTATAAAACCACATGCTGAGCAAATGCATCTTGCTTTCCAACTGTGGATGAATTAACACAGATGAAGGAGAGCCTTTACAAGGGCAGAGGAACCAGTGACCTAAACCAGCCTCTAAAACTGTAGTTAATACAAAAACAGAGCAAAAAAAATAGTGTTTAGGGTGATTCTACTTCATAACATACATTTATATCATGAGATAAACATCTTAGGCTTTTTCCTCGATGGAATTTTGTTGGAAATTAGAGGATTTGGTTCAAGTATTTAAGATCATTTGATATCAGTAAGTGTCTAGCAGTAGATGGGAAGATGGTATCTTAGTCTTTTTTTATGCCAGAATATCTATTCTAAAATACTTAATTTAATTTTTACTAACACCAAAATCTTTTTTATTAATTAAATTTGTTTTTATTAGAGTATAGTTGATTTACAGTTTTGAGTTAATTTCTGTTGTACAGCATAATGAGCTAGCTATATATATATATATATATATATATATATATACACATATGTGTGTGTATATACATATATATTCTTTTTCTCATATTATCTTTCATTATGGTCTATCCCAAGAGACTGGATATAGTTCCCTGTGCTATACAGTAAGATCTTATGGTTTATCCATTATAGGTGTAATAGTTTGCATCTACCAACCCCAAACTCCCAGTCCATCTCACTTATTTCCCCCTCCCTCTTGGTAACCACAAGTCTGTTCTCAATGTCCCTGAGTCTGTTAATGTTTTCTAGGTAGACTCATTTGTGCCATATTTTAGATTCTACATGTAAGTAATATTATAAGGTATTTTCTCTTTCTGACGTCATTTGGTATGAGAATCTCTAGTTGCATCCATGTTGCTGCAAAAGGCATTATTTTGCTCTTTTTATGGCTGAGTTGTGAAACTTTTAAGGAGCAGACCTAGAAAGTTCCCCCCCAAACTCTCATAATTTTCAGAATGGGGGATTAACTAAATAAATTTTGATACAATAATTATTGTATCTTCATTCAAATTATGCTTATAAAAATAGGAATAAATTGAGGGAATATTCATAATATTTCAGTTAGTAATACTTTTATATTCAAATGCCTGAAAACCCAAATATCCATGGTTTGAACAAACTGAACTTTATCTTTCTTGCTTTATAAAAGGTCTTGATATAGACTCTTACTTGACTAAATTCTCCAACAAAAAGACATAAAGCGGCTGAATGGATTTAAAACAAAACATGACCCATCTACATGCTGCCTACAAGAGACTCACTTTAGTTATAAGGACACACACAGACTTAAAGTGAAGGAATGGAAAAATTATTCTATGCAAACCAGAAACCAAAAGAAAGCTGGGGTGACTATATTTATATCAGACAAAATGAACTTTAAAACAAAGCCTGCAGGAGTTCCCATTGTGGTGCTGTGGAAACGAATCTGACTAGTGTCCATGAGGATGCGGGTTCAGTCCCTGGCCTCAGCAATAGGATATAACATTTGTAATTATTTATGCACCTAACATAAAAGCATATGTATATATGCTTTTATGTTGGGTATGTGTATGCATACACACACACACACACACACACACATACACACAGACCAAATGGAGAAATAGACAGCAATACCATAATAGTAGGGGACTTTATTATCCTTCTAACATCAATGAATAGGTTATCCAGCAGAAAATTAATAAGGAAACATTGGCATTCAATAACATGTTAGATCAAACAGACTTTATACACATACTCACACGTGTGCATGCATGCACCCACACACACAGAGGGAACACTCCATTCATAAACAACAGAATACACATTATTCTCAAGTACATGTGGAACATTTCTAGGATATATCATATGTTAGGCCATGAAATATATCTTAAATTTAAGAGGATTGAAATCATATCAAGCATCTTTTCTGACCACAGTGGCATGAAACAAGTAATTAAATACATGAAGAAAACTGGAAAATTCACAAATATATGGAGATTAAATAGCATGTTTATGAATAACCAATGAGTCAAAGAAAAATCAAGAGAAATTTTAAAGCATCTTGAGACAAATAAAAATGGAAATGCAGCAATATTTGTGGAGTACAACAAAAGCAGTTCTAAAAGGGAAGTACATAGCAATAAATGCCTACTTTATGAAATGAGAATAGACTTAAATAATCTAACTTTACACTTCAAGGAACTAGAAAAAAGAAGAACAGATAAACCCAAAGTTAGTAGAAAGAAGGAAATAACAACTATCAGAGCACAAATAAAAGAATGAGACTAAATAGATAATAGAGAAAATAATTGAAACTCAGAGCCTAGTATTTGAGAAAAACAAACTAAACTGCCATGTTTTTAGCTAGACCTAACAAAGGAGGGGGGAGAGACAGAGAAAATTTAAAGAAATAATATCAGAAATGAAAGAGGAGATGTTATATTTGACACTACCAAAATACAAAGGAGACTGAGACTGCTATGAACAATTGTATGCTAACAAATTGGACAACATAGAAGAAATGGATAAATTCCTAGAAACATACAATCTACCAAGACCAAATCATTATAAAATAGAAGGTCTCAACAGAATGATGACTAGTAATCATATTGAAACAGTGATCAAAAACCCCCTAGAAAACAAAAGTCCAGAGGAGTTTCCTTTGTGGCTGAGTGGGTTAAGGACCTGATGTCTCTGAGGATGTGTGTTTGATCCTTGGCCTTGCTCAGTGGGTTAAGGATCTGTTGTTGCCACAGACTGTGGCACAGGTCACAGATGTAGCTTGTACCAGTGTTTCTGTGTCTATGGCATAGGCTGCAGCTACAACCTGGGAAATTCCATATGCTGCAGGTGTAGCCATATAAAGAAAAAAAGAAGTCCAGGACCAGAAGGCTTCACTGGTGACTACTACTAAACATTCAAAGAAAAATTAATACCAATTCCTCTTAAAGTCTTCTAGAAAACAGAGGAGGAGGGAAGTCTTGCCAACTCATTTTATAAGGCAAACATCACCCTGATACTAAAACCAGAGAAGGATGCCACAAGTAGAGAAAATTACAGGCCAGTATTACTGGTGAGTTTACACGTAAAAATCCTCAACAAATTACTAGCAAACCAAATTCAGCAATGTTTTAAAAGGATCATACCATATGATCCAGAAGGTATTATTCCAAGCATGCAAGGATGGTTCAACATTAGTCAGTATGATACATGATGGTAATGAAATGAAGCATAAAATTCATATGATATCTCAATAACTCAGCAAAAGTATTTGACAAAATCCAAAATCGAGTTATGATAAGAACTCTCAACAAAGTGGGTACAGAGGGACCAGACCTCATCATAATAAAGCCCATACATAACAAACCTCAGCTAACAGTATGTTCAATAATGAACAGCTAAAAGCTTTTCCTCTGAGACTAAAAGCAAGACAAAGATGCCTATCTACTCTTGCCACTTTTATTCAACATAATAGTGGAAGTTCTTTCTAGAGCAATTAGGCAAGAAAAGGAAATAAAGTGTATGCAGATTAGAGAGGAAGAAGAAAAGTGTCACTGTATGTTGATGGATGATATTATATTTAGAGAACCCTAAACATTCCATAAAAAATGTTTAGAATAAATGAATTTAATGAATTTCAAGATACAAATTTAATTCACAAATAACTATGAATTTCTTTACATTAATAACAAACCATTAGAAAGATGAAGAAAATAATCCCGTTTTCCACAGCATCAAAAATAGTCCTGTTTTCACAGCATCAAAAATAATAAAATAACTATGTATAAATGTAACCAAGGAGATGAAAGACCTATATATTGAAAACCACAAGATTTCAATGAAAGAAATTGAAGACACAAGTAAATGGAAAGTTTCTGGGTTACTGGTTTAGAAGAAATAACATTGTTAAAATGTCCAAACCACAGAAATCGATTTAAAAATTAATGTACTCCCTATAAAAACTCCAACAGTGTTTTTCACAGAAATAGGAAAATTAATCCTAAAATTTATGGGGAACTAAATAAGATCCCGCATAGCCAAAGCACACTTGTGAAAGAACAAAGCTGGAGGCATCATACTTCCTAATTTCAGAGGATACTGCAAAGCTACAGTAAGTAAAACCACATGACATTGGCACAAAAACAAACACATAGATCAATAGAACTGAATAGAAAGCCCCAAAATAAGCCCATGCACTTATGGTCAATTAATCTATGACAGAGGAAGCAAGAATATTCAATGGAAAAGACAATGTCTTCAATAAATGGTGCTGGGAAAACTAGTCAGCTACATGTAAAAGAATGAAATTAGAACATTCTCTAACAACATGTACAAAAATAGAATGGATTTAGAATAAATATAACTATAAAACTGCTAGAGGGAAACATGGAACACTCTTTAACATAAATTGCAACGATATTTTTTTGTATCTGTCTCCTAAGACAAAGGAAATGAAAGAAAAAAGGGAGCTCCCATTGTGGCTCAGCAATACCAAACCTGACTAGTTTGTGTTCAGATTAGGGTTTGCTCAGTGAATTAAGAATCTGGCATCACTGTGAGCTGTGGTGTAGGCTGGCAACTATAGCTCTGATTTGACCCCTAGCCTGGGAACCTCCATATGTCACAGGTGCAGCCCTAAAAAGATAAATAAACAAACAGACAAACAAATGGGACCTAATTAAATCTATAAGCTTATTCACAGCAAAGGAAGCCATTGATAAAACAAAAATGCAACCTACTGAATGGGATAAAAATACTTGCAAATGATATTACTGGTTAGGAAGTAATATCCGAAATATGTAAACAGCTCATCCAATGCAACATCAAAAAATGAGTAACCTTATTAAAAAATGTGCGGAACTTAATAGACATTTTTCCAAAGAGTAAAAGTAGATGACCAGTAGGCACACGAAAAGATGCTCAACATCACTAATCATCAGGGAAATGCACATCAAAACTACAATGAAATATCACCTCACACCTGTCAAAATGGCTATCTATCAAGAAGAACACAAATAGTAAATGTTGATGAAGATGTGGAGAAAGGGAACCTTTGAGCACTGTTGGTAGGAATGTAAGCTGGTGCACCTGCTGTGGAAAACAGTATGGAGGTTTCTCAAAAAACTAGAACTACCATATTACCCAGCAGTTCCACTCCTGGATATACATCAAAAAAACAAAACAAAATCACACACACACTGATTTGAAAAGATATATGCACCCTAATGTTCATAGCAGCATTATTTACAGTTACAAACTGAAGTGTCCATCAGCAGGTGAATGAGTAAAGGAGATGTGGTGTATATATATGTAATACATATATGTGTATATATTATATGATAGAATACTACATGACAGAATACTACTCAGACATTTAAAAGAATGAAATTTTGCCATTTACAACAACATGGGCATACCTGGAGGGTTTTACGCTAAGTGAAATAAGTCAGAGAAAGCCAAATACAGTATGATATCACTTGTATGTGGAATATGAAAAATATATAAAACTAATTAATATAACAACACCAAAAAAAAGCAGACACAGATATAGAGAACAAACTAGTGGTTATCTGTGGGGAAAGGGAAGCAGGGAGGAGCAGTATGGGGCAAATACTGGCGTTAATTCTGCTATTCAAAGATGTCATAGAAATTCTAGGCTTTTTCTATCATTTAATTTTGCCATAATTAGGCCTGCCACTTCAAGAGCACAGCTCTAGACACCACAATTAAATTTCAAGGCAGAAATAAGAGAGGAGAGAGGGTAGAAGGGCACAATGGCTTGGATGGTGAAAGCATTTCTTTTCTCACATCTCTCTTTTAATAAAAATTAAAATAGCTTACTACTAAGTACAAACTGACTTACCGAAGTATCTGAATGAATAGATCTTATCAACCTGGCCACAAATTAACAAATGAAAAAAAAAAGTCAGTTTCACAATTTATGATTACTTATGATTAGTTAAAATGAAAAAAATTTAAAAACTATTTTAAAATTATTACCAGTAGCTGAGAAAGGTAGAATACTGGGTAACATAATTATTTCTTCTCTGGTTTCCTATATCTTTGCGATATGGCTACATTGATTTGATAATGAAAGCATGCATTTACAGTAAAATGAGTTCACTTGAACTCAAAGCAATTACGCTTTCACCTGAAAGACTCATTAATATGTCTAGAGCCTTATTTTATTTTGCACCCCATGCATCTGTACTTTACCAAGGCAGGGAAAGAGATGCGGAAGCCCATCATTCTTTGAAGTACAGAGTGTGCAAAATCACAGCCCACGTCTTCCCCAGTGTCTGATGACTCAGGACATGATAGTATTGATTTATTTAAAACTTCATCCTGCAAGTTATAGTTCTGACATGAGATATACTTAGCATTGACCTGGAAATGTGATTCATTTAGTTGGATTTCTTGACCTCCTTCTTGGTGCTCTTCCTACCCAGTCTCATTTGATGGCGTCTCTTGACTTTTCCAGCCTCTAAATGTGGAAGTCTCCTGGACTCAGTGTTCAGACTTCCTCTGCACTGGTTCTGCGCACCCCGTAAACGATCTAATTCCTATTGAGAAGTCCACATTTATATCTTCGGCATAGATACTGCATTTTTAAACTTAGGACCCATTTATTCAGCTACCTACTTGACCTCCCTTTGTGAATGGAGAATAGACTTCTTAAACATTGTGTAAATACCAAACTCTTGAAATTCCTCAAATCTACAGGTTTGTTTTTATTTTCTCATAAAATGCACTTCTCCTGTCTAGTTGCTAAGACAAAAATAATGGCGTCATTTTTACTCTCCTGCGGCGATTGAATCCATTGGCAGATGCTTTCAGCCTCTCCCTCTAATGATGTCTTAAATCTGACCATTTCCCACCACTTCCATTGCTGCCACCCTGGGTCTAAAGCACCTCATTTTTTTTTTTTTAAGTGAGCCATTAAGATAGGAGGGCCTGTAGTTCCCATGGTGGCTCAGCGGAAACAAATCTGAGTGGCACCCGTGAGGAAGCAGGTTCCATCCCTGCCTGGCCTTGCTCAGTGGGTTAAGGATCCGGCTTTGCCGTTAGCTGTGGTGTAGGTCGCAGATTGAACTCGGATCTCGCGTTCCTGTGACTGTGCCGTAGGCTGGCAGCTACAGCTCCAATTCAACCTCTCGCCTGGAAACGTCCACATCCTGCGGTGAGACCCTAAAAAGACAAAAAACAAAAAGAAAATAAAGAAAAAAAAATGATAGGAGGCCCTATCTTCTAATCAAAATAGAGCTGATCTTTCATTATAGACTTGTAACCTCCCGGAGCCATCTCATTGCACTTCGAGTAAAACCTAGAGCCCCTACCAGGCTTACTCTCCTTAAATGATCTGGAAGGCCCCCCACACTGCCTCTGTGACTTCACTTCCATCAAGGTTCCCTTTGATCATTAGGTTCCAGCCGCACTGGCTGTCCTTGCTCTTTCACGAACACACCAAGCAGGCTCCCACCTCAGTGCCTTTGAATCTGTTCTTGCCTCTGCCTCGAAACACAGCTGACCCTCGAACACCAGAGAGATTAGAGGCACCAACCCTCGGGCAATGGAAAACCCCCATACTGTTTTTGTAAATTTTACTTTTTTTTTATAATGATTTTTATTTGTTCCATTATAGCTGATTTACAGTGTTCTGTCAGTTTTCTGCTGCATAGCAAGGTGGCCCAGTCACACATACATGTATACATTCTTTTTTCTCACATTATCCTGCTCCGTCACAAGTGACCAGACATAGTCCTCAATGCTATACAGCAGGATCCCATTGCTTATCCATGCCAAAGGCTAGATTTTGCATCTATTAACCCCAAATTCCAAGTCCCTTCCACTCCCTCCCCCTCCCTCTTGGCAACCACAAGTCTGTTCTCCATACAGTTTTTAAGTAGGCTCTCTTGTATCTGTAGTTTTCCATCCCCAGATTCAACCAACCTCAGATCATGTGATATTGTAGTATCTATTTATTGAAAACAGTCTACATAGAAGTGGACCTGCACAGCTCTAACCCATGTTGTTCAAGGGTCAGCAGTGCTTCCTATACATACCTGCATGGATCATCCTTCATATCCCTTGGGTCTTTCCTCAAGTATTACTTTTTCAGAGAAGACTTTCCTGATAATGTTAAATTACACCGATTAAAAAAATTTCCCAGCCATTTCTAATTCTCCCACCTTACTTTATTTTATTCTCATAGCATTTGCCACTATGTGGCTCATGTCTTCTCTCTTCTTTTGTTACTTTTTTCTTTTTTCTTCCTTCCTTCTTTCCTTCCTTCCACTTGTTGAATGAGTGATGAATACATCTGTAGAATTAGAATACAATACAAGTTAGGTTCCTGAATCAAAAACCTTTGTGCAGTTTTTTTACAGATCTGAGTGTCGAGTCCCAGAAAGAGAAATATTTGCAATGATAACTATTGAAATAATAAAGTTATTACTTACCAAGCAATGTCTTTATATACCAGGCATGAAGTTAAGTATTTCATGTGAAGGAATTCTTCTCCACATCAAAAGTGATGGAATCTGGCTGTGGCCTGAAGCATATAGTGCAGTATTTTCTGCCACCCTTTACCTGAAACGACAGAATTTGAGTTTGAAACATTCCATGTTGTTTTCATAAGCTCCTTCTGCTTCCAATATTCAAGCTTTTTTCTTTTGGTCTGTCTTTTGTCCTTTTTGTCTTCTTCCTTTCTTCCTTCCTTCCTTTCTCCCTTTTATTCATAAGCTTAAAACTGTATGCATGTTTTTACATCACTTGTTTGAGCCATTAAGTTATAGTCACTCTTGACCCGTACCATCATTCACTGAATCTCCTTGTGTCTGAGCTGGAAAGGATCTTGGAGATCGTGTGATCAACCCCCTCACTTTATATATAAGACAGATAAGGCCCCGAGAATGCAGGTGACTTGGGGATGATCACCCAGCTTTTTTTTTTTTTTTGTCATTTTGCCTTTATCTAGAGCCACACCCGCGGCATATGGAGGTTCCCAGGCTAGGGGTCTAACAGGAGCTGTAGCCGCCGGCTTTCGCCACAGCCGCAGCAACGCGGGATCCGAGCCGCATCTGCGACCTACACCACAGCTCACGGCAACGCCGGATCCTTAACCCACTGAGCAAGGACAGGGATCATACATACCCGCAACCTCATGGCTCTTAGTTGGATTCGTTAACCCCTGAGCCACGAAGGGAACTCCAAATAACCCAGCTTATTATCGAGAGAGCCAGAACCCAGTCCTAAGATGTCTGGTATGTAGACCGGTGTTTATCCACAGTATGAAATGTCCATCAGATGTGTTTTATTTCGTATTTATACCTCTTCATGACTTAGATCTAAAAAGTGCTCAATCTAAAATCTAATCATCAATAGAAATGAGTTTTCTCATGAAAAGATAGTTGTGTGTGGTACAGACTAGGTGGCTGCCATAGTGTCTGGTCAATATAACTGAGCTATACCGATAGCATTCACTCAGGAAGATGTGTATGTGATTTAACTAGAAAAAAATACACACCAACATAATGTGTTTAATGATGGGATATATAAGAAGAGACCATTTCCTTACAGAGTTTAGCATTTATTTATAGTTTTGTTTTAGTGGCCTGGGTGTGAGTGGCCAAGAAATCATAAATAAATTAACATGTTAACGTATCATTAATATTGTAATACTCTGTCTTAGGGGGAAAAACAAGCTACAATGATAGAAAATAATGGTGGTGACCTATTTAGATAACATGGTCAAGGAAAGACTCTATGAAAAATGGACATTTGGTCTGAGACCTGAAAGGTGAAACACAGGGAGAAGGAACTTCATATACAAAAGCCTTGGGGGAGTTCCCGTCGTGGCTCAGTGGTTAACGAATCCGACTAAGAACCATGAGGTTGCGGGTTCGATCCCTGGCCTTGCTCAGTGGGTTCAGGATCCGGCGTTGCCGTGAGCTGTGGTGTAGGTTGCAGATGCGGCTCAGATCCCGCGTTGCTGTGGCTGTGGTGAAGGCCGGCGGCTACAGCTCCTGTTAGACCCCCTAGCCTGGGAACCTCCATATGCCGCGGGTGCGACTCTATATAAAGGCAAAAAGACAAAAAAAAAAAGCCTTGGGGATGGGGAGAGTTGGGAAGAACATTCTTGGCTGTCAGGCACCAGGTAAGGAGTAAGTGAGGTCTTAGGCAAGGTGTTATAGGTCATGGTAGAGCCATGTGGGTTTCATTCCAGTTGCCATGGGAAGCCTTTAAAGAATTTCAAACAGAAGAGTGATGTTTTTCTTTACAAAGATTATTCTAGGTATTAAGGCCAAGAGCAGGGGTTAAATCCTCATGTGGGGAAGGCTAGCGCCCTTCACCATCACAGCACTGGTATCGCTGGTTTGTGGAGGAGGAAGTCCCCATCTCTAAGTGCTTGCACAACCATAGAATATTTTGGAGAGAGCCTAAATGATTGCAGACGGGCCTTAGGTTATATATTGACCTCTATAAATATCTTCAGACTTTGAGCTTTTATAGTACTATCAACTGCGCTAATTATTAAAAGTCTCTTTAGGAATTACACTAAATTATAAAATCAAAGGAGTTATTAGTTAGAAGAGAATTCCCCCAACCTTTATCTATTGAATATACATTCAACTGCAAAATGGTTGCCCCGTCCTTCCCAAGTTGGGGCTGAGTATATAATCTGAGCCTCTTTCCAACAGAGCAGAAGGTCTCCCTTGCTTTGGTCTTATCTGTCATCCAGTGATTTTGTTGCAAATAGGGATCCAGAACTCCCATCTCCTGGAGATTCTAATTGAATAGACCTGAGATGAGGCTTGAGAAACTGTGATCTTACTGAGTAACCTAGGAGACTCCACTGGACGAGGTGGACCAGGGCTGCATTTTACGAAACGGTGGACGTGGTGATGTCCTGCAGATCTTAGCTCTCTGTCACCTCTTGTGTCATCCGCTGAGATCAGGAATATTGGGGCTCTGAGGACATTTTAACTTGCATTGTTAGGTTGGTCAACCTTTCTGAGCCGAAGTCCTTTCATCTGTAATCACAGCATAAAGATGCTATGGTGAGGACCAGAAATGCTGACCTGAGCGCCTGACATATCATAGCTACTTAATAAACAGCACCTATTATCTACTTTATTTCTGTCTAGTTTATTGGGCTGCCTCCTTCCTAGTCATCTTGCTTTCCTAATGCCGAGTCAGCATCACCCGTGTTGGTTTGTTTCTCTGTTCCTGTCATCTTTTCTTGCTTCTGCCCTGCCCACCAATTCCCAGAGACCTGCAGGTATCACCTTAATTAAAGTTTTGCACTCTCTCTGCATCATTATAAAGACACTAGAATAAAAGTGCTAGTATTAACAGCATCGGAATATCTACAGTTATCAAATTCGTTTACTTTTGTGTTTCTTGCTACATAACTTTTTTTTTTTTGACTTTTTTCCTTTTACTGTGAGCTCTGTTTGTCATGTACTGGTCATGGAGAAGAGGGATGTAATGAAGAGTACAGTTAACATTAGCTTGAAGGCATAGCCTCCATGTATATCATGTCTACTGGAATTTTTTTCACAAATCTTTCCTGCTACCTAACTCTCAGTCCTTTCTTGTAAAACCCATCGTCTTCCCTGTTTAATCTAACATGAGTACTCTGAAGCAGAACCGACTATGTAGTAGACAGATGTGGTTCTGGAAAACGCTAATGAATTATGAGAAACATTTGAATTGCATTAGCTTGCGCAGACTATAAACTAAGCTTGAAAGGAGAGAGAAAAGTCAGTTCACTCTAGGGTCCTGGGCATGTTTATTTGCATATGTTGTCTTCAAAAATTCAAATTTGAGGAGTTCCCATCTTGGCTCAGTGGTTAACGAATCCGACTAGGAACCGTGAGGTTGCGGGTTCGATCCCTGTCCTTGCTCAGTGGGTTAAGGATCCGGCGTTGCCGTGAGCTGTGGTGTGGGTTGCAGACGCGGCTCGGATCCCGCGTTGCTGTGACTGTGGCGAAGGCTGGCTGCTATAGCTCCTGTTAGACCCCTAGCCTGGGAACCTCCATATGCCGCGGGTGCAGCCCTGAAAAGACAAAAAAAAAAAAAAAAAAAAAAAATTAAAATTTGAAAGTCCTTTAAGTGTAAAAATAATAGTAAAATGACTAAAAGAGAGCTGAAATAATCCCTTTTTTCACATCTTCACATATAACTGAAGTAAAGAGCCTCTCCTAGTTTGTTTGAAATTAAAAGAAAATATGCTCTGAACTTAATGTAATTGCAAGCACACTCTAGGTTGTACTGGAAGAGAATCAGGGGACAAGTTAAATGAAATATTTTGGGAATCTGGATGTACATGGAATTCAGTTGGTTTCATTTGATAGGTTCCATTTTATCTGCCTTACTATAGTTCAATAAGATGCCAAAGGAAATAACTATCTTTTAGAACAAAAATATTGTCATGTGGTCTTGCTCTATGTTTAAATAAACTCCTAAGAAATGTTTTATAAAGGCATAATATTTAAACCACAGTTAACTACATATTTGGGAATTTGTTGCTCTAAGAGAATAAAATAACACTAAATGAGAGTGAAAAAGAAAACCCAGGTCCCAGCATTGCCAAGGAGCTAAATAAACCCTCTCCTTTCAGCCTCCACCTAACTAGCTCTCTCCCTCACCCTTCCTCTGGGTTAGGGAAGTTGGGATTTTTATGTCATCCAGTCTTGTGCATTTGAAAAGGGAGAGAGTGTGGTGAACCCTGAGCCTTCACTTCCCTTGTTCTTTGTGAAAGCAGGAAAAAAGCTTGACTTCCCAGGCACCTCACCTATATCATATTTGATTTGAGGGGGGAAAGGTATGGAGAGACAAGATTCCTGAATATGAAAAATGTAGGAACAGTAGATATGCAAATGCCAGGATGCTGACATCATACCTAGTTCTTTTCTCCAGGCACTGTTGGGAACAAGGTAGCCTGGCCTCACGGGGTAGTGGCTAAAATGCAGCATCTTGGATTAGAAAATTGCAAAGTAGCCTCTTGATGACCCTCAGGAGACTCTAATGGTTCCAAAATGCTTAATTTATGTGCACACAGTAGTTTTCTTTATTGAGTGAAAATACTTCAGGAGTTCCAGTGTTGTCACTGCAGTAGCTCCTTGGCTCAGAAACTTTCACATGATGCAGGTGTGGCCAAAAAAAAAGAAAAAAAAAGGTGCCTCATAATTTCATTTTACATTTTGGAGAAAGAGCTTTGTTTAGCATTATTTAACTTTTTTTTTGTTTTTTTGCTTCATCAATTTCCTAATAGAAAATAAAATTTTCCATTTATGCTTACCAAAAATTTTACTAAGAGTGTCAGAATAAAAACTATGGGCGTGAGATGGACTGTTCAGGGTGGTTCTGATTTTATTTGTAAAGTAAAGATGCTGGTTATAAATGATTCCTGCTAAACAATGAAACGACAGATTGGCCTAAAAACAATTGCCCTCATTCAGTGTGCTTTAATAAAGAACTAATAGGTTCTGAGTTTGTTTCATTCATTTGCTTAACAAATATTTGTTGAGCATCTACTATGTGCCAGGCACTGTTCCAGAGGTGGTGACTCCATTAATGAACAAACCACCTCAATTCCCCTTCCCCCAGCCAATTGTCCCAACTTCCTGAGAGTGTATACCCCAATGGCAGAGTATGGATATAATACTGATTTTTAAGAAAATAAACAGATTATGTGAAAGACTAATTCTGTAAGACAAGAACCATAGAAAACTGGGGTACATTTTAATATTCTTTCAAATGTATTCATAGAGGATCAGTTGTGGATAAAATACCAAACACGTTTTATGATTAGTGCCTTTGCGATTTTCTGTTTTCCCCCTCATTCATTTTACTTTTGATGAGTCCTGTCCATCTATCTTAATTAAATATCACTCTTTTTCAAAACTAAACTCATTTACTGAATTCTAAGACAATACACCTGAAAAAAAAAATAGTACCGCTTATCATTGAAGTCGCACAGCTGAAAAATGGAATTTGCGAAACTTATCAATGATTTTATTAATACTAAATTATGATATGGAATATACTAAATTTGCTTAAAATGTATCTTAATGAGATTTTTTTCTGTTCTTTTTTTTAATTTACTTTTTAAATTGAGGTATATTTGATTCAGGTGTACAGCAAGTGACTCAGTTATACAGATGTATATATATTCTTTTTCAGATTCTTTTCCATTATAGGTTATTACAAGATATTGGATACGGTTCCCTGTGCTATTCAGTATATCTTTACTGTTTTCATATTTCATATAGAGTAGTGTGTATCTGTTAATCCCAAACTTATCTAATTTATCCCTCCTCCCACCTCCCCATCCCCAGTTGGAAATCTTTTATCCTTGTCAGAAATTTTAAAAATATGCTTATTTAGATTCTTTTTACTTCATCAAGATCACTGTTTCTTTTTAATCAAATTATTTTTATTTAGCCATTCAAATGAGTGTCAGATAGACTTTCAGACAAAATTCAAACATTAAAAAGAGAATATAATGAAAATCAGTTTCCTTTTCTTTTTTGTCATCGAGGTACCTTCCCTCAGTCATTTATTGCTACTTTCCAGTGATATTCTAAATGAAACTCTCAAACTTTTTAATGTTCATGTGAATCTTGTTAAAATACAGAGGTCTGTGCTGAAGCTTGAGATTCTGTGTTTCTAAGAAGTTCCCTGTGAGGCTGCTATTTCTAGCCTCAGTGACATGGTGGTAAAATACAATTGCTTATATTTATCTTTATACTTACTGTTTATTGGCTTTAAGAGAACAAGATATTCTCATACACATAGAGAACTTTCTGCTTTCTCCTAGGACTTAAGCTCTGAGCTTTGCTTTGTTCAGAAGTTTTTTTCTAATCTTTGTCTAAAGTGATCTTGGTACAGTGTTTAAAAAAATGAAGCTGTCAGTGAAAGATGAAAGCTACCAATATAACCATCTGAAGCATGCTGCTAGGAGATGTGCACATTGTAATGACTTTGAGAATCCCTCTTTGCAATTTTTCATCTGCTTTTTAAAATAAGGTTAGAAAAATCCTCAACTCCAAGCAACCCTTCTAAATTTTGGCAGAGGGCACACTGAGAACTTTAGCTTGCAGCCAGTAGCATTAATCGAATATAAAGATGCCATCATACTTGGAAATGATACAATTAAGCTCCCTGAAATCAATATAAAGTGCAAAGATGATTTAAATATTTTAAAGTCATAGACATTTGCCGTGAGCTGTGGTGTAGGTTGCAGACGCGGCTCGGATCCTGCGTTGCTGTGGCTGCGGCGCAGGCCAGTGGCCACAGCTCCGATTAGACCCCTAGCCTGGGAACCTCCACATGCCGCGGGTGCGGCCATAAACCCGCGGCCATAAAATGACAAAAGGCAAAAAAAAAATAAAAAATAAAAAAATAAAAAAATAAAAAAAAAAAAATAAAGTCATAGACATTCGTATTCTCTGTGCCTGGGAAAGAAGTGGCTCCAGGGATGACAATGCTCAGCATCTCTGGGCGCAAAGACGTTGTCTTTGTTGGACATGTACGTAGATGTAATTCAGAAAGCTTAGGGGCAAGTCAGAAAACAGTATTAAAATTTCTTGCTTGTTTCTTCCCCTTTGCAAGAAAAGGAAGGCTTACAAGATTAAAATTTAGCCATATGTTGTCTACAGAAGATGTTCATATGTGTACTTGCTAACACAATACAAAATGTGGTGTTTTAAAAAGAGAACTAGGAGTTCCCATTGTGGCTCAGTGATTAGCAAACCTGACTGGTATCCATGAGGACACAGGTTCAATCCCTGGCCTCTCTCGGTGAGTTAAGAATCCTGCACTGCCATGAGCTGTAGTGTAAGTCTCAGACAAGGCTTGGATCCGGCATTGCTGTGGCTGTGGCGTAGGCTGGCAGCTACAGCTGTGATTGAACCTCTAGCCTGGGGACCTCCAGATGCCGTTGGTGTAGCCCTAAAAAGACAATAAATAAAAAATAAATAAATAAATACTAATATCAGAGGCACTTTTCAGAAATAAAGGTTTGGGCCAGAAAGTTTCAATGTCTGTGTTTTTGGAAGCAAGAGCCTTTGGGGTACAAGTTTCCTTTGAAGTCAAGTTAGTGTCTATAGGTGTTTCCTTTGGCTGCAGGGTCTTCCCTATGGAGAGTTCTTAGGCTGGGTACTGAGATGATTGTCTTGAAGTACTTGAGGCTGTGTGTGTGTGTGGGGGGGGTTGAATCTGTCCAGTCCTCTTAAGCATGCACCATTCTACCTCCCGTCATGATTCTCAAACCTAGATAATGTAGAGGTGCCCTAAACGGTGTGCATGTCATAGAAAACAAACAGCGTATCTTCCTGATCTCAATTGAATTAAAAAATACAGCAGGTCCTCATTGCAGCAATATGGGTGGACCTGGAGACTATCACACTAAGTGAAGTAAATCAGACAGAGAAGGATAAACGTCATATTCTATCACTTATATGTAGAATCTAAAAATAATGATACAAATGAACTTATTTCCAAAACAGAAATAGACTCACAGACCTAGAAAACAAACTTTGGGTTACCAAAGGGGAAAGGAGAGGGATAAATTAGAATTTTGAGATTAACATATATACACTATTGTATATAAAACAGATCAACAACAAGAGAACTATATTCAGTATTTTGTAATCTATAATGAAAAAGAATCTGAGAATCTTTTTCTTTCTCAGATTCTTTTCCATCATATATTTATATATATATGAATCATTTTGTTGTTCTCCTGAAACTAATACAACATTGTAAATCAATTATAGTTCAAAAAAATATGGCAGGTCTATACTAAAACAAAAAATCCACTCAAATGAGCCAAAATGCACAACATAGCAGAATACAAAATTCTATGTTAACCAGGAGATAGCAAAACAAAATTGAGCTTAGATCAATGCCTCTGGGCTCCTTAGAATGCACACTTATTTGCTCTGAACTGTAGAAGGATAGTTTAGTGCGGAAACTTTAGGAATATTCTGATATACACTAACAGGGCACTAAGAGGTTAGAAACCAGGTCGTTCATATGGCAACTAAATGCTATATGAGGGACTCTGGAGTGGGCAACGTATTTTGGAGCCAAGAAAGTTGTTGTCATGTTTTTTTTGAAATATTGACTTTCTGGAGGATATGACAAAGTAACATGGAGTTTGCTGAGAGATCTAGACTGGTTTAGGGGATGTCATTAGTGAACTTTTGATAAATGCTCTCTATAGCGAAGTCTGGCTTTGGGCTCTTGTAGACTGATGAGGGAAAAAATATTTTTCTAGAATCAACCCGCTTCTGCAGGAAGTAGAGAGCAAGTCCCTTCTTTACAGAAAGGATGCACAATGTAACAAACATTGTTAGCACACACACTGGGTTTTAATCCCTGGCTTCTGACCTCGGACTGGAGACTAAACTGCTCCAGGATTCAGTGTTCACATCTGAAAAATGGGTCAAGTATCAGGATGAAAGGATTTAGTAGGGGATCAGTGTTGCCTTTTCCTCTTTACTTCCTTCTACACCTTTCTAATCCAGTCCCCGCTCCCTGTGTGCCTGGGAGTCCACAATGAATAGTACATCTCTGTTGAATGTGGACGTGGTACCCTGCAGTAGAGAGTCAGAGCAAATGACTGGGTCTCTTACCAACCCTGAGATTCCCTCTGATGATCCATAAAAGCTTTTTGCGAAGGAAGCATTTAGAGAAATAATCAACTTCCCAAAATGTAAACACTTTTAGATCCTACCGTTTACTGGCACTTTGAAACTGAATTTACACAAAGGGATGACCTAGAAACAAGCAGGGGAAAGCTGCGTGGCATTTAGATGCATATCACATATGCATAATTGATTCTTTAAAAGGTTAAATACCCTTGGCCTATGTATGGATAGCGATATACCCATGATGGGTTCATAATCATTATGGCAGTGGTTTTGTTTTACAGAATTCTAAAGTAAATGTCATGTTTCTCCTTTGGTGTTTTCAGGACTGGTATTCAGAAAAGCATATGTTTCCAAGTAGATAGCTGGGAAGAGGAGTGACTCTTTCCCAAACAGAAGCACTATTCACATAGCCAGTACACTAAGCTTTAGGAGGCGCCGGCTGCCACTCAATTCTCTTTGGAATTGAAATGCAATTACATATCGAGGACAAGTGCTAAATATAAACAGAAAAGGCCAAATACATGACTTTTTTTTTTTTTTGGCTTTGTTTTTGCAGAATATTTGGAGGAAGAATTAACTAATAAATCCTTAATTGAAATACACAGATCGGGCAATTCGGTAAATCCTTTAGCAGCTTTTTTTCAAGAAGCTTATTGTAGCTCTGAAGGAGTCTTTTCTTGTCCATAAACAATTATAAAGACACTAAGGAAATTAATAAAAGGAGTGGTTCACTAAAACATGTAGAAAGAAAAAACTTGGTATATGCTGTACGAATCAGAAAAAAATAGGCAATGTGTATACATGTATAAATGGTAAAAACTATATAAATGTCAGTGAGTATTACAAAAATTCAAGTTACAGGTATCTTCTTTGGGGGAGGAAGGAAATACAGTCTGTGTGGTGCACACAGGGGTTTTCACTAGGGGAGTGATCCATAGATGTTTAAGTTTGCTTTAAAAGTATTATTCCATCTTTGTCTAGGTATGTCATATCACCTTATTATTGAAAGTGGAAAAGGCCAAATAAACAAAAGGCAGTGAAGAGAAAGCACAAATTAAGTTTGTGAAAAACTAGTGCACTATCGTAATCACAGTAATAGCAAATATATGAATTTCAGCTTGGTGGATGTATATTCATATTGTACTTTTTTTTTTTTTTGTCTTTCTGCCTTTATCTAGAGCCACACCTGTGGCATATGCAGGTTCCCAGGCTAGGGGTCTGACAGGAGCTGTAGCTGCCGGCCTTCACCCCGGCCATAGCAACGCGGGATCCGAGCTGCGTCTGCAACCTACACCACAGCTCACAGCAACGCCGGATCCTGAACCCACTGAGCAAGGCCAGGGATCGAACCCGCAACCTCATGGTTCTTAGTCGGATTCGTTAACCACTGAGCCACTAAGGGAACTCCCATATTGTACTTTTTAAACATTTAAATACCTGCTACGTGCAAGACACAACTGTAAAATACAAGTCCCTGAAACGGTCAAAAGTAGAAAGATGATATTTTTGAAACAGAAACAGACCCACGGACATATAGAACAGACTTGTGGTTGCCAAGGGGGAAGGGTGTGGGAGTGAGATGGACTGGGAGTTTAGGGTTAGCAGATTCAAACTACATTTAGAATGGATAAATAGCAAGGTCCTACTGTATAGCACGGGAACTATATTCTTGTGATAAACCATAATGGGAAAGAATATACACAAAAATATATGTGTGTGTGTGTTTGTGTATACATGTGTGTACAGCATGTACAGCATGAACAGCGGAAATTAACAGAACGTTGTAAATCAACTGTACTTGAATAAAGAAAGAAAGATAAGGAAATGTATACCAAGTAAATACTAACAAAAGAAAACTGTTCTCACTGTTTAAATAATGAGAAGCTGGACTTTAGGACAAAAGGTACTGCTCTTTATTCTCTCCGTCTCTAGTTCCTATCTCTCCATTCATCCTCTGAGCCTGCTCCACCCAGGCATCTGCTCTAACCTTCCAGGACTTTTGACAATTATCTCCACCGATTTTTGTGTTATTCCTAGCTAATCATTTTCAAAGTTCAGGATCTTCAGTTTCTCAATTTTGGTAGTACTTACTATCTGTTTACCACTGATTTCGTACTTATCATTGCTCTACTTTAATGTTACTGATATTCCTGCATTTCTTTAAGTTGTAATGTCCTAAAGCTAGAGACTATACCTTATTCATCTTTTAACGCCCCCTGTCACCTGCCGTATGGTAGAACCATGTCATCTGGCATATAATAGAAAGTCAATAAACATGTCAGGGGTCAACTGAAAAATGGTTTCTGAAAACACATTAAAAGCTCTTTGAGGATATTTGAGTACTTTGCCAATGTTATGCATTTACATTTCCCATGCAGTCTCCTAGCTTAAGTTTTAGAATGGAGGGAGGAGGAGATACTGTGGTTAGAGAGTGACCCAGAGCTGTGCCGAGCTGGTGAGATCAAGACCATATCCTCAATAGCAAGGTGCCCCTCTCTGGACCTAGCTGAGCTCCCATAGCGTCACGACTGATCCTTGCGGGCAGAGGAGGCATCTAAGGCCCCTTACTACCTCTGTGCCTGGATCAGAGTCCAAAGTGCACCATCAGCAGACACTTCTGCAAAGTGTGAGAGAATTAAATATTAGTCTTGGATAATTCAGTTTACTCCCATGGCCTCAAAACAATGTGCCACGGAAGGCTTCCCAGCGTGGATCTTCAGCTCTGGAATCTCTGCCCAGGGAGAGAGTGGCCAAGCCTGTAGAAGAGTCGGCCCAGCACAGGCAGGATGTGGAGGGTTTGTGCTCTGGGCTTACAGCTGATTGGAGCAAAGCTGAGAAGAGTGTGTAGGATTTTGCCAGCTGATGGTGGAAACATGCTACAGATGTTTAATAAGAGATGGGAGAGCCCATGGAACAGATCTTTTGTGGTTGTCCTCCTGGCCACTGAAAAGTAGCTGGAATTCTTATATCGTACATGCCATGAGAAGGCACCTTGGAGTGTCTCTTTTCTACCCCAGCCCATCAGCACATGCATTTTAGGTAACATTGTCTAAACACCTGTGCTTTTCCATTTGTTACTGAAATTGTGATTTATGAAGAATTTCTCGTGCTTGTTTCCTTGCTGACTGTCTTCTCTTTGTTGTCCTACAGATAGCAACTTCATCCTTGCGAACGCCCAGGTGGCTAAGGGTTTCCCCATCGTCTACTGTTCGGATGGCTTCTGTGAACTTGCTGGATTTGCCCGAACAGAAGTCATGCAGAAGAGTTGCAGCTGCAAATTCTTGTTTGGGGTTGAAACCAACGAGCAACTGATGCTTCAGATAGAAAAGTCATTGGAGGAAAAGACCGAGTTCAAAGGAGAAATTATGTTCTACAAGAAGAACGGTGAGTGGGCTTTCTTTGATTGGTGCTTCTTGGACAGCTGTGAAAGGTCACCTTCTTCCAACTCCCGTTGGAGTAATTGCTCCATAATTCCCATTAAGGCTTAATGGTACTTCACATAAATACAGTCTGTTATTGAAATTCCACAAATGACTTGGATGACAGTCTTCTTCTAGCCATTAGCGATATAAATTACACAAAATTTTAACATTAGTATTTTAATTATTTGATGTCAGTGTATTAATGACTTAATGTATGTTAAAATAAAGTGTATTATGTGGTGGTAATTTTTAAATATATATTAGATACCTGAGTCGTTAATATATTGACAGATGATCATAAAGTTTTCCAACCTTTATGCCTTTAAGAACCTCATCTCAGTCTCAGTCACTAAGGACAGAGATCCTAGGGTTCCCTGGCAGAAAAAGAAGTTAAGTTAAAGGGCATCAGCATGGGAATTTTCTCTTCCAGTTTCCTGACCACAGAGCCCTTTTCACTGCTCTTAAATTCTAGAGACAAAATAAGAAACACACGTCTCATAATGGGAGTAAATTTTTCCTGGACTCGAGACTGCCATTGCAAAAACACTTGTGTCTCATACCTGCCGTCTGCTGACTCTCTTCTAAGTGAAAAAGAATTTTGTAATGGGTGTGGTTTCTGTAGTGCTTGGGTCCTGTGTGGAATAGATCCCATTATCGTGTGGGCCATGGTAGAGTGGGGGATCCCAAGAGGCATGATATGGGAGAAATGCTAAATCGAAAATGAGAATGACCTATCATTTTCCAGTTTTTAAAATTCTGTCTACTTCTTGAATAGTTTTCCTTTTAGTAACATAGCCCTCTGTATTTTAGCTGGCACATGGCTGCCAAGCTAAAAACTCTATCCCCCATCGTTTGTGCTTAGGTTGGGCATGTGACTAAGTTCTGGCAACTGTAAACAAGAGGGACTCTTTTATGCAGCTTCTGGGTAATATCCCTAAAAATGAAATTGTTTGCTCCCCAGTTTCTCATCTTCTCTTTTCTCATGGTCTTGTGGACTAAATTATATCCTTGCAAATTTCATATATTGAATCCCCAACCCCCAGCATGACTGTATTTGGAAACAGGGCCTTTAAAGGTACAGTGAACGTTAAATGATGTCGTAAGGATGGGGCCTTAATCCAATAGGACTGCTGTCCTTCTATGAAGAGGAAGAGACACCAAGGCTGCATGTTCAGAGGGAGCCATAGACAGAGGGAAGGTCCATAAACCAAGGAGACCTCGCCCTTACCTTGATCTTGGACATCCAGCCTTCAGAACGATGAGAAAATAACTTTCTGCTGTTTCTCACCCAATTTGTGGTATTTTGTTAGGACAACCCCAGTAAACTCGTACACATGGGTCAGAATGTTAAGGCAAGGCTGAAAAGTCAGCGTCAAGTGCCAAGGACAGCATCATAGAGGAATGCAAAGAAACAGTAGGTGTGGCCATAGGTCTACATTTCCCATCCTAGACAGAGACACACACAGGTCTCTCTTACGTGAAACACTATGTTTTTAAGGTCTTTTTGTTACGACATTTAAATCGTGCTCTAATTCAAGGCCTCTCAATCTTGGGTCCATGTTAACAGTGATTCTTTGTTGCAGAGGCTGTCCTGTGCATTACAGGTAATTAGCAGCATATCTGGCCTCTCCCATCCTAAGTACTGGAGTCATTTTCGGGAAGTGATATTAAGAGTCTGAACATAGGAACTTCGTCCTCTTTTGAAAGTTATTTGTCCTTGGAGAACAGTCCTTGATCATGTGAATCTTGGATACACGGTAGTCATGAACTACTGGAGAGCACCCCTCTAGGAGGAATAGGATATCCCAGTACTTGGGCACCAGGAACACAGTTCAGATCATTGTGACCTTCCCAATGTCAGTAGATAAGGCCTACTTTGCAAATATGATAAAACAAAAGGATTCTAGCTCTATCTAATTATACTACAGTCACTGAAAAGAGGGCCTGAGATAAAGAAAATGGAAGTGGTCACAGAGAGGCCAGACTCGTAAGAAATGATGAAACTGCCATCTGGTGAACAAAAGGAAAAGGAAAGTCTTTGTCTAAAATATCTGCCGACTGCAGACTTGTCCTTCCTAAGACAGGTGCCGTGTGCAGGTCTCTAATCCATTTGTGTTTCTCCCTTTTTAGGCCTTCTCTAAATATCCAAATTTGGCACCTTTGAGAAAGGTTTAGGGCGAGGAGGAGAATATAGGTGGCAAGGCCAAAGGATGGACACTTTGGAGGCCAGATACGTAGAAATATGGAACATAGGATGGAATTGAAACCCCAGATAATTTCCAAAGACTAGTTTTTTATAAATATGCCTGCAACCATAGACCCTTTTGGCTGGAAAGTGCTAAAGGCACCAAGAACAAATAAGGTTTTAAAAATTTAGTAACGGAGTTCGTGTCGTGGCTCAGCAGACTAAGAACATGACATAGCATCCATGAGGATGCAGGTTCAATCCCTGGACTCACTTAGTGGGTATACAAGCTGCAGAATAGGTCACATATTCCACTCGGATCCGGTGTTGCTGTGGCTGCGGTGTAGGCCTGCAGCCGCGGCTTCAATTTGACTCCTTGCCCAGGAACTTCCATATGCTGCAAATGTGGCCTTAAAAAGAAAAAAAAAGGGTAATAGTTAAGAACATGATTAGTTTCACAGAGAAACATAATACTCAACATTTTTCTTTGTCTAAAATAGAGTAATATATTATATTTTTATAATCAGTAGTTAACATTTCTGATTTCTTGTCCTCCATCTGAATTGTCCAGGTTCTACCTATATATCAGATATAGTATTATTAAGATGCCTTTCAGGAAACAGTTTCCTCTACTTCTGTTATACTGAAGGCATTAACCACTGCTGCTTGGATAAACAAATATATGGCTACTCTAATCAAGGGTAACCATTTTATCAACTTGGTGCTTATCCTCTCATTGTTTCTTTTTTTAAATATAAACAATACCCTTATCTGTGTGTTTCCCTCCTTTCCTTACAGCATATTTTGCACACTGTTCTGTAACTTGCAGAACAACATATGCTGGATGGCAACCATTCTTTTTTACAGCTGCTTAATATTACATTGCATAGATCCATCATCGTCACTGCAGTAAATCTGCTACTGATGGGCACTTGTGTTCCTTCTAAAATGTGCTCCTTCATTCTTTTTTATGACTATGTAGTATTGCATCATACGGAGCCATCATAGTCAATTCAATAAATCCCCTACTGTTGGATATTTGTGTTTCCTCTAGAATGTGACATGTCTTGCTCTTTCTGTCTGTCTGTCTTTTTCTCTCTTAAGCACTACTGCTGTTATTTAGGAAGTTTAGTGTTTTTTTCCCTGAAAGTTATCTTTGATGTAAAATGCTTATATCATGTAGTCCAACTTTGTAAAGATGTTTGTCATTTCTGTCATAAACAATGTCGTAATTAGCCAGGAGCCACTTCTCCCCCCTTTCTCTCCCTCCCAGCTAATTTAAAGTACAAACCTTTTAGTACCACTTAATATCTATCAGGCAATCAGCATGCATGGTCTGCTTTTCTTGTTGTTTTCTTGTGTTTCTCTCTCATCTTTTTCATAATTGTATTTACATTGTCAGAGCAAATAACAATTCCATGTATTTTATCAATCTTGCCCCTTTTCATCTAATCCTAATGTTACAGTGAAATATGCTTTGTGATCACCATATATTTTGTCCTAAAACTTCTCCAGTCATTTCTTGGTTTTCAGAAGCTTATTCTCAGAGCCATCTTGGGAAGAGCTCATGGGGACTATTTCCATGAGCTCACATATTATTAACAGTATGACCATGGCCTTCATACTTGTAGATCTATTTTGCTGAAAACTAAACCTTTGGTTCATATGTTTTTCATTTAAATATCTCAGTTATGTTATTCTCTTGTGTACTAGTATAAGTATTGTTTTACCCTAAAAGTGCTACAAATAAAGTGATGAGGTGTTTTGTCATGGATGTTCAATGAATTTATTTTATTTCATCATTTCATTTCATTGCACTTATTTTATTTTAAGTCAATAGTTTTACTGAAATATATCTTGGCATGTGCCTGAGTCAGCAAACATTTTCTGTAAAGGGCCAGAGATTAAATACTGTACATTCTGCAAGCCATACCACATATATTGCAAGTAACCATCTCTTTCATTATAGTGTGAAAGCAACCTAACGAATATGGAAGCAAATGGGTGCGACTGTCTTCCAGTAAATCTTTTATTTTTAAAAAGAGGAGGTGGGCTAGATTTGGCCTGCAGGTTACAGTTTACTGATACCTGATATAGAATGTTTTGGATCATATTTTTCCTTTGTTATATGATATGCTTGTGTCTGTTTTCTTGGGGACATTTTTCTTGAATTTTATTTGTCATTGATCTAGTCTCTCACTTTGGTTTTCCTCTTTGTGATCACCTATTACATGTGTTGGATCTTCTTTGCCTGTCCTCTGTACTTATCATTTTCTTTCTCCTTTTCATTTATTTTTTTTCCTTTTTCAAGAAAAGAAATTTTATTTATTTTTTCTTTTTCAAGAAAAGAAATTTCTCTCTTTTTCAGAAAAAGAATTTCACCTTTTGCAATTTCCTTTCCTTTTGTGGTATCTATTCACACCTGCATTTCTTCTCCCTCAGCCTTCATTTCTTTATCTTTCATTCATACACTCTCCTGAGCTCAGTTAGCTCCTATTATTTATATCATTCTTTTGCCTACTGTCTTAGTTAGGGCTTCCATCACAAAGTACCACAGAGTGAGTGTCTTCAACAACAGAAATATATTTTCTTTACACTTCTGGAAGCTAGAATCCCCAAATCAAGGTGTTGGAAGGGTTGATTTCTTTTGATGCATCTCCCCTCGGCTTATAGATAGCTGTATTTTTCTCTCTGTGTCTTTCTAGCATCTGGTGTTTGTGTGTCTTTGTTCCAATCTCCTCTTCTTATACAGACAACAGTCATATCAGATTAGGGCTCACCCATATGACTTCATTTTAAGATTAAAGATCTCATCGCCCAATATAGCCACATTCTGAGGTAATGAGGATTGAGACTTCAGCATATGAGTTTTGAGGGCATACAGTTCATCCCATAACACCTAGTCATATTATTTCTGAATCAATCTTTCTAAATCAATATGTGCCATGTATGCTATTGTTTCAGAGTTTGTAAATTTTTCTTAATTTTTTACTTATTTTGCAATAGTTGGGCTTTATGTGCTTATGAAATATTTGGGGTGTGTCTTTACTTTCTATACTTCACTACTTTAGTAAAGTAATACTCTACTACTAGAAGTACTACTAAAGGTAGTACTTTAGTAAAGTAGTACTTTACTACTAAAAGTACTACTTTACTACTTTACTACTCAGTTTTTTTTACTTTACTTTACTACTAAAAGTACTACTTTACTACTCAGTTTTTTTTTTAATCTTTCATCCTTTTCTTTTGTCATGTTTGAATAAGATATATTGGAAATAGAGGTGTGCCAAGAAAACGTTCCTAAATCTATGGCACCTTTTGCCTTTACCAAAAAGGTCTTTTTTAATGCCTTTACCATATAGCTACCTTTTTGCTACTTTCTAAGTTAAGTCTCCTCTCCTAGTGAGGACCTTTTTTCACACTAGCATTTGAAACATTTCTTTTCCTTATGTGCCCTGATTTTCTTGCTGTGACCAAGTAAGGCTCTGGTTTCAGCCTTGGTATAGTTCTATACTCTTTAGAGAGTTCTGTGTATCCACCAAAGAATTTCTGCTGAGTTTTCAGAGCCCATTGAAGGCTCAGGTAACCCCAACACCATCCTATCTTTTTGTAGTTCATTTTCACTCACCTTCAAACTAGGGACTGCGAAGCTCTCTGCTGGTTTTGTTTTCAGATCTGTGTGTGGAATCCTGTACTTCCAGAGAATATTTTCTCTGAGGAGTAGATGGATGCCTGTTTACAGCAACTAGGGCCATTAGAAGGCTTCTTTCCTGCCTTCTTTTTTTCTGTAAAGCTGCTCTTCCTACAAGGGTCTTGTTTCTTACTTGGAATTTTCCATCATCCTGTATTCTCAGGTTTCTGGGAACACATTGCCCTATAGCTTTGTTGATAATGTATTTTTTGGATTTCTGATTTTGCATTCTTAGTTACTTTAATTTTGTGAAGGGTTGGGAATATTTCAAAACCAAAGTCTCCACTACCACTGCCATATTTTGAATAATCTTTTCACATGAAGTTGGATTTGCTTTGGGTTCATAAGCCAAAATTTTTAGCACCTCCTTCTCCTTTCTTTCTCTCTTAATTGTCATTTGCAATTAAGTTGGTGTCTTAGGGAGTTATCTGAACTCATGGCATGGTGTAGAAATGGTCCCCTAACTCCTTGTATGTTCACTGACTCATGCCTGGACCGTCTGTCTGATGTTCTCCTTATTGGCATGGACAACTGAGTTCTGTGACTGGCAGTGCTCCCTAAATGACTTCACCTCCCCTTAGCTCTTGAAACCACTGTAGATCTCTCCTAATTTTTGCCTCCCCTTTCATCATGCCACTAATCAAGGCATTCACTACTGTTCTCTATCCTCTATATCATTACCCTTGGGAGGATATGGCTACCTTAGATGAGCACTCCCATCCTTCACTCGTAGGAGCAAAAGGAGTCTCTGAGTTCACTCACATAGCCTTTGTGTTATCACATTGCCTCAAAAGTATGCAGCCACCTTCAGAGGTGGTCTGAAAAACAGTTTCTTTCAGGAGTCCCAAGAAAAGGTAAAAGATCTCTTCTACCTTCATATGTTTCCAAAAAACCATCAAACACTATTGGCTGTAAGATAGGTGACAAAGAAGTATTATAGAACATGGGGAATATAGCCAATACTTTTAATGGCTGTAAATGGAAAATAATCTTTAGAATTATACTTAAAACCATGAAATTAAAAAGGAAAAAATAAAAATAAATGAAGTAACTGGTAAGATAAAAGCACAGCTTCTTTCTGTGTTAAAACTGTGAAACATCACAGAGTGGTGATTATATCTGGCCTCCTCTACTCTTTCTCATAGCCTCTCAGACTGAGAATGGACAAGCTGGGATGTCATGCTATAGCCCCAGCTTCTTGGCTAAATTTTGTTTGTTTTTGTGTTTGCTTTTTTAGGGCCACAGGTGTTACATATGGAAGTTCCCAGGCTTCGGGATCAAATTGGAGCTTCAGCTGCCAGCCTACACCACAGCCAAAGTGACATGGGTTCTGAGCTGCGTCCATGACCTACATACACAACTCACAGCAATGCCTGATCCTTAATCCACTGAATGAGGCCAGGGATGGAACCCACATCCTCATGGATACTAGTCGGGTTCAATACCACTGAGCCACAATGGGAACTCCCTCGGCTAAATGTTAATGGTGATTTCTGTGTCATGGAAGACCATCATGGTTGAATCTACAAACCCCAACTTTCATATGTTTATGTTAGCATATCATCTCTACAGAAAGCTTATCTTTCAAGCCCATTTTTATATTAAATATACCCAGCCGGAAGGGAAATACTACAAGTGATCAAAGATTTAACAAGAAAATTAAAATGTAGTTAATTTTGCAAAAATACTATCCTGACGTATTAGTGTGCTAGAGGCATAATATCATGATTGTGTCCTTGCCCAAAAGAAATTTGTTGTATCACTGTTCTGGAGGCTAGAAGTCTGAGATCAAGAGATCAGCTGGATTGGTTTCTTCTAAGGGATGAGAGGAGGAATTTGTTACATGCTTCACCCCTACCTTCTGGTGATTTTCTGGTACTCTTCAGTATTCTTTAACTTATAGAAGCATCCCTGTGGTCTCTGCTTAGGTCTTTACATACTGTTCTCCTTGTATGGGTGTCTGTGTCCATGTTTCCCCATTTGATGAGGATGCTGGTCATATTGGGTTAGTGCCCACCCTGGTGATCTCATCTTAACTTACCTCCATAAAGACTCCATCTCCTTATAAGGTTACATTCTGAGGTACTGTGGCTTAAGACTCTTGACATATATTTTGGGGTGTCAAAATTCAATCTATAACAATACCAGGTTATATTCACATTAAATAAATTAGAATTTCAGTCACTTGCCCCAGATTGTAAACATGGAAACCAAGATAGGAGTTCCTGTTGTGGCTCAGCGGTTAATGAACCCAACTGGTATCCATGAGGACTCAGGTTTGATCCCTGGTGTCACTCAGTGGGTTAAGGATCCAGCGTTGCCATGAGCTGTGGTGTAGGTCGCAGACCTGGGTCAGATTCCACGTTGCTGTAGCTGTGGTGTAAGCCGGGAGCTACAGCTCTGATTTGACCCTTAGCCTGGGAACCTCCATATGCCCTAAAAAGACCAAAAAAAATAAAATAAAAAGAAACCAAGCCACATAAAAATCCTCTGATCCAAGACCCTTCTTTTAAACCTAGTGCTCCATGGAAGTGGGAATGGTACCACCTCCTAGGAGCATTCTGCAGATCTCTGGGGTTCTTTGACTCAAACTGAAATACTTTTGCCACTTAATGGGCAGGAGTCAAGGATGCTAGATATACTGTAATATATGGGACGGTCTTTCATTTAAAGAATTGTCCGGCACTTGGCTTGACTTTCCTTCTTTCCTTTCTTTCTCCTTCCTTTCATTCTCCTTTCCTTCTTTCCTTCCTCAGCTTTATTAAAGTTTAACTGTTATACAAAATATTTTAAGGGTACAATGTGTATATTTTGACGAATTTAGACATGCATACACCCATATACCATCACCACAATCAAGCTACTAAACATATCCATCATCTCTAGAAATTTCCTGTGCTCTTTAGTGGTTTCTGGTTTGTTTGTTTTGAGGTAAGAACTGTAACATGAGATCTATCCTCCTAACACTATGCTAAGTGAAATAAGCCGGTTACAGAAGGACAAATACTGCATGATTCCCCCTATATGAGATATTTCATATAGTCAGACTCATAGAAGACGTGAATAGAATGGTAGTTGCCAAAGGTTGAGAGGAGGGGAAATGGAGAATTGTTGCTCAATGGATACAGACTTTCAGCTATGCAAGATGAGTAAGTTGTAGAGGCCTGCTGTACAGCACAGTACCCAAGTTAACAAAACTCTATTTTGCACTGCATGACTTTCTAATGCCCCACCAGACTTTCTAGGAAGTAAAACACATGTTTCAAATAAACTGAGCTTACATTTTATCACAGTTCCTCTTTTGGAAGGCTTTAATTCCCCACTGAATTATTCTCAAGAATAATAAAACCACAGTGTAGGGAATTCCTGCTGTGGCACAATGGGTTAAGAATCTGATGGCAGCGGCTCCGCTTACTGTGGGGGGATGGGTTCAGTCCCTGGCCTGGCATAGTGGCTTAAGGATCTGGCGTTGCTGCAGCTGAGGTGTAGGTCACAGCTATGACTCAGATTTGATGCCTGGCCTGGGAACTTCCATCTGCTGTGGGTGCAGCAAAAAAAAGCAAAAACAAAAGCACAACAACAACAACAAAAAAACGTGGTGTAGTGAGAGAAGACTGAACTTTTATCTTGTTTAGAACTTCTCTATATCAGAAAATCTCATTGCTGATTCACAACACTTGTCATGGATGCAGCATATCTGCATGAGTTCTGCCCTTGGTGCTGTTGCAGTCACAGTGATTCTGCACATCGGTCCAGTTATCCAGCTGCATTATAATATGTCTTACGTTGTCATCTGTCATACATGATCATTTCACGGTGAAGTGCCCATTATTTTATCAAAGGCAACTTCAGTTTTATTTCTGTTATATTACTGTTAATAATATAGTATGTAATTTTCGGAAAATAATGTGTGTTATAGGTAGGCACGCTTTCTTATTTTGATTTTTCAGTTCTGAGTAGAAAAAAGGGAAATACAAGAGTTTATTACAAAAGGAATCTTGAGGCTGATAGGGTTGTGGAAAACTATTAACTCACAGACTCATTCATTCGCACGTCACCTTCAAGATTTGTCATTTATTTCCATGTGCCTACTGAACTATTACGTGCTCAATGTTTTTCTCTAAGTTGACTCCTTTATTTCTACTCAGATTGCAAACAAAAGAAAACTAAATCACCACTCTTAATGGAAAACCGGGATCACTAGCTTCAAACAGAAGGTAACCATTAATAAATACATAATGAAAACACTGTTATTAAACTTCGAAAATTAATAAAAAGTTCCATGAAATCTAACTGATAATAAATCTAATTGATTATATTTTGCCAAGCAGCACATATGGCATTTTGTTTAATTTTTCTAATAACACTTCAAAGTAAATATGAATTATCTCACATTTATAGATGTAGAAACCGGGACGCAGAGCAATCATTTGAACATAGGCCTATGTGTTCACCTTGCCTTTGCTCTAACACTTCCCCCTTATTCATTTTCTTTACCCACTGATTCAATTCACATTTCTCTACTTAATTGTCTCATGACATGGGAAAATGTCTAGAAATAAGAATGCCAAGGAGAGTGGAGTCTGTGATAATGGCATAGGAAGATCCTGAAGTCACCTCCTTCTGTGAACACACCAAGTGTGCAGCTGCATGTAGATCCTTTCCCTCTGAAAATGACATGAACTACTTCTTCACAACAAAGGTTAGAAGGACCACAACAAGATGGGTAGAAAAGGCAGAGACAAGGTCTCAGCAAAATCCCCACCGCTGACATGGCAGCAGAGACTAAAGAGGGATCTCACCAATCCAGGGCTTCTCGTGGAGAAACTAGGGGTTGCTGCCCCACATCAGACACCTTGATCCGTGAGAGCTGTACCAGATAGATGAGCCTGCAAAATACCTGGCTAAGAAAACCAACAGTGTTGATGTCCAAGGGACATAAAGTGCTATAAGAAACAGAGATTCCTTTTTTTATCTGGCCACGCCCATAGCATGTGAAAGTTCTGGGCCCACACCTGCACCACAGCAAGACCTGAGCCATAGCAGTGACAATGCCAGATCCTTAATCCCTAGGCCACCAGCGAATTCTATGAGATTCCCTTCTGAAAGGGCTCACATACAGTCTCCTGCACCCCAAGGCCCAGTGACAAAATAGTGGTGTGAAAAGCATCTAAACTCTGTGAAGGAGACTCACTTGCTAACCTAAAAGCATCTGCTGAAACGGCTCAAGACAGTTGCTATCCTCTGAGATGCAGGTGCTGGCAGGTGCCATTATTACAATCTCCATATGCCCTGTGAGGACACGTCTTAGCACCTTATCAGGACAGGCAGGGATCAGGGTTGAGGCACAGCCCTGCTATCTTGATGAAGCCAGAGAAGGTGGGTAGTTGCAGGACTCCCTTGCTTCCTGGGTGGGGTTGGTGAGCATGAACGGTGGGGGCATTCTCTCGCTCCCAGCCTGAAGCCAGAACACACACCCGAGCAAGGCATTCTTCTGCTGCATGGATAAAACTCACAGGTGTGTGCTGTCTAGACCTTTTCTTGCCACCTTTCTAAAGTTGACAAGTGTGCCCCCACCCGCCATACTCTCCGGCTGCTTTGCTAAAGCCAGCCTGTGTGCACAGTCCACACAGGGGACACCCTGCCCAAGTGGCCAAGGGCACTGAAGTTACTGAGCTCCACAAGACTGTAACCATTGGAAAGACAGTTTTTGGTAGGCCACCACTCCCCAGGAGCTGCATAGACAGCAAACCGAAACACAACCCATCTTTCTGTGAAAATGCTGATTTCTTTGTCCTAGAATTTCATCCTGAGGGACAGACTTCAGGTTTCCCCCCACACCTAGGGTCCAAGGAGGTGGGGAATGTGAGCAGGGTGGGAGATATCATCTCCTCACACTCCTATAGCCTCACTACAACTTGATGAGACCTTAACGGAAAGGAGCCTATACGCTCATCTGGCCCTCCAGTTTCTGCAACTGTCACTCATGGGACACCTCCAGATCTCCTGGATTGGAGGCCCGCAGGGATTAAAATTGTGATCCTGCAAGTCTGTAAGTTTTTGCCTACTTTAAGAGCTTCTGCCTGAGGGTCTGGCTTCCAATCAACCTGAAACTAGGTGCTAAATGAGATCCCTCCCTTTGGGACACTGACATGTCTCAGCATAACCTCAGCAAAGGAGGCATATCCGTAATAAATCAGGCTGTTTAGACAGTCACAAAGGTTCCAGGGACAACCAAGAGCTAAGGCAAGTTTGAATCGGATTTCATCTTCTACACAAGGTCACTCTTTCAAGGCTGGGATATGTTACTTTGTCTAATGCATAAAACCAAGAACAGAGGGTCAGGCAGAACGAAGAACCAGATAAGTACATTCCACACAAAAGAACAAGGCAAAACCTCAGAAAAAGACCTTAGTGATGCAAAGATAGGTCATCTACCTGATAAAGGACTCAAAGTAATGGTCATAAAGATGCTCACAGACTTGTAAGAATAAATGAACACAGCGAGAACTTCAAGAGAGAGATAAAGAATGTAAGAAAGTACCAAACAGAAGTCACAGAACTGAAGAATACAGTAACTAAATTGAAAAATGCACCAGATGGGCCCAACAGCAGACCGGATGAATCAGAAAAATGGATCAGCAAGCTGGAAGACAAAATAATGGAACTCACCCACACAGAGCAACAAAAAGAAAAAAGAAACAACAACAAAAAAAAATGAAGATAACTTAAGAGACCTGTGCGACAACATCAAGTAGAATAGCATTCACATTAAGGGAGGGCCCCAGAGGAGAGAGAAAAAAAAGTCTATTTAAAGAAATAATGACTGAATATGTCTCTTAACTTGGAAAGGAAACAGACATCCAGGTCCAGGAAGCCAAGTCCTAAGGAAGATGAACCCAAAGAGATCCACACCAAATACATTATAATTAAAATGTCAGATTCGCAGATAAAGAGGAGCTCCAGCTGTGGTGCAGTGGGAATCTGACTGCAGCAGCTTAGGTCACTGCAGAGGCGTGGATTGATCCCTGGCTCAGTGCTGTGGGTTAAGAGTCTGGAACTGCTGCATCTGTCATGTAGGTAGTAGTTGTGGCTTAGATTCAGTCCCTGGCCTGGGAACTTCCATATGGCATGGGTGTGGCCATAAAAATAAGTAGATGTTAGAGATAAAGAGGAAATCTTAAAAGCAGCAAAAAAAAAGAAAATGTTACATATAAGGGAACTCCATGAGACTTTCAACAGGCTTTTCAGCAGAACTTTTGCAGGCCAAAAAGGAGTGGAATGACATATACAAAGTGAGAAAGGAAAAATGTTCCACCAAGAGTACTCCAGCTGTTAAGGTTATCATTCAGAATCAAAGGAGAGATAGAGTTTCCAAGTCAAACAAAAGCTAAAGGATTTCATCACAACTAAACCAGCCTTATAAGAAAAGTTAGGGGACTTTTTTAAACTGAAAAGAAATGGCATTAATTAATAACAAGAAAACATATGAAAGTAAAAATCTCACTGGAAAGGGTAAATATATAGTAAAGATAGTAGAATAATGTCTTACAAAGCTGCTATGTAGGTTAAAAGACAAAAGTAGTAAAATTATAATAATTGGTTAAGGGGTGAATAAAAGATGTAAAGTGTGACATCAAAAACATAAAACATGGGGAAAGAGTAAAAACGGAGAATTTTAAAATGCCTTGTAAATTGTTATCAACTTGTTATTAATTGTTTAGGACTGTTACGTACATAGGATGATATATTTAAATTTCACAATAGCCAGGAAGCAAAAATTTATAGTAAATACAAAAGAAAAAGGAATCTAAGCATAACAATAAGGAATGTCATCAAACCACATGAGACTGAGAAAGAGGGGAAAGGAACAGAGAGGAATTACAAAACAGCCAGAAAACTACACAAAATTACATGAATACATGTGCTATCCATAATTACTTAAATGTAAATGAACCAAATTCTCCAGTCAAAAGACATAGAATGGCTGAACTGATAAAAGGGTAAGAGCCATACATACGCTGCCTACAAGAGATTCACTTCAGAAGGAAAGGAACAGATAGATTGAAAGTGAAGTTATGGGAAAAGATATTCATAGACATGGAAACAAAAGGAAAGTTGTGTAGCTATACTCATAACAGACAAGAAAAGATTAAAACAATGACTACAAGAGAAGACAAAGAGGGGCGCTATGTAATGATAAAGAGGTGAATCCAGAAAGAAGCTATAACAGTTATAAATATAAATATTCCCTACATAGGCATGCCAAAATATGTAAAGCAAATATTAATAGACCTAAAAAGAGAAATAGACCTCAGTAAAATAATAGTAGGGGACTTTAATGCTCTACTTACATTAATGGATAGATCATTAAATCTATAAGAAAATCAATAAGGAAGCATTGACCTTAAATACACATTAGACCAGATGCAATGGATATATATATATATGTATATTTATATACACAGAGAGAACATTCCATCTAAAAAAATACTGCACATTCTTCTCAGGTGCATGTACAACTTTCTCCTGGATAGATCACACGTTAGTCCACAGAAAGTCTTAATAAGTTCAAGAAGATCGTAACTATCAGCCATCTTTTCTCACTACAGTGGTATGAAACTAGAATCTATTAAAAGAAGAAAACTGGAGAAACTGCAAATATGTGAAGATTAAAGGAGAAATCAAAATACCTAGAGAAAATGAAAACAGAAATGTGACATAACAAAATCTATGGAATACTGCAAAAGTGGGAAATTTAAGAGGGAATTTCATAGCCACACAGGCCTATTTCAGGAAACAAAAAATATCAAATAAACTAATCTTATACCTAAAGGAACTAGAAAAAGAAGAGTAAGCAAAACCCAAAATCCATAAAAGGAAGGAATAATAAAAAAGTGGAAATAAATGAAAAAACGACATTAGAAAATATCAATGAAAACAAGATCTGAAAAAAATAAGTTGACAAAGCTATAACTAGACTCACCAAGGGGGAAAAAAAAGAGAGAGTGAGCTCAAAAAGAGAGAGTGAGCTCAAATATAATCAAAAATGAAAGAAGAGAAGGTACAGCTGATAGGACAGAAATAAATACAAAGGTCTTAAGAGTTTATAAACAATTGTATGCCAACGAATGGGACAACCTAGAAGAATGGATAAATTCCTAGAAACATACAACTTACCATGACTAAATTTTGATGAAAAGAAAATCTGAACAGAATGGTGACTAGTAGGAAACTGATTTAGTAATCCAAAACCTCCCAGTCAACAAATGCCCAGGACTAGACAGCTTCACTGGTGAGTTCTACTAAACATTCAAAGAGGATGATGCGTGCTGTGTTCAGCTCATTGTTATTTCAGTGTTTGAAAGTAATACCCACTATTTACACAAGGAATGAAGTGTTTCAAAGACTTGTTATGAAGATGGTTCTAATAAGCTGCTTGCAAGCTCCATTCAGCACAGTGTTCTTTGAGTGAAATGGAAGTTATACCCATTCTATAATGCACGTAAGGAACTTTGAACATGATTTGTAATAAAGATATTTCCTTAAAAATCTGCCGAATCTGTTTGCCGCGTCCAGCGCTGCAGGGCAACAGGGAATCCTGGAAGAGGGACGGCGCGCTATAACAAGACACACAAGACTCTTTTAGATTTAGAAAGTGGGGGACCAGGAGGCACTCTGTTCTGCTGAACGGAGTGAAAAAAAAGGACCTGGGCTTTGGCCCACACGTCTTTTATTGAGGAAGGTGCTGTATGCAGATGAGTGGGCTGGAGCAGGCATAGGCAATGACAAGCCCACCTCTTAGTGAGTAAGAAAGGAAACTATTAGCATTGGTGCCTGCCTCTAGGTGCATAACGTCCTGACTCAGCAAATATGTGCCTTCTGCAGAGTTCAGCTCTTCCGTGGTCTCCAACATCTGTTGGTTGTTGTTTTTTTAAATGTAGTTATATTTCAACTTTCTCTCTTATGGACCAGATATACATGTATATAAATAAGTAAAAATGAATATGTATCTTTATATATGTGACAGCAAAAAATTTATTTCTATTTACTTATCATTTTTTGTTTTTTATATATTTGTTTATGAAGTATGCCTCCTAATAGGCATCTTTGTTTATTCATCTGCTAGATGTATATTCAGATGCAAATCAGAAGCTAAAAAACTAAATTGTTCGGTAAATAGGAGTTCCCGTTGTGGCGCAGCAGAAACGAATCTGACTAGGAACCATGAGGTTGCAGGTTCAGTCCCTGGCCTTGCTCAGTGGGTTAAGGATCCGGCGTTGCCGTGAGCTGTGGTGTAGGTTGCAGACACAGCTCGGATCCCGCGTTGCTGTGGCTGTGGTGTAGGCCGGCGGCTACAGCTCCTGTTAGACCCCTAGGCTGGGAACCTCCATATGCTGTGGGTGTGGCCCTAAAAAGCAAAACATAAATTAAATAAATAAATAAATTGTTCAGTAAGTAAAAAGTGTGGGAGAGTAGGAAGAGAGCTCGAACTGGGAGGACAAAGAGGCTTCTTTGGGGTTGGAATGGGTGGAAGAAGACAGCGAGAGACTGGAAAGGTACAAGGAGCAGTGAGAAGAGGAGAGAGTAAGAGAGAAATGAGGAGACAGTTGATGGTATCCTGCCCATTTCCCCCAAAATATCCAAAGTACGTTTGATCTGCTAACTACAGATTTTTGTTTCAGTACACATTAAAACTAATGCTCAGATATGAAAATCTTAGTTATTTCTGTTTACCACCTAAAGTCATCTGTGTGTTAACAGAATTTTGCATACCTAATTTACCTAACTGGGCACCATGCCTGCACTGCAGGGTACACATAAATGCCTGAATCAGACATAGTTACCCTCAGAATTGTGAGGTCAGCTCATAAAATAAGACAAAATGAGGGATTTTCCTGGTGGTTCAGTGCATTAAGGATCTAGCATTGCCATTGCTGTGGCTCAGGTGGCTGCTGTGATACAGGTTCAATCCCTGGCCTAGGAACTTCCACAGGCCACAGGCATGGCCAAAAAACAAACAAGCAAGCAAACAAACAAAAAGAGATGAAACAGATTTCTTCAGGACTTCCCCCCACCCTTTTTTTTTTTTTTTCAATGAGCTGGTCATGGCAAATAATTATTACAAGAGCTGTTACTTTTCTTCTTGTGCTAAGTTTAAAATAAAGATATTCTTAGTTGTTTTACATTCAGTTATTCAGTATGACTGCAGAAGATTTTTAGAATATTTGATTATGCCCATTAGATATTTTAGAATTGGAGTTTCATATAGGAAAAAAAGACAAGAAAAAAGGCAGAACCTTGGAATCGTAGAACGTCAGATTATTCTTAAAATTAATATTTTAAATGCATGGCATGTGTGGCTTCTCCATGTGACTGCTGAGAAATGGGTTTGTAACACTGCACATAGAATGAATGGTTTCATGTAGGATCCAGATTTCAGAGCAAGGTGTTTTGCTGTGCCCAGCCATGTAATAAATGATCAATAGGAAAATGCTTTGTAATGGAAAGTGCAGTGTCTAAATGAGCATATTCTGTGGATATGAGGGGTTTTAGCACGGGTAGCTCTTGTAGTTGCTTTAGATTTTCACCACATCTAGAGAACAATGGGCAAGCCAGACGGCCAGCCAGCCAGGAATCTGTTTGAATAGAGCTGGAGAAACCAGGCTTGAGATTACAGACGATAAAAGAAACTTTACCTTAGGGTTGAGTGAGACCTGGGGAGGAAGGAAGACAATTCTGAGCAAAACAAAGTTATTTCCCCGTGTAGCCCTCTAATGCACTCAGATGGGTCCAGACCCAGAGGCAGTATAAGGGCAAGGGCAGCATTTTCCAAAAGATCTTCTCAAGCTGTTGAGGCTGTCAGAGCCACGGTGCCCTGGACATGAGGTCTGCACGGGATGGCATCTTTGGCAGCAACTGAAGGCATCAAAGTGGGCCTGGGAGACAATGCAGAACTCAGTCCTGTATGCTTGGAAACCAAGAAGACTCATTTGTGGGGGCATTTTCTCTAATTTTAGAAATATTTGTGAAATTCCCTATTGGGTTTCCTGAAAAGCTAGTGAAGATGGGACCTTGGAAATTTTTTTTTCTTCTGTGAAATGGATGCAACTGTATTCTTACTCACAGGCTCCTAGGGTCAAGGAAGTTCACCTAGTGCTCCAGCTATCTAATTCCGTGTAACAGCTATGTTAGAACTTAGCGGCTTAAGGGGCGGAGGTGGAGGTGTGTGTGTGTGGAAACTTAGTGGCCTAAAATAGCAACTGCCATATCTTACAATATTGTGGGTCGGGAATCCAGGCTGGGCTTGGCTGAGTGATTCATCTTCCATTTGGAATTAGCAAATGTTGGTTCTTAGGTGGTGTTCAGATGCGAGAAGCATTGCTTTTGGGATATCTGATGTTTTTACTCATGCCTGGCATCTTGAGTCTGGAATCCTTTGGGACAGTGGACTGAAGTGCTTGTCCATTGCCTCCTTAGCACAGAGGCCTGCAAGTGGTCCAGTGCTCCAGCAAGCAGGCAAAAGCTGCAAGAGCTTTCATGACCTAGATTAGGAAATGACCTAGCATAACGTCTTCCATCCCACATCGGTATTGTGGATGGAGCAGTCGCAAGTCCACCCAGATTCACGGGGCAGGCACCTGGACCCCAACACTTGACAGGAAGCATGCCCGAAATGTGCAGCCATGTTTTTAAAACAACGCATTTGTATTTATAGAAATAGATTTGGGGGAGGGGTGTGTAGCAAGAGGCAAGAGGACATTTAATTCTGATGCTTATAAAACTTGCAGTTTTCAAGTGTAAATGATTACCAAATAGGGACCATGCTCCCGACAACTAAGTTATTAGAGAACCATTGGAGCTGTCTTGTGGTGTAGTGGGTTGAAGATCTGGTGTTGTCACTGCAGTGGCTTGGGTTGCTGTTGTGGCTCCAGTTTGATCCCTGGTCTGAGATCGTCCACGTGCCACTGATGAAGCCAAAAAAAACCCAAAGAACCATGTTCTTGAACTCAGGTTTGGCTGCTTGTTGCTCAAGAATCTAATACGGAAAAAAGGATAAAAGGAAAGACAGCTTTACTGAGGAAACCGGCAGTCCTAGGGTTTAATGTCCTAAAGAAGCAACTCCTATTGCTAACTGGGGCAAGAGTTTTGAAAGGGGAATTTCAGGGGTGCATAGGCGGAAGGTGCAGGCTATGTATAGAACAGCAAGTCAGCTCTGGCAGTCCTTTTGAAGTTGGTCATGTGGTGGTCTGATCAGTGTCATCTCGATTGTTTTAAGTATAGTTATTCTTTATTTCCAGGGTCAGTTTGTTCCCATTTACATAAGGCCAGTTCTTGGAACTGTGTAAGATGGATCAGCTTCTGTCATGACTGTAGTCTGGTCATTGTGTAGTTAACTTCCTTCTGACTTCAGTAATTACAATGCAGCTCAAAGGATATAGCTCAGAATATTATCTGTATAGCCCTGGAGGAGAAACTAAAGGTCCTTGACTTTACTTGATGGTTAAAGTTATTATTTTGTCTTGTTTGCTTTCCTTTGTTTCTGCATGTTTCTCACTTCTCTGATTAAAATTGTTGGCGTTCCCATCATGGCTCAACAGAAACGAATCTGACTAGCATCCATGAGGACACAGGTTCGATCCCTGGCCGTGCTCAGTGGGTTAAGGATCCAGCGTTGTTGTGAGCTGTGGTGTAAGTTGCAGATGCGGCTCGGATCCCATGTTACTGTGGCTATGGTGTAAGCTGGCAGCCACAGTTCAGATTTGACCTGTAGCCTGGGAACCTCCATATGCCATGAGTGCAGCCCTAAAAAGACAAAAATAAAAATAAAAAGATAAAATTGTTCTTTGGCAAAAGATTTTCTGCAGAGAAGAGACAGGTGGAGGATGTGTGGGGCTCAGTCCTGGGAAGGCCCCATAGGGTCAGACTGTTGTCACTACTTTCAGCCACTTCTCTAGCCTGATTCCTCTAAGGGTTTGCTTTGAGATTTTGCCTGTCCCCAAACAGAAAAGCATTTTATGATGCTGTTATGATGTTGTGATGATTCTCCTATAAGTCTCTTCAGTCTTGATAGAAGATTAGCATTTTATATTTACCTGCTGTGTCTTTTCACGAGGTAAAGCTCAGAAATGCAAATACAATGAGCAACTTAAGAGTGATAGAAGCCAAAAGTAAAGGGCTCAGAAAGAGTCTGGCTGTACACACAGCCTGTCTCAAGAGCCTGCCTGGCAGTTTATCTCTTCACTTTTCTGTGTTCAGGCTTTGCACGTGTACCTGTAGGCAGCTTTTCCGGTCTACTTCTAGTACATCTGAACAAGCCACTCTGAGAGAAAGCCTGCTCTTTTGCTCTGCCCACAGTTAAGATCACGTTGTTTAATCAGCGAGCAGTTTTACGTCAGACCATTTATTGAAGGGGTCTGTGCTCACCCCTGTTCTCCAGCCAAGAGGATCAGACAAAGCAAGGAGAGTCATAGCTCAGGTCTCAATAAATTCATCAGGACGTGCTTGGCTGAGCCTGCCGAGCCATTATCGATACGGTCTAGCTGGATAGATTCCGGCACACCTTCACTTCCTGAAGGCCCGCCTTCCTAACACAGACATAAAACCTATGTGACATAACACATCATAAAACAGTAACAGCTCCCATTTACTGAGAGTTCCTGGCAGGCCAAGCTCTGTGCTCTGTCCTTGGCCCGGGTTGTTGTTTCCGTTATTTCTCTCATTAGCTTTTTGAGGGAGATTATAGTAATACTGCATTTCACAGTTAAAGAAACTAACTCAGGGCGAAGTTTAGTGGAAGCATCAGAATCCAGGTCCTGGCAGTCCGACCTCTGACCCCTGTGCTCACTAAGTCAGGGCCACCGGCCTGGCAAACCTGAGCCGCCCCCACCCAGGATGCCTGTGGCACTCCCTCGCCTGCCCTGGCCTCCGAGGGGGATGGCTGGATTTCCTGGGTGCTATACACACCTCATGATGGGGGCAAAGTGGAATACTGGGAAGGCAAGAATCCACTAAGCGGGGGCAGTATAAATTTGGAGTTTGGGATTAATATATACACACTTGTGTATATAAAATAGATAGCCAGCAAGGACCTACTGTATAGCACAGGGAACTCTATTCAATATCCTGTCATAACCTATAAGGGAAAAGAACCTGAAAAAGAATATATATATATATATAGACACACTAGTTAATCAATATTTTCTAAAGAGCTTCAGATGCAAAGGGAGCATCACTGTGCTACCGGGATCAACGAAGGCAATTCTAACCACAGCCTTGAATAGCAAAGCTCATTAGAATCTGAAGCCCGCACATAATAGTGGGTGACCATCTACGTCAAGACACCCAAAAGTTTCCAAAGTGACCCTGGTGACGTCCATTTCAATGAGAGCTTCTTATTCAAAGGAAAATCTAATGGCCTGTGAAAAAAGAAGTAATGTTAAAACAATATTTTATTTTAAAAAAGCTTCCCAAATGAAAAAAGACTCCTACCCAAAAAAGTAGCAGAATAGTAACAATCAACTCCCCAAACTTTCCAGCAACAATAACCAGTGTGGTTACCACCTAGAAATCTCTTTCTCCTGTGACATTCTCCATTTCCTCTAGAATATGTATATGTGTATATCTGAGTCACTTTGCTGTATACCTGAAACTAACACAGCATTGTAGATCAACTATACTTCAGTTTTAAAAAGGAAAAGGAAAGGATCTATTTAGTACCTTATTTTTGTACCTCTTGTGGCTCTTCCTTATTCCTGCTTTTATGAGCCAGAAATGAAGTATAGCCATAAGCAAAGTTTGAGATTCTTTGGAGTTGAATACATTCCCTTTGAAATAAGAGAAGCTCATTATTTGAAAGTTTCCCTGTTTTTCTGGGAAGAAATGATATTGAACTTGCAGGAAGCCATGGTCAAGGTCTTTCCACTGCGTTACCTGTGCCCAGTCAAGGAGCAGCTCTACATAGCTATATAAAGAGATCAATAGTTAGAGTTAGAGGGGTTCCTGCTGTGGTGCAGTGAGTTAAGAATCTGGCTACAGTGGCTGGTCACTGTGGAGGTGAGGGTTTGGCCCAGAAGGGTGGGTTAAACAATCCAGCATTGATTGGATGCAATTTCTGTCCTGGGAACCTCCATATGCCACAGGTGCAGCCATAAACAAATGAGCAAACAAACAAAACCCCCCAAAAATAGAGTTAGAAAGATTCTTGGGGTGAAATCTTAGCTATGGGCTCTCCCTAAGTGTGTGCTCTAGTTCAGTGACCTTGCTTGTCTGGGCATCAGCATGATCTTCTCTGAAACAGAGCTAGCAATGATCCCTTGTGGATGTCCCATGAAAGGCTGAATGAGACAGCCATTGTTCAATATGCATTGTCAGGACAGGCTACATCATTTGCAGCTGCACAGTGATCCCTTTGTTAAAACAAAAAGTACTGAAAATTTCAAGACAGCAGTAGCAGGTTTTGAAATCAAGGGCTGGCGGCCCTCCTGAGTAATGGGCCTGTGGGGTGCACAGACTGTATGCCTGTGAGGCTGGTTCTGAATATTATGGCCATTTACCAAATACCCCAACTAGAAGAATCCATCTCCCGTGGGGCCAGACTCTCAGGACCTCACAGTTAGGTGCCTGAATCCAGTGCCTGGCCCTGGGGAAACAGCCCTGGCCCATGGGCTGGTTTCCAGTCCCTTTGATCTTCCTAGAAGGTCATGGACAACTCACCACCTAAAAAGAGATCCTGTGATGGTTCTCTGATACCTTAGCCGATAGGCTCAATATCTTTTGGGTGGTGTATGAGTTACAAAATGAACACCCAAAATTGTACCATTCTGGACATGCTAAATGGATACTCTCAACATGAATAATTATAAAATATTGACTGGTTTCATGTATATGCAAGTAGAACCGTGGTCTAGGACACCCATCAAATTTACACCAAAACTGGTACCAGAAACTCAGACCTCTAGGGCTCCCATCTGGACCCTTTAGCCTTGATGCAAAAAAGCCATTCCTCCCGATGCTGCCTTTCTTCAGACTCTCATGATTCGCGGCTTGAATGGCAGCAGTTCCACTTCCTTGCTACCAGTCACCTAATCTCCAGTGGTCCTTCTCAGGTCCTTTCTTCTCACAGTCTCCATATCATGAAAACCCATTCATACTATTAGCCTATGACAGAGCCTTCAGTGGGTCTTCATTGCCTCTCAGGATAAATGCACATTCCTTAACCTGCCTAGGAAGCCACTTGATGAGCTCGCTCTGATGTGTCGTCTGTCTCTTCAAACTTCTTCCCTTCTCCACCCTCCTTCCTCCCCTCATTCATCATTCCCATTCAACACACCCCCTGCTTCAGCCTGATTCATAATTTTATGTTTTTTTTTTTTTAATATTCCACGTTCTAACTTGCCTTGTGCCTTGGAACTCCATGCTCCCCGCCTCCCATATTAAGCCAATAAAATCATCAAGATACAGTTCAAGCCTGTCTCGGAGTTCCCCTTGTGGTTCAGCAGAAATAAACCTGTCTAGTATCCATGAGGATGTGGGTTCGATCCCTGGCCTCACTCAGTGGGTTAAGGACCCAGCATTGCCACGAGCCGTGGTGTAGTGACAGACGATACTCGGATCCAGCCTTGCTGTGGCTGTGGGGTAGGCCAGCAGCTGCAGCTCCAATTTGACCCCTAGTCTGGGAATTCCCATATGCCTTTGGTGTAGCCCTAAAAAGCAAAAAAAAAAAAAAGTCTTTCTCACTTGTGAGAGACCTTCACCAACTGTCACCTTCTGAACTTTCTGTTTCCTATCAAGCTTCCTCCCATTCTTCAGAGTAGGTGCCACACTGCCAGGAATTGAATGTTCTTATTTCCCCTAGATTCATGTGTGGAAACCCTGACTCCATTGTGGTGTATGTGGAGGAGTCTTTGCCAAATAATAGCTGATAAGGGTGGAGCCCTCAGGAATAGGATTAGTGCCCTTATAAGAAGAGGCCAGAGTACTCACCCACCCTCTTTCCGCCACTGAGGACATAATGAGAAGTCACCAGTCTGCAACCCCGAAGAGGGTCCTCACCAGAACCTGACCATGCCAGCACCCTGATCTTAAATGTCTAGCCCACCCAGCCTCCAGAGCTGTGAGAAAAAAAAAGAAAATCTGTTTATAAGCCACCCCATCTATGTATGGTGCTTTGTGACAGTAGCTGGAACTGACTGAGACACACCCTGTTGTAACCTTCTCTTTGTGCATCTGTCTCCCTCCATGAGATTGTGCACAGTTGAGGGTGGCCTTTCTTTTGAGTGCCATAGTAATCTTGGTATCTACATGCAAGGACAGTCCTTGATACATAAGAAATGCTTAATAGAGACTTGCTGACTGAATATTTCTTTTGCTGTTTCACATGAATCCCTGGACTGCTCCCATATAGGAATAGCCTTAAGATGCTGTATGAGCCTGTCTCCTATGAACTCTTTGCCCTTTTGTTTCAACCTTATGGTTACCCCTTCTTCCAAGTTTCCTCAGACCCCTGATCCCATCCTCTCCTTTTCTTTCGGTTCCCAGACATTGGCTCCATTGCTAGGATACTTTTTTTTTTTTTAATAAATAGCTTTCATGGAGGGTGTGCCATTCTGGAGTTTTCTGCTGGGTTACTAAATCAACATAGGCTTGCAGAGGAAGTGACCAAGTTGTCCCTAATTCACCTTAATTAAGAACGCCAGACTGGGGTCTGAAAGATTATTCACCAACATCCCTCTGCACCTAGGCTTTTCTAGCACAGCTGCCTCTCAGAGGCTGGACCAATGCAGGCACAAAGGAGGTAAACCAATAAAGAGGCCAAGAGAGGTGAGTGCCCCCCCTACAGAACCCTGGCAAGAAAAGACCAGGAGGAGTAGCTGGAGAGGCGGCCACAGAGAATGCAGACCAAGCTGGCAACTTGTATGCAAGTCAGGAATCCATGTGCTTGTTGTTGGAGATAAAGGGACCCCTCTGAATGTGAAAGGAAGAAGTATTTTTGCTCCACCTAGAAGCTCTGGCCTAGAGATATCTCTCAGAACTGAAAGAGCTTTCTAAGAAGCAATCCAGTTGTGGGCCTTCAGCAATTTGGCAGGATGTTCAAATGAATTCACATTTTCAGATGCATGGTTGAGAACAGGAATTTAGTAAAAATCCTGTAACTACAGAGAGCTCCTTTTTTGCCATTTTCAGCACACTTGGCTGGAAAAATTATGAGCTTCGCATGTGAAGACTTGAGTTCAGGTCCTGGCTCAGTCACTGACCTTCTGTATGCGACCTTGACCAAATTATTTCACCCTTCAGTATCTTGTCCTGTCTTGTCAGAGATAATATTTCTATCTTAAACCTGTTAAGAGGATCAGATAAAGGAAATCAGTGATAGAGAATATAAAGAACCACTTAAATGCTGGCTGCAATGATTGTCAGAGTCTAGATTTGTATCTATCAGGCAAAAAAAGAAGCTCTTATCACTTATAAACTGTGCAGTTTGGGGCAATGTACTTCAACTTCCTGACCTCGGTTTTCTCCTTTGTAATGTCACAACAATAGTAATAGCATCTACTTCGTAGGCTTAAATGAAATATTGCTTGTAAAGTGCTTTGCGAAGTTCCTGGCACATGAGTACTTAGTCAATGTTGACGATCACTGTTGCAACCAGCAATGTTATCACTATAAAGTTGGAATTCATCTTATAAAACTGAACTTTGTTCTTCTTCCTTTTTTTTTTTCTTTGGTTGCGCCCATGGCATGTGAAAATTCCCTCCCGGGCCAAATATCAAATCCCATGCCACAGCAGAGACCCAAGCCATTGCAGTGATAATGCCAGATCCTTAACCCACTGCACCACAAGGGCACTCCTAAACTTTGTTCTTTTAACACAAAATTTAGAGTACCTGCAATGTTCAGACCAGGCACTTTGCTTGGCACTTGAGAGAGGGCAAAAGAAAGAAGAGGTAGTCTTTGATCTTCTGTACCTTACGGTCTACTGAGAAAGATGCATCTAGTAATCACACCATCTAAGTAGTTTGCAGGAAAATTGAAGCCTGCTATTGTGGGAATAACAGGAGGATCCAACCAAATCTGGGGTACAAGGAAGGCTTCATCAAAGAAGTGATTTTTTTGTTTGTTTTTGCTTTTAAATTTATTTTGTTGAAGTATAGTTGATTTACAGTGTTGTGTTAATTTCTGCTGCATGATAAAGCGATTCAGTTATGTGTACATATTTTTTTCATATTATTTTCCATTAGGTTTATCACAGATATTGAATATAGTTAGTTCCCTGTGCTATACAGTAGGACCTTGTTGATTATCCGTTCTATATTTAATAGTTTCCATCTGCTAATCCCACTCTCCCAGGCGTCCCTTCTCCCCGACCCTTGGCAACCGCATGTCTGTTCTCTATGTCTGTGAGTCTATTTCTCTTTTTTTAATTTTTTAAATTACTTAATGAACTTTATTACAATTATAGGTGTACAAAAATCATCACAACCAAATTTAATAGCATTTCCATCCCAAACCCTCAGTGCATTCCCCCCACCTCCCCAACTTGTCTCATTTGGAAACCATAAGTTTTCCAAAGTCTGTGAGACAGTATCTGTTCTGCAAAGAAGTTCATTGTGTCTTTTTTGAGATTCCATGTGTAAGTGGTAGCATTTGATGTTGGTAGCTCATTGTCTGACTGGTTTCACTTCACATGATAATTTCTTGGTCCATCCATGTTGCTATAAATGCTGTTATTTCATTTCTTTTAATGGCCGAGTAATATTGTATTGTGTATATGTACCACATCTTCCCTATCCACTCCTCTGTTGATGGGCATTTAGGTTGTTTCCATGACTTGGCTTTTGTATAGAGTGCTGCAATGAACATTGGAGTACATGTGTCTATTTGAGTCATGGATTTCTCTGGATAGATGCCCAGGAGTGGGATTGCTGGATCAAATGGTAATTCTATTTTTCATTTTCTAAGGAATCTTCATACTGTTTTCCACAGTGGTTGCACCAATTTGCATTCCCAGCAACAGTGTAATAGGGTTCCTTTTTATCCCAACCCTCTACAGCACTTATTGTTTGTAGACTTTTTGATGATGGCCATTCTGGTTGGTGTAAGGTGGTAGCTTATAGTGGTTTTGATTTGCGTTTCTCTAACAATTAGTGATGTTGAACATCTTTTCATGTGTTTTTTGGCCATCTGCATGTCTTCTTTGGAGAATTGTCTGTGTAGATCTTCTGCCCATTTTTTTGATGGGGTTGTTTGTTTTTTTTGGTATTGAGCTGTAGGAGGTGTTTGTGAATTTTGGAGATTAATCCCTTGTCAGTTGAATCATTTGCAAATATTTTCTCCCATTCTGTGGGTTGTCTTTTCATTTTGTTTAGGGTTTCCTTTGCTGTGCAGAAACTTTTAAATTTAATTGTCCCATTTGTTTATTTTTCTTTTCTTTTCTTCTTCTTTTTTTTCTTTGTCTTTTTGTCCTTTTATGGCCACACCCATGGCATATGGTGGTTCCCAGGCTAGGGGTCTAATAGGAGCTGTAGTTACCAGCCTATGATAGAGCCACAAAAACACCCGATCCAAGCCGCATCTGCAAGCTACACCACAGCTCATGGCAATGCCGGGTCCTTAACCCACTGAGCAAGGCTAGGGATCAAACCCACAACCTCATGGTTCCTAGTCGGATTCATTTCTGCTGCGCCACAATAGAAACTCCCTTTTTATTTTTCTTTTTGTTGTCATTACTCTAGCAGGTGGATCTGAGAAGATGTTGCCATTTATGTTGGGAAGTGTTGGGCCTATGTTTTCCTCTAAGAGTTTTATAGTATCTGGTCATATATCTAGATCTTTAATGCATTTTGAGTTTATTTTTGTGCATGGTGTTAGAAGTGTTCTAATTTCATTTTTTTACATGTGGTTGTCCAGTTTTGCCAGCACCTCTTATTGAACAGCCTGTCTTTTCTCCATTGTATATTCTTGCCTCCTTTGTCATAGAGTAGTTGACTATAGGTGCGTGGGTTTAATTCTGGGCTTTCTATCCTGTTCCACTGATCTATATTTCTGTCTTTGTGCCAGTACCATATGGTTTTGATGACCGTAGCATTGTAGTATAGTCTGAAGTCAGGAAGCCTGAATCCTCCAGCTCCATTTTTCTTTTTCAGGATGTCTTTGGCTATTCTGGGTTTTTTGTGCTTCCAAACAAACTTTAAAATATTTTGTTCTAGTTCTTTGAAAAATGTCCTTGGTAATTACATAGGGATTGCACTGAATGTGTAGATTGCCTTGGGTAGTATAGTCATTTTGATAATATTGACTCTTCCAATCCAAGAGCATGGTATGTCTTTCCATCTGTTCATGTCATCCTTGATTTCTTTCATCAGCATATTATAGTTTTCAGAGTATAGGTCTTTGGTCTCTTTAGGTAGGTT
>PVHT021183699.1:6829828-6999758 GCA_004024745.2 Catagonus wagneri
TTTTTTTTTTTTTTTTTTTTTGCCTTTTCTAGGGCCGCACTCACGGCATATGGAGGTTCTCAGGCTAGGGTTCTAATCAGAGTTGTAGCTGCTGGCCTACACCACAGCCACAGCAACATGGGATCTGAGCCGTTACTGTAACCTACACCACAGCTCACAGCAATGCTGGATCCTTAACCCACTGAGCAAGGCCAGGGATTGAACCCACAACCTCATGGATCCTAGTCAGATTCGTTAACCACTGAGCCATGACGGGAACTCCTAAACGAGATTGTTTCTTAATTGCACGTGTGTCTCCAGTGTCCTGCATTTGTGCTCCCTTATGATTTCTGATTTTGGTAGCACAATTGTGCATGGATGATTTAGTGTCTTTACTGTACATATGCCTTTACTGGGGAGCCTTGTCATTTGTGGTGTCTTTATTTCTGGCTGTGGCCTTTTCTTTTCTGCCTAGAGAAGTTCCTTTAGGATTTGTTGTAAAGCTGGTTTAGTGTTGCAGAAATCTCTTAGCTTCTGCTTATCTGTAAAGGTTTTGGTTTCTCCTTCAAATCTGAATGAGAGCCTTGCTGGATAAAGTAATCTTGGTTGGAAGTTTTATCTCTTTCATCACTTTAAGTATATCATGCCACTCCCTTCTGGCCTGCAGAGTTTCAGTTGAAAAATCTGCTGATAACCTTATTGGGATTCCCTTGTATGTCATTTGTTTCTTTTCCCTAGATGCTTTCAATATTTTCTCTTTGTCTTTAATTTTGGTCATTTTGATTAATATGTGTCTCGGGATGTTCCTCCTTGGGTTTATTTTATATGGTACTCGTTGCGCTTCCTGGATTTGAGTGAGTCGTTCCTTTCCCATATTAGGGAAGTTTTCGGCTATTATCTCCTCGAATATTTTTTCTGTCCCCTTCTGTCTCTCTTCACCCTCTGGTTCCCCTATAATACGGATGTTGGTGCATTTAACATTATCCCAGAGTTCTCTGAGACTCCCCTCATTTCCTTTCAATCTTTTATCTCTGTTCTGTTTCACATTAGTGATTTCCACTAATCTAATCTGTCCTCCACCTCGCTGATTCATTCTTCTGCCTCCTGTATTCTACTATTGGCTACTTCTAATGAGTTTTTTATTTCAGTTATTATAGTCTGCATCTCTTCTTGATTAATTTTTACAGCTTGTATTTCTTTGCTCAGTGTTTCCTGTAAATTATCAGTCTTTGCCTCCAGTTTATTTCCAATGCCTTGCATCATCTTCAGCACCAACAGTCTAAAGTCTCTTTCTGGGAGGCTGATGATCTCTTCATCACTGAGCTGTTTTTCTGCGCTTTTCTCTTTCTCCCTTATCTGAGTTATAGTTTTCTGTCTTTTCATTTTTATAGGTTGTTGGTGTGGCGTTCTTTTTGCAGACAGTAGAATTGTAGCCTTTCTTACTTCTGGTGTTTTCCTCCCCTGTGGTTGAAGTTGGTATGGGAGGAGCGGGGCTTGCTGTAGGCTTCCTGATGGGAGGAACTGGTGTCTGCCCACTGGTAGGTGGGGCTGATTCCTATCCCTCTGGTGGGTGAGACTTTGTCTCTAGGTGAGATTAGAAGAGGCTGTGTGCCTGGGGGGTCTTTAGGCAGCCTGTTTACTGATGGGTGGGGCTGAGATCCCACCTGGATTATTGTTTGGCCTAGGGCTTCTCAGTGCTGATGGGAGGGGCCAGATTTTCCCAAAAATGGCTACCTCCAGAGAAAAGCATGCTGCTTTTCTAAGAGCTTTGCGTCTAATGCCCTTCCCCCACAGCAAGTCACAGTCACCCCTGTTTCCCAGGAGATCCTCCAAGAGTTGTAGTCATGTTTAACCAGGATTCCTATGGAGACTGCTTTGCCCTGGGACCCAGTGCACATGAAAGTCTGTGTGCACCTTTCAAGAATGGGGTCTCCGTTTTCCCCAGTCCCATGGAGCTCCTGCGCACAAGCCCCACTGGCCTTCAATGCCAAATGCTCTGGGGTCTCTATCTCCCTGTGCCAGATCCCCAGGCATGGGGATTTGCCGTGGGGCTCAAAACTCTCAGACCTGTAGCTGAGTCTCTGTGATGCAGTTGCTTTCCAGTCTGTGGGGCTTCCTGCCCGGGAGGTATGGGGTTGCTTATATCGCGTAATCGCCCCTCCTACCTCTTGATTTGGTTTCCTCTTTGTCTTCTGGAGTAGAATACCTTTTTGAAAGTTTCCATTCCATTTGGTTGAAGGTTGCTCGGCATTTGGTTGTAATTTTGTTGTTTTAATGAGAGAAGTTGAGCTCCAGTTCTTCTGTTCCCCATCTTAATCCAATCTCCCTATTTCTCTTTTGTAGATAAACTAATTTGTGTCATATTTTAGATTCTACATGTAAGTGATATCATATGGTAGTTGTCTTTCTCTTTCTGACTTACTTCACTCAGTGTAATAATCTTTAGGTCCATCCATGTTGCCGCAAATGGCATTCAGAATTTCAATCTTTTTATGGCTGAGTGAGATATTCCATTGTGAGATACATATACATATATACATATGCATATATCTTTATACAAGGGAAACAATGTTTGAGTTGAATTTTGAAGGATAAGTGGAAATTGACTACATGGAAGAAAGAATTAAAGCATTCTAGGCACAGAGAGCTGCATGTGCCAAGATCCCGGGAGTGACTTCCTCCTTGGGATAAAGGAGAGAAGGCCAGTGTCCCTGGAGAACCAGAATCCTGGTGTCACGTGGGGGTGGGGAAGGAGGCAGGAGTCAGATCACTGTCATGCTCAGACCATTGCCAGTTCTGAGCACAGAAGTCACATGATGAATATGACATTCTTCAGAGATTGTTTTTGCTGCCATGTGAGTCTGGTAATGTACGTGGGCAGTGATGGTCCCTCAGACAAGCTCTGTGTGGAGTGTGATGTGAAGCCCAGTCATGTTGGCATCACTGGAACTGTGAGAAATGCAAATTAGCAGCCCCTGCCCAGACCTACTGAATCAAGTCTGAAGGTGGCCCAGCAGTCTGTGCTTTCCTGAGTCCTCCAGGGAATTCCAAGATGCACTGAAGTTTGAGAAACCCTAGCTTAGTCTAGGATGTGGACAAGAAAGATGGGAGAGTGAATGGATTTTAAACTGCTTTCACAGGTTTAGCTCTGGAAGTGATAGGACTGGGTGATCTCTTTGGTTTGGGGAATGAGAAAGCAGAAAGTAGCAGGAATGTCTCTAAAATGTGCATCTTCTATAGAAGTCACTTTTCCTGCTTTTTGTCCTTTGTTGAGTGTGTATGTTTGGAGGTAAGAGGAGAGGAAAGTCTGGTCCATGAATTTGGGGTTTTCTGTGTTTGTTTTTTTTTAAATACCCTAATCAACAGAGCACTGATGAGAGACACCAAGAAGCATCATTATTAAAAATGACATCAAGTGAAAAAAGATTTTATGGCTTGGAGGATCTCTACCGATTGGCAGCAAAACCAAGCTATAACTAGAGAGCTGATTTCATCTATGATAAGGAGAGCAATTTTTCTTGAAGTCTTGACTTCAATTCTTCAATTTTGAGTCCTCTAAATTATCTTCTGAAACAGTATGTTCCACTCTTAAAAAAAAAAAATACAGTAGTAGTCAAACAGCAACAACAAAAAAAAATCTTGTTAACAATGCTACTAAGAAAAGATGCTATTGAAAGGGAAAACATTAAATCAAGAATGTGTTTTGAGGTTAAAAAACAATCCCCTCTGTCTGAGGTTGTTTTATTGTGTAGAAGGTGTAGAATGGTTTGGAAAACTACCTGTTCTACATACATAAAAGAGATTTGCCAGAATAGAAATTTCTCACATTTTTTAGCTTCATGCTTACATTTTTTAGCTTGTCTTATTTGGCTTCTGTATAGACTCTTGGACCACAGACTCCATTTCACTCCTTCAGCCTCCTGATTTGCATATATTTCACTTTGTGATACAGCTCCAAAAATTTCTACCCGGTGCCGTAAGCCCCAGAGTAGCTTCTGTTGATGGCATTCAAAGAAAAGCCTTGTCAGAGATCCCTCTGGGTCACCGACAGTTAAGTCTATTCTTCAGATGAAGGACAATTAAGTATACTTCTCATTATCAAAAGAGAAAGGAAATAGCTCCCCTCTATTCTGGAAAAGAGAGTGATCTTCTTTTAGTGTTGTGAACTGAAAAATAATGCACAGCTGAAAAGTTGGGAGTCATATATTTTACTTGGTGGACAAATCTGAGAACTTAAGCCAGGGACACAACCTCTTGGATAGCCCTGAGTGTCTGCTTGGAAGAGACAAGGTGGGGAGCCAAAATATGTAGGAGTTTTTGCAACAAAGACCAGGAGTTAGAACATCAAAAGATTACTGTTAGTTAAAGAAAACTAGAAATCTCAAATTAAGGAATTTAGCACTTTTCTATGTATGGGGAGATGTCAGTATCTAGCTCAGTATCATTCCTTTGATATACACCTCAGCTCTCAGGAACCAGTGTCCTATGCTTTTTCATCCTAAGTCCCTTCTGGGTGCACTGTCAGGGTGGCTGCAGTGGCTGGCTGCTAGATGGCCTTCATCCTGTCTCCAACCTGAGCTCTCTCAGGGCTCACTGTTGGGGCAGCTGTAACATGATGGCTTGATGACTGCAACATGCTTTGTTTACTGATACAGCAGGTGGTGTTTTTCATTCACAGCCTGCACTAGACTCCACCTGGTTTTTGCACTAACTGATAGTGCTTCTTTTTTTTTTTTTTTTTTTTTTGTCTTTTTGCCTTATCTAGGGCCGCACCCGCGGTATATGGAGGTTCCCAGGCTAGGGGTCTAACAGGAGCTGTAGCCGCCGGCCTGCGCCACAGCCACAGCAACGCGGGATCCGAGCCGCGTCTGCAACCTACACCACAGCTCACGGCAACGCCGGATCCTTAACCCACTGAGCAAGGCCAGGGATCGAACCCGCAACCTCAAGGTTCCTAGTCGGATTCGTAAACCACTGAGCCACGATGGGAACTCCTGATAGTGCTTCTTGATAATGCGACAGGATAGAGTCTTGTTGAAACCTCTGAAGTTTCAGTAATCTGTAGGCTTCTACCCAAGGAGTTGGCAATGTAGGGACGGTGGATCATAACTGGCGAGATGACTGTTTCACAAGGGTATATTCTTGGAAAACAGGCACATGCATTTATGTATGTGTTATTTATTACTGTTTCAGCATGACACCAGCAGAACTGAGTAGCTGAGACAGGGACTGTATGAACGGCAGAGTCAAAAATAGTTCCCATCTGGTCTGCTGACCTTTGAGGATGAACGTACCAAATCTGTTAGGTTGACTATCAAATTGAAGTCCTCACAGGTTAGGAGAATTCTGAACTGTCATGTTCAGATACAGGCTCAAAATGTACTTGTTTTGTTGCTGGAAGAAAATGCCTGTAGTCATATGGAAGTGAGTGAGAAAATGTTACGCACAGATGCGTCTTTCACAAGATGGTGAAAACCTGTCCTGGGGCAGGGTTGTCAATAGTAAGAGCTCCTCTGAGCTTGGTGGGTCCACCATGCTTACCTGGGTCCTTGGGTTCTGCCTTCACTTTGGGTGAAGGATCAGCTCTTATTTCAGGGGAGAAGCAGTAAGCCGAGGAAGCGCCTGTTTTGCCTGGCAAGCCTGCCAAGTTGTGACTCAGGGCAATCTGGTGCAGTCTTTGTGAATCTTCACTAAGTGAGTTTACACAATGGAAGAAATGCTGAGTATGTTTGTTGTCTGCATGTTCTTGGAAAGTGCTAAATTGACACCTAAAACTGCGATTGTATATTTATACACTGGGGAGTTGTCACGAGATCCTTAGCCATCTCTTTTCAATTCCCATTTCCTTGTTTCCAAATTCTCATCTCAGAATTTCTGCTTTTTCCCCTAGGACATAGTTTCCATTCTTTTTACCTTACCAAACCAAACTTTTTACCTTACCTTACCAAACTTTTAAGGAGAGATTCTAATTTTGCACCGAATTGCTTAAAAAGGATTTGATCGGTGCTGGGTATTGTTACATGTTCCTGACTTATTTTTTAAATAATATAAGTACAATTTTTCCCGTTAAGATATCAAAACTAGATAATTTACTTATGTGGTCATAATTCCTTTGTTTTGTTTGAATGTTTGGAGAAATGCACTATTTTAGCACAAAGTCCATGAAACTGAGAGTCATATGATTTGAGGTCTAATCTTACCTCTTCCAATGATGAACATTAATTGTTTTGCCCAGTTTACTCAACCACTCTGAACTCAGGATCTTCATCTTTACAATAAAGGGTTCCATGTCATCATCTCTAAAAAGCTTTTCTGACTCTAGCAGTCTGAAAAGACTGTATGTTACAACTTAAAACTAAATTTGTTGTTCAGGGAAGTTCTGAATAATTCTATTTCCTTAATTAAAAAAAATCATGAAATGTTTTAGACATACACAAAATGCTGAGATTTTTATAACAAATACCCACCCTCTACCTACCTAGCTTTAAGAAATATTAATACTGAGCCATAGCTGTGCCTGATTTTTTTGTGTGGGGGTGTCTTGTCTTTTTAGGGCTGTACCTGTAGCATATGGAGGTTCCCAGGATAGGGGTCAAATCAGAGCTGTAGCCTCCAGCCTACGCCACAACCACAGCAAGGTGGGATCTGAGCCATGTCTGCAATCTACACCACAGCTCACAGCAATACCAGATCCTTAACCCACTGAGGGAGGCCAGGGATCGAACCTGCGTCCTCATGGATGCTAGTCAGGTTCGTTAGCCACAGTGGGAACTCCCTGATTTTTTTTAATGGTTAACGAATTAAACATTAAGATAAACCCCTCACTTTATATAATAGATCAAAGAGTATAAAATACTCTTACATTATTGCCCACCTCAAAGGCCTTAACCATGTGGCGTAGCCATATATCCATTATGCAGAAATGGTACAAAGAGCTGGAAAAATTCTGAGGATACTTAGCCAATAAATGAAGAATTCAGGATTTGACCACATGCAGTGTCATCTAAGCCCTTGATTATGACAATCCTTTTCTAAGGATTTAAATTTTGTAAATAGTGTTCTTTGTAAGCAACATGAATTGATTATGGTTATCTGAAGCAAAACAAAATCTTAATTTATTGAAAGCATAGTGTAGCTTATGGAACCAAAGGAAGTAATGAGCAACCTGCCTTTTGGAAAAGGAGGAAATAGTAGAGTTCCATGAGGTCTAAGTAGCAGGAATAACTGGAAAGATTCTTCTGGCTTTCATTGTTGAATGAATCTGCATCTTTCATTTCTGATCTTGGGTCCCTCTGTCCAAGGTTTACAGTGCCAGAAGAGAAAGAGTGACTACTCCAGCATAGATGATCTGCCTGTCTTTCCAAGTGAGGGCTTGTCTGAGCATCTGATTTGATAGTTCTACCGAGGCTGCACACAGAGGGGGGTTTTCATTTCCAGGGGAACGTGTAGGTGTAGTGACAAGAGGAAGGACAAGCATGCTCTTCTACCAAACACAGGAGTTGTCTGCTATGCTAATTGTGGCAGCCATGAGAACGTTCATCCCGTATGTCTGATGATAGGAGAGGAGCTGGTTGATGACCTCACCTGCTGTGCTCTAAGACACATCACTTTGTCGGCACAGACTTGCCATGGACAACTACCAGCCAGTGACTGAGTGAAGCAGGGATGCTAAGACAGGCATGTTCCTAGGAGACATGGCCCTGCTTGGATGGTCATCTTGGCTAGATGGCTTCTCCATAGCCTTGGAGAGCTTTCCTTCGCACTGCTTTGCAGTATCAGACTCTGCCATCCAGTTTTTCTTCCTTCTCTCTTCCTTTGTTTAACTCAGATCTGCATCATGGTTTTCTCATCATTTGCTTCTAAGAGGACCAGTAATGACACACAATCATTTATGAATATTCAAAAGCACTATTAACTAATATTTTCATAAATAATTCCTTAAGAATGTCATGTTACAGCCTTACATCACCTTTTCCTGTATACTATTATCCCTTTGTTCTGTTTTTGCAATTAAAGCCTTCTAAAAAAATTTAAAAGATAAAACTTTCTAATAAACTGTGCAATTATTTATAATTTATTTTTTCTTTTCTTTTTTTTTTTAGGGCCACAACTGTAGCATACGGAGTTTCCCAGCCTAGGGGCTGAATCAGAACTGCATCTGCCAGCCTGTGCCACAGACACAGCAACACCAGATCTGAGCTGTGTCTGCGACATGTACCACAGCTCACAGCAACACTGCATCCTTAACCCACTGAGCAAGGCCAGGGATCGAACCCATGTCCTATATACTAGTTGGGTTTGTTTGTTAACACTGAGCCACAAGGGAAACTCCTGATTTATCATTTTCCTCTCCAAAGTAGAATGTAAGTTTTCTCAGGGCATAGGACAGAGATCTGTTCTGTTTTGTTTACTGATGCTTTTATCCAAATTCTTAAAACCGTTCCCTGCCATAGCAAGCACTCAGTAAATATTTGTTGAATGAAAAAGTAACTTTATGTCCAATTGCTTGCAGTGTAATCTGCAAATGCTGTCTTTTGGGTCCTAAACTAAGTAATTGCAGAGTCCCAAACCCCCTTAACCATGCCGAGTTTACGTAGGCGTTATGCTTATTGGTACCAACAATTATCCCTATTGCCTTCAAAGGCCATAGATTACCCCAGCTAAAGCCTTGTGCAATTAGAGAGGGTTAACTTGATCCTCCAGTTCTCACTTAAACCCAGTTCTTTTTCATCGAACAGCTGCAAGTTTGAAGAAATCTTAAATTGCTTTTCTTAAAGTTAAGTACCGAGGGAGTGAGTTTTTCTCAGTGCCTTGTTCCCAGAAAGAAGTGGCTCACAAGCAGCCATCGCGAAGTCAAGTCTGTCGGATCTGACATTTTTCTGCTCACTAACAATGGTCCATTACATCTAGCGCCCCTTCTCTGAGAGGGTCGTTGAAGGCAGAGCCATGACTCAGTGTTGATTTGTGCTCAGTTTTCTTTATTTCTAGTCTTGGAAGAGAGGAGTGCAGGGGATGTTGCTAGGTGTCTTACCCACAACTCCCATGGTGTGCCTAACTATGTCTAGGAAAGAGGCAGAAATATCTTGGGAGGAGGGGTCAGGCCCAGGTTTTGTGAATGAGGTCAGAATACAGTGCTGCGTCCATTAACAGCCTAGGTAACTGGGCCTGAAAACTGCGGTAATGGAGCTTTTACGACTGTTCCCTCTTGGTCTCCACGTGAAGACGGAAAGCAGCACCAGTGGTGGTTTCCGATCCCACCGTCTCACTGGATACTTAAGCCAATGTAGGTAATTCCTGAGGAGCCCTGGGTACCTGAAACAAAGGCGATATTCCAATCCAGAACTAACATAGCTGAATCTTATGTCAAATAGAAGTTCTCCTCTTTCTGGGATTGAGAGGGAGATTTGTGGATTATGCAAAGGCTTTATTTCCCTTTAATTTTTATGTTTTAATTTCTTGTGCTTGCACCCATGGCATATGGAAGTTCCTGGGCCAGGGATTGAATCTGAGCTGCAGCTTCGACCTGAGCTGCTGCAGTCGGATTCTTAACCCACACTGCCACAGCAGGAACGCCTCACTTTTATCTCTTATAATATAACATTTTAAAATGGATATGTATCAAAAATAAGAATTCATGTTGTGACTCAGCAGTGACGAACCCTGCTAGTGTCCATGAGGATACAGGTTTGATCCCTGGCCTCGCTCAATGGGTTAAGGATCTGGCTTCGCCCTGAGCTGTGGTGTAGGTCGCAGATGCGGCTCGGATCCCGCGTTGCTGTGGCTGTGGCATAGGCCAGCAGCTGTAGCTCCAGTTCGACCCCTAGCCTGGGAACCTCCGTATGCTTCGGGTGCAGCCCTAAACAGACCAAAGAAAAAAGGAAAAAGAAAGCATTGGCTCAATGTCTAGCTCATAACTGAAGCTTAGTAAATGATAATTCTCACTAGGTTCTTGCTGTGTGCATTGTTTTGTCATGAAGCGCTTATCTGTTTCTCATTGGATGCTACCCATTGTCCTGGCTCCTCCTTTAAACCTATCCCAGCAGAATTTGTGGCTAGCCATAGGTGAAAATTTTTTTTCAGTTGTAGGTAAGAATTATTTATGTTTATCAGCAGAAGCAGTTTAGTTTTCTTAAAGCAAGTAATGGCTCTACTGGTCAAAAAATCCAATAAATGATTTGTTGAGCAAGGATGTTGGAATTATTGACTACAGATTTTTTTTTTTTTTTTTGGGATCTCAAGCTGCTAAGCTCCTCTTGTTCCTAATTAAAAGAGATTTCTGAGAGATGCTGATGCATACTCCTGGGAGGAGAATAAAGTGCATTTCTTTAAGAAGAGAGGGAACTTGGAACAAAATCAAAAGAGGAAAAAACAAAGCAGACTTGACACATTCAATTCAGCTAAGCATCATTGATTTGTATCTGCCTTTCTTTCTTTTTTTCTTTTCTTTCTTTCCTTTGTGTGTGTGTGTGTGTGTGTGTGTGTGTGTGTGTATGTAGTTACCCTATCTTAACATAGAACTTTTCTCAAAGCTTGAAATGGAATATCTATTAGAAACTTAAATCATGGAGAATATTTACAAAGTGGTCTCTCCAGAAATGTGACTTCATCACTCTTATTGCCCAGTCCTGAACGTCTTTGATTTCTTACTCCAAATTTCTGGAGTTGCCAGAATCTCTGTACATTCCTTTATGCTTATTCTAGCAAGACCAAAAATCAGGATCTGAGGTGAAAAGAAAGAAGAAACTATAATCCCTCTATCTCCCATGAATATTTTGCGTGTATCCTCCTAGACTTTTTTTTTTTTCCTATAAAGAAACACATGGAAAACACATTGTTTTCTGAGATCCTCATCTTTCATTAAAGTTTGAGTTAAGAGGTGTCCTTAGCCATTCTGTCTCCAACTGGTTCAGTTCCTATCTCACCAATACATCTCTGCCCTCCACTGCTGCACAGGATGTTGGGGATCCCGTGCACCTTTTTTTTTTTTTTTTTTTTGGCTTTTTAGGGCCACATCCACAGCATGTGGAGGTTCCCAGGCTAGGGGTTGAATCAGAGCTACAGCTGCTGGTCTGTGCCACAGACACAGCAACACTGGATCCGAGCCACATCTGCGACCTACACCATAGATCATGGCAATGCCGGATCCTTAACCTACTGAGCAAGGCGAGGGATTGAAGTACAATCCTCATGGAAACTAGTCTGATTAGTTTCTGCTATGCCACAATGGGAACTCCTCCCAGTACACTTTAATTTAGTTCATTAAGATCCCAGGGCATTTGGAGTAAGGATGTCCATGCAAGGCAATTCACTGGGAACTGAGCAAAGATCTGCATCCCATATAAGCTGCACTGAAGACGGATGGTCCTTGGAAGAGGTGTTCCCCACAGGTAAAGTGAAGCCTTTACCTGACCTTTCACCAAAGAACCTCGCTTTCATCTCCTAGTACAAACACCAGGAAATACTGGGGAGGCTGCTGTAGGGCTTGTCTCCCAAGCAGCTGTGGGTGCTCTCTGTGACTCCCCCTCCTTTTTAATCTGACCTTTATTCTAGTTCACCTCATCATACTGCCCATCCCATTCCTGTTTTCCTTTCTAGACCCGGGAAAATAGACCTTCCATATTGATAAAGAATCTAGAATGCTATACTAATTTTTTAAGCAAGCACTGAAAAGCCATTGGGAGTTTTAAATTAGGACCCTGTGTTTTTACAGGTTATTGAAACCAGCATTGGGAGAAAACTAGAGGTGGCAGAACACCTTTAAAACGGAGTGAGGGTATATATGCTGCTCCCAGCCTCCGCATTTATTCTTCCCCTCTAGTGTTTCACCTTTGGTAACCATAAGCTTGGTTTTGAAATCTTTGAGTCTGTTTCTGCTTTGTGAATAAGTAAGAAGGACCTACTGAATAGCCCCGGGAAATCTATTCAATACTCTGTGATAATCTATATGCGGAAAGAATCTGAAAAAGAATAGATTTTTGTGTAACTGTTTCACTTTGCTGTGCACTTGAAACTAACACAACATTGTAAGGCAACTGTACTCCAGTACATATTTAAAAAAAAAAAAAAAAAGAGTGAGTGAGAGATGGTTAGGACCAGAACAAGGCAGAAACAACTGTGATGAAGAAAGACAACAACAGCTCTGTGTAGACTCACTTAAGATGCTCATCGCTGCCCCAGTCTTTCTGCTACCGATACAAAGGTCCTGCTGTTCAGCCATCATTAGCAGCAGTACCTCGTTTGCACATTTGCAGCCCCTCTCCCACACTCACCTCTGTATCATAGCCCCTGGATTAATATTTAAAAACTGTCAAGCCTGGCGTTACACCACTGAGTATGTAAAACTGAGACAGTGGACGTAGAGAACAAGACTCATCGGATTTATTGTGAAATAGGAGGAGCCCTAGAAATGCTTAGGTCACATGATACTGATGCTGTTGACCGTCAGGATATTATATTATTGTAGCCGTAATTTCAAAAACTAAGGTTTACCCTTATTTGTCATTAAAAATCCAATCAAAGTCCTGCTCGATGGAAGCAACCTAAATGTCTATCAACAGAGGAAAGGATAAAGATGTGGTCCATATATACAGTGGAATATTATTCAGCCAAGAAAGAACAAAATAATGCCATTTGCAGCAACATGGATGAACCTAGAGATTATCATACTGTGTGAAGTAAGTCAGACAGAGAAAGACTAATATGATATCACTTGTATGTGGAATCTAATAAGTGATACCAAAGAACTTATTTATAAAACAGAAACAGGAGTTCCCATCATGGCTCAGAGGAAACCAATTTGACTAGTATCTGTGGGGATGGAGGTTCCATCCCTGGCCTCGCTCGGTGGGTTAAGGATCCGGTGTTGCCGTGAGCTGTGGTGTAGGTCGCAGATGTGGCTCGGATCTGGCGCTGCTGTGAGCTGTGGTGTAGGCTGGCAGCTACAGCTCCGATTCAACTCCTAGTCTGGGAACCTCCATATGCCTCAAGTGTGGCCCTAAAAAGACAAAAAAATAAAAATAAAAAACAGAAACAAACTCAAAAGATTTCAAAACCAGTCTTATGGTTACCACAAGGTGAAACCATTGTGGGGAGGAAAGAGCTGGGAGGGTAGGAATAACGTATAGACGCTACTGTATGAAATAGATGATTAACAGGAACCTCCCATATAGCTCAGGAAAACCTACTCAAATAACCTGTATGAGAAAAAAGAATGGATGTATTATTTACACGTAAGACAGATTCACCTGGTGTACACCTGAAATGTACATTGGCAATCAACTATATTCCAATAAAATTTAATTTTAAAAATCCTGCTTGATATAAGAGACTTGCAAAGTGTCCCCACCCCACTTCTGCTGGTGCGTTACATTGGGAAATACAATTTTTCGTCCCCTAAGCAACGTAGTCACTAAGGAGAAGGGAAAAATTTGAAACTCACTTTCCTTTATATCTCTGCTTATTTGTATTAAGTTATTAAATTGAACTTCTACTAAGAACCTTATTATTAGTTCTCACTTATTGCCAAATATGATCTTTTGGTGGTAGGTGGATAGCGTATGTCTTCTTTCAACTGTAAATATTACCAAATCAAATTCTCTTGCACCTTTGTTTCCCAACGAAGAAAAAATACCAAAAATGGAGACATGGAGAAGTTCCCGTCGTGGCTCAGTGGTTAACGAATCCGACTAGGAACCATGAGGTTGAGGATCGGCGTTGCCGTGAGCTGTGGTGTAGATCGCAGACGCGGCTCAGATCCCACGTTGCTGTGGCTGTAGCGAAGGCTGGCGGCTACAGCTCCTGTTAGACCCCTGGCCTGGGAACCTCCATATGCCATGGGTACGGCCCAAATAAGGCAAAAAGACAAAAAAAAAAAAATGGAGACATGGGACGTTCCACCAGGTTTAAACTCTGAGTAATTATTTATGCAGTTCTGAAAATACAGTTTACCATATAGGGTATAAATCCTGTTTTCTCCCCCCATGAATTGTATTTATCCACGGAAATTAAAGGTGTTATTAACTTAAATCTTGGCAGAGCCTCATCTGTTTTAGCGTTCACCAACCCACATGGTAATTACTGCTGCTATATACAGAAGGAGTTAAAATTGACACAAGATTTCTGCCCTCTAACCCTGCTTTTAAGCATCCTTCCCATCTCTGGATTATGCTGGGGACTTTTCTTCCTCCTTCCCTAAGTTAAACTAAGAGAAATGGATTGTACCAGGCCTGGGTTGCTACTGACTGTAAGACAGTGCATGATCCTCATTGTGCCCATGCGAAAGAGAGGAAGGGGCGGGCCCTGGGGAACTGCTCTGGGTTACTGCGGTCATGCCAGGTTGAAGATCTTGTCAAGGAGCCAGGACAGAGGGCCTAGTGGCCAGACTGAGGACAGCAACGAAGGGCAGGATAAATGAGCAAGCAAAGTGTGAAGGGTCTTGCTCTGAACCTGACTGATAGGTTTGGGCAGCTAGCCTTTTTTTCTAGAAGAAGCAGGAAGTGGCTTGTGCTTTGGGTTCTAACTTTAGAGGTACCCAAAGCTGTATTTGTGAGAAAGTTGGAGTGAATAAATATAAAGGAGCAGTTGAAAGAAGAAAGGAAGAAGAGATCAAGGGAGCGAGAGGGGAAGGAAGGAAGGAAGGAAGGAAGGAAGGAAGGAAGGAAGGAAGGAAGGAAATAGGCTATATGTTTTTACACCGTTTCCCTAATACCCTTTTTTTTTTTTTTGCTATTGTATATGCAGTGGGAAAGTTGACATTAGCCTAGTCCATGGCAACTTGTTACAAATTTTTAACTTAAAAGGATCCATGTTAATGCAGTTTTATTGAATTTATAAAATGGCAAAGATCACAACTCATTGTAACCTAAAGGACAAATTTCAAAGTTACGTTTCAGCTCTTCCAGAACATACCATGAAATGATGCCTGTGTATCACAGTTGATCAGAGAATATTGTCATGTTGGCAGCTCTTTCCTTGACTTTCACCTCGTTTTGTGCTTTTTGCCTCGGTCTTAAAAAAACACTTGTGTGTTTGTGCAAAGGCTCAGTGAGGACAGTAATGATGTTTGTCTGAGTGCCAAGATCAAGCGATTTTCAGGAAAATTAATAGTCTCTGTTCCGACTTGGTGATATTCCTGCAAGAAAACTGACAGGGAGACATTTTAAAATGCAAACCAAATGATTAGATGCACATCATTCTCCAGGTCCCCAAGATTACTGCCTTTAGGGTCTGATTGACAGCTTGGCCTCTTGGTAGCCTCTCTTTGTTCCTACCATAGCTATGATATTAGTGAAAAAGTTCCCAACCTGAAACGATGGCCATAGAAAAAATTGGAAATGAGAGGTATTCTGAGAAGATGGGGACAGCAATTTGGGGCCAGGAATGCAGTTTATTTCGAGGCTTCTTCATTAGTCCTAGATAAGCAATGAGATCCTGCTGTATAGCACTGGGAACTGTATCTAGTCATTTGTGTTGGAGCGTGATGGAGGATAATGTGAGTAAAAGAATGATATATGTCTGTGTGACTGGGTCACTTTGCTGTACAGTAGAAAACTGACAGAACACTGTAAACCACCTATAATGGAAAAAATAAAAATCATTAAAAAAATGAAGTCACAGACAATTAAGCGGATTTATTTTTTCACGTTTTGAAGGCTTACTATATCCACCCCTGGACTGAAGGATGTGAGAGTAATACAGTTGAGGGAGTCTCATTCCAGAGAGGTTAACTGACTTCCCCACGGTGGCATGGCTGGTGAATGTTGGAGCCGTGGTTATTAAGTCCTAGATCCTAGGTCTTCTAGAGCTTGTTTAGGGGGTATTGAGATGGGATCACTGTGGCATAGATATTTGGGAGGTGAATGAAAGGAAGCCGTAGATCTCGATCAAAAGAAGAAGGAAATCATGACTCTAGATGATTCGGAGGATGTCAGGGAACAGGCTTGTATTCAAGGCGTACTTTAAAAGTAGAAACTGGAGTTCCCTTTGTGGCTCAGTGGTTAACGAATCCGACTAGGAACCATGAGGTTGCAGGTTCGATCCCTGGCATCGCTAAGTGGGTTAAGGATCCAGCGTTGCCGTGAGCTGTGGTGTAGGTTGCAGACGCGGCTCAGATCCCGCGTTGCTGTGGCTGTGGCGAAGGCTGGCAGCTACAGCTCCAATTTGACCCCTAGCCTGGGAATCTCCATATGCTGCGGGTGCGGCCCTAGATAAGGCAAAAAGACCAAAAAAAAAAAAAAAGTAGAAACACAGTGAGCATGTGTTTCAAAAAAAATAAATACAACAAGAGCTACAATAAAATATGATTTTTATGTCAGATGGGCCCTAAATTCAAATCAGCTGCTTCATCTGGTACTCAGCTGAAGGAAGAAATGAGAGATTCCAAGGCTGGATGAGATTCCATCGACTGTGTTGGAAAACTGTGATATCTCACACAGTATATACAAAACAAGTGAAAATATATGAGATGTTTCTGACTCTCTTTATTTTTACCTTATACCCAGCTTTGAAACCAACTCCCAGATAAGATGGAAATTCGAGGGTTTTTTTTCCTCCATCAAAAGAAAATCGAGGGAAAAGTATGTGGGAATAGATTTAACAGGTTAGTTTTTTGGGTTTTTTTTTTGTCTTTTTGCCTTATCTAGGGCCGCACCCGCAGCATATGGAGGTTCCCAGGCTAGGGGTCTAACAGGAGCTGTAGCCGCCAGCCTTCGCCACAGCCACAGCAACGCGGGATCTGAGCCACGTCTGCGACCTACACCACAGCTCACGGCAACGCCGGATCCTTAACCCACTGAGCAAGGCCGGGGATCGAACCCGCAACCTCATGGTTCTTAGTCGGATTCTTTAACCACTGAGCCACGACGGGAACTCCTTAACAGGTTAGTTTTTAAGCAATAACTTTTTCATCCATTTCAAATGTTTCTGCCCAGGGATGCTTTTTACTGGGAAATCTAGTACAGAAATTTTAATATATTTTAAATGTATATTTTTAACGTATATAAAATTATTTCAGTAGTTCCTATTGTGGCTCAGAGGGTTAAGAACCTGACTACTGTCCTTGAAAATAGGGGTTCCATCCCTGGCCTTGCTCAGTGGGTTAAGGATCTGGTGTTGCCTTGAGCTGCGGGTTAGGTCACAGATGGAGGTTGGATGGATGTTGCTGTGGCTGTGGTGTAGACCTTGGGTGCAGCTCAGATTCGACACTAGCCTGAGAACCTCCATATGCCACAAGTGCGGCACCTCCCCCCCAAAAAAAAAACCCTCAAAACATGAGTCTTAGGTTTGAACTTGAGTCTCTTAATGATATTTCTCATGGTTCTTTTGCTTAAAAAATATAATTCAACTTAAATTATCACTTTGAAAAATATTTTATTGAAATAAAACATTCATACTGAAAAATACACATGGCATGAGTATAGTGTTTGATCAGAGTTTTCAAAACTTGAACCCTCCCAGGTAAACAACATAGGGTCGTAAAACAAAACTGGACCACTGGGGTTAATAGTTGTAGACTGTTGCCTCTGGGCTGGAAAAGCAAGGAGATCCTACTGAATGAATGGCACTGGGAATTATGTCTAACCACTTGTGGTGAATCCATATATGTATGTGTAACCCTGTCACCACGCTGTACAGCTGGGTATAATGTAAAAATAAAAATAAAAAAAAGAAAAGAAAATTGGACCAGCATCCCAGAACTCCTCCACCCATATTCCTTCCTAGTCAGCATCTCTCAGAGGTAACCACCAACCTGACCTCTTACACCAGAGACTAGTTCTGTCTGTTTTTGTACTTAATTTAAATGGATTCTACCGCTCTGTGTCTGGCTACTTTCTCTCATTATGTCAGTGACAGTCATCCATTCGACTGTCAGTTACTGTATATCATCATTCATGTTGCTGTATAATGTTGTATTGCAAGAATATATCTTAATAGTGCCAAACAACTTTTAAAGTGTAGGTACTTGTATATATATATGTATATGCACTGGGGTCACTGTGCTGTAGAGCACAAATTGGCACAACACTGTAAATCAACTCTAGTTCAATTTAAAAAATTAAAATAAAAAAATGAAATAAGTAAATAAAGTCGATGTACTAATTTGCCACCAGTCAGCAACATAGAAAAGTTCAAGTGACCATGCATTCTCCCCAAAACGTGGTATTGTCCATCTTTTTTATTTTAGCCATTCTGATACATAAGCAGTGATTTTTATGTAGACTGAATAAACCTCTGGCAAACTCCTACTAAACAGAGTTCTTTATTTAGTAATCAGTGTGTGCTGTGGATGGGAAGGGGCAGAGTTTAATAAAGCGGAATGTTTCAACATCAATAAATTCAAAGAAGAAATACGATTTGAATGACATAAGGAGAAATGTGTCAGCCCAGACAAGTGGTTTTGTTCAAAATTCTGCCTTATTTTCAGAGAAAGCACTTCATTTGGGAATGAACGGATATGCACAGAGGCTAAGCATGTATGGCATCTGAAAACTGACATTTTTAAGTCTTTTTGGTGGGGGGAGTCGTGGAATAGAAGAAAACGGTAAGGACTTTATTAACTGTACCACCAAGGATTTGATTTTCACAGAAAAAAAAAAAACACAAGGCAGTGCTTGATTCTTATTTTTATTACTGTTGCAGGGTCTCCGTTTTGGTGCCTCTTGGATATCGTCCCTATAAAGAATGAAAAGGGAGACGTGGTACTTTTTCTGGCCTCATTCAAAGACATAACAGATACAAAAGTGAAGATTACTCCAGAAGATAAAAAAGAAGGTTGGTACTGTTTTCAGAAAACATTGACAGATGGAGTAACATTTTGAAATTGTTTACTTAAAAACTCTGGGAGGAAAAAAAATATCTTTTTAATAACAGCAGCTGATAAATATTCATAACTGCTAGCAGTCAGTATTTGGTGCCTACCCAAATCACAGAGACTCACATGCATTTGCATTTTCTTCTTTCTAATAAAGACTCACTTGACAGGAACCAGAAGTTTATATTTCTATTCAAACAGGATAAGGGTAGGAAAACAATTCATCAGGATATACAGATTCACACCACCTTGTTTCATCAGGGAAAAAGACTAATTGAGAGCAATTAGGTGAAGTTAAAATGATGTGATTAAAAACACAGCTCTCGGTTTCATCTCAAGTGCAGTAGCTGGAATCTTAGAAGGACAAGTTTTCCTTTTATGTGCAAAGTTGAGAACTCAAGTTTAGTGCTTGTTAGAATGGAACATTGCAAATGTCCATCTGTATCTTGCAGTATGCAGCAGTAAAATGTTTTGTTTTAAAACACAAGGTTGTCAATGAGCTGCATTGGATTCTAAGACTTTAAATTGCTTAATTTATATCTTCTGTTTATAGCAGATGAGGAAATCCCCTGCCATCATGTAAGCAGGCAAAAATTAACCCTGAAAGAATACCTATATTCTTTAGTATTAAACAAAAGTCAGATTAGATATTTTGGTGACCAGAGAAAAAGCAACTGTCATTGTAAGAATTTCCTACATGTTAAGTACTTTATGAGAACCAACTATTGGACATGTCAACAACTATTTTTTTTTAAAATGTATATGCATGTTTTAAACATACTGTGTTTCGAAATGACAGTCAAATGGAGACCTGTCATGGTTTGGTGCCCCCACCTCCAAATTATGTCATGAAATGTTCGCAAATGCATCACTGTTTTCGTGTATTTGCATGACTAAATGTGGTGGTGTATTTTACATACACAAGGAACAAGCAGTCTTACAACTGAAGTTACTTGACTATTAGAGCAAGTGTAATATCTGTCCAACACGAGAAAAGAAAAGTGTGGAAATCCATGTGCATTAGCTTTTGTTTCTACTATTTTCGCTGCTGTTATAGGAAAACAAATGGTAAGTATGAACTGCATTTACTCAGAACACTTCTAATATCTATCTTTTGCAAACTTTAATGATGAAATCATCAAAAAACACTTTTTAACATTTTTTTTTTTGTCTTTTGTCTTTTTAGGGCCATACCCATGGCATATAGAGGTTCCCAGGCTAGGGGTTGAATCAGAGCTGTAGTCACCGGCCTACACCACAGCTCATGACAACACCAGATCCTTAACCCACTGAGTGAGGCCAGGGATCGAACCTGCATCCTCATGGATGCTAGTCAGATTTGTTTCCTCAGAGCCATGACGGGAATGCCCATTGATGTGTTTTATACAGTTAATTGTATAAGGCAGAATATGGTTTAGAAATTTTGAAATATTTGATATCAAGTCCCTAAAGCTTCTTATAGCTTTATGACTCTGTTCTTCAAGTGATTATTATTTCATATGAAATTCAGTATTATTTCTAATACAAATTCAACACTCAAGAATATTGTTTTTTTCTATGGAGTTCCCGTCGTGGCTCAGGGGAAATGAATCTGACTAGCATCCATGAGGACACAGGTTCTATCCCTAGCCTCACTCAGTGGATTAAGGATCCAGCAGCATTGAGCTGTGGTGTAGGTCTCAGTGGCTACAGCTGTGGCTGCTGTGACTTGGATCTGGTATTGCTGTGGCTGTGGTGTAGACCAGCAGCTACAGCTCCAATTCGACCCTTAGCTTGGGAATCTCCATATGCCAACAGTGTGACCCTAAAAAAAAAAAAGAAAAAGAATATTTGTTTCTGTTGCTAAATTATAAATGTCCCACAAAAGTATGTAGTATTTTTCATAGAGGCAAAGTAACTATATTAAGCCAGCATAGTTACAAAATTTTCATAAAAATATTTTAGATCTCTGTTTTTCTCTTTTTACCTGCTCTTAATAGGGGAAGATGCCTTAAAATTCAACAATTGATGGCATGTCTAGCAGGAAAGGCATACCTTAGCGTATGGTATTTTTAGAACTTTGAAAACTCTTAAAGTGTCACTATGTAATTGTATTGTATCTTAGCACTAGAAAACTCTAGGTGAGTGTGTAGCCCAATGTGACCTGATATTGGATGCATGCAAATATATCTCTGAAGCTCATCTGAGTTGTAGAAATAATTGTATTTATTAAATTAATGACCCACCAAGGCTCATATGATGGACATTTTTAGAAGAGATATAAATTGCACTTCTATTTTTTTAAAAAATTCTTTAATCCTTAATGTCTACATTGTTCTGGGTTTTCTTTGAAATGAGGAAAAACATATTTTACAGAAAAAGTTAACAAGATGTGGGATATCATGAACAGCAATGTTGGGAGATTAGCTCAAAAATGCAAAGTGCTGTTTGGACTCTCAGTAGCTTTTAGCTGTTAATCTGGGGGGTGTGTGTGTGTGTGTGTGTGTGTGTGTGTGTGTATGGGAGAGATCTGAAAGAGAGAGAGAAAGACTTTCAGCACAAATCTAGTGATTTTTAACCACCTTTTAAAATGCCATCAATTTTTGGCACATATTTAATTTTCCATTCTAAAAATACTATGTATACTAATAACTTTTTATGTGTGTCTAGATTACTCAATTAAGACTCTATATTTACCTCTTTCCCTATCAGTAAGAAATATTGTAATACAATTTAAAATTAGATTAATAATGAATTAAGCAATTCAACAGATATTTATTGAGCACCCATTCTGCCTTTGGTATTATTTGGAGATTTCAAAATGGAGACAGTATGCTTTGAATCATCTAAACCTCAGTTCAGATCCTGATATCATATGTGTTGACTGTTAGGCCTTAGACAACCTGCTTATCCTCTCAGAGACCAAGTTTCTCTATCTGTAAAATGGGGGTAATCATACATGTCTATACTTGTTTTAGGTTCATAAGAGAGAATATATGCATATCGTGTGGCATAGACCATGCAGAATACACTCAGTTGAAGTTCCCTTAACAGGGCAGCGGATTAAAGATCTGGCACTGTTGCTACAGTGCCTCACATAGCTACTGTGGCATGGTTTTTGATCCCCAGCCTATGAACTTCTACACGCCATAGGCATGGCCAAAAAGAAAAGAATACACTCTGTAAAAGAGAGTTGTGGTCATTGCTATAGTCTCTATGTTTTATAAAAAAAGTAGCTAGCTATTACTAAGTCTCTTCTTCATACTGATAGATTACTTTATTTGCTTCTCATTATAACCCTATGAATGAAATTGGACCTATTTCCTATTCTCATGGACCAATGAATTTAAATAACTTGCCAAAACTAACACAGTGAAAAATGCTAGAAGTAGGACTTACGCCCATACAAGCAAATTCCAGAGTGTCCCTTCTTTTTATTAGACTTCTTTTTCTCCAAAAAGTTTTTATGATGGACCTAGATCCAGTATTAGCAATATAGTAAGTTCAATGATACTAGAGTAGCAGAAATTATTTCTTTCCAGGCAAGGTAAAAAGATAGGGTGAGGCCAGTGAGAATTGGAGCAGAGTTAAGGAGAACTTCACAGGGAAAATAATGTTGAAGCAGACCTTGAAGGATGAGTGGACTTTGATAAACCGAAAGGAAGGGATGTCAGTTTCAGGAGACGAAATAACGAATAGCTGACTTTTGTCCAGAAGTACAGGAAAGTCAGGGAGTTGAAGTTTGACCTAGCGACGCATGGGTTAAAACTTAAGGATTTCATTATGTCTTTCTAAGGAACTTAGATGGTGTGGGGATAGAGTTCAAGGTAATGACAAGTAGACCTTGGCGGTCAGAATTGAGGGAAAAAGAGAACTTGATGAATTATGTTAAGGTTCTAGTTTGGGGTCTGTAGTGGACCGAAGTGTCCCAAATTCAATGCAAAAATACATTGAATCTCTAACTCCCAGGACCTCAAAATGTGACTGTATTTGGATATAGAGCCTTTGGAGAGGTAATTAGGTGACATGAGGCCGTAAGGGTGAACCTTCATCCAGTCCAACTGGTGTCCCCATAAGAAGACATTTGGTCACAGAGAGGCAGACGCAGGGCACTCGTGCACAGGGGGCGGGGGGCACGTGACAGGGACCAAGAGGGCAGTACTTCTCCTTTTAACTTAGCACCTGCTCTTGGCTCCTGTGGCAGGTTTTAAATTCCAGTTACTTAAGAATCCCCACAACCCACTTTCTAACTACTATTCCATCTCCTAAACCTTCTTGAAGTCTCTGGACAAGCCAAGCTAATCTGTTCGCGCCTGGTTAATAAAACTCACACTCTTTTTTCCTCCCATACCCAGGTCCTCCAGTGCCCCCCGCCTTGGAACATCTTTGACACCCCTATTTCCAGGAAAATCACACCTCTTTTCTTTATGGTCATCTTCCCTGAACCACCTTAGGTCATAGTAAGTGTCTTCTTCTTAGACTAGTGTGTGCCTCACTGCTGGCATAACTCTCCTGACTGGTCTTCACTGCACCAGTGGGGGCCTTAAATTTGCCATCCTGCTTCGTGTCTGCTTTTTACATTCCTCTAGTGCCTTACAATAAGTAAAACTTGCTGATTAATTAATGTGAAAGGACCTTTTTTGCATATGAATATACACTTATTTTCATTTTTAAAGTTTTCTTGAAGTATAGTTGATTTACAATGTTGCAATCACTTCTGCTGTAAAACAAAGTGGTTGAGTTATACCCGTACACATATCCATTCCCACATAGATCATCCTAGAATATTGGGTCGAGTTCCTTATGCTTTGCAGCAGGTCCCTGTTGAACATCCATTCCATAGATCACAATGTGCATATGCCAATCCCAAACCCCCAGTCCATCCCCCCCATCCATCCCTTTTGGTGACCATAAATTTGTTTTCAAAGTCTGTGAGTCTGTTTCTATTTTGTAATCTTTTTCTGTGTTTTTTTAACCTTTTTTTTTTTTTTTAAGATTCCACATACATACCATATAGGAAAGGACCTTTACCTGTGTGGCAATGCTTAGCTTGTTTTAAAGGTTCCTTTCTTCTGCACTGAGTCTCAATTCTCTAAACTTTTACACAGGCTAATTTGGTTTTCCATTCAAGGCAGTTGAGTATACAAATAGGTGCCTTGTTTTTTCAGGCACAGGGCCCGACGCGGTTAGATTTCTTGTCAGGTGTCTCAGATTTGGCTTTGCCTGGTGGTTGACCCTGGGTTATTCATTATGTGGCAACAACATCGACACTTGTCCCAGAACTGGAGAATTTCAGTGACCTTTTCTAAAAAGTGGGCACTTCAAATTTGCCTTGAGGATTTAGGGTTTGCTGTGTGAAGCTTTCTACATTATTTTCAGTGATATGAGGATCAAGAATCATATGCAGTGGCACTTCTTGGGAGTCTAGCTTTTGGCAGGCAGAGCACGTTGGCAGGATTAAGGCCACTAGCAAGAGTTTTAGATCCCACCTGCTTTTTCCTATTACTAGGCAGTTTTGGAAGAAACAATAATGATAACAAATAGCTACACTCAACAGTGAGATACAAATTGCATCTAGCTACAAGACTCTGAAAACCTAACATGAGCTTAACTAGTAAGGGCTTATTTTTTCTCATTTTTTGAAGAGTCTGGAGCTAAGCCAGTGTTGGAACAGTGACCCAGCAGGAACTGAGGGGGGAGGGGGGGCTTGGGCTTTTTTTGTCTTTCTGCTCTGCTGTCCTAATGTACTGTTTGCCATCTTCTTGCATGTCACCCGGTGGTAGTAAAGATGCCTGCTGTACTGTTAGAACTCACATCTGTTGTGTAGACGTAAGAGTGAAGTGTGAAGGGCCAGGATTCTTCCTATGAGGCTGTGCTTTTTTACACAGGGAGCAGTATTTTGCCTCTAGCCTCCCCCTCCTGCCAGGGAGGTCCATCAATATGTCAGTCTTCTGCCTGCAAGGAAGGCGAAGAAAATCAAGCTTCTTTTGGGCTGTTGTTTTAAAGTTTATACCTTTATAGTAGGAATAGCCAAAGAGAAAAGGCTGAGAAGTGAGGTTGTACCAGCCAATCTAGAGTGTCTACCATTTACTTTTTTTTTTTTTTTCTTTTCTGTGCTGCATCTGCAGCACATGGAAGTTCCCGGGCTAAGAGTTGAATTGGAACTGGAGCTGCCGGCCTACACCACAGCTGCTGCTATGAGAGATCCGAGCTGTTTCTGTGGCCTACACCACAGTTCACGGCAACGCTGTATCCTTAGCCCACTGAGGGAGGCCAGGGATCGAACCTATGTCCTCATGGATACTAGTCAGATTTATTTCCACTGAGGACGGGAACTCCACTGGTTATTTTTTATAAACCAGATAGATTACCCAATGTGGAGGAATGAGAATTAGAGTACATGAACTGCCCAAAGGCTCAATGCTATGATCAGGTGGAGACTGGAGACAGAATGGAAGCCCAGGCCTGTCTGTTCTCAGAGCTCTGATCTTCCCATCATGCCTTGGGACATCCTGTGAACCAAATGAGAGAAAATTAGAAATGAGTTCTCCCACAAGGCTAGGCTTGTCTCAGTTCCTTTGCCAAACTTCTGCACAATTATCATTGAAACTGACAGCCCCTGCCCCAATTACTTTTTTAATTCATTAAAAAAAATTTAATCAGGAGTTCCCATCATGGAACACCAGAATTGAATCCAACTAGGAACCATGAGGTTGCAGGTTCAATCCCTGGCCTTGCTCAGTGGGTTAAGGATCCTGCATTGCCTTGAGTTGTAGTGTAGGTTGCAGATGCGGCTCGGGTCCTGCATTGCTGTGGCTGTGGTGTAGGCCAGCAGTTGTAGCTCCTATTAGACCCCTAGCCTGGGAACCTCCACATGCTGTGGGTGTGGGTCTAAAATAACAAAAGACAAAAAAAAAAAATTTAATTGAAGTATGATTTATTTACTGTATTGTGTTAGTTTCAGGTGTACAGGAAAATCATTGTTATATATATTTTTTATAATATATATTAAATATATATTAATTTTATAATATATAATATACTAAATTTTATATATATATTCTTTTTTAGATTCTTTTCTGTTATATGGTATTACAAGATGTTGAATATAGTTCCCTGTGCTATATAGTAGGTCCTTGTTGTTTAGCTACTTTATATATAGTAGTGTATATTTGCTAATCCCAAACCCCTTATTTATCCCCACCTCACTTTCCCATTTGGTAACCATAAATTTGTCTGTGAGTCTACTTCTGTTTTGGAAACAAGTTCATTTGTATCATTTTTTTAGATTCCACATATAAGTGTTATCATGTTGTATTTGTCTTTCTCTGACTTCATTTAGTATGATAATCTCTAGGTCCATCCATGTTGCTGCAAATGGCATTCCATTCTTTCTTATGGCTGAGTAATATTCCATTGTATATTTATACCCATCTTCTTTATCCATTCATCTGTCAATATGACATGTAGGTGGCTTCCATGTCTTGGCTACTGTAAATAGTGCGGTTGTGAACATTGGGGTGCATGTATCTTTTTGAATTAGAGTTTTTGTCTTTTCCAGATATGTGCTCAGCAGCTTTACCATTCTCATTTATCATTCAAAGCCCTTACTATCCAAAGTAGAGTCTAAGGACCTGGCATGTTAGCATCATCTGGGAGCTCATTCAAAATGCAGAGTCTCAGGCCCCACATGAGACCTCTGAATCAGAATCTTCATTCTGCCAAGATCCTGTGTGGTTCACAGACACACCACAGTTGGAGACGCCCCATACCATACACCTTCCTTAGAAAGGTCCTCCTGACCTTTCAGTCTAAAGGACCTACCTCCAGCCACTCTGTCACATCACCTTGTTTGCTTTATTCACCATCAGCATAGCCTGTATGGCATTGTGATACATCCTTTTCAAATGTCAGTTTATATTGTAATTGCTCCCCACTCCATTAAAATGAAGCTTCCCCAGGAAGCAAACTTTGCCTCTCTTCAAGATCATATATCCCCAGCACGTATAGAGTATCTAACACTTAGTAACTACTCAGTAAACTTTTGGTTTATGGGTGGATGACTATATGCATAAATGATATCTAGTTCAGGAAATGTGACTATTCAGAGATAGAAAACAGCATGGCATGCTTGCTTTTTCAAGAAATTGTGTCATAATTATAAAAGCTGCCATGTCTCAGGTGCACGTTCTGATAAATATATTTTGCTTAAGTCAAAGACAGTGTGATGTATATTTTTCAAAGTCGTCTCTCAGAATGGGTTCTTATTCCTCATGTGGACTGTCCCTTTGACTTCAAATAGAATCTCTGCTGCTGGTTAATTTTATTCTTGTTGACTCTTCTGTTTGTCCTCCAGTTTCTGAGAATCTCAATTTGGTCACATTTTTGAAATTAATTGAAGTCATTGGTTTAAAACACTTATGAAAATATTGTCCATAAAAATGGATATTTAGCCACTGATCAGATATTAAGTCTAAGATGATTTCGAATATTTTAATTTTCAATGTGGAACATAGTAATGATGTTCCTTTCCCCTGCTGAAATATTCTGCCTTATTTTTTGTTGTTTCCATAATGAAGACACAATGGCAAAAATACTCATAAAGAACAGTTGCCTGATGAAAGAACTGTTGTAAAAATGGATACTCTTTCCAAAGAGATAGATTTCTGCCTCCAGGAGGTCTCTACCAAATCTGTCAAATATGTGATGAAATATGAAAAAAACGACCTGAGATAGATGATAGATTCTCAAAGTGATTTAAGAATTTTATTCACATCTGTATTTTATCATATTACCTAGGTTTTTGGTTTTTTTGTTTTTTTTTAATGGCCGTACCCGCGGCATACGGAGGTTCCCAGGCTAGGGGTCCAATCGGAGCTACAGCTGCCAGCCTACACCACAGCCACAGCAACACCAGATATGAACCGCATCTGTGACCTACACCACAGCTCACGGCAATGCCAGATCATTAACCCACTGAGCAAGGCCAGGGATCGAACCCACAACCTTGTGGTTCTTGGATTCGTTTCCGCTGTGCCACGGTGGGAACTCCTACCTAGGTTTTTTAAACTGTGTTTTTTTTTTTTTTTAACATATTCACCAATATCATTCTTTCCTAGAAAATCTTCTAAAGGCAAATAGTATAAGCCAGTGTTCATAAATTTAGTTGCCTTTGGAAACCATGGAATTATGTGATAAGTGAAGCACTGTAATTAACCATGGTGAGGAATGATGCATAACACACATGATATATATCACCACCTCATTGTTTTCAAGAAAAATCTTAAATATTCTGCAGCCAGTCAAAATATATCTGTAGGCTGACTCTGTTCTATTTGTCAGTAGTTTATGATCCTTGGACAAAACTATCAAACTAATTTCTTATTAGTCTGATTTTTCTGAAAGATATTTCTAGATTCATAACTTTGAGGATGGAGACATGTTTCTCACCCTTTGGGGGGATGAATTTAACATTGAAAAATGTTATGCAATTGAAAAACCCATTAAATGAAACACCAGACAAATATGTATTAAGTGGATTAGTAAGTTGAGGTTGACAGTTAAAAAAGCAATGTAGGAGTTGCCGTCGTGGTGCAGCGGAAACAGATCTGACCAGGAACCGTAAGTTGGCGGGTTCGATCCCTGGCTTTGCTCAGTGGGTTAAGGATCCAGCATTGCCTTGAGCTGTGGTGTAGGTTGCAGATGCAGCTCGGATCCCGAGTTGTTGTGGCTGTGGTGTAGCCGGCAGCTGTATCTCCGATTAGATCCCTAGCCTGGAACCTCCATATGCCACCAGTGCGGCCCAGAATAGACAAAAAAAAAAAAAAAAAATCAATGTAACTTGACTTTCTGGTTGGATATACATTCTTAGTGAGGTCTCTATGTTCAGCAGAATTCACCTAGACATTAATATTACGAAATGTTACAAATTTGGGGATTATAGCTATCATGATATTGTTATGAATGATGGTAACACCACCTGGAAGAGATTGAAAAGCATGAACAGAAAGGTCTGGGGCTTCAGCATCTTGTGGGGAGGCATGCTTGGGACCTGCAGGATCCTGTGGGTTTATGCATCAGTGGATGGTGTAGGGAAGTCTTTCCCCTTTTGGCTTTCCTTTTTCTATGAGTTAGTGTGTTAAAAAGGCTTTGTCAGTGTGAGAAAAGCAAACTATTCAATGCCAAGAACTTAGGTCCCGTCTACTTAGAGAAGAGCTGGGAAACATTTGCGCCCTGAAGAGAGGAGACTGGGCATCCAGTTTCAAGGAAGTTTGAATTTAGTTTCTTCCCATCACATCAATGAAAATGAGCTTTCTGTCCCATCTAGCTTGTTTTCGTAAAGGAAGTCTTTCCAGGAGACACCAGCAAGCAATCCTGTTTGTCTTTACAGTAGGTCTCCCCAAAGTTCCATAAGGCTTTTAAAGTATTTATTTCACACATTACGTGGGGAATGATTTGACTCTTGGTCAACACCAAAGTTTATTAGATAAACATCTCCTGAAATGTTCATATAATTGCTTCAGTCTCTTAAAATTATATGGTAACTCAATTTCACTCGATCTACTTCAAAAACACATCTTTCACTTCCTGAGAAAAATGTACACACACACACAATTTGGCAACTGCTCCTCAGTGTGAGTAATGAAAATTATGCCCGTGTATTAACATTGCATAGCAGACATTCATATTGAGGATATTTATGCAAGATAAGAGGTGAGATGAACATTTATTAACTAGGAAGCTGTTGAAATGACTGATTATAGTGATGAGAAACTTTGGAAGTTATAAATGGTGTTTAGGAGCCCATTGGATTGTGTCCTTTTTTTTCATATGTTCCTTCCCCCTTCTAGACTGTGAGCTCTGTGAAGGCAGAGGCCATTCTGATTCACCTTTTTTTTTTAATATATCAACAGTTTTTTTATTGTTTGGTTTTTAAAAATGTTTTATTATAGTTGATTTACAACGTTTGTCAATTACTGCTGTACAGTAATTGACAGAAATTACTAATCTACGTATATATATGTATATATATTTATATGTGTGTGTGTGTGTGTAGAAGACACATGAAAGACAGAACCGATTGGTGTTAAGAGGTGCAGAGTCTTATAGCTATTTGAAATCAGTCTAGAATGATATTTTTAAAAACCTTGAGGAAACGAACATAGAGTTTTTGAGCTGAGAGACTTCAGTGATAGTCTGAGATTTAGGGGTGTGTGGTGATTGTTGAGGATATGAGGGGTCATAAGGAATGATGTGAAGTAAAGTGGCAAAAAGGGCAGAGATGGTAAAAGTACTGAAAAGGAAAATAGCAACTTCTACTAACTGTAAATGAAGAAAATTAGTGGTTCTTTTATAAGAGTTAGAAATGGGGCATTCCAAATATATAGATACAAAATATATTATTCATTAATACAGCCTCAGGGCAACGATGGGTAAATACGCATATTAGAGGAAATAGGAAAGCAAACACATTATAGTACAGAATGAGGTAGACACTGAGAGAGTTGACCTCTCAAGCAAGTGTGGCTCAGAATAACATGATCACTAAGAAATGCATGTAGGAGCATCAAAAAGAAGCTGAGATACCCAGAAGGGAGGAGTAGGGCAGACCCTCGAGTCATATTGGAGCATAGTATTAAGTAACCATTAGACAGGCTGAGTCATAATTTTGGTTGACTTTTTTCAAGGACATGATCTCTGACATGCTTAGGGTGCCTTCCATATGAGCTGAATGGAATAATTAAGTGATGGACCCCAAATGGGACTCCAGCTATCTTTCATCTTGCTGCAGAACTCCAGCAGAATGTAAAAGACAGCTTGGTGAAATTACCAGTGAGCAAATTATAGAATAACTTATTTGTGCACACTGTAATAGAATTGCAGAAAATCAAGCCGTATCGTTGGGTGATGACTTCCTGAGGAGATAGTCTAGCTTTTTGTTGAAAAGGGGGTTAATTAGCTAAAAGTTTAAAGTGAGGATTCCTCTTAATGTTCTGTCTGGGAAGGAATAGCCCTTCAGATAAGCCCCAAACCAGGATCTACTGAGGGTAGGGTGCTCTGAAAAGTTGACTTTTAATTCTCTAGTCTAACCACAAAGATCTTATGAATATGTTAGCTACCAATGAATAGGAAGGGACTAGAGGGCATCTAAAAATTCATACATAACCAAAAAACAGGAGAATGGTTAAGTCAGGTTCACAAGGGCCTGACAACGTCCCCTCCCTGGTCAGATGATCTTATTGGCAGCGATGGGACAGTATTAGAACTTGAAAGCCAAGGATACTTAATCAAATTGCATGAGTGCTGCTGACAGCTATTTCACTCTGTGTAACCGTTTCTAGATGTGTAGATAAGTGTTTTTATCTGTCAACTTAAAAAATATGCACAACTTAAAAGTTGAGAGTTAAGTTTTATTGGGGGTGCAATGAGGACTGTAGCCCAGGAGACAGCATTTCAGATGGCTCTGAAACACTGCTCCAAAGAGGCGGGGGAAAATGCCAGTGTATATGTGATTTTGATGGAGGGGAAGGTACATGCAGCCATGCACACATTTTACAGAAATTTGCTGCTGGTCTCTTGAAGGCTGCTGCTAGTCATGAGGAGCAGACACTGACAAGAAGGATTTTAGTGCTTTTCTATATACAAGGAGATGAAAGAATTGGGCTCATAAAATCTTCTCCTGAAAATATCTAACTATCGGCAGACCTATTCTGCCAGTTTTCCCAGAGCACAGAAGGCCTCACTCGTGAGCTCTACCCTGAGCTCCTTTCAGGGGGTATTGACGGTCGGCAGCTGCAGTGGCTCATGATTCAGTCCCTGCAGAGGCAGATGGCAAGTGCCAGTCTTCAGTTCACATATCCATTACTTACATTAAAGGAATTCATGTCTTTTGCTGGTGTCTGGTATTGTCTTTCCACAGCGACTGTCATCCTTGTGCAGTCACACATCATTGTTAGGGTCAAAAGATACACTACTGGAGTTCCCTGGTGTCTCAGAAGGTTGAGGATCTGGCATTGCCACAGCAGTGGCTTGGATCACTGCTGTGGCACTGGTTGGATCCCTGGCCCAGGAACTTCAACATGCCATGGGTGCAGCTAAAAAGAAAAGCGTTATTAATTTGTGAGGACAATAAATAATAGTGGTAAGGAAAAAATCAAATGAATCTGCTGTTAGGTTCTAGAAAAGGATAGCAAATGAGTTAATATATAAACTAATATCACACGATTATGATTGATAGCAGCTACCTAGAATTCTATGTTGGAAAACCTTTTGAGGAGACATCTTCTCTCAGAGGGGAAGGGCACTCCAAGCAGAAAATTGGAGTCCTCAACCTTCTCTTGCAGGATTAAATCAATGATACAAAATAGTCTTTCATTTACTTTTGAAATGAAAATAATTCATCCTTGTGTCTTCTTGTTGAGTTCTTAAGAATCTATCATTATAAAGAAGTCAATTATAGGATTAAGAAGCATATAATGAATAATAAGAATAAAAAAATAATAACACAGAGGAGACATCCTCATACAGAATACCTAAAACTGCTGCATAAAATAAAGAATTTTACAGTATGGTTGGGCTGGTGGTAAAGTAAGGGAATTAGATTTGAGAAACAGGAAGAAAGTATAAATAAAAAGTGTGTTGGAATTGGTGAGGAAAGGAATACAAAGACTAGGTTCTCAACAGAGCAGGGAATCAGATTAGAGTCATCAGCATAAATCTAGGAAGGTGGGACACCTTCACTGAGTCGCCTGAAGTGAGGCCGAGACATTCCAAAGACATGCTTATTTAAATCTCAGTTCTAGGAAGAGTATGAAAACAAGAAAAAGAATGGTTTTCATAAGAATTCCTAATCAGAACATTACCCTCATTTAGATTTGGGGTCTGAATTCACAGTATCTAATGGATAGCAATTAATCCTAGCTGAAATGTTTATTTAAAGTGATTCTGACTGGTCAGTGGGGTCCCCAGACACAGGAAGATAAAATGCAAAACTTTTCTTCTTGGTCATTTTTTTTTTGTCTTTTAGCCTTATCTAGGGTCGCACCCACGGCATATGGAGGTCCCCAGGCTAGGGGTCTAACAGGAGCTGTAGCTGCCAGCCTTCGCCACAGCCACAGCAACGCGGGATCCAAGCCACGTCTGCAACCTACACCACAGCTCATGGCAACGCCGGATCCTTAACCCACTGAACAAGGCCAGGGATCGAACCCTCAACCTCATGGTTCCTAGTCGGATTCGTTAACCACTGAGCCACAACGGGAACTCCTCTTCTTGGGCATTTTTAATTACAGTTCTTAAAGAATCCTCAGAGATGAAGTTCCAAGGAACATGAGCATATGATAAAAATGATGAGGCGTTCCTGCCATGGTGCAGTGGGTTAAGAATCTTACTGCAGCAGCTTGGGTCACTGCAGAGGTGCCTGTTCAATCCCCAGCCTGGCACAATGGGGTAAAAGATCCAGTATTGCCACATCTGTAGCATAGGTCACAGCTGCCACTCTAATTCAGTCCCTGGTCCAGAAACTGACCTCCAGTTGGACCCCTAGCCTGGGAACTTCCATATGCTGTGGGTGTAGCCATAAAATTTATGAATGCTGTGAGGTAAGCTACCACAAGCAAGTGTCGATACTAACATGAGGGTTGTGACTTATGCTTTTTTTTAAAGGTATAGTTGAGTTACAGTGCTGTGACAATTTCTGCTGTTCAGCATAGTGACCCAGTCACACATATACATACATTCTTTTTCTCATACTATCTTCCATCATGTTCTATCAAAGAGATTGTGTATCATTCCCTGTGCTATGAAATAGTACCCCATTGCTTATCCATTTTAAATGTAATAGTTTGCATCTACCAACCCCAAATTCCCCGTTTTATTTGGGGCAAAATGAGGACTGTAGTCCTGGAGGTAGATTTTTCTTTGTTTGTTTTTTGTTTTTTTTAGGGCCGCACCCACAGCATATGGAAGTTCCCAGGCTAGGGGTCCAATTGGAGCTGAAGCCACCGGCCTAGGCCATGGCCACAGCAACAAAGGGTCCTAGCCGTGTCTGCGACCTACACCCCAGCCCACGGCAAAGCCAGATCCTTAACCCAGTGAGCAAGGCCAGCGATCAAGTCCAAGTTCTCATGGATGCTAGTCAGGTTCGTTAACTGCTGAGCCATGACGGGAACCCCAAGGAGGTGGAATTTTAGATAACAGAGAAACCAGTCTGAGGAGGTGAGCAGGGGACCTAAGATATGTAGGAGTTTTGCAATAAAGGGCAGGTAGTAGGAACAAAGGATTACTGCTTTAATAAAGGAAAACTAGGTATCTCAAAGAATTTAGTGCTTTTCTATTTATGGAAAGATACAAGGGTCTGGGCTCACTGAAATCATTCCTTTGATATGCACCTCAGCTCTCTAGGACCAGTATCCTGTGCTTTTCACATCCTCAGGGTGCACCAGTTGGGAGTGGCTATAGCGGATGCTGCCAGCTGTCAGGTATTCTTTGTTTTCTTCTTGAGTTCCCTCAGGGCGCACTAGCTCTGAGGTGGTTGCAATTGCAGATGACTGTGACATTCTTTGTTTACTGATATGGCAGGCAATATTTTATTTCTCACAAGAGTCATCAGGAAAAAAAAAGGAAATTACAAAATGAATCTTCAAGGACTGTAGATACTGGAATTATGAGGTAGGAATATAAATCTACTTAATTTAAAGAAAATTTTAAAAGGATTTTTAAAAAGTGGTGGAGGGACAATCAAAATTAACCAGGGAGATTTGAAAAAGAACCAAAGAGAACTTCTTTAAATCAGAAAGAGGATAATTAAAGATAAGACTCCATGAACAGTATAAACAGACTGGTCACAGAATAAGAAAGAATTAGTGAATGAGAAAAGAAAAATAAAGCCATACAATCTACTACAGACACATATAAAAAAAATTCAAGAAAAATAGTAGTTAGAGTAAAACTATCCAAAATATCTGTAATTTTAGGAAGAGAGACTAGAACTGTTAAGGATTTTTCAGAATTCATAAAACTCAAGATTGAGATTTAGGAAGCCCAGCCCATCTGAACAGGATAAATGTAAAGCAAACAAGACTCAAATGCTGCTGTGAAACTGAAGAACACTAGCTGTGAAGAGAGTATCTTAAAAGCAGGCTTAGGAAAGTGACTGTATCTGCAAAAGAAAGTGAATTTGACTGGCAGCTCTTTTCTCAAAGGCAACAATAAAAGCCACAAGAGAGTGCAATGCTGTCTTCAAAATGTTTATAAGAATTAGTGTTTTATCCACTTGAACTCTTGAATAGAATAGAGATAATATCCAGAAACTTCAGACAAAAACATAGCTCATTCACTTGGGGTTTCACCACTGTGGTGCAGTGGGTTAAGGATCCAACTGCAGGGGCTCGGGTCACTGCAGAGATGCAGGTTTGATCCCCAGCCTGGCACAGTGGGTTAAGGGATTTGGCGTTGCCATAGCTGCAGCTGCAGCTGCAGCTCAGATTTGATACCTTGCCAGGGAATTTCCATATGCCATTACTATGGCCATAAAGTTAAAAAAAAATAAGACTTTAATGAGTATCTAAATAAATGGGGTACCATAAAATATTCATGGATCAATGGATAGAAAGTTTTAGTATCACAGACAAGTCAACTAAGACATAACTGATAAAAAAATCCAGTGACAGTCCAATGAAAATCCTGACTCGCAACTAAACTATTTTTTTGCTTTCATTTTTCATTTTTTATTTTTTAATTTGTTCTTTTGTGGAATCCACCAAGGTGATTTTAAAATTGGTGTGAAATTTTAAAAATTGCAAAAGCAGTTGGCAATCCTGACAAAGATAAACAAATAGGAGAACTTGTGTTACCACATATCAGTGTTTATGCTAAACTTATAGTAACAAATGGAGTGTTGTAGACAAACAACTCCACTTAAAAAGTGCACCAGTGGAACGGAATGGAGGTCCATGAACCATACATATATACATGTAAAAATCTGACATATGAATAGTTTGTAGTGTATAGTAATGTAGGAAGAGTGGACTATTTAATCAAATGATGCTGAAAATATTAAACATCTATATTTAAATAAAATATATTTGGACCTCCACCTCACATAGTCACAAATCAATTAAGGAGAATTAAATACTTCTTTTTTAAAGAAAGAAATAATAGGTAATGATCAGTGACTTTGGTGTGTAGTAAAGGTTTTCTTAAATGTGATACTAAGAATGTAATTTATATTTGACTTCATTAAACTCAGAACTCATTCATTGAAAGACAGTGCAATAAGAGCAAAAAGATGAAAGACCCCAGAATTGACAAATGTCAATGGTAGCGTCATATGATGGAATGACCAGACATGGAAACCACCTGGGTAAGCAAAACAAGGGTCATTCATCTAAAAGATAGAGAAGGAAGTTAGATCACTCAGGATGCTGAGCTGAGAACTCCCATTATTATCCAATGACAGAAGATGATGGAAGCTCTCCCAGGGTTGCTGCAAGAGGGTCTCGCTGGTGATCACCGTTGCAGATTAAAAGACAAAGTCAGTGATCGAGACATCAGATACTCTGGAAGCTCCACTGTGCCTCTCTGAGCTATTCCAACATAAATGAGGCAGGAGCACTTCCACGAGTAAGCCAGCCTGGATGTGCAGAAAACGACTTCACCTAAGGAAGTAAAAGTCTCGTCCTCCATGTCATATGATATACAGTGTGACCCACAGCTGTGGGGTAGATCACACTTAGACTGAATCCAGTCCTCTGGTACCACTCTTGGCTCCTCTAGGCTAATACAGCCCTCATCGAAGTACTTTCCTGAATTTAGAATGGCCAGGCAAAAACTGGGCTGGTTGCTCATATTTCTTTGAGAGGAAGAGATGTACAATTGGTGTACAACACAGCCTCTGTTGTAGGTTGATAGACCAGCGGTGGTCTCGTCCTGCAAAAGTCTAGAAAAGATATTTGCAACAACCAAAAATATGACTCTCAGTTAGTATCAAGAATATGTAAGGAACTCCACCACCAAATATAATTACAAAATAAGAACAGCTCAATATAAAAAAAAAAAAAAATCACCATAGACATAAAAGATCAAAGGAGATGAAACATGAATTGGCCATAAGACATATCAAGACATATCAAGACACTCAACCTAATTAGTAATCAGGAAAGTTCAAATTAAAAACAAAGAGGTACACTACTGTATATAAAATGAATGGTCAATGGGGACCTGCTGTAGAGCACAGGGAACTCTAATCAATATTCTGTGATAATCTATATGGGAAAGGAATCTGAAAAAAAAAGGATATGTATGTGTATTTGTATAACTGAATCTCTTTGTTGTACAGCAGAAATTATCACAATATTGTAGATGAACTGTAATTCAATAAAACTTTTTTTAAGAAGTAGAAGTTCATACCCACCATATTGGAAAAAAGAATGAGCATAGGACATACCAGTTTCTTGGACTTATTAAGACTCTCCTTAAAAGACAGCTATAGTTATGCTAAATAAATGCATTTTTTAAATGAGAATTCATTTAGTTTATTAACTTAGATAAGTTTGACATTTACCAGTGGCTGAAATTTGTAGGTAAAATTTGACATTATCCTAGTAAAGCAAGAAAGGCATTATCATTCCAGCTGAATAGCATGGCTTGACTTTAACAGGTGATATGCTCCTCAAAATTTCGCTTTTCATCTTTTCACTTCACAAATAAATATAATTTTTATTTTAAAATTAGAGATTATTAGCTTCGCATTTAAAAATAAGCTTTAATGTGAATATGCATGTCAAAATATTGTTTTCTTATGTTTCCCAAAAGCAGTAAAAAAGTCATAAATGTTGCTGGAAGTACCCTAAAGGGATTTTAGATGATACACAAATAACTTATTAAAGAAAACTATTATTACTTCAACATATATATTAGAAAATAATCAATGGTCATGGGTATCATTTAAATGATCTAAATAACAATAAGTGAGTTGTTTGAAAGTAAACTAAAAATATATATGTGTGAGTGTAAAAGTATTACACAAGTATGACTAAGTAAGAAAACTAAAATGAGCGTAATTTGGGACACACTAATCAATTATCTGAAGATTCACAAAGAAGGGGGAATGAATCAGAAAGGCAGAGAAGCATAGTTAGCTTAAAAAGTATCATATCTTTTTGTAGCTATTGATTTGCTTACCTGTTACTCAGTAGGGAAAATGTAAGCTCCTGCATTGGGACATTTTTGTCATGTAGCTGTGCTTGCTTTCTGTAGTTTATAAAACAAACAAAAATACTTACCATAAGAAAGTCTGGCCCCTAGGTATACACTAATCCTTAGAAATTTAATTTTAATAAAATTTAAGAGTGGAGGTTACATAACTTTTTAATGTTTTCTGATTAAGAAAAAGCTATGTATCCTAGCGATTCCTTTTGAGAATCCCAGGGAAAAACACTTTTAAGTGAGGATTTGAGTTTTGAAAATGTATTTATAGATTCTATTTCTATTATGCCCAATCATATTTTCCTTTTTAAGAGCTAGAAATTTAATAATAATATGAATATTATTAATAATATTAAACTTTCAGCTCTTTTGAGCTTCATTTTCTATTCTTTGCTTAAATTATTTTTCTTACTTTTAAAAATCTTCCTAACATATTTTTGTAAGCGCCTTAAATGTTTTTTGGAATAAAAATGAGAGCTAACATCATTTATTGAATACTTATCACATATCAGGTATTTCTCTTTCTTTCTTTCTTTTTTTTTTGGCGTTTTAGGGCCGCACACATGGCATATGGAGGTTCCCAGCCTAGGCGGTCAACTTGGAGCTGTAGCTGTCCGCTTACACCACAGCCACAGCAACAAAGGATCTGAGCTGCATCTTCCACCTACACCACAGCTCAAGGCAGCACCAGATCCTTAACCTACTGAGCAAGGCCAGGGATCGAACCTGCATCCTCATGGGTGCTGGTCAGATTTGTTAACCTCTGAGTTATGATGGGAAGTCTCGTGTCAAGTATTTTTGCAAATAATCTCCAAAATATACAAACAACTCATATAACCTAGCAACAAAAAAACAAAGAAATCAATAAAAAAATGGGCAAAAGACCCAGACATTTCTCCAAAGAAAACACACAGATGGACAGCAGGTACCTAACAAAATGCTCAGCATCACTAATTATTAGAAAAACGCAAATCAAGACTACAGTGAGGTACCAGCTCACACCAGTCAGAATGGCCATCATTAACAAGTCAGCAAACAACAAATGCTGGAGAGGATGTGGAGAAAAGGGAACCCTTCTTAACTATTGGTGGGACTGTAAAGTGGTACCACCACTATAGAAATCAGTATGGAAATACCTCAGAAGCCTCAATACAGAACTACCACATGACCCAGCAATCCTACTCCTGGGCATATATTTGGACAAAACTTTCATTGAAAAAGATACATGCATGGGAGTTCCTGTCATGGCTCAGCAGAGATGAATCTGGCTAGCATCCATGAGGACACAGGTTCCATCCCTGGCCTTGCTCAGTGGATTAAAGATTCTGCATTGCTGTGAGCTGTGGTGTAGGCCACAGAAGTGTCTCGGATCTGGCGTTGCTGTAGCTATGGTATAGGCCGGCAGCTATAGCTCTGATTCAGCCCTTAGCCTGGGAACCTCCATATGCCATGGGTACAGCCCTAAAAAGACAAAAAATAAATTAAAAAGATAAAGAAAAAAATGCATGCACCCTTATGTACATTGCAGCACTATTCACAATAGCCAAGACATGGAAACAACCTAAATGTCCATCAACAGATGAATGGATTAAGAAGATGTGGTACATACATACAATGGAATATTTTTCAGCCATTAAAAAGGAATAAAATAATGCCATATACAACAACATGGATGGAACTAGAGACTCTCATACTATGTCAGAAAGAGAAAGACAAACAGCATATGATATCACTTATATGTGGAGTCTAAAGTATGGCACAAATGATCTAATCTAAAAACAGAGACAGATCATGGACATGGAGAGCAGACTTACATTTCCCAGAGAGGAGGGGGGAGATAGGGGGACTTATGGGAAGTTTTGGATTCATAGATGCAGACTGTTACATTTAGAACAGATGGGTGATAGGGTTCTGCTGTACAACACAGGGACTTGTATCTTTTGAGTAAGAACCTGATGGAAAATGAAAAAAAAAAAAAAAAAGAGTTGTATACGGGTGGCTGAGTCACTTTGCTGTACAGCAGAAATTGAAGGAACATTGTAAATCAACTATACTTTAATAAAAAATTAAAAATAAATAAATGCTTTCCATATATTCACTAATTTAATTCTTTCAGCAACTCTATGGTACAGATAGTATTATCATTAGTATTTTCAAAAGTTAAGTAACATGTTCAAGTTGACAGAACTACTCAGTGTCAAGTCTGGGACTCAAACCTATGCCTTATTTAGCTTGAGCTTGACCTATATTCTTTACCTTGAAAGGTCTCTACATCACAGTAAAAAGGAATATATTCACAATATCATGTTATAATTAAAAATAAAAGTAGCATCAGTTTGTATCCATTTGAAAAATATTGCATGGTCATTAATGAAAATTATGCAAAAAATTAGGAACATATAAAAGAAAACTGAAGAAATAAGGAAATGTATCATTCCTAGGTTCATTATGTAAGGAAAACCACCTTCACACATTCTTTGGCCTGTTTCCATGTATCCCTTTTTCTATGTAAATATCAGGTTTTAAAGTAATAAGTTTATCCTATAAAAATCCTCATTTCTAGGGAATTCTTATGTAAAATTTAATTCCTTCTTGTTGAAGGCCATTTTATCATTCTTGGATCCTTTAAGAGGGAAGAAAACTAACATTGAAAGACCTACTATCAATAAAGTACTTTACCCACCAATTATCCCATTAAATTTTCTCAAGAAAAGCACTTAAAATGTGAAAAAGAATGAGTACTGCGTTGTGTGCTTTAGGGCCATTAGAAAACTATCTAACTCTCCTTTTCTGAATAAACTGTGTGTTCTTCTGCTTCTCACTTGATTCTCCCTATCCCCAGCCCTTTAATCATATTTGCCATTTTCCTTTAAGCCCTCTTGAAGTTTACTACACCTTTCAACATCTAGAACAGCACATACTATTGCATATTATATCTCATCGTACTGAGTTTAATGAAAAGACAGCTTTTAAGTACCTGCATTTGTATGTATGTATGTATGTATGTATTCTGCCCTATTAGTATGGCTGTTAAAAATAATTATGACTGTCATTCAAGTCATAAACCACCATGATCCTTGAGATAATGTCTATTTTTCAGTTTGTATCTTCTTGTAATTGCAGAACCTGTAATAACTCCTTTCGTACTGAATCTCAATCTGATATTTTCGCATCACTTACTTCCTCAAGAATATATCAAATTTCCAGACATACAGTCCCTTCTTTACTCACTCTCCTTTCCTGGATTAATGCAACCAGAAAGCTCTGATGATAAATATTTTTCCTTACCATACAGCTGGCTTGCAAATAAAAATGTCAGATGTTCTAGATGCAGAGTGAAGTCTGCATCAAGAAACTGGCAGGTTAAATGCATACATTTCCAAAACATCACTAGAATGACAGTGAAGAGATTTTTTAAAGATATAAGCCCAAGAGTTCCTGCTGTGGTTCAGTGGGTTAAGAATCCAGTGTTGCCACAGGTGTGGCTGTGTGTAAGTTGCAACTCCGGCTTGAATTCCATCCCTGGCCCGGGAACTTCCATATGCCACAGTGAAGGTGAAAAAAAAAAAAAAAAAAAGAGGGAGAAGAAGAAGTAGAAGAAGGAAAAGAAAGATGTAAGCCCACAGGTCAAGGATAATAGGAAAGATAACAGCAGCAAAATAAATGGGTGAATTCACTTAGTGGATCTGAGAAACCTAAATCCTAACCAGCTCATGTGCTTACGCCTCATGTTTCATTCTTAAATAAGAGCAGATATTAAAATCTGGCCAGACATCTACAAAAATCTTCTAATATAAAAGTTTATAAACCATTATGAATACAGAGAGAAAGCTACCTTAAGTAAGAAGAAACTCTTTGGGAATAACAAACCTTAATATTTAATATCGCTAGAGAAATAATAGATATTAAATTTATGAAATAAATATAGGACACTGAGAAACATTCAAAAGAAAAGAAACAGTCAAATTGCTAAAAAAAGAAAAAGAAAAAATACTTTGGAAAATAAAAAATAATGATTTTCTTTTAAATGTCAGTAGAAGAATTGAAGGATTAAGTGGAGGAATCTTCCAGGGATTAAAGAAACTGACAAAGTTGTAGTAAAATACAACTTTTCCCTTTATGATATGAAAATAAAAGGACCATCTATGACTCTATTGTCCTAGAATTTTCTGTGATGATGAAAATATTCTATATTTTCACTGTCTAATATGGTATTCACTATATGTGCCTATCAAACACTTGAAATGTGGCTAGTGAGACCAAGGAACTGAATTTTTAAAATCTCTTTAATTTTAATTAACTTAAATGCAAATGTGAGAAGCCACATATATCTAATAGCCATCATAAATTTAAAAAACTAACAAAAAAAAAAAAGGGAAAGAAAGAAAATTAAATTGTTTGGAGGGGAAGGAATCCATCAGTCACCTAAAAAAAGTTCTTAGAATTAAAGGACATGAGTTTCCAGACTGTGAAACTTTAGGACACTCTATGCAAATAGATTTTTTTTGGGGGGGGGATTCCAGGAAAAAAAAATATATAAGGATACAAGTGTTCAGAAAGCAGGATGACTCTGGACTTCTCAAGATGAGCACTGGAAGCTATAAAACAGTAGAGCAGTGCATTACAAACTGGAACTCTTGTACACTGTTGGTGGGATGCAAAATAGTTCATCTTTTATAGAAACAGTATGGAGTTTCCTCAAAATATCAAAAATAGAATTGCCATACAATCTGGCTTTTGCACTTCTGGATATTTATTCAAAAGAGTTGAAATCAGGATCTCAAAGAGATAATGTCACTCCCATGTTCACTGCCATACTACTCATGATAGCCAAGATACACAAGCAGCTTATATGCCCATTAATGGATGAATAGATTTTAAAAATGTGTTACACACATACAATGGAATATTAGTGAGCCTGAGAAAAGGAAATCCTGCAATATGTGACAATATGGATGAATTTATACACTAAGTAAGGCAATCATAGAAAGACATATACCACATGATTGCACTTACATGAGGTATCTAACATAGTTAAGCTCTATAGAAGCAAGGAATAGAACTGTGGTTGCCACGGAGTTCCCGTCGTGGCGCAGTGGTTAACGAATCCAACTAGGAACCATGAGGTGACAGGTTCGATCCCTGGCCTTGCTCAGTGGGTTAACGATCCGGCATTGCCATGAGCTGTGGTGTAAGTGCAGACGCGGCTCAGATTCTGCGTTGCTGTGGCTGCGGCGTAGGGCAGTGGCTACAGCTCTGATTCGACCCCTAGTCTGGGTACCTCCACATGCCACAGGTGCGGCCCTAAAATGACAAAAGGCAAAAAAAAAAAAAAAAAAGAAAACTGTGGTTGCCAGGGACTACGGGGACTTGTTAGTCAACAGGTACAAAATTTTAGTTATGCAAGATGAGTAAGTTTTAGAGATCTACTGTACAACATTGTACTTGCAGATAACAATACTGATTTGTATACTTTAAAATCTGTTAAGAAGGCAAATTTTCATTTGAAGTGCTCTTACCACAGTAAAATTTTAAAAACATTTTGAATGACTATGACTTCAAACATAGACTTTATACCCAGCCGATTGCTATGTAAGTCAAGGGTATATATAGATATATTACATATTTATGTACAAACCATATTTATATAAAACCATATATATATATGGTTTTCTATAAACCATATATATACATATATATGTATATATATATGGTTTTCTTTTTCAGATATGAAAGGTCTCTAAAAAGTTACTTCCCTTCCATGCACTTTTTCTCAAGAATCTACTAGAGTCTGTGGTGTACAAAACTGAGGCAATAAGCCAAGAAAAATTAAAGACGTGAGATTTGGGAAATTAAGATGTAATCAAGAGAGTATATAGTATTTTCAGGATGATTGTCAAGAGACAACTCAGGATGAAAGCAAGCCATACTGCCCAGATGAAAGCAGGCAGAAGGCTCTTGAAATTCTCAAGACTAGCTAATATTCCACTTGAGGCATCAAACTATACTTCAATGATACTTTAAAAAAATTAAAGAAGAAAACTTACCGAGACAAAACACACATAGCTGGTGTGTGAATATAGAAAAAAAAAAAAAACTCGGCTAATTATTAACTCCAAAGAGAACAAAAACTTATGTAGTAAGTTAAAATATTTATTGTATACCAGATGGCTCAACTTTCACAATGCCGTGAGCACTGAATATGGTTCTAACCAAAATAACATGTAACCACACTGGAAATGGGGAGAGGGTGTAGGTACTTGAGAGATGCAGTATAATAGTGAACGACATTCTCATCTGCTCCAGTGACAAACAAGTCAATAGTGCCTAGAACCAGAAAAGCAAGAGAGTGACAGTATAGGTATGTTATTTGTAAAGATGTGATTACTGAAAACAACATGGCCAAAAGACTTGAAACCGTTTGTTTCTGGTGCAGGAAAACTTGGGAGGAGAGGATCTGAAAACTTCTGGTTCTCAAAGAGCTTTTAGACTATTTCCAGCTGCATGCTTATATAACTTTATGTTGTAAAGATGAATATGTGTGTCTAACTAACTGTCTCAGATAGATGGAGAAATTATTAAAGCAACCTTCAGTTCAGTCAGCACTCATCCAAATCTACTCTGAAATTTCCTAAAGTCTTAGAAAGAACATAAAACAAAGCTAAAACAAATAATACTGCCCTTTTCTCTCTGTCAGATACTAAAGTTGATGAGATGGCTCCTCATATTAGCAAAAAACAACTTATTACTCAAAAGGGAAGAATAGCATTCAAAAGTGGCCTTTTATGAAGAAGACTAAGTGGGGGTAAGCTTTGGTTGTCTTCCCCATGGAATGTGGAGTTCTCTACAGAGAAGAGTGACTGGTCGAACTCTTTAACTCTGTGCCAGGAGGCGCAACACTGGGTGATTTCGCCACCAAGCTTCCATTTAGGCCTGTTCTAAGTCCTTACGGCTAGTGAGAGTCTAAGGTTCCACTGCAGGTCTAACTGAAAATCCAAAAGGAAACACTTCCTTCCGAAGAGAGCAGAAAATCGGGGCCAGCAAAGAAGCAGTTCGGTTAGTGGCGAGAGTTCTGGAGCAGGAGCCCCAGAGCCCGAACTGTTGCCTGTTGTCTTACCTATAAAGTGAAGCAATATGCAAATTGTGAACATGTGGCTCATTTGATTCCATTTGCCTATCAGGAGATGTGATAGCATTTTGAGGAGTAAATATTATGCAACATCTATACCCTTCACTTAACAGCAAAAGGTCCAGTTTCCAGTGTTTCCTGGAGATACACACACACACACACACACACACACACAAACCCAAACAATGCATTTCCCATTGTGGCTCAGTGGGTAAAGAACCTGACATAGTGTCCGTGAGGATACACGTCTGATCCCTGGTCTCACTCAGTGAGTTAAGGATCTGGTGTTGCTGAAGGCTGCTGGCGTAAGTCACAGATGCAACCAGGATCTGGCGTTGCTGTGGCTATTGTGTAGGCTGGTGGCTGCAGCTCTAATTCGACCCCTAGCCTGGGAACTTCCATTTGCCACAGGAGCAGCCATAATAAGAAAAAGAAATAAAAAGGCAACAACAACTGCTTCCACAATATTAGGACTATTCTGTCAAGCTTATAGATTTCTTAAGACATAAAACAGGGAATTCTCCCTCAACTTTTTTCCAATGATAATTAGAATTTATATAGTCTTACACCAAGCTAATCGGTGCATAACAGCCTTAGGTGGCCTTCTCCTTGACCTGCATAAACCATGAGTAGTCCCATTGCCTGACTGGAGTCTAATTAGTTACCCTTATGAAGAAGTGTATTTCAGGGTCTGTCACTTCAACAAAATAATACTTTTGCTGAGACCCTCACAATGTTCACACTTTGGTGAATTCTAGAATGGCACACAAAATTTAGTTCTACTGCAGCAGAAGTATTCAAAGAGCCAAAGATTCCAAATATATATTTTTTTAATCCCAGTGAGCCTATTTCAGTCTACCTGGGCTGCTATAACCAAATACCATAGCCTGGGTGGCTTAAGCAACAGGCACACATATTTCTCATGGTTCTGGAGACTGGTAAAATCTGAGATCAAGATGCCAGCATGATGGGGTTCTGGCAAGAGCCCTCCTCCTGGCTTGTACTGGGCTGCCTCTCACTGTGACTTCAAATGAAAGCAAGGTGATGATGACAGGACACTTCTGGTCTCTTCCTCTTCTTATAAGGGTAATAACTGAATCATGAGACTTCACCATCGTGACTTTGTCTGAACCTAATTACCACCTCCCTAAGGCCCCCACATTCAAATAACATCACATTGGGAGTTAGGGCCCCGACACATCAGTTTGGGGAGGGGGACACATTCAGCAGATAAGTCCACACATAAAGAGCCCCTGTGAGTGTTGCCTTTGTACAAGAAGCTCAAGATTTGAAGCACTTTGCATTTTGAGCCTCACTTGTCAGTTTTTCTGCATGACAGTGAATCATGAAGCTTTGCATTTATATTTGAATAAGAACCATAATCCTGTACCAGCCTTTGGATGAACAGGTATCACATCTCAAGGGAATCTTGCAAACCTGAAGGCATGATGCTTACTGCTAAAATCACGTCGCCCTTCATTTTCAAGCTCTTCCAAATTTGGGTAGGAATTAGTTATACTGCTTCCAAAGTAAGGGGCTGACCCTAAAGATTTTGTTGGGAAAAGCATAAAAGATCACTTTGAATTTCCATTCTTTGACAACTGGAGACAGGAAAGTAGTCTCCATAGAGATAACATTATATACCCAACGAATTTACACCACTTCTCTGTAGGAAAAAAAAATAAAAAGGTCTTTAATTTCACAAATAGGCAGTGAATGACATCTTTTTCTTCAAGGGACTGGTTGTAGAGGATGAAAACCAAACCAAATCAAACAACGAAAAGAAAAAAATAACTTTAAGTATATCTAGATTAAAGCACTTTCCAGTTTGTTTTATAGATGAGAAAAAAAAAATGGAAGAGTCGGGCTATTGATTTGCTGGTTCTCAGTAATCTGTACTCTTGCATCTCACAAACACAGAATTGAAGAGAAAATAATAATTGAAAATGATACATATATTTTTTACGTTACTGATTGAATGGACCTTGTGTGTGACGACATATTAGCCCATCAGAACTGGAGGATCTCTAGCTTCCAGAAGTATTTCTGATTGAGAGGGCTGAGCTGTAGAGGCTCTGCAGGGATTATCTGAGCTGAGAAGAGGGCCTAAGTGGCATCTCATCCCAGGCAACCTTTATCCAATACCTGGTCAATGGTGAAAGGAGAGTGAGCATGAAGGCCCGGTCCTTGTCTCTAACATGGGACACTTCCGAAGAATACTCTCAACTCCAGAACTCCCCAGAAATTGGATGAGGCACAGCCCTCCTTTCCCCTCAGCCCGATCCCTGACGCAGTCCTGCCTTGTTCCTTCTCCAAAAGATGTAGACCTTGAGGACATCCCCAGGGATCTGCCTTGCATGCAGTTCTCTGCTTTGGTCTACTTCCTGGGGAACACAACTTAGTCTCCCTCTCTCTATGTCTCTCTCTCTAGCTCTTTGTTCTGCCTGTGTCTCACTCACACACAGAGAAAAATTTGCCTTTTGTTGTAATGAAAATCAAGGATTAAATTAAATCTGTTTTATTTAATTCTTTTTATGGCTGTATAATATTCCTTTGTATATATTTACCACATCTTCTTAATCCATTCACCTGTCAACACGACACTTAGTCTGCTTCCATGTCTTGGGTATTGTAAGTAGTACCACTAAGAACACTAGGGGGCATGTATTTTTTTCTCATTATATGCCCAGGACTGACTGAGATTGCTGGATCATATGGTGACTCCTTTTAGCTTTTTAAGGAACCTCCATACTGTTTGCCATAGTTTTCAAGAACACAAGGCAGACTGTCTTTTTTTTTTTTTTTTTTTTTTTTTATAGGGCTGCACCCACAGCTTGCGGAGGTTCCCAGGCTAAGGGTCAAATCAGAGCTACAGCTGCCAGCCTACATAGCCACAGCATCTCAGGATCCGAGCCGCGTCTGCAACCTACACCACAGGTCATGGCACGCTGGATCCTCAACCCACTGAGTGAGGCCAGGAATCAAACCCACATCCTCATGAATCCTAGTTGTGTTCATTAACCACTGAGCCATGAAGGGAACTCCCAGGCTGCCTTAAGGTAAATTCCCATGACACTAACAAGTAAAGATTAGTAATGTGAGCAACAACGTCCAAACTGGAATCAGACTTGTGACCGTAAGATTAAAATTTATGCCAAGTGCTTATTTTCTAATATCTCTTATATACTTTTAAAACCTTAAAATTTAGCCCAAGTGCTACCCTTGGCTTCGTTGTTACATTTATCTATTTATCAGACATCTAGAGACCTAAGAGTGAAAGAGGCAAATTCTTGGGGGTTAGGGTTAGAGTTAGGGTTAGGGACTGACCACTGGGGAGTGACAAGTTCAAATAACTGCAGTGCACTGTTCTATATAGTAAAGCAGAGCTGTGGAAACGTGTCTTGAGAGAGAGATGGAATTATTTCTGAGTAGGAATGGAAGGAGATGGGGAAGAGAAGGAAAGGCTTCTCAAAGAAGATGACAGTTTCATGAGAAAACTATTTGGATGATAGGACATAAACCAAAAATCTGATTCTTATAACAAATAGCTATGACCTTATCAGAACAACTGAACATAACATTTAAACCAGTAACTACATGAAAATCTGGCATCTACAGTCAAAATAGAGATGGAACGAGACAATTTGCTTTGGCATGGGCCTCAAATTATTGGTGGATCCAGTTAAGCGTCTCCCTTCACCCTTTGTCTCTGTGCTCTACTGGGGCTTATTTATTGCTGTAAGTAGCGTTCTCAAGTCTTCCATGTGCAAGAACCTTTTAGAAGGAATATTAAAAACGCGTGAGATGTGTGAGACAGGGTTGTCTTTGTTTTTTAGCTCCAAGCACAGTGCCTGCCATGTAATAGACACATATTTGAAAAAGGCACAAATACACACGTTGGACTGCATACCAAAGACAAATGTTAGGAGAATTTTTTTCTTTTATTTTTTAACCCCAGTAAAATTCCAGTATTACTCTGTATAAATGACTGTTAAAAAACTTTAGTTGTACCTATTTGATGTGTTTGAAGATTTTGATTCCTTATCAAAGAGTAATGCCATCTTGAGCATAAAGCAACTCACAGAAATAATTATCCAACCTAATAGAGAATTCTTACCTTCTAGAAAAAGTTGCTGAATGCTATCTGGGAATGAACATAAAACACCAAGACATATCAATGTAAAGAATATGATTTTCTTTTTGTGTTATTAATGGAACTTCGTAACATATTTTAGGAAGAACACAACCTGGTAGATTTACCTACAACCAGCATTTAAAAAATCTTTGCAGTTAAGACCTTGTCACAGCTCCCTTCTGAGCTCTGGTCAAATAGGTTGGTCTCCTGTGACGTCTACTCTTTCCATACCACACTTGTCCTGGTGCCATGTCCTTATCTGCCTATCACAGGTACCATCCTTCACTGTTTATTCCCTGTTCACAGTTCCTCACGTCCTTAATCCCTCTGTAAGTGTCTCTCCCTCCTCTGGTATTTCCTTTTTTGTTGTTGTTGTCTTTTTGTCTCTTTAGTGCTACACCCACGGCATATGGAGGTTCCCAGGCTATGGGTCGAATCCGAGCTATAGCCACCAGCCTAGGCCAGAGCCACAGCAATGCACAGTCTGAGCCATGTCTGCACCACAGCTCACTGCAACACCGGATTCTTAACCCACTAAGTGAGGCCAGGGATCGAACCCACATCCTCATGGTTACTAGTCGGGTTTGTTAACCGCTGAGCCATGACGGAATTCCTCCTCTGGTTTTTTCTAATACTTATCATCTTTGCATCTCATATATAATAATACTAATAATCATAACTAACATCGATGGAGTGTTTACCATGTGCCAGGAACTGTTCTAAGAACTTTACCGGTTTTATCTCATTTAATTATCACCAGATGTCTTTGAATAGGTATTATTACCATCTCTATTTTGAGAGATGAATACACCAAAGCACAACAAGGTTAAATAACTTACCTAAGTGCACACAGTTAACAAGTGGTGGAGTGAGGTTTTGAACCTATACAATCTAGTTCCGGAGCCCAAACTATTAACTACTCTGCAATTTTGCCTTTCATTTGTCCTATTTTCCAAGGAAGCTATATTTTAAATCATTTTTACTGTGTGTATATCATGGACATTTTCTTCTCTTGACGGTCATCATTCATTTGTCCTCTAGCCTAGAACATATTTAAAAAGTGGGAGTCCGCGATTTCTTCACTTTCAGGCCATGGCTCTGGTGGGGGTTGCTCCAGCCCTGACAGACTCCAGGAGTGGTATCTGACTCATGACTGGCCAGCCAGAGCTGTACACTCCTCTGATGCAGAAAGTGGTCCAAGTTTAGACACACACAACCCCACTAGAGCCGAGGAGACCTCAGGAGATGCAGATATACATACTTTCTGGCTAGATTTGACAGTGGGATGGTGCAAATTATTAGAACTTTTCTGAGAACTGAGTTAACTCAGAGCCTGGACCCAAATTCTTTTTCTTCCCTTTTTAGCCAGTTTGGGATTTTCTGTCAATATGTGCAAAAAGCATCCTAATTGTATAAAGTAGCCATATTCTTCTAAGATAAATGGTGAATTTTTAGAAGGACTGTCTTTCTCAAATTCTTTCTTGTGCAGTGTCTTACACCCAGATATTGTATAATATTAATGGATTTATTTTGTAAATCACCTGAATCTATGCTAAAACAAAATTCATGCCAAGTGTACTTAAATTACATACAGACTTAGATTAATTTTACTGTCAATAAAAATTTTCCTTCTTTATTTGAAAGCATACATTTCAAAAATGCAAGTGCCTATAGATAAATCTAAGGCATAAAAAGGCAATAAATTACTTATAGCTCTACCTCCATTACTTTTCTTTTGATTCCCGTTTGCATTGAATATTTTCTTCCATCCTCTCACTTTCAATTTGTTTGTGTCCCTAGAAGTGAAGTAGGTCTCTTGAAGACAGCATAGATATGGATCTTGTTTTTGCATCCATTCAGCCAGTCTGTGTCTTTTGGTTAGGGCATTTAGTCCATTAACATTTAAGGTAATTATTGATATATATGTTTTTATTGCCATTTTATTAACTGTTTTGGATTTGTTTTTGTTGCTCTTTTTTCTTCCCTTCTCTTGTTCTCTCCTCTTGTGGTTTGATGACTGTCTTTAGTGTTGTATTTGAGTTGATTTATCTTATTTGTGTGTGTGGATCTATTGCAGATTTGTGGTTTGCAGTTACCCTGAAGTTTTAATATAGGAGTCCATTTATATATGAGATTGTCTTAAGTTGTTGGTCTCTTAATTGCAAGTGCATCTCCAGTGTCTTTCATTTATACCCTCCTCTTGTCATGATTTCTGATTTTGGTAGCCTATTTGTGTGTGGATGATTTCTTACCTTTACTGTACATATGCCTTTACCAGTGAGCCTTGTCATTTGTGGATTTTTGTTTCCAGTTGTGGCTTTTTCTTTTCTGCCTAGAGAAGTTCCTTTAGTATTTGTTGTAAAGCTGGTTTACTGTTGCTGAATCCTCTTAGCTTTGCTTATCTGTAAAGCTTTCGATTTCTCCTTCAAATCTGAATGAGAGCCTTGCTGGGTAAAGTAGTATTGGTTGGAGGTTTTTCCTTTCATCGCGTTAAGTATATCATGCCACCCTCTTCTGGCCTGCAGAATTTCTGCTGAAAAATCTGATGATAACCTTATTGGGGTTCCCTCATATGTTATTTGTTTCTTTTCCCTAGCTTCTTTCACTATTTTTTCTTTGTTTAATTTTGGCCAGTTTGATTAATATGTGTCTTGGGTTGTTCCTCCTTGGGTTTATTTTATATAGTACTCATTGTGCTTCCTGGATTTGAGTCAGTAACTTTCCCATGTTAGGGAAGTTTTTGGCTATTATCTCTTTGAATATTATTTCTCTCCCTTTCTCTCTTCTCCTTCTGGCACCCCATAATAAGGATGTTGGTGTGTTTAGTATGGTCCCAGAGTCCTCTGAGACTGTCTTCATTTCTTTTCAATCTTTTTTCTCTTTTCTGTTCCTTATCACTGATTTCCACTAGTCTGTCCTCCACCTTGCTTATTTGTTCTTCTGCCTTTGGTATTCTGCTGTTAGTTGCCTTAATGAATTTTTATTTCCATTATTGTATTTTGCATCTCTGCTTGCTTAAGTTTTAAATCTTATATTTCTTTCAGTGTTTGCTATAAATTATCGATTTTTGCCTCCACTTTATTTCCAATGTCTTGAATCATCTTCAGCATCATCAGTCTAAAGTCATTTTCCTAGAGGCTGATAATCTCCAGATCACTCAGCTGTCTTTCTGGGTTTTTTTTTTTTTCTTTCTCCCATATCTGAGTTATACTTCTCTGCCTTTTCATTTTCATACGTTTTTGGTGTGGTCTCCTTTTTGCAGATGATAGAGTTGTATCCTCTCTTACTTCTGATGTCTGCCCCCCTTATGGCTGAAGTTGGTATGGGGGGCTTGCTGTAGGCTTCCTGATGGGAGGAACTGGTGCCTGCCCACTGGTAGGTGGGACTGATTCCTATCCCTCTGGTGGGTGGGGCTTGTCTCTGAGTGAGATTAGAGGAGGCTGTGTGCCTGGGGGGTCTTTAGGAAGCCTGTTTACTGATGGGTGGGGCAGTGATCCCATCTGGATTATTGTTTGGCCTAGGGCTTCTCAGCACTGATGGGTGGGGTCAGATTTTCCCAAAATGACCACCTGTAGAGAACACATGCTAATGAATATACCCGAGAGCTTTGCCTCCAAAGTTCTTCCCCCACAATGAGCCACAGTCACCTCCTGTTTTCCCAGGAGATCTTCCAAGAACTGCAATCAGGTCCGACCCAGATTCCTATGGAGCCTGTGCTTTGTCCTGGGACCCAGTGCACACGAATGTCTGTGTGCGCCTTTCAAGAATGGGGTCTCTGTTTCCCAAGGTCCCATGGAGCTCCTGTGCACAAGCCTCACTGACCTTCAATACCAGATGCTCCGGGGACTCTTTCTCCCAATGCCAGATCCCCAGGTGTGGGGACCTGATGTGGCGCTCACTTCTGTGGGTGAGTCTTTGTGATACAGTTACTTTCCAGTCTGTTAGCTGCCCGCCCAGCGGGTATGGGGTTGCTTATATTGTGTTATCGCCCCTCCTGCCATCTTAATGTGGCCTCCTCTTTGTTTTCTAGAATAGGATATCTTTTTGAAAGTTTTCAGTCCATTTAGTTGGAAGTTGTTCAGCATTTGGTTGTAATTTTGTTCTTTTTATGAGAAGGTCAGCTCTAGTCCTTCTATTCCATCATCCTAATCCCATCGCTCTTCCTTCTTATTTCTTCCCTCTTCAGAACATGAGAGAAACAGGTCTATATGACTGGTTTTCTATAGCATATTCTACACTATGAGATAACATTCTGTAGTGGTAGGAACCTTGACTTAGAAATGGGAAACTTGCCAAGCTCCAGAACCCAGGTATGCCTTTAATTCCCTCATAGGCTTGGGCTTGAGTTTCCTTACATGTACTCAGAATATACCAGATTGTTATAACTTCCTTTGGCCATTCACCTTATTAAAAAGAAAGGGACCTATGACTAATTGACCAGTTTCTGCACCATCAGTCACATCATAGAAATCCTTCTGATGTCATCAACAGCTGATTAGGGCTTCTGGTTATGTGGCCTTAGTAAATATTCTAGAATAAGTCTAGATTAGTATAGCATGATAGAAATATGGCTCTTGTGATATTATGATGGATAAAAATTATTTCTCCTAGGTTTTATGCCATATTAAAATTAGCCCAAGGAGATTGCTCCTTTGCCTCTTTTATGGGTTATTAAATTGCAACTTGGTAAGATGCTCCACAAGAGCCCTGCCATCCCCAGCATCCTATGAAAGGACACAAGGTCATTGCCTGGAATAAGCCCAAGAATACCTTGCATAGTAAAGATGGTGCCTCCTTCTTCTTATTCTAGGTACCTGTTCTTTCTGGAATTGGGTGAGTTCTGGTACCCAGGTTTTCCTGAAGACACTTTTTCCTCCAGAATTGCCCTTGGCTACTTGGGCTTTCTGAGGACATGCTGGTCTGTAAGCTAACCTAAAGAATCCCTGGGAATATGCGTACTTGCCTTGAATGTAGAGGTAGTTCAGGCCTCCACCAGTGGATCATGCTAAGGAGTTTGGTGTTTATTTTTCATTCAGTAGTGGATGGGTCCTGTCAAGGCATGCATTCAGAAGGGAGTTTGGGATTACTTATGGTTATATGAGGACAGCTTTTCTCGATTTAGTAATTTCATCTTGGGCAAGTCAGCTTGCTAACTCTGTAATATAGTAAAAAGATCCCAGGAGGTACAGGTTCAAGTCTTATCTCTGTCACTAGCTAGCATTTTGCCTCTCTTAATTGGTGTTTCTCTAGCTATAGTATAACATAATTAGTGTAGATGATTTTGCAGGAATCTTTCATTGCAAGCATTTATAATTCCACAGTCATACTACATGACAGGAAGGCTTGTGGTGTGCTGGGTCACAGAGCATCTTTGCAGATTTTGAACCAATAAGCCTATTTCCTACATCTTCATTCAGAGTCCACCTGAGGAATGGAACATTTAGTATGTTTGCTACATGTGGGTTCACCAGAAAGAAAAAGAAAAGAAAAAGCTCCTCTTCTGGCCTAAGTCCTTGAAATTGAAGTGTACAGTCTTTTTGTTGATGCTCCCACAGATTCAACTGGAAAAATCCATTTGATAACTCTGTACCTAAGTGAAGAAGAACTTCCTAGGGAGTGTCATACATACGATAGTAGATATGAATAAGAGTATAGATATGAAGTTATATCTAAGATTGTAGATATGAAATTTCCTAGGGTCACTGGTTAACTTATGGTCCTATTCAGGGAGGAGAAAGACAAAAATAGAATTTAGTATCTGTTCTGAATTTAGTGAGAATTTGCATTTCAATGACAATTATTAAATGGTTTGATTCTCATAAATGCTACATTTTATAGAGTATTTGATGTTATATAATGGTGAAATGAATAGAATTGGGAAATATTTGAACTTCAATTGTACTTGCTGATGTGCTTTTTTTTCTTTAAGCCACCTACATGCATCACCCTAGGATCAATTATGCGAAGTTTAATTTTTAAAAGTTTTAATAAAGCTGGGTCATTATACTTTCTCCTACCAGCAAGTTTGTTCTCAGATAGGAATATATTTGGGAAAATGGTTAGTTCAGATTTTCAATCTTATTTGTTCTTTCTCATTTGATTTAGGTCAGGGATTGGTAAACTTTTTCTGTAAAGGACTAATAGTAAATATTTTAGGTTTTGGGGGAGTTCCTGTCGTGGCTCAGCAGGAATGAATCTGACTAGTATCCATGAGGACACATGTTCGATCCCTTGCCTAGCTCAGTGTGTTAAAGATCCAGAGTTGCCGTAGGTCGCAGACACGGCCCAGATCCCGTGTTGCTATGGCTGTGGTGTAGGCTGGCAGCTACAGCTCTGATTTGACCCTTAACCTGGGAACCACCATAAGCCTCGGGTGAGACCCTAAAAAGACAAAAAAAGAAAAAAAAATGAGGTTTTGTGAGCCCTGCTGCCTCTATCAGAACTACCTTTCACTATAGCCTAAAAGCTGCCATAGATGGTATGCTAATAAGTGGGTGTGGCTGTGTGCCAATAAAATTTTATTTACAAAGACAGATGACTGGTTGGTGGGCCAAAGTTTGCAGATTCCTGATCTAGATAATTAGTGAACACGTGATTCCTCCCTCGACATTTCCCAACTCTAGATCATATATGGAAACAGCATTGGAAGAGGAGCTATATCTGGCTCCCCATTATGGCTCTGGTAATTACTAGATGTGTTACTTTGGAAAGTCTTATTGGCCGGGGTCTTATTTCAGTCATTATATTCCGTACTTAACATGTGTTAGGTAGGATCTTGTAAGATTGCTGTGGTGTGTTTTATAGCGTGTAGTACTTTAGCCCACGAACTTCTGTGGGCTTAAGGAATGTAGGTCAGGACTCAGATCACTAAGACCACGTGTCTGCTCTGGAAGGGAGAGAGAGAAAAGAAAAAAACCTCCTCCATATGATCCTGGAAGTGGTCATGTTCCAGAATCGTAAGACACACGGCCCTGAATTGTGCGGTATTAAAACCGAGAATAGGGGTGTCGGTGCCAGAAAGGGTAAAGAAAATGGTGATTCAGTTTCTGACTCAAGACATAGGCTAGGGAGTTTCCGTCGTGGCGCAGCCGTTAACGAACCCGACTGAATCCGACTAGGAACCATGAGGTTGCGTGTTCGGTCCCTGGCCTTGCTCAGTGGGTTAACAATCCAGCGTTGCCGTGAGCTGTGGTGTAGCTCGCACACGCGGCTCGGATCCTGCGTTCCTGTGGCTACAGCGTAGGCCGGCAACTACAGCTCCAATTAGACCCCGAGCCTGGGAACCTCCACATGCCGCGGGTGCGGCCCTAAAATGACAAAAAGGTAAAAAAAAAGATGTAGGCTAGGAGGAGTCAGGGTTATGCGAAAAGGTCCAAGGGACCCTAAAGTCAAATGGACGGCAAATTCGGAGCTCAGGGAACTGATGGGTACAGCAAAGATGATGAGAAGGAAAATCTTGCCTGCACTCTCTGTGATAGCTTTGCACAAACCCTGCTCAGCCACCTTCTCATCCAAGAGTTTCTTTTAATAAACCGAGGGTATTTTTGCCAACTCTGTCTGAAAAGCCAACCGGCACCTAGGCACTTCTTGGCACCTAACAGGTGGTAAGTAGTGGCAGAACCATAAAATGTTGACCTGCAAAGATCATTTGGGGATTTATTTTGCATGACTAAAAAATAATATGTGTAGAAGTTCCCGTTGTGGTTCAATGGTTAACGAATCCGACTAGGAACCATGAGGTTGTGGGTTCGATCCCTGGCCTTGCTCACTGGGTTAAGGATCCGGCGTTGCCGTGAGCTGTGGTGTAGGTTGCAGACACGGCTCGGATCCCACGTTGCTGTGGCTGTGGCGAAGGCCAGCGGCTACAGCTCCTGTTAGACCCCTAGCCTGGGAACCTCCATATGCCGTGGGTGCTGCCCTAGATAAGGCAAAAAAAAAAAAAAAAAAAAAAGAGAGAGAGAGAGAGAGACAAAAAAAATAATAATAATATGAGTTAATAGTCAGTTGGTAGCTTACCCTCCAGGTTGACCCATCTGGAATGCTTTGGTGTGCTTCAGGAATAATTCTTTTCACACTTAAAACCAGACCTAAATGAACTAACTTTATAATACTAATTTAATTAGTGAATCATAGAATCAAGGCTAGTGATCCAGAGCCTTTTATCTTAGATTTTACAGAGATTATTGAAGATTCAAAATTTGGATTCACATGAGTGTGTTGCTATGATTTTTACTTTAAGGAAAAAAATCAAGAGAATATCTTATAGTTTGCCCCCATGTCTGTAGCAGTTGCTTCAAAAGAAAAGTCGTCAGAGGCTTAGATCATTATTTGGTGAATTGATAGCCTTGACAGGAGAAATTGAGAGGTGAGTGTCCCTGAATTGAATACTTAATGTCTCCCTGATTACTAATGCATGACCTAAAGATCTAGAAGAAATTAAGTAATATTGATTTCAAGTTATTTCACTTCTGTGCAGCTCTTCTTATTTTGAAAAAAAATAAATAAACCCAAAATTTCAGTTAGGAGTAATTCACCTTTTATGTATTATTTGTTGCATGATTTTGTGGCTGGATTATAGTAAAAGATTTTAAAGTTCATGTAAAAATGACACATAGGTGGTTTTCTCAGCCTCAGCGCTGTTGACATTTTTGGTTTAGATAATTCTTTATGGTGGAAGGTTATCCCGTGTATGGTTGAGTTTTTAGCAGCATCCCTGTTCTCTACCCACTAGATGCCGGTGGCACCTATACCCCAGTTTTGACAACCCAAACTATCTCCACACATGGTCAAGAGTGCCCCTGTTTGCGGGGTATCATTAGATAGCAACCCAGCCATCATCCTATGATATATAGCATTAAGCCATAGAAGAACGATCATATTAATAATAAAACTATTCCTTTAATAGTTGAATTTTGGAGTTGCAGTAAATTAATTTGCATATATTTGAGGGGTGCGTTATTATGCCAGGCTCTCTAAGGAAGCCCACCATTTAGGTATAAAGCAATCTTCCATAAAGGAAGGATTTCTCTCTTTGTTCCTATGGCTCTTGCATATCATGTTGTCAGTATTGTGCATGGTTGTAATAAAAGGATGGTATTATTGACTCTGTTCTCCAGCCAGAGATTGCATGCAGAGCAGCAGTGATGGAGTTTCATCTCAGAAGGGAAGATGCCTTGGACTTTATCTTGGGAGCTCAATGAATTCGATGGATCACCTTCAAACCTCCCAACACACCTTTTGTCCAAATAAATCAGACTGCTTAACTTTTCCTTAAGGTCAAGAAATGTGATTTATTTATCTTTGCTCCATAGCTCAGTGGCTGGCATGGGATAAATAGATGCTTTAAAATTGGATGAATAGGTTGAATCTGTTTGTTGATCTTGAGACAAGGAGTTGGCATATGTTTTCATCTTCTGCTCTTCTTTTTACCTCCTTTACCCCCACACTTTGATTCCTGGATGATTCTTACTGGCCTGAATTCCCCACAGATATCATCTTCTGCTTCTTCACTAACTCAAAGGATGGCCAAGACTTTGTTGCTTTGCCATCTATGAACCTGAGGAGAGCTCAGAACAAAAAGCTACTAAGAAATTTTAATGTAGGACATTGAGGAATACTAGTGAGAAAAATGTTGGATCATTTCAACACCCACCATCATTGTGCTAATATTATTATTGGTACAGATTACTAAGGCAAACCTTTTAAGATTTTTTTCACTTTTTATGGATTTTACTTTTTTGGATTTCTACACTAGAATTCATATAGGCTTGTTTCTCATGTTAAGTAATTTTAATGTATTTTGTAACTCTAAAACACGGACCAGTTTCTTATAGGACTTGATTATTTTTCAAAGTCAATTGCCAACACTTTTAAAAAATCTTGGGGTAGACAGCCTCCAAGAACAAGATGCCCATGAATTATAAGAAACTGAATGATAAAGGCAAAGAGCAAAGGCTTTGGGGTTGAGCAGAACTAGATTCTAACAGTCATGCTACCTCTGTAAACTGCAAAGATTTTGGCAAGTTGGTTTAATTTACTCAGCTTTAGTTTCATTATCTTTCAAAGGGGCCAACCTTAGAATGTCATTATAAGACTAGAGAAAAAAGTAAATCAGATGTTACCTAGGATAATATTTGCATAAAGTAAGTGGCTGTAAGTCAGTCTTAATCACAGTAGATAATTATGATAGCTGGTGGCTGTGGAGAGGACGGTGGTGGTATGTGCTACAGGTGGCGGGGCCAAGGCTCCGAAAGGGCTGAATTCTCTCTGGTACCTTTCTTACTCCTCCTTTGGGATCAGGCTTAAATAGAACCTTTTCCTCCATCCTGTGCCCTATGTTGGTGCTCAGTTATTTGTTAACTAATCCTTGCTAAGAAGCTAAATATCCCTTCCAGGGAGTGATTATATCTTTTTTTTTTTTTTTTTGTAATTTTGCCTTATCTACGGCCGCACCCGCAGCATATGGAGGTTCCCAGGCTAGGGGTCTAACAGGAACCATAGCTGCCGGCCTTCGCCACAGCCACAGCAACGCGGGATCCAAACCGCTTCTGCAACCTACACCACAGCTCACAGCAACGCCGGATCCTTAACCCATTGAGCAAGGCCAGGGATTGAACCCGCAACCCCATGGTTCTTAGTCGGATTCGATACCACTGAGGCACGATGGGAACTCCTGGAGTGATTATATCTTAATAGAGGTATTCTTTAATGTCAGGTATAAACTTAGGGATCTGAATAAAGATAGAGACTAAGGTGACACCACCCTATTCTGTCTTTCATCCTTTTCTGATGATTTGTTTTCTCCACTGTTAGGTTCAGTCAGCCTTTGCTACAGAACAGATTTCCCCCAAACATGGAAACAACAATAGTTTATTGTTTCTTGCGAGTCTCTGGGTATTTGGGTAGTCTCTGTGGTTCTTCTGTTCCAAATGATGTTGGCAGGAGTCACTCATATAGCTGCTGCTAGCCTGGGACTCAGCTGGGGCTGAAACATCCTGAAGGACTTAACACATCTGGTGCCCTGAGGAGAAATACCTCTCTCTCTCTCTCTCTCTCTCTCTCTCTCCATCTCTATTTTTCTCTGTCTCTCTGTCACCCTCTATTATTCAGTAGTTGAGCCCTTCCTAATTTGCATAGAGGCTAGACCCAAAGAGGGCAAACATAGAAGCTTCGTAAGTTCAGAAGTCACTCACCTCCTCTTCTGCCTTGTTCCGTTAGTCAAAGAAAATATGGGACCAACCCAAATTCAAGGCGAGAGGAAATAAATTCTGCATTTTGACAGGAAGAGACGCATGCATGGATAGGAATATGAGGCTTTTTTGGTGGCCGCATCTGCAGCCTACCACCCTCTGGGAAATTGTTCCATCTCACCCTAATTTCTCCCTTCTTCTCCTCCTGAGTCTCTTTTCACATCTTTTTTTTTTTTCTGTCAGGATCCATGGGGTTAATAGTTTCTCAGTTTACAAGTGGTTGTCATCATTCTCTTTATTTTTTTTTTAATTTTTCCTGTTTTCTAAATGGTACCCCAAGTATTTTGGGGTTTTTTTGTTGTTGTTTTTTATCTGCTTTTTACTCTATTTCTTTTGGTTAAGTTTTGTTTTTTATCACATTGTAGGACACTAAGCAGATACTAAGATGCTGGACCTCTCCACTGCCCTATGCAGCACTACTACTCCCACTTTGCACTTTTACTTCTTTCTTTTCTTTTTTTGTTTTGTCTCTTTATTTATCTTAATTTATTTTTTTATTGCAGTATGGTTGGTTTATAGCGTTGTGCCAATTTCTGCTGTACAGCAAAGTGACTTAGCATGTTTAGTGGAAAATAGGTTTTAGAAAGAGACAGAACTCTGGATGGATGGCAAAGCCGCTTATTCCTGGTTGTATGATACTGAGCAAGGTACCTCAGCTCTCTTTCCTCGGTCTTCTCATCTACTAAGTAGAGAGGATAATACTTAGCTAATAAGGTTAACATGAGGTTTATATTAAAATAGTTTATTCACAGTGATTAACTGAAACACAAAAAGATACTCAGTGCATGTTAAGGCCTCTTTTTCCCCCTGTTTCTTCTTCTCTCTCCCAGTTGTTCTATCCATTACCTTTCTCTGAAAGAGAAATTTTTTTTGGAACTTCCTAAACATCACTTATAATAGTCAAATGCATCTGTCCTCAGCCTTCTGATAATTTCCAAAAAATGCTTCAAGCTTTATAGAGCAATTTGAAATGACTATTTCCTTATGCTGATTTCCGTATTTTTTCTTGAATTTATCGTGCTACTGCTACTCCTAAGCTTTGGGTCATATTTTCCCCTTGCCTAGTAATCCAACTTCATTGCCTGCGCCTACATCCACATGAAATCCTTTCTCTTCTAGAAGACTGTCTAATGTTTCTGCTGCATACTATTTACAACTTTGTGATTTAATCTAGCTTAGGTTTTAGAACTTTTTGCATCAGTTTTATTCTCCATAATGATTTGTGGAGTCTTTTAACCCATATTATTCTGAATTACTCACTCCAAATTTTACACACTATTATAACTACAACTAAACCATTGGCATTTTTCAATATGAACATGTGGACTGGAATTCTTCTTCAAAGCACCCCAAAGGCATAAAAGATTTGTTATATGGCCCACATCACCCATGAATGATTCCAGAAACTGTATTACTCAATGTCTTGATAAATTCTATGGAAAAAAATAAATAGAAAGGAATAGCAATGATTAGGGACAATTTAGTGATTGCAATTTTTGAGAGGGCAAAAATGGAAGAAAACATTATCTTGCTTGATCCATGCATTGTTGTGTGTGATTAGAATTTCCATAAAAGAAACTCCTAACCAATATGTGACCAAGCATTTTTTAAAATGTGAATAAGAGAATTCTGTTTGTATCATAATAATTGTTATATTTAGAATATACAGAGGCTTTTTTCCTTTGGTGCATGTTGCTAGATTATGGGACATTGATTTATGTCCCTGATAAATATTGTCAGAACCATGTCCTGAAAGAGTAAATAATTAGAGGACAGTTTTTACCAGTCCATTAGGGTTTTTATGGCCAAACACCATTTGTATGGTGTTTCTGCCACTCAAATCCTCTAAATCCAAAAGCAAAAGTCAGTTCACCTTTTCCCCTTCTAGAGTACCCTAGTATTTTTTTTTAAGAATTAACATTAAATTCTTTAGTGTCACTCCCAAGTAAGCTGAGCCAAAGCTCCCAGTCTGTTTTCTGCTTAACTGGCAACACTCAACTTAACCAAAAGAAAAAGAGTAAAAAGCAGAAATGCATGGTCCTGTGTCAGATTGGTATGTTAAGTTTTTTTTTTTTTTTTGGTTTTTAGGGCTGCATTTGCAGCACATGGAAGTTCCCAGGCTAGGAGCCAATAGGAGCTGCAGCTGCCAGCCTACGCCACAGCCACAGCAACACAGGATCCGAACTGTGTCTTTGACGGGCTCCACAGCTCACGGCAATGCCAGATGCTTAACCCACTAAGCGAGACTGGTGATGGAATCCACGTCCTCATGGATACTAGTTGGGTTTGTAACCACTGAGCCACAAGGGGAACTCCAGATGTGTTATTTCTGACTTCTGTATAAACAGCTCTCTCAGTGAAATTCTTGTTGCTCATTAAAAGATAATTGCCCCAGATTTGGTCCACTTATTTGAATTTATTACTGAAATTCCTTCTTGAATTCAAAGGATTCAAAAAATTCACTCATCAGAGCATATTCATTTTTATATTTTTCTGAAAATATTGTTAGAAGTGTAGATTTTTAAACAAATATAACTGTTTACTCTTCCATTTGCCTCTCCTCCTCTGTTCACTGTATGGTGAATATGTTTTTCTGATTTTAAAATTTACATGTTTTAATTTTCAATAAAAGGGTGGTCACTTCTAAGATTCAAAATGGCTAGTGATGTGCTACCTGATTAGATTATAACCACAAGCTGATATCTTTCAGTATGTTTTTAACTCTTTTGTTATGAAAAATTTTATCTAAAAAAATAGAAAACATATTACAGTAAAACCCCATCCATTCATTGTCCAGCTGCAACAATGGTCAACATTTAAAATTAGATAAATATAAATGTTAAAGTGAATAATTCTTGAGTCGTTTTGTAATTTTGGTTTAATAAGTTTTGCAAAGGAATCTTACATTTTTTATGGCAATTTAAACTAGTTGATCTTCACAGCTAGAATCTATTGTAATTGTTAATACTTTTTGAATTCTTAATATTAGTTTATCTTAATCCTTCACTTTTTTTCCTGCTGTCTTGCTGCTTGGACTTCTCAGACTTTTAAATTATTTTAGATATTTCTGCTTCTCACTTCCAGGGAAAAACTACCTGCTATAGTAATAATACTCTGGCATTATTCTGATTTCTTCTAACGTAATAGGAAGTCTATTGAAAGGAAATTGAAGTCCTGCCATTAAAATCTAAAACAATTCTTGTGTCTCTTCAGCCAATTCTTACATAAAGCCTCCTCCCAAACTTTCCCCAGTTACTTCAATTTGTTATACAGAACAGCTGAAGTGGATCAACTACATGAATAAAGAAATCAATTAGTTAACTCTAGCTATGGTTAGTAATTGACTAACCCCTATCTCTGTACTAAGTTTTGAGTAGCAAGATTTTTAAACAGTTTAGTAATATGTCTTCTAGACCAAGAATTGTGTGAAGGATTATTCAGTACACTTCTTTATTAAATGTACATTTTTTCCTAGTTTGAAAAAAGTAGAATTAAAGATTTTATTAACCTTTTCTTTTTAATCGAAGTGTAGTTAATTTACAATGTGTGAATTTCAGGTGTATAACAGAATGATTCAGATATATATGTATGTAAATTATATATATATATATATATTTATATATATTTTGTTCAGATTCTTTTCCACTGTAGGTTACTACAAGACATTGAATATAGTTCCCAGTAGGTCCTTGTTGTTTATCTATTTTGTACCTAGTAGTGTGTATACGTTAATCCTAAACTCATAGTTTATCTCCACCCCACCCCCAGCTATTCCTTCTGGTATATTACTTTTTAAATTTTAATTCAAGAGTACTTATTTAGTAATTTCCATTTTCTTTAAGTGATAGAGTTCTTTAATTCAATAAAATCTCATTCAGAAGCCCATTTTATAAAATAGACATACAGAAATGGGGCTTCCAAGCCTTGTACCTTGCCTGGTGATTTTTCCCTATTTCACATTCAGCACATGTCCATCCGTATAACACCACCTCTAAACCCTGGGAATCTAAGTATCCCAATTTTAAAAAACACAGCTCCTAAATGACTGGATATTTGATCATGTCAAAATATTATGGTTATATAGTTATATGGTAGATATTGTGATTCTGTTCTAAAACCTTTCAATCATATATATGTATTTATGTATGTAGACAGAAGGATAGATAAATAGGTTAGACAGATAGACAGCAAGATATGATGCCTTGAATTTTCTCAAAAAAACCTGAAGGAATAAGTTGTATGGAACTGAACAAGACAATACATGTATGCACACTTGTTGAAACTGGTCGATGATTATACCAGAGACTGAGTTCTATATAGTCCTAGTAGTTTTGTTTCCCTGTAGATATATATTCCATATTTATATATAATCTTTCTCAGATTTAGATAGTCAAGATAAGTTCCAACCAGAAATCAAGCTGCACACTTTTGATTTGCCTGAGGTTTTTTGGTATATATGTTGTACTCAATTAAATGTTTATTTCATAATGTAAATGAATAGACTAAAAATAATTACATTAGAAGTTGTATAGAATATATGACTCTGTAAAATATAGCCTCTAGTCTTACGAACAGTAATCTTTAAGGATTTCTCTGAAAAGTGCACTAAAAGGACAAGAAATGAAATCAATGATGGTGGCAGGGATTATTTGATAATTATAGATAGCATCAAGCCAGATTCCCAGTAATCAATAGATATTAAGATGAATAATGCCATACGAGATACATAATAAGGAAGGGTTTTCTTATCTTGTTCATTTGCTCATTAAAAACATCAAATTATATACTAGGCTCTATTTTAAGTATTAGTAATATAACAATAAACCATGTGTATCTCATGAAATGTATGAGTGACAGATATAAAAATACACATAATTGCCTTGTAGATGTGTAAATTTGTATTTTTATAATAAATTTCCTGGCACATGACAATAAAGTGTCATATTCTGACAGTATCAGTTCAAGGTAGCACATTTATAATACATGAAAGTAACATTTTGAGGAAGGATTCTTTTCTCAAACTGACACAAACTCTTGAGATGAGCCAGCATCACTGAGCATGAAAATCCAGCTCCAGGATTCAATGCAGCTTAGATTTTCAAGTGTTTAAAGCAATTAAAAGGTCTCAATATGCTGCACTCAAAATTAGTTAAAACGTAACATTATCTAGATGTAACCTGAGAAGAACGTCTTTGACATTCTATTTTTTTATGAAATAGTTATAGGTTCATGGGAACTTTCAAGGATAGTAGAGAAAGCGAAAGGTCCCGGTTGTTTCCAATAGCTATGTCTTACACAATTATAATGTAAATATCAAAACTAGGGCATTGGCATTGGCACATTGTGTGCGTATAGTTCTATGCCATTTTATCATATGGGTAGGTTTGTGTGACCACAGCCGTAACCAAGGTACATAACTATCTCATCACTACAAACATCCCCCTCTTGCTAGCGTCAAGGAGTCATGCACCCCCTACACTCTACTATCCCTAACTCATGACTACCATTGTTCTCCATCTCCAACATGTGAAAAATGTTACGTAAATGGAATCAAGTAGTATGTAACTCTTTGAGATTAGCTTTTTTAAAACAGAATATAATGCCCTGTAGATCTGTCCAAGTTATGCATATATTAATAGTTTGTTCCTTTTTATGCTGAGTGATATTCCACGGGATGGATATACCACAATTTATTTAACCGTTCATTGATTCAACAACATGTGAGTTGTTTCCTGTTCTCGGCTATGGTAAAGCTGCTATGAACAATTGTGCACAGTTTTTTGTGTGGACATCTGTTTTCATTTCTCTAGGATAATTGCCAAGGCATACCATGGCTGGTTTGTATGGTCAAGTACATATTTAGTTGTTGTTTTTCAGGAAACCACCAAACGTTTTCCCAGAGTGACTGCATCACTTTACATTTCCATCAGCAATGTGTGAAACACCCAGTTTCTCTGCTTCCTCTCTAGCATTTGGTATCGTCACTATTTTTCATTTTAGCTCTTCCAGTTGGTGTGTGGTGACACCTCATTGGACTCTTAATTGGCATTTACCTGATGACTAGTGATGTTAGACATCTTTCCATGTGAATATTTGCAATTCTTGTATCCTTTTAAGTGACATAGCTCTTCATGCATTTTGTTCACTTTATAAGTAGATTGTTCACATTTCTTAATGTTGAGTTTTGTGAGTTCTTTATGTATTCTAGAGATAAGTCCCTTATCAGAGAAGTAATTTGGAAATATTTTCTCCCGGTCTGTAATTGTACTATGAATGGGATAATTTGGAAACTTCCATATATTATTAAAACTGAACAATAACCACAGCAATTGTTTCGAATCAAGCTTCACAAAAGATTTGGAGTTGAGGAGGAATGTTTTTGTCACTAAAATTATGAAAATTGCCAGCACATGGTGGTAACAAAAAGCTGACCAAATATAGTTGGATTAGTTGTTTTTTTTAAATTTTCTATAGATAACACTTTTCCTTACTGCCTACGTCTGGTTTGGACGGCTCCCACCCCCCTGTCCTGGCACACCACCCATCTGATAGATTCAGAGACTTGCAGGCTTTTCTGACACTCTTGGGGTAGCACAGTCACAATAGACCATTGCACAGTTCAGTATATGGAAAACCATAAAATACATAACCTAACAATGTCTCCTGAAAAAACTCCTTGAAGATATATTCCAGCTAATAGAAATGTTCAAAATTATAAATATAAGAATGTAGAAGTTATAAATGTGTCTTTCTAAACCAGTTTGGACCAGTTGTATTATTAATCCAGAAGGATTCTTCAATTCATAGGGTAAACCGGGCCTCAGTACATTATTCTTCTTTCTCTTCAAGTCATTTCTATGTATTGTAAATATAGTGGTTTTTTTTTTTTTTTCTGGGGCACATCCTTTATGCCACAGTTCAGAGGATGGTAATCACCACTTAAACACCAACTCGCTGTTTATTTAGCCTCTGTGAATGAGGATCTGCAACACTGTTGAGGAAGGTCAACAACACTGTAACACTGTTGAGGAAGGTCAGGATCTCTGCAAAGCAGCTCTGAGATGGAGATTGCAGGAAATTTTTAGGGAGCCCTCCTAGGCTCAACAAAGGACTGTGTAAAGGGAGAGAAGGAAGGATTGGGTTTAGGAAGAAGTTTGGTGCAACATAGTTGCAACAAGATATCTTGCTGACTCTAGGTCTTGCTGACCTAAAACTTGGGGGCCTTCAGGATTGAGGGTGGAGGTGGCCTCTCATTACATGCCTCTATTGACTGGTCCTTGAATGCAGGCTGCTCTGGGAAAGGGCTGTGATCTTGGTCGAGGTCATTTCCTTCAGCTGAAGGCAATGCCAGAGAGGACTGAGGGCTCGGAGGTGAGGGCTCTGTGCAGGCACACTCTCAGTGGCCACAGACTTAACCCTTTTAATTCTGGGATGGGGGTGGTGGGATCTTGATGTGGAGCTTAGCATGCATAGAATCATTCAGTGGTCTCATTTCCCACCATGAAAGCAAGCCTTAGTGAGTGGCCAAATGAAAATTTGCATTGCAAACTTTAAAAAATAATTTTTGGACTTCCCATTGTGCCTCAGCAGGTTAAGAACCTGGCTAGTATCCATGAGAAGGCAGGTTCGATCCCTGGCCTCACTCAGTAGGTTAAAGATCTGGCACTGCCGCAAGCTCCAGTGTAAGTAGCAGATGTGTCTCAGATCTGGCATTGCGGGATAGGCTGGCAACTGCAGCTCCCATTGGACCCCTGGCCTGGGAAATTCCGTATGCTGCAGGTGCATCCCTAAAAAGAAAAAAATATGTAAATGTTAAAAATAATTATAGATAAATAGACAGGTAGATATAGACATATGCATATAGTCCGTATTGAATGAACTGAGTTACGGACAGTTTTCCTAATTGAGTAAAGCTGAGTCTACTCCCATGTCTTTTGGCAGATTATTTTTCCCTTTAGCCTTTTTCATATCTAGAACCTGTGATTATTTCTGTGTTAATTATATTGAAGATTAGTTACATGATATGAGGTCAAGGATATGAAAAAATGAAGAAAGCCTAGAACAGAGTCAAAAAATAAATTCACCAAAATGTTAAATTGTTTCTGGGGAATAGTTTTATGAAAGAGATTCATTTCCTCCTTTACACTGCCTACATTTCTAAATTTTGTAAAATGTCCATGTGTTATTTTTTAATATTCAAAGAATAATTATATACATGTTATATAATTGTAATTGAATTGTGAAAAATAAATCCAGGAAAATTTTGGAAGGACATGCATGAAATTAATATTGAAAACAATTAGGTATTCTTTATTCTTTTATTTTTCTGTATTTTCAAAATTTTCCAGAATGAATTTACATTGACTTTAATTTTCTATCTTTTAGGGAAATTTTTGTCTTTTTGTGCATTGTAAATTGGAAGCTATGAAGTTTCCAGTGTCATCTCACAAAATATGAGTTTTCCCTTAGTTACTGATAGATATTCTCTATAAAGTTAAAGAAGATTCCTTCCTTCTGTTGCTTGCTTACTACAAGTTTATCTAAAAAAGAATATTTATGGAGTCATGTTTAAAAAATCAATATTTACTGCAATAATAATATGTTTTCTTCTTTATAAATTTGCTGAATTATATAATGATTTTTCAAGGTGGAAAAATCGTCCTTGGCATAAACCCCACATAAGCATGGTGTATTTTCTTTTAACACACCTCTATATTCAGTGTACTGATGTATTGTTTAGGATTTTTGCATATATATTCAAAGTGGTATTTGTGTGTGTGTGTGTGTTATACTCACCTAGTTTTGTATCAGAATTTTCCAGACTTGTTGATTGAATTCCGAAATTTTCAGGCTGTGTTTGTTCTGAGGCTTTAAAAGAATTATTTGTTCCCTCAAGGCTTGAAAACACTGACCCTTAAAACCATCTAAAGCATTGCTGCTGTAGCATACTGGGTTAAGAATCCAACTTCAGCAGCTCATGTGGCAGCAGAGGTGCTGGTTCGATCCTGGCCCAGTGAGGTGGGTTAAAGGATCTAGTGTTGCTGGGGCTGTGGTGTGGGTCGTGGCTGCAACTCAATTTCAGTCCCTGGCTGGGGAACTTCCATATGCCATGAGTACAGCACCTCGCCCTCCCCCCCCCAAAAAAAAACAACTTCTAAATATATGGTCTTTTTAAAATTCTTAACATTGTTGATGTTATCCCTATTTTTCCCCTGAATACAGTCACAAGTTTAATTCCTTTATCTTCCTCTGGTTTTACTGATCATATGTTCTTTAAACTTTCTTCTCTATTTCGTGTATTTCTGATTTCAGTTGTATATCCTTCTAATTTAATTTGGTTTTCTTTTGTATAGAGTGATAGTTTTGGAGGTGAGAATACAGGCTTATTTTGTGTCTGAGAGACTTGTTTAGGTACAACCATGAGTTAACAGAGCCCATGGCTGCCCAACTAGGAACTATATTCCTCAGCTCTGTCTACAGCTTAGCACAGCTAACGTAGTGTGAGGAGGTGACGTGTGCTTCCGCCTGCCTTCTACTTTTGCTTTTTCTTTTCTTTCCATTCTCTACCTCTCCATCCTCGAGGACTCCTTTGAGCTCTTTCAAGACACTGAGCTCCTTTCTGACTAAGGCCTTCACACCTTTTATTTCCTCTCAGGAATGTTCTTCCCTCTGCTACCCCTCATCGTGTTAACAGCTATTCCTCCCTCAGATTTTAACCCTGAGTCATTCATCTTAAGCAAACGGCGCCCCAGCCTTACCCCTGCTCCCAAAAATTTGGGCAGGCCTCGGGGTTGAACGTTTCAGTACCACGTTAGTCTTGTCCTTTTTTTGTTGTGCGATATTTTTTACACTAAAAAATATACAATATATATAATATGAAAGAATTATTTAAAATCCTCACACACCCCAAATCCAGTTTACAAAATAGAATTTCGCTAATTCCATTTAGTAAGGTACATGGTGACCCAGCTAGAGACTATATTTTCCAGTCATTTTGCAATTTGCTGTAGTCATGTGATTATGGGTAGCTTTATAACACATACATTTCCCTCCGTGATATATAACTTAGTTTCACACATGTGTGAATGTTATAAAAATGTTGCCATGTGGTCATTGCTTTTGACTCAACATTATGTTTTTGAGATATTTCTTTGCTAGCAGGTAAGCACTATTTCATTCACTTTCCATTTATTCTGAAGCTAATTTAATGGAATTTTAACTATGCCACCATTTATGCATTTTTTAAATTTATGGACATTTGACTTGTTTCTAGTTATACATGCAAACATGCTTATGTATATTTTGCATGTATATTTTATATATATGTATATGAAAATTATGAATATTGCTATTACAAATATGTTGTGTGTATATATATTTTAATGAGTTGGTCTCTATTGTGTTTATGATTTTTTTTTTTTTCGTTCAGGAGCTACCAACCCAGGACATTTTTTTGTCTTTTTAGGGCCATTCCTGCCACATATGAAAGTTACCAGACTAGTGGTTGAATTGGAGCTGTAGCTGCCGTCCTGCACAAGAGCCACAGCAACACTGGATCCATGCCGTGTCTGCCACCTACACCACTACTCATGGCAATGCCAGATCCTTTAACCCACTAAGCAAGGCCAGAGATCAAACCCGCATCCTCATGGGCACTAGTCGGGTTCGTTACCACTGAGCCACAACCGGAAGTCCCTTCCCAGGACCATTTTAAATTCATTCCTTTGCTTAGATGAGTTTAGATCACCTAAGTGGAATGATTTTCAATCCCAATCTTGTGTGAGGGTTAAGTTGTGACTAAAACTTTTCAAGGAAAACTGTTTTTTTTCTTCCACTTAGAGCCAAGACCAAGACATACACTTTTTGTTGACATTTCCCTTTGAGGGTTTCCTCTTTAGGACTGTAAAATTATTTGACTTGGAGGATCTCACCAGTCATTAGATTTCTCCACTGAGAAGGGACTCATGCAGCTCTAATCTGGTCCATTTCGTAGTTAGCATTGTAATTCCACCTAGCAATTTGATACCAACTGATATTGCATAAGCAGCCTGCTGGCCTTTCCTACTGCAGTCCTAAAGACATTCTCTTAAAACTCTGGCAGTTTTCCGGTTTAAATATATTTAAAATTACACTTTGATGGATTAATAATTACATCTTCCAATGTAATTTATAAGTGTACTATGCAGACCAAAAACTGAACACCCAAAGGCATGATCTTAACTTTCAATTAGCACAATGAAATCTGCTTTGTTCGGTATGGTTTCCACCCAAAGTGCCTCTTTTGATCTTCTACATTGTGTTCTTTCGTGAATCTGTGTTTATTGATTTAGGTCTAAAGTAATATATCCTTATTATATTTTAAGCATTCTTTCAAAGTTTGAAGCAAAAGGTAAGCACTTAAAAAAACAATGTAACTTAAGATTGGACTCATAGAGTAAATAAAGCATTTCCTGGTCATTTAAAAGCACCCCAAACAATAAGGCCCTACTGTGTAACACAGGGACTATATTCAATATCCTTGGATCAAGCATAATGGAAAAGAATATGAAAAAGTAGGTATATATATATATATGTATATATATATATACACACACATATATATGAATAACCAAATACTTAGCTGCATTGCAGAAATTGATACAATTTTGTAAATCAACTATACTTCAATAAAAAATAAAAATTAAAAAATAAATCATTTTAAAAATAATAAAAAAGTACCCCAGGATGGACTGAGAATGAGGGGGTCGTGGTAAAAATCCTTGAAATACTTGGAATATCAGGCTCAGATGGGCAGCAGCTGTGATGTCTGTGTGACATTTAACATTAAGCGGCATTTGAACATTGATTTAAACCTTGAAGGTACTTGGTGCTGCAAGTCGAAGTAGAGCATTTAGACCAATCTGGCTTCACAGGCTGGCACTACTCCTGACTAGCCGTCTGGCCATGTGACACCATATTAGACCCTTCAGTTTTCTCCTCTGTAAATAGAGGATAATAATGCCTACTTCATTTAGTATCTATGAACATTAAGGGAAATTTATTAATACTGAGGATATAGGACAGGGTCTGACACACAGCGGGCATCAATAATAGCTACGTGGCTTCCCTGAGGTAGCAACCAAACCAAATCATTTCTATGAAGAGGAATCGGACAGCCTTCATAATACTATAGGGTTTTGATGGTAAAGCTTAGATAAATACATTTTTAACTTTTATGTTTTGCAATTATTATAACATATATACAATTTACTTAGTATGAAATTATATATTCACCAACTGACCACATAAAGACTAAACGTTTCTTAATGTCATATAATCAATTTATTTATTTCCCTTGGGTGTTCGACCTTTGGAAAGAAAATAAAATAGCTGGATTCCTACACAACTTGAGTAAAATAGAGTTCTATTGGATTAAAGATTTAAATGTCAAAAATAAAAAGTAAAGACTAAACATGTTGGAAGAAAGCAGGTAAAGTTTTTTTGTTAATAATTTTTGAGGAGTTCCAAGTGTGGCTTAGTGGTTAATGAACCCAACTAGCATCCAAGAGGATGTGGGTTCGATCCCTGGCCTTGCTCAGTGGGTTAAGAATCCAGCATTGCTGTGAGCTATGGTGTAGGTCACAGGTGTGGCTTGGAACCTGCATTGCTCTGGCTGTGGTGTAGGTCAGCAGCTGCAGCTCCAATTCAACCTCTAGCCTGGGAACCTCCATAAGCCACGAGTGTGGCCCTAAAAAGACAAAAAATAATAATAATTTTTGAGTGAAGGTAGGCTATGCAGGACATAAAGTCTAGACATGACAAATTGATAGATTGGTAAGTCAGACAACATAAAAATTAAAATTTTTTTACTGTATATATAAAATCAAAGGTCAAATGGAGTGCCCATTGCGGCGCAGGGGTTAACGAATCTGACTAGAAACTATAAGGTTGTGGGTTTGATCCCTGGCCTTGCTCAGTAGGTTAACGACCCGGCATTGCTGTGAGCTGTGGTGTAGGTCGCAGATGTGGCTTGGATCCTGTGTTGCTGTGGCTGCGGCATAGGCCGGTGGCTATAGCTCCGATTGGACCCCTGGCCTGCGAACCTACACATGCCACGGGTGCGGCCCTAAAATGACAAAAGGCAAACAAAAAAAAAAACGTAAAGTCAAAGGTCAAGTAAGGAAATGGGATCATTGTCAGCAGTATGTATGACAAGAGAATGGTAACTAACATACGAAGAGCTTTTACAAATAAATAGAAAAGTACCAACTTAATTTATCAATTGGCAAAAGTAATATGAATAGACATCATAAAAGTAATGCAAATCCACACAATAAATATTTAAGTGAATGCTTATTTACATTCATCATTTGAAAAATGCAACTTCGAACAATATAATGTCATTTTTCAACTATTAAAATGTTAGGCGAGACATTCTATCTTTTGTAATTTAATGTGTGTAGTAAAGCAGGCATATCCACTCACTGCTACTGGGCGTATAAGTTGCTGGAATGAAATCTGGAAGATGTATACCAAAATTTGAAATGTACATACTTTTGCTAGTAATTTATTTACTGAATATCTTGGTACACCAATGCACAGCTCTATGCATTTAAGAATTTTCTTGGCAGGATTATCTACAGAATTTTTTAAAAACTCCTTAATTAACCTAAATGTTCATGATAGGGAAATAGTAAAATGAATAAGGGTAGTTATTTCCTTAACTTGGTATCCTCTTAGCTATAAAAAAGAATGAGAGAGAACTTATAATGTGCACATTGGGAATGATTTACTTGATTCTGATGTGAAAAACACATGAATTTTTTTACTGTAAACTTCCACTTATGCAAAAAATAAATATAAATGTATATATCACATATGTAGTAGATATTTACCTGGAAGAATCAAGAAAAAAGTTTCAAAGTAAAATTAGGGATATGAATGTGGAACAGCAGAAAGGAAGGAGTAAGATTTTTTTTACACAATACTTTCCAGAACTATTTGAAAGCTCCCCTATGCTCTTGTATGTTTTACTTTAATTTAAAAATATAATGATGCTAATATGTTGACAAAAATATGTAAATATTGAAGAACTAAAATTAAATTAAATGTCGTTATGAGCCAGCAGAAAATTTTAGATGTTGAAAAACATGTCCTATGTACTCTGAGAAGAAACTGCCAAAATGAAGTTCTTGGGATCAAATGATGCATTCATTGGTGCCTAAAGTGTTTTATTTTCCCCCAGATAAAGCCAAAGGAAGATCAAGAGCGGGGACCCACTTGGATTCAGCCCGGAGACGGAGCCGAGCCGTCCTTTATCACATCTCTGGCCACCTGCAAAGAAGAGAGAAGAACAAGTTGAAAATAAATAATGTAGGTGGTGTGTATATACATTATGAATGCTGGTGTTTCACTTGGTGGCAAAGTTTGATTCACTAAAGAAAGGCTCAATTACCCATTTATTGACTTACCTAGATTTTTTTCCACTTTGGCTTGTGCTTTTCCTGTAGAGAACAAACCGGAAACAGTCAGCAGTCATGAAGCATTTCTGTAATAAAAGTATTTAAAATTATAGTGTTATCATAGCATAGAATAGTATTGCTGTCAGTACAACAGGGTACCAGGGACACTGTAAATGGGACCAGCTGAATTTTATGAACAAGAGGATGTGGCAAATCATATTACATATTCCTAGTTTGTTGGTTAAAATTTCTCAAATTTTAGTTCCATATACTTTGTACTTTATCTCATTTCACTTTGTGCTTTCATCCAGGGGGACCATAAGCCAATTAAAGTTATTACTCCATTTAGAAATTGACCTTTTACGCAACACACAGTCAGAAATTTCCCACATTGGAACATTGGATTTGAAGTGACATGCCATATATTACGTAGCTTTTTTTTTTTTAAGTTACACTCAATAATTTATAGTAGGGCTCCTTTCTGAAACCTGGTGGTTCTCTGTGAAAAGCCACAGCAAATAACAGTGCCTATAAAAGGTGAGTCTGCAGAGTCTTATGTGACACAGTGTCCTTCTGGAGTTCACAGTTAATTTCATCTGGTTCTTAGAACTAAGAGATATCATTGAGAAATCCAGAACTATGTTCTTTTAGTGGTAAATATTCAAAAATGATTTTTGTCATTGATCTGCACTGTGGAATCCCCAGAGCACACAACTATAGGGACATTTGTGACTTAGGGCAGCAGATGCTAAGAGTCAAGGTCTAACTTGCCAATGACATTAGAAAAAGTCACATCAAACAATCAGACCTATTTTGGAGTTGATCTCAGATCCCAAGATTCTAGGACCTAAGGACAGGAGATTCTTGGGCATCTGACTTTTTGCAAGGAGAGCTCAAAACTACCCAGTCTGACATACAAATGCTTTGATAAAGCAGAGACCTGCATCAGACACACAATGTGTCCACTTACCTGGCACTTCAACTTCGTGGCACAGCAGAAACAAATCTGACTAATATCCAGAGGATGCAGGTTCGATCCCTGGCCTCACTCAGTGGGTCGGGTATCCAGTGTTGCCGTGAGCTGTGGTGTAGGTCGCAGACACGACTTGGATCCTGCATTGCTGTGGCTGTGGCCTAGGCTGGCTGCTGCAGTTTCTGTTCGACCCCTAGCCTGGTAACTTCCATATGCCTCCTATGTGGCCCTAAAAAAAAAAGAAAAAGAAAGAAGTGTCCACTTACCTGATTTTAGTGAACAAAGATGCCTGATCCTAGGTGTGGAGGGAGATCAGACATGAAAGGGGCAGCAAATCTAATTCGGCTTTCATGTGCTTTCTCTCTGGAAGCCATACAAGCTCTTTCCATTCATTTGTGCTCCAAGACCATCACCCACGCTGGAGCTGATCTGCCATGCTCCACTGTTAAGAGTCACACACTGTTCAGTTTATCCTGACTTCGTATAAAGCTTTTCTAGGGATACTCGTAGCATAGTGTCACTGTGGTTTCCTGAGAGTCCAGGGCTAGACTTGAAACAGCACTGTCCAGTTGATCTATGAATCCTTCCTCTGGTTCCTTGTTACATCTGCCTTCAGGTACCAAGTCAGCCTGATTGACAGTAAACAAGTTCTGGGAAGAAACTCAGGTAACCACATCTGAGCTTGATTCTATGCAAGCCTACCAACAAGGCACCTAAATAAATACTAGCCAGAGATTCTGTAAAACTAAAGGTCTTCTAGCCTTTAGTCAAGAATCATTTGACGGTACCAAGTATGAGGGAACTTAAAAATGCATTCACGGAACATACTGTTTCTGCTTTACGATTCAGCAAATATAGAAGAGTACTTAAAAATCAGATTTAAAAAATCATAACTCCCACTCCTTGGCTAATTTGCTAAATTGCATTTATTTATGAAGTACAAAGCATCAAGGTGGAGCATTAAAATAATACATAGTAATTAAGGATGTCCAGTCAACACAGTGACTCTGACAATACAGGTAATGTCTTAGTTCTGAAAACAAAGTATGGAATCAGGACTGGTCCTTTTCACTATTTCCTTTGAAGGAGAACAGAGGAGAATGGTTAAAAGACAGCAGAAAGAGAGAGGATGGAAGAGGAAGCAGTGATCTGGATGGCTTACGGGCTAACCAGTCAGTCTCTGGGGAATTCTAGCTGCATTAACTAACATTCACATGCCAAAAAAAAAAAAAAAAAAAAAATGAAGAAGAAAAGAGACTTCTTAATATTTTTGTACCTCTTGCTATTTAACAGATTCCTTTTGCTGTTATCATGTTATTTGATCTTTACAGCAAGCCAGTACTAAATAGGATTTTTATTACTTCCATTTTAATGATGGAAAAGAACAACTTATCTTTAAAGTAGAGCTTGCAGATATGGGACCCAGCCATGAATCCTCTGACTCAAAGCCATGGTGCTTCCGCCCCCACCTTGCTGATTCTGATACAGTTTTGTGGAATAGGAATATATGATTCAACTCTGAATCAAGCAGTCCATCAGGCCATTAGCAAGCTCCAAGAAGCAGGATATAACACCCATTAGACCCGGCTCTAACTTTGCCTCATACATCTTAGGAAAGAGTTTTAATTTCTGCTCTCCTTGGTTTGTGACTCTGCCTGTTAATTGATGGGATGGTGCAAGTGTCTTCAACCCCAAAGATCATGTAGGAGCCTTGGGAGCTTGAAAGGACAGTGCTTTAGATGCTCAAAGATGACCAGCCGGGCAGTGGGCTGGTAGTTATCGAAGGCATACACTACCTGAAAGTCCTCAGCGTGATGACCACAGAAACATTTCCCCATCCCTTTGCTCATTCAGAAGTTAGTTTCAAAGAAATGTTGCAAAAATAGTTTAGGAAACAATCACATTAATTAGGCTTTAGCCTCTGGGTTTCAGTAATTCCTAGGGTAGAGGTTAAACAGCTAAAACACCATGAGTCCTAAAGAATATGCTTCAAAATTAATAAATAATGTATAACTGAAATCAAGAAGAGTTGGTTGTATTATTCTTTAGGCAAATTCTATAGGTTTCAGGGTTACAAATAATATGTCTTTTTCTCCCTACTTGCTAAAAGCACACTTTCCAATTGTAAGAAATTTTCTTCCATTAGAGAGGTTTTGGATAAAATGTTATAAATCAAGCAGCTGGAGGAGAAGGGCATCTATTTTATCACTCAAGTGATTGTGTCAAGACATGTGCACAGTTTGAACTAAATCCTTTTAAAACTTATGTCTAATCTGAGATGTATTGAATTCTCAGTATCATTTAAAAGAATTCAGATGACGTTTTCAATAGCCTATAAAATGGAATATTATGATTTATTTTTTGATTTGTGGAGATAACTGTTACGTGACTGGCTTTTTCTATCAGCATCAATAATGCTTCAAGTAATTAGCATAATCAAAAAAAATAAAAACTTGAGTTTTCCTTAACTTCAATCCTGAAACTGGCTTCTTTCTCAAATAAAGTAAAAATTTCACTTCTGTCACATACTAGGAAAAGACTTATTGGGATAACAATTGAGATAGTCTTCCAAGGCATTTCGTAATATGTTATTATAGTAAATAACTGAAAATTTCATATTGGAATCCACCTTGCTTTATTGTGGATTATCAACCTTGGGAGTAATACTTAATGAAGCCTAAGTATCTCTTCTAGGCACCAGCCTTGGCTTTGATGAGAAGCCCAACAGGTGTATTTCTTTCTTCTTTTCTCAGTTTTATGTGACAATCCAGCTTTGGAACTTCTTCTTAGAAACCAGAATAAGACAAAGGAGGAAGGTCAAATCAGGATATTGAAGGGAATATAGACATGGTAGCAGATAGGCATCAAAGAACCATCTGGCAGGAGTGAGGCAGTCCCTGCCTCACCATGAACTCCAGGCTTTATGAGGTGCCCTGTGGGTTGAGTGAGAATATTAACAGGAAGTAGAAAACACATGTTGTAAATGCCTACCAAGGAGAGATTGCAAGATAAGAGAGGCATCGATATTAAGGTGGCAGAAATATTTGGTCACTGATAGTCACCACCAGAAAGCTAATGTTCCTTTAGCTCTGAACCATTCCCAAATCTTCAAGTACATTAATCCCTGAACACAGCACATTAATTTGCCCTTCCTTCAATGCTTGAAACAAGAGAACATACTGTGACCTGCAAGTAACAGGTGTTCCAGAATTATAACCATTCTATTCATTCAACTTAACTTTCAAATTTAAGTTTCCATTACCTATCTTGTATTTCTCATTAATTGAGGTCAAAGCAAGGTCTGCAAATATCTGGTCATAGACCGTCAAATTTCTACACACGCTATTGTTGGGCCTTCCTTTGTCTCATAGCAATAAAGAGAATTGTTCATCAATTTGGACTGCTTTCAAAGTGAAGTGCTTTTGCAGTTATAAAAACTCCATAGCTTTTCTTCTGCATTTAATCACCTGCACAGTGAACACTGCCTTTCTCCATGACTTGAATAATAACTCTTAGGTAACTATTTCTCACTTTGCCATCTTAACAAGGGTTAGCCAGTGTTAGAATAAATCCATGTCAACCACGGTTACAAGATTTGGGTTCCCAACTTCACCAACACCTATACACAAAATGCAAGTAGTCAGCATAATCTGGTTGGTTATATTTTGAAAACCACGAAAACAGCGCTTTGCAACTGAATCTTGATCATATAGCTCTATCCTTTCTAGGAAAACATAAAAAGGTACCCTTTGAGTTCCCTCGTGGCCTAGCAGTTAAGGATCAGGCATGGCCATTGCTATTGCTTGAGTCAGTGCTGTGGCATGGGTTCAGTCCCTGACTTGGAAACTTCCATATGCCATGGGTGTGGCCAAAAAAAGGGAACCTTTGCTGTTATTAGAATTTCAGGTCAAATATATTCTTTAGATAATGGCCCATCATCTCAACTGTAAGTATATGGAATGTCCCCATGACAATAGGAACATAACTATCTTTCTGTTTCTAAAATATGTAGGATTATGCTTGCAACTCTGGTAATGATCTTTTTATTCTTCATATTCACTTATTAACATTGATGACCACACTGCACATTCTTATTACTTGTAACAAAGCTCTCTGACCTATTTTATATTATTTTATTTTATTTTACTTTATTTCATTTTATTTTACTTTTTAGGGCTGCATCCTCGGCATATGGAAGTTCCCATGTTAGGGGTCGAATCAGAGCTACAGCTGCCGGCCAACACCACAGCCACAGCAACACTGGATCCCTGACCCACTGGGTGAGGCAAGGGATTGAACCCACGTCCTCACAGTTGGATTCATTTGCAGTGCATCACAGTGGGAGCTCCCCACTCTTAATATGTACATACAGCTCTACTTTTTGCATCACCCACTACTAAAAGTCACTTGTAAGATGTACTGTCCTGTGTGTGTACATGCTCCTCCATAGAGAAGTGTGTGTTTAAGGCTGTGTGCTCCTTGTTTCTAACGTTGTGTTTCTCCCTTCTCTCCTTTTTGTCTTTATCCACAGAATGTTTTTGTAGATAAACCAGCATTTCCGGAGTATAAAGTTTCTGATGCAAAAAAGTCCAAATTCATACTTTTGCATTTTAGCACTTTTAAAGCTGGCTGGGACTGGCTTATTCTTCTGGCAACGTTTTATGTTGCCGTGACCGTACCTTACAATGTTTGCTTTATTGGCAATGATGACCTCTCTACGACCCGGAGCACAACAGTCAGTGACATTGCAGTGGAGATTCTTTTTATTATAGGTAAGAACCAATGACTGTTTTCCTAGGATTTGCATAAAGGAAGTGAGTGTGTTCCACATTTTTCTAACATGAATTTGAACTAAGATCCATTTGCATGGGCATGACTCAGCCTCTGATGCAAATTTTGGAGGAGTCCAGATTTGGATTTCTGAAAATTGCCTCTTCCAGCTTTCTCACTTTTCCTTTGTTCAAACAGATCTAAACCAATGTTTTATTGTTTCTATCCTTATTTCAGCAAAAGCGGGCCAAAAAAAAAACAGACTTAATGGCTGTTTTGTGTGTACTTGCAACATCTATTATGATCTTACCTGCACAGCGTCAGAGATGAGGCGTAGCAGGAACCCATCAATGGCATTCTCATTATGGTCCAGTCCTGGGCGTGTTTCTTCATGCCCATCCCCGCCTTTCCGGTATGTTGACGGTGGTTGCCATAGGTGGCCTAGTTGCAGAAGGAAAGGATTACATAAACCTTCTAGTCAATCAGCACAAGCACTGAGTGTCTGTTTTTAAATAAAGGAGAAGCCCTGAGGGATGTTTTGCTAAGACTATTTACCTCTAAGTATTGAGAACCTCAGTCGAAGCTGCACCTGCTTCACTCTCCTAAGCCTTCTCCTGTTCTTTTGCCCCTTAAAGCTTTGTCTTCTTTAAACCCAAAGCCTTGCTCTTGCTTGCTGATTCTAAGACAGATTCTAGATCTCCATTAAGGCTTAGATTGATTCCCTTATGGGCTCTTGACCACCGTGAGCAGCCTGATTCCTGCATTTTTACCCTCTCATGGTGACAGCATTCTTATGGTAAAGATGAGAGGACATTTGGAAAGTGTTTTCAAGTACTAAGTGAATATTCAAATGAAAAAATGGGCCCTAGGATTTTGAGAAAAGGAAAGAAAGAAGTGAGTCAGATCAAAATTTTGTTTCAATGGTGGTACTACTTTTTCTTTGTGGATTTGGGTTCTCTAACTGAATGTCAGCCCAGGTTTGCCCTGGAAGAGTTTATATCCTCTTGGTGTGGCTTTGGCTTCGCTGTTAATATTGCACTTACTGGGCACTCCCCTCAGACCCTATGCTAGGACCCTAGCTCCCACCCCAAAAGTGATGGCCTTAGTATGTTTAGGCCACTAGATGGCAATGTTGTCTAGTTAGGTAGCTTGGTAAGGCTACAAACTCAAGGAAATTTCTAATTTTTTTTTAACTTAAACTATTCTTTATTGGAAAAGTATAACCATAAAGAGCTGTTAAATCACTGTTTAATCACTAATAACAACATTCCAGTTTGAAAAAGAATTTTAAATGAAAAGTGTAGGAGAGGCATTTCAAGATGGCAGTGTAGGAAAACAAACTTGAATTTGCACATACCAGCAACTACTTACATCACATTTACATTGTATTTCAGCTATTTACATAACATTTACATTGTATTCAGTATTATAAGTAATCTAGAGATAATTTAAAGGATATAGAGGATGTTTGTAGGTTACATGCAAACACTATGACACTTCATATGAGGGACTGGAGCACCCACAGATTTTAGTATCCTCAAGGGTCTTAGAACAAATCCCCTGCAGATACTGAGTGGCAACTGTATGCACAGTGGAATACTACTCAGCCATAAAAAAGAATGGAGCATTTCCATTTGGAGCAACATGGGTAGATTTTGAGAGTATTATGCTGTGGAAAACCAAACTAATAGAGGACAGGTTGGTGGTTGCCAGTGAGAAGGGGAATATTAGGGTGTGGGTAGATTGTGTGAAGGTGGTCAAGAGTACAAAATTTCAGTTATAAAATAAAAAAGTCATGGAGATATAACGTACAGTGTGGTATCTATAGTCAATAATATTGTACTGCATATTTGAAAGGTGCTAAGAGAGTAAATCTTAAAATGTCTCATTGCAAGGAAAAAAAATGTGTAACTTTCTGTGATGACAGATGATAACCAGACCTGTTGTGGTGATCGTTTCACAATATATACAAATATCCAGTCATAATGTTGTATGCCTGAAATTGATATATTATATGTCAACTATACCTCAATTAAAAAACAAAAGAAGAAGGAAGTGAAAATCATAGACAAATTGGGTGTGTCCATAGGCCAATCCATTGTGATTTTGTAACATTTTCCTTTGCCAGCCTTTGATGTCTTCTCCCATGATAGACATAAATTAGCACTCGAAAAAGGCTTCTCATGACCTCATCAGAGTTCTCATGAACTTGGGCAGTCATTTAGCATATCTAAGCTTGAATATCTGCTTAATGGATATTATTACATTATTATTTTTTCAACTCTGTCACAGAGACAAAGTAATATCTCGGACTTTATTTCTGACTTTTCCTGGTTCTTCAATATCGGACATTTCTAGGGCTTAGAAGCCACTGTAGGTACTACATGCTCTTTGGCAGATGACAACTTGTTTGCACTCAGGAGACTTGACATCTATGAGAAAGATATAAGGTATTTTTCTTTTTTAGGCTGTTCTCCTCTGCTAAACTTCTAGAGTCTGGCTTTCTCCTCTGAGAGTTGCCTCTGCATCTTTTGCTATTCTTTCTTACTGTCATTACATCTATGTTCCAGGTTGCAGGATGTTTCTCTAGATAGACAATACTCATCTTTTATTAGTTGAGTGACAAGAGAATGGAAACCCGCTCCTGTTTTTATGCTGTTTGGCATCTACAAAGATGACTGTACAATCTGGGATTTGGGTTAGCCAACAGCTTTTTATATTTTATTTTGTGATTTTTATTTTTCCATTATAGTTGATTTACAGTGTTCTGTCAATTTCTACTATACACCAGAGTGACCCAGTTATGTATATTCTTTTTCTCACATTATCCTCCATCATGTTCCGTCACAAGTGACTAGATATAGTTCCCTGTGCCATGCAGCAGGATCTCATTGCTTATCCACTCCAAATGCAATAGTTTACATTTATTAATCCCAGACTCTCAGTCGATCCCGCTTCCTCCCCCTCCCCTTGCCAACCACAAGTCTATTCTCCAAGTGCATGAGTTTCTTTTCTGTGGAAAGGTTCATTTGTGCCATATATTAGACTCCAAATATAAGTGATATCTTATGGTATTTGTCTTGCTCTTTCTGACTTACTTCACTTAGTCTGAGAATCTCTAGTTCCATCCATGTTGCTGCAAGAGACATTATTTTGTTCCTTTTTATGGCTGAGTCATATTCCATTGTGTGTCTATACCACATCTTCTTAATCTATTCATCTGTTGATGGACATTTAGGTTATTTTCATGTCTGGCTATTGTGAATAGTGCTGCAGTGAACATACAGGTGCATGTATCTTTTTTCACAGAAAGTTCTGAATGGATATATGCTCAAGAGTGGGATTGCTGGGTATTATGATAGTTCTACATTTAATTTTCTGAGGTACCTCCATACCGTTTTCTGTAGTGGTTATACCAATTGACATTCCCACCAACAGTATAGGAGGGTTCCCTTTTCTCCACACCCTCTCCAGCATTTGTAATTAGTTGACTTGTTAATGATGGCTGTACTGACAGGTGTGAGGTGGTACCTCATAGTAGTTTTGATTTTCATTTCTCTAATAATCAGTGATGTTGAGCATTTTTCATGTACTTGTTGGACATCTATATATCTTTTTTGGAGAAATGTCTTTTCAGGTCTTTTGCCCATTTTTCAATTGGGTTGTTGGCTTTTTTGCTGTTGAGTTGTATAATCTGTTTGTATATTCTAGATATTAAGCTTCATTTGAAATTATTTTCTCCCATTCTGTAAGTTGTCTTTTTGTTTTCTTTTGGGTTTCCTTGGCTGTGAAAAAGCTTGTCAGTTTGATTAGGTCCCATTGGTTTATTTTTGCTTTCATTTCTGTTGCTTTGGGAGACTGACCTAAGAAAACTTTTTTTTTTTTTTTTGCATTATAGCTGGTTTACAGATTTCTGTCAAATTTTCCAACTGTACCGCGTGGTGACCCGGTTACATGTACATATATGGATTTGTCACATGTTATTAGACATAGTTCCCTGTGCTATACAGCTGGATCGCCTTGCTTTTCCATCACCAAAGCACTAGTTAACCCCATTCCCTCCCACCCCCTCCCCCACCCCCTAAGAAAACATTTGTAAGGTTGCTGTCAGAGAATGTTTTGCATATGTTCTCTTCTAGGAGTTTGATGGTGTCTTGTCTTACATATTAGTCTTTAAGCCATTTTGAGTTTATTTTTGTGCATGGTGTGAGAGTGTGTTCTAGTTTCATTGTTTACATGCCAGTTTTCCCAGTACACTTGCTGAAAAGACTGCCTTTTTTCCATTTTATATTCTTGCCTCCTTTGTCAAAGATTAATTGACCGTAGGTGTCTGGGTTTATTTCTGGGTTCTCTATTCTGTTCCATTGTTCTGCACGTCTGTTTTGGTGCCAGTACCACACTGTCTTGATTACTGTGGCTTTGTAATGTTGCCTGAATTTTGGGAAAGTTATGCCTCCTGCTTGGTTTTTGTTCCCCAGGATTGCTTTGGTGATTCTGGGTCTTTTATGGTTCCATATAAATTTTTGGATTGTTTGTTCTAATTCTGTGAAAAATATCATGGGTAATTTGATAGGGATTGCATTGAATCTGTAGATTGCTTTGGATAGTGTGGCCTTTTTTATATTAATTCTTCTAACCCAAGAGGATGGAATATCTTTCCATTTCTTTGAATCATCTTTAATTTCCTTGATTAAGGTTTTGTAGTTCTCAGCATATAAGTCTTTCACTTCCTTAGTCAGGTTTAGTCCTAGGTATTTAATTTTTTGGGGTGCAATTTTAAAAGGTATTGTATTTTTATATTCCTTTTCTAATATTTCATTGTTAGTGTACAGAAATGCAACCGATTTCTGAACGTTAATGTTTTGTCTTGCTACTTTGCTGTATTCGTTGATCAGTTCAAGTAGTTTTTGTGTGGAGTCCTTGGGGTTTTCTATATATAGTATCATGTCATCTGCATCCAGTGACAGTTTTACCTCTTCTCTTCCTATTTGGATGCCTTTTATTTCTTTTGTTTGTCTGATTGCTGTGGCTAGGACTTCCAATACTGTGTTGAATAACAGTGGTGAGAGTGGGAATCCTTGTCTTGTTCCAGATTTTAGCAGAAAGGCTTTCAACTTTTCTCTGTTGAGTATTATATTGGCTGTGGGTTTGTCAAAAATGGCTTTTATTAAGTTAAGGTATGTTCCTTCTGTACTCACTTTAGTAAGAGTTTTTATCATGAATGGATATTGGACTTTGTCAAATGCTTTTTTCTGTGTCTACTGAGATGATCAGGTAAGCCAACAGTTTTAGTGTGACACCTGCTTGGAATCCCTAGGTGACTGACTGATTTTTATAAGCAGTAAAAACTTCTCTTCTCTGACCTACTGTTATCCTCCTGCTCTTTCTTCTTGTACATGAGATTGAACTCCTCTACATTTTATTACAATATTTTTGGAAAAATAGTTTAACATTTCTCAAGCATATTTTCCAGAGCTTTTATTCTATGATGTATTTCACAAAAATGGTCATTGAGAAAATTTTCAAAATACAGGGAATGAAAAAGTGTATTGACTCTAATAATATGTTTTTACAATACTAAGGCAGTGTTTGCACCATTTAATGTTTATACAGTTGATATGTGCAATAAATCCCATATGTATATTTTATTTATAGAATAGTCTTGTTAAATAGGCATCTTGTAATCAACTGAATTGTTAAAAAGTAGCTCAGCAAGAGGTTTGTGAAGGAGAAGTTTTCATACAGCAAAAAAAATAGATGTTTTTCAAAATATTTTATTATTTCTATCCCTTTATATAAATGTAAGATGAAGTAGCTATTTTTTAAATGGGGAAAAATTAAACGTTCCATGAAAAATGAATATATAGTCAAAACGAAAAGTTGGGAAGTAATATATCTATTTTGGAGAGTCACAATGTACTTTAGCATTATAAATCCCCTGAGACATTCAGTAATAAAGAAATCTGTTTAACTGTGATTAACCCAGCATCTCCTGAAGTTATTTTTACCTCAGAGCTCTTTCTTCTCTTATCGCTTAGTAATAGTTTTTGGGGAAGGCTGACTCAGAAACGTTCTTCACGGATAGATTTACCATAAAGACAGTATCTGATAGTTCTAGATTAAGTTTTCTGAGGAAACTCCATGCTGTTTTCCAAAGTGATTGGGATTGGTAGATGCAAACTATTACATTTAGAATGGATAAGCAATGGGATCCTACTGTACAGCACAGGGAACTATATCCAATCTCTTGGGATAGAACACGATGGAAGATAGTATGAGAAAAAGAATGTATGTATATATATGTGTGACTGGGTCACTATGCTGTACAGCAGAAATTAATACAACACTGTAAATCAACTGTACTCAAAAAGAAAGTATCTGAGTGGAATTATGCTTCTCAGAATATAAATATGAATGGTGAGCTTGAATCTCTCCAAACTGTTCTCTTGCTCTTCAAGTAAATTGTTTGTGACATTGCTTCTTTAGGACCAGTGGGGCACAAGGTGTGGCTATAAATCACAAAGCAGTTATAAAATAACTTTTATTTCGAAAACCATCATGTATAACAGCTACTAATTCAAAGCGTTACAGAAACTTAAAATGGGAAGAGATCTCCTGGTAATTTATCTAATTCAATCTTTCTTATGTTATAGGTGAGAAACCAAGCCCTAGTGCCCAAAGTCCCATAACTAAGTGATGGTTCTCCTGGTTAGTAGATCAGATTTCTTAACAGTTTATAAGTCATGGGGCCATTTTTGGAAGAAAAAAAAAATCCTCTCAATTTACTTTCCTTTATCAATAGCAATAAGGCAGGAAATGAGAAAAAGAAAGTTGACATAACTTGTTTCTCTTTCTTCCACGAATGCAGATACTAATAGTTTGAATCTGAAATCCTGGTTGTAAAGACTGTGGTAAACCCATAGGTCCAACAATCACTTCCCCATTTCCTAGCAATCCAAAGAACCCAGTTTTTTTTTTTTTTTTTTTTTTTTGCAGGCAACACTATATCCAGGCCCGGGAATTAATTATGAATACCCTAAGCCAGGAGTAACTCCCGTCCCTTATCCATTTCAGACACAAGAGTTAAGAATGTGCCCAGATCTGTCATTTAGACTATAAAGAGATCATTTCTGTGGGGGCTTCTTGGAAATCATGTTCCCCTGAAAAAAGAAGAGAGACATGTGAGGGGGAAAAAAAATAATCGTGTCCCTACTCCTTCCTTTCCCTCAGGAATATGTGGATGTGAGGATATGCTATGTGTAACTCCTGCAGTCATCCTTAATTTTTAGGAGGGACATAAGAAAGATGTGGGTGGCAGAGCAGGAAGTTAACATGTGGTACCTCTGGACTTTCTGTCAGGTGATGTTCCTGTTATTGGAACCACTTGTTAATTGGATATTCTGTTACTGATGACTCTATCACTCTAACAATAAAATAAATGACCGAACTGGTATCCATGACCCCTTGCCCTGGGTCATTTCAGAGGCTCTAAGAAACATCTGTTCCCAGGAAATAGAATTCTCTTTCTTCTGACCTGACTTTCCACTCTGAGCCTATCTAGGAAGTGGTTTGTACATACTTATTATTTTCTGTTATAACTGCAAAGGCTTAGACGCGTAGGCTACGACATGAATCTATAGCTCTGATTAACTTGATCTCTCCGAGCAGTCCTCGGAAAGCTACACATCAAAGGAAACATGGTATGCAACTGTATTTTCTGTTTACTCTGCATTTACCTTCATCATAACAGGACAGTGGAGAGTTGTATGAGATAAAGGGCAGTCATACACTGTGTAGTCCTGTCTGGGACTGAACATCTAACATCCTTGCCCATTTCCCACCAGCAAAGCTCCCCAATTATTAAGAGAAAGTCAAACACCCCATGTATATTCAAAAGTCATTGTTCCTCAGTGTGTGTTTTTAAGGTTATATTCTATGTTGATTTAAGTATTTCTGGTTCACTGGTTCTCAGTGAGGACCGTATCACATATAAGGACTGTTTTAGAAATATATGAGTTTGACTTTAATTCATAATCATCACTACCATCATTTGGAGTTTGTTGAATGCTTTTAGATCATCATTTACATATTTGAAAAATGACTTTATCCCAACTAATGAGCAGAATTCCTGTCAATGCATTGTTTCTTATGAGTATGTATCTGTATTTTCATCATTTCCGATTATTTTATTTTTTTCTCCTTTTGTCTGCAGTGCTTTATTAGCCATTACTTTTATTCACCTACATGTCACCAAATTCTGTTATCTCAAAATCATTATTGCTTCATATCATTCAATTTTAATGATAACCTTGTGACATAATTAAGGCAGATATATCTGTTTATACATAAGAAGGAAAAGGGGAAAAGCAGTAAGCAATTTATCCAAGATCTAGGTAATTACTGACCAAGCTAGGACTAAAACCCAAAATGGGCAAAATAGTAGCATTATTGTCAGGGTTTAGTGAGATAATTCTATCAGAAATGAACTCATTTACTCTTTTGTTAGCAGTGATGACTGTTGTCAGTAATGTCACCAAGTCCATATTTCTTCAGTTTGTTTTAATAGCCACTATTTTCAGAAAATTAGCACTCTCTTACATGCTGAAAATCCAGCGAATCGTGAGAATAAGATAGACCAGGATATTCCATATCCTTAGCTTTCAGGAACACAGATGTCTGGGGAATCATTTCCCATGTAAAGTATTTGAGACTTCATAGCTCCTCCTACAGACTTAGCTCAGTATCCTTTAGAAAAACTGAGAGTTCTCTTAAATACCATTGTCTTCTATCTACCTAAATCAAGCATCCTTAATCTTCTGTGCTCCAGTCAGGCATGCATTGAATGATTCCCTACCAATACTAGAGGCGATTATTCCAGTGTCTTCTCCCATCCAATCTTCATCAGCATTTTTTGGAACAAGGAATTAAGCTTATCTGCTTTTCACCTCCTCTTCCTTTTCCCCCCGCCAGCTCTGATGAAGCTTGAAAGCACAGTGGGCTTCCAATAACACAGCTGAGAAGAAAGATGTTAGCTAAAGCCTGAATCACCAGCTTTACAGTAACAGACTTGTCTAGTCAACAGCTTTATAGTTTTATCGGATCTGTGTTCAATTTCTAATAACATTTTTAAAATTTTTTTAAAATTTTAATTTATTTATTGTTTTTGGCCTTGCCTACGGCCAGCAGAAGTTCCCAGGCCAGGGATCAAACCCATGGCACAGCAGTGACATGAGCCACTGCAGTGACAATACCGGATCCTTTAACCACCAAGCCACCAGGGAACTCCTCTAACAGTATTTTTAAGTACATGTTTGTTTGGTAAAACTTCTCCCCACAACTGGTCTTTGTTTTGCACAATCTTTATAAATATTCGTTTTTCCACTTAGAATCAAAGAATAAAATTGGTCTTATCCCATTCAACCCTTGTTCCTTACTTTCCAGTAGAAACTCAAGCCCCAAAGAAAGTACTTTGATCCTTCCAGCATTCTTGAGTGTCTTTTTTTGTTAGGGTAAAATAAATAAATCTCTATGGAAAGAGTGTAGACATTTTATTGCTCTTTCATTGTACAAGCAAATCCCCACTTATACTTGTTTTCCTAAAAAGCACAAAGATGTCATTCCCCCATTTAGTTAAATGTTTTAAGGATACAGGTGTCATTTTCCCCCTTAGTTAAATGACTGAAAGATATAAAATTCGAAATTATCACCACCTTGTAAATCATAGAGTTCCACCCTGGAGGGGAAGATTTTTAACAGTAAAAAGTTGAAACTTCATGGTGGTGAGAGAATTAAAATAAATTTTACCACTGAAGTTTTGGGCACCCTAGAATTTCCAGGCCACACATTTAGAAGATTTGATTTGTTACCTTTCATTTATCTCTCAGCGTTTTAGTCCCTCCCTCCCACCCTCTCTCTTTCTGTCCATCCCTTTCTTCCTGCTAGTCTCATTCTGCTTTTCATAGATTGGCAATAAAAGGCCACTCAGTTGCCCATCCCCGTAACTGCAGTCCTGCAGCCCCACAGCTCAAAGCCATAAGCATGTTAAGTTATTCCATTTCTCCATTGACACTGATCTTGGATGCAGTCATAGGGTCTTGTACTAACAGTAACTCAAGGTGGAATCCATAGCCAGGGCTCATATCGTCCCTTGTAGTCATTGTAACCCAACTACAAGAGTATTCCCAGTGCCTGCTTTCACAAACAGTATATTTGAAATCTCAGAAAATGGAATGTAATTGTACTGAGCATTAACCATTGACTAAAAATGAATCAGTGCCCATTTGGTTACTGGCCAGCTTTTTTCTGCTGAGTAAATCTAACCCTGAGGACATAACAATAGTTAAACCAAAAAAAAAAAAAAAAACTAAAATAAATTTGGGAGTTCCTGTCATGGCTTGGCAGAAATGAATCTGACTAGCAACCATGAGGACGCAGGTCTGGTCCCTGGCTTGCTCGGTGAGTTAAGGATCTGGCGTTGCCATAATCTGTGGTGTAGGTTGCAGATGCAGCTCAGATCCCGCTTTGCTGTTGCTGTGGTGTAGGCTGGCAGCTACAGCTCCAATTTACCTCTAGCCTGGGAACCTCCATATGCCACAGGTGCAACCCTAAAAAAAAGGCAAAATAAAATAAAATAATATAAAATTACTCTGCCCCCGTCAATTTCCAGAAAAGTTACTATATCCTGTATCTTATCGGAAAAATGAAAAAGAAAGTGAATTGAAAAGTAAAGTTCCACTTTTTCAATTTCATCATTTTTAGGGAGTTTCAAATTAAGTTGGCATAAAAGTATCTATTAAGCTCTTAGACAAAAACTAAAATGGCATTTCTTTTGCAAATAAACTATATTTTAATTACTGCTTCTTTAGGTTTTTCACCATTCCCTGTGAAAAGATGAAGTGCTGTGGTAAATCAGCTGTCGATATGTGACCACTGTATTTTCTATAACCATGTGAAACTGCAAAGCAGAGTGCTTCTTAATTTGATTGGTTCAAAAGTAGCAATTCATGTTTTCCTTAGACTAGAATAATGGGTTTATGTTTGACTATAAAAAGTATTTTACTCACCGTCATTTCCTATTAGACAGATACTTAGATTTTTAGAAATAGTCTCACCATTCTTTGCTATAAACAAAATCATGCTCTATAAAAAAGTTTTTTGTTTTTGTTTCTTTTTATGGCTGTACCTGTGGCATCTGGAAGCTCCTGGGCCAGGGACTGAATCTGAGCCACAGCTGCAGCAATACCGTATCCTTTAACCTACTGAGCCATGCCAGGCATCAAACCTGCCTCCACAGTGATGTGAGCCACTATAGTCAGATTCTTAGCCCACTGTACCACAGCAGGAACTCCTCAATGACAAGTTTTTTTTTTTTTTAACTTTTTGCCTTTTTTTCTAGGGCCACACTTGCAGCATATGGAGGTTCCCAGGCTAGGGGTCTAATCGGAGCTGTAGCCGCCGGCCTATGCCACAGCCACAGCAATGCGGGATCCTTAACCCACTGAACGAGGCCAGAGATCGAACCCGCCACCTCACCGTTGCTTGTCGGATTCATTAACCACTGAGCCACAATGGGAACTCCTCAATGACAAGGTTTTAACAAACTAACAAGTTACATTTTCAAGGCATTTTCTTTTGATTAGTTTAATTCCTCCTCTGTGGATATATTATGCTAATTATATTAAATTTAAAATAGCAACAGTGGAATAAAACAAAAGTCTTCAGTCACAACCAGTACAATACAGCCACTCCTTTCATGTTAAATCTTTCTGGTTGCTGTTTTCTCTGTTTATGTTCATGTGGTTGTAATCATAGCTACACAAATTTTGGTGCCCATTTTTTCATGTAACATTTTAATATAAATATTTCTCTGTTTTATAAAAATTTATAAACACGGAATAGTTGCAGGATATTCTGTCATGTATGGAATGGCAAATGAGCTATTCTGTTTACCATGTCTCAGTCGATACACTTTTTTTTTTTTTTTGTCTTTATGCCTTTATCTAGAGCCGCACCCGCGGCATATGGAGGTTCCCAGGCTAGGGGTCTAACAGGAGCTGTAGCCGCCGGCCTTGGCCACAGCCACAGCAACGTGGGATCCGAGCCACGTCTGCAACCTACACCACAGCTCATGGCAATGCCGGATCCTTAACCCACTGAACATGGCCAGGGATCGAACCTGCAACCTTGTGGTTCTTAGTCGGATTCGTTAACCACTGAGCCACGAAGGGAACTCCCTCAGTCGATACACTTTTAGGAAGATTTTTATTTTCTTCCCCTCAGAAAAAATTTATAGTGAACATGTCTGTGAAAAATATACTCACTAAGTAAACAAATCTTTATTGAATGCCTGTTGTTCGCCAGTTATGTTTTAATTATTTTTAATAAATTCCTTACAAGTTTTATTTGATTATTATAATAAGATCTATGTGCTTAAGACAGTTTCACAAATTATGTACTTCATGGTGTTTACTTACAGCATTATTTTTCAAAGAGATTAAGGCAGTCAATTATTTTATTTTTATTTTATACTTTTTATTGGAGGTGGCATTTTGTAAGATGTAAGAGCAGTGAAACAAATGGAGATCCTTGGGTTTATATCTAATAGGAAACAAACAGGAAACAAAACACATAAATACAATGTATAGCATGTCAGGAAGTGCTGAATTGAATGAAGAAAAATAAGAGATGGGAGAAGGAATGGGTTGCAGTTTTAAGGGACGTGATCAGGAAAGTAACTTGAGAAGTGACATTCAAATAAAGACAGATGGGAAGCAAAGAAATAATCATATGTCTTAATGAACATTCTAAGCAAAGAGAACGTCAAATGCAAAAGACCTTCCTCCTATATTCAGAGTATTTTTTTATTAAAGAATAGTTGATTTATAGTGTTGAGTCAATTTCTGCCATACAGCAAAATGACCCACTCATACATGTATATACATTGTTTTTTTGTGTTATCTTCCATCAAGTTCTGTCCCAAGAGATCGGATATAGTTCTCTGTGCTGTACAGTAGGACCTCATTGCACTTCCGTTCTAAATGTAATAGTTTGCATCTACTAACCTCAAACTCCCAGTCCATCCCACTCCTTCCCCACTACCCCTTGGCAACCACAAATCTGTTCTTTATTTTAAGGAGTAGAATTGTTGGAGCAAAGAATATTAATATATACAGTTTTAATGCATTAAGTTTTATTTTTTAATTACTTTATCCTTAGATCATTTATTTGTTAGAAAAACTTTACTTGAAAGTGAATTTGTTTGTGCTAATCTTTTACAGAAAAAGATATTGTGAGAAGTTTTTTTCATTGTCAAAGTTGTCATTTTATTATTAACTGATTAAATAATGACAGCCTGAAAGTCATGATGTTTTGTTTGTTGGTTGGTTTTTTAAATTATTTTTTATTTTACTTTTTAATGAATTTTACTGTATTTATAGTTGTACAACCATCATCACAACCTAATTTTAGAACATTTCCATCCCAGATTCCTAGTGCATCCCTCCCCTTCCACCTGTCTCCTTTGGTAACCATAGTTTTTCAATGTCTGTGAGTGTGTTTCTGTTCTACAAATAAGTTCATTGTATCCTTTTTTTTACGTTCAGCATATAAGTGATAGCATATGACATTTGTGTCTCACTGTCTGACTAACTTCATTTAGCATAATTTCTAGGTCCATCCATGTTCCTGCAAATGCCATTATTTCATTCCTTTTTATGGCTAAGTAATATTCCATTGTATACATGTATAGTGTCTATGCATGGAAGGTGCTTCCATGTCTTGGCTATTGTGTATAGTGCTGCAGTGAACACTGGGGTACCTATATCTTTTCAAGTCATGGTCTTCTCTGGATGGATGCCCAGGAGTGGGATTGCTGGTTATGGTAATTTTATTTTTAATTTTTGGAGGAATCTCCACACTGTTTTCCATATTGGTTACACAAATTTATATTTCTACCAACAGTGTAAGTAATGTAATTTCTTACACTGAAATTTTCTCCACACCCTCTCCAACATTTATTGCTTGTAGAATTTTTGGTGATGGCCATTCTGGCTGGTGTAAGATGGTACCTCAGAGTAGTTTTGATTTACATTTCTCTAATAATTTGTGATGTTGAACATCTTTTCATGTGCTATTGGCCATCTATATGTATTCTTTGGAGAACTGTCTGTTTAGATCTTCTGCCCATTTTTTGATGGGGTTGGTTGTTTTTTTGGTATTGAGCTGCAAGAGGTGTTAGTTATATATTTTGGAGATTAATCCCTTGTCAGTGACTTCATTTGCAAATATTTTCTCCCATTCTGTGTGTTGTCTTTTCGTTTTGTTTAGGGCCTTTACTGTGCAAAAACTTTAAGTTTAATTAGATCCCATTTATTTTTGTTTTTATTGTGATTCCTCTGGGAGGTGGATCTAAGAAGAGATATTTATTGCTATGGCTTATGTCAGAGAGTGTTTGCCTATGTTTTCCTCTAAGAGTTTTATAGTATCTGGTCTTACATCTGGGTCTTTAACCCATTTTGAGTATATTTTTGTGTATGGTGTTAGGAAGTGTTCTAATTTCCTTCTTTTACATGTACCTATCCAGTTTTCCCAGCACCACTTATTGAAGGGACTGTCTTTTCTCCATTATATATCCCTGTCTCCTTTGTCATAGATTAGTTGACTGTAGGTGTGGAGGTTTAACTCTGGGCTTTCTATCCTGTTCCTCTGATCTGTATTTGTGTTTTTTGTGCCAGTACCATAGTGTTTTGATGAATGTAGCTTTGTGGTATAGTCTGAAGTCAGGGAGCCTGATTCTTCCACTTTCATTTTTCTTTCTTAGGATGGCTTTGGCTATTCTGAGTCTTTTGTGCTCCCAAACAAACTTTAAGATATTTTGTTCTTTTGGGTCCTGTAATTTTCCTTTTTTGTGGTATCTTTGTCTGGTTTTAGTATCAGGGTGATGGTGGCCTCACTGAATGAGTTTGGGAGTATTCCTTCCTCTGCAATTTTTTGGAATAGTTTCAGAAGGATAGGTGTTAGCTCTTCTCTAAATATTTGATAGAATTCACCTGTGATGCCATCTTGTCCTGGACTTTTGTTTGTTGGAAGTTTTCAAATCACAGTTTCAATTTCAGTACTTGTGATCGGTCTGTTCACCTTTTCTATTTCGTCTTGGCTTAATCTTGGAAGATTGTACTTTTCTAAGAATTTGTTCATTTCCTCTAGATTGTCCATTTTATTGATATATAGTAGCTTGTAATAATCTCTTATGATCCTCTGCATTTCTGTGATGTCTGTTTTAACATATTCTTTTTCATTTCTAATTTTATTGATTTGAATCCTCTCTCCTTTTTTCTTGATGAGTCTGGCTAAGGGTTTATCAGTTTTGTTGATCTTTTCTAATAACCAGCTTTTAGTTTCATTGATCTTTTCTGTGGCTTTTTTATTTCTATGTCGTTTATTTCTGCTCTGATCTTCATGATTTCTTTCTTTCTACTAAGTTTTCATTTTATTTGTTCTTTCTCTAGTTTCTTTGAATGTAAGGTTAGGTTATTTGAGATTTGTGATATTTTTTTAAAAATTAATATGTACACTTTATAACATTATTTAAGCTTATTTTTTATTACATTATGCTTAGATCATTTATTTTTTAGTAAAACTTTACTTGAAATACAGTTTGTGCTAATATTTTATAGTAGCAGCTGTTGTGAGACATTCTAGGTGCATATCACCTTCTGAACTTTTTAATACTAAACAGTCATTTAATAGAGAGATTCAGATAGTGTTATCAGTATTGTATTATTGTTATTTATTCCTTTCTTCTTGAGATTAAGATACGTATGAAAAAGAGTTGTGAGAGATTAGATATGTATGAAAAAGAGTTGTATTTGCCGGACAAACACAAACTTTATTTCACAATGTACCTGAATTATTTTTAAATCTAAACATTTGTGAGATGACAAATTTGGAGGAAAATCATCTTAGCACACATCTGAGAATGATGCTGCCCTCAACTTACGTATTACTGTAAATAGGCTATGAGAAGGAACACGTGCTCATAAAATATGAAACAATAGTGCTTGTTTTGAACAAGGCATGGAAATTAAAAATAGAATATTACTAAAGTTAGAGTCCCAGAAGAAAATTGTGAGTTCTTGATTTAGAAACTTATTGCAGAGTAATGAGGGTTTTTTCCATTTGCCTCTTACCAAACATGAACTCTATTGTGTCATTCTCTCCTCTGCCCACTTTTTCAAGTATATTTTCTTGAAGTTAAAAAAAAATAATGTTCTCTAAGTAAAAATGGACTTATTACGTGGCTTATATTTCCCATTTCAATTCATGCATTTAGCATTTGCTGTTGGAGTATCTTTTCTCCCATGACCCCAAAAGTTTTAAGATAAATATTTAAATAATATATAAAATCAAATATGCATTGAATATATTGAGAAGTATTTTAAAATTCTTCTGCAGCATACAGAAGTTCCCAGGCTAGAGGTCAAATCAGAGCTGCAATTGCTAGCCTATGCCATGGCAACATCAGGTCAATGCTGCATCTGTGACCTATGCTGCAGGTTTCAACAGCACTGGATCCTTAACCCACTGCGTGAGGTCAGGGACTGAACCTGCATCCTCCTGGATACTATTTGGGTTCTTAACCTGCTGAGCCACAATGGGGACTCCTGTTTTAATATTTTAGATAATGAAGAACATTATGGTCCCCTAGGTCTCTATAATTCTTTATGTATCATTCTATTCATTAAATACTTGTCGAAGGACCAGTATGTCACCCAAGTGATGGCAAGTCCTCAACATAGCTAGAAGGTTCTCCACAGCTTGGACCCTGCATCTCTATCCTTTGATCTGTCACCATATGTTCCTCCTTTCTGGGGCTCCAGCCACCACAGATCACTTATAGTTCCTTACGTCACTGTGTCATTCCTCACATCCCTTGTGTTTTCATATCCTCTGTGCTTTCTGCTCTAAAGAAAGAAAGGGCAAGACATTTGCTTAGCTCCTCTTCACCCAAGCAAATTCTCATTATTCTTGAAGTATTCTTAAAATATCTTTGACCTCTTCTGCAATGTCTTCTTTTTAACTCTCCTTACACCTGTCACAATGAGTCTGCTGAGATTTCCCTTATGCACTGTTTACACGGTTTTCCTTGCCCATTCTTCAACTCTCTTTCATAATTGCCTATTTCTCTTCCCACTCAGACATGCCATAAATAAGCTCCGAGCTCCCGGAGGATATGACCTGGACAGTATATCCAGTTCTCTGGTCCCTCCAACCATTACCGTACCTGATCCACAGTAGGCAGGAAACTACTGTTGACCTACTTCCAAAGTTCAGAAAAAGAAAATATGAAATGTATGTAGTTCATTGATTTGAACAGCTTTGTTCCCAAAGACAGGCTTGCCTGGCTTTCTTTGTGTGGTCCTAGAGGGGACTTTATATTTTCAAACAGAATGCCCCACTTTAGAGTTACTAATCCTTAACAAGCTAGTACTGTTAAGGAAACAGCTTCGGAAATTGCGTGGGTTTGGGGCCCTGCCCAGCCTCTTGCAAATACATGGAGAGCTTGTCAAGACTCTTCAAATGGTGCACTTGAGTGACATGGGGTGAGCCTAACTATCCTAAAAGCCAGGTGTTAGGATACTATCTTTCTCTGGTTGAAATCCTAGGAGGGAGACCCCCTGGACATGCAGAGAAGCAAGGAGATATAATAACCTCAACTCAGCTGGACATCATGACCACTAGAAAGTGAAAAATCTTTTCTGTCAATTAATTAATAAGAATTATAGGGAGCTCTCAGTGGGTTAAGGATCCAGCATTGTCATTGCAGTGGCTGGGGTCACCGCTGTGGCACAGATTTGATCCCTGGACCTGGGGAACTTCTCATGCCTCAGGTGCAGGCAAAAAAAAGGGGGGGGGGGACTCTATAAAAGCGAGCCTATAAACCTGATACCACAATTTGGGTGGTGAAAACAGTATTGAAAAAATTGAAGGCATTCTTCCCATGTTTAAGAAGCTTATACAATCATTAGGGAAATTTGCCTAACTGTAGAAAACTCTCAGCATGTAGTAAAAGAGCAGTGGCAGCCTTGTTACAAGCTGTGTAGTATGATTCCAGGTCTGCAGGATAGACATCTGTGGTGCATTTTGAAGTAGATGTAGAACTGGTGCATATTAGTGTTGGATTGTGAAGGGGGGATCAGAGAATAAAAGTTAATAGGAAGGGGGGAGAAACCATGAGGGCTGAGCATCTGGAATGAGGATGAACTTACCAAGGTGGCAACAAGAAATCAGCTATCCCTTTGCTTATTCACTGGAGGCAAGCAAAGTTGGCCACCCCAGAAATGTGTCTCTGTGGCATGCAGAAGAAACACAAGACTCGGGAAGTTTTTCTTTTCACCCTCCATTTAACTGCCTAAAAGAATTTAAAGCAAGAGCCTATTCCAGGAAAGGGATCTATCACCAGAGAAATCTGTAGTAAAATATGAACTAGGTGTATGAGATTAGCAAAGTCTGTTAAACTTTTTTTCTGTGTCTAATTGTTTCTACGTGGCTGAGTAAACATTTGGTTTATAAAACATTTGCTCTTTTTCCATCCTCCTCTGAGTTGCCTTTCTTCCCCTTAAAGTCCTAGACCTCTGCCCCCACCACGTTTTTTCTTTTTAGGGCTGCACCTGTGGCATAAGGAAGTTCCCAGGCTAGGGACTGAATCTGAGCTGCAGCTTCCAGCCTATGCCACAGCCACAGCAACGCCAGAACCGAGCCATGTCTGCAACCTACATTGTAGCTCACAGCGACGCCGGACCCTTAACCCACTGAGCAAGGCCAGGGATCGAACCTGCAAGCATCCTCATGGATACTAGTCAGGTTCTTAACCCACTGAGCCACAACAGCAACTCCTGCCCCCTTTTCTTCAGTCTAGAATGAAAGACATACCTCATTTTGCCTGAGTGTCTTTGGAATCTCCCATGTTTGTGCAGATTCCCTGTGTATATGTAATTAAGTTTCATTTTCCTCCTGTTAATCTGTCTTATTTCATCTCAGTTATTTAACCAGCCAAAAAAAAAACAAGAAAAGGAATTTTTCCTTTTTTGCTCATTCACAATTCTGTCCAAGCCTAGGCTTCCAAGCAAAATGAAATGTATTCCTGGAGAACGGTATTTGAAGGGGCCTTTCATGAGCAGGGCCACTGGATAAGGACCACACTCTTAGAAGCAGAGTTGAATGTGAAGACATGGGATTCCTGGTGTTTGGGGTATAGTAGCTGCTCAGGAAATTTACGTTGAATGTTTGAAACTGACACCGTAAGAAAGAAGTAAAGAAGACAGTGATTCACTTAGGCTGTATCGGATATTGGCCTGGAAAAAACAGATGATCTCACTCAGAAAAATGAAAGATGTTAATTAAGTCTGATTTTAAAAATCGCTGGTACCTCATTTCTGTAGAAAATATGAGAATATTCAAAGCGTAGTTATTGACATTACTTGTTTAAAACGTAACACAAACCTTTAAGAAGATGGAAATTGCAAAGAGCTACTGCCTGTTTTTCCTGTCTCACAATATTTTTAAGGCTGACCTTACATACTATAGTATAATTAAGAATGAAATTTGATAGTAACATTTATTCCAGGTTATAGAAAAAGAAGCTGAAGCTGAAAGCACTTAAGTCACTTTAAAAGGAGTTCCTGTCATGGCTCAGTGGTTAATGAATCCGACTAAGAACCATGAGGTTGCGGGTTTGATCCCTGGCCTTGCTCAGTGGGTTAAGGATCTGGCGTTGCCGTGAACTGTGGTGTAGGTCGCAGATGCGGCTCGAATCCCAGGTTGCTGTGGCTGTGGTGTAGGCTGGCAGCTACAGCTCCTGTTAGACCCCTAGCCTGGGAACCTCCATATGCCGCGGGTGCAGCTCTAGATAAGGCAAAAAAGACAAAAAAAAAAGAAAAGAAAAGAAAAGAAAAGGAACTACAAATGGAAATGAAGAGCAAACATTTTAAACAACAGATTTAAGATAAATATTTTTACGTTTATTGTTTTATTTAATGATTGTAATAAGGCCTCAAAAGTGTCTTCCAGTCACCTGTAGCCTCTTGTTTGTCCAATGGTGCTTGTTAGTCTTTTTCTGAAAGATTGCTTTCCTTTCTGGATGTCTCCTGAGAGCATAGTAGTCTAAGGATGGTTGTAGCAATAAAACAACTTTTTCTATTTATGGGACATACTTGTGCTAAAGAATTGTTTATTCTTCACCTGTAATTCAAAGGTCACAGGCTGTTCTGTATTTAATCTGCAAGTAGACGCAGGGGTGACCTCAGTGGAACATATCAATGCCTTGACTTTTGTCAACTGGAAAAATATGCACAACATGAGAGTGGTGAGTTAAGTTTTATCTGAAGCAAAATGAGGACTATAGCCCAGGGAGAGCGTTTCGAGTAGCTCTGAGAAGCTGCTCCAGAGAGGTAAGGGGAAGGTCAGTATATACGTGATTTTGGTGAAGAGGCAGCGGTCCATGCAATGGAGCATACCTAGGAGCCTCCGCCAGGAAGGGTTTGTGTTGAAATGATGCTGACCTGTTTTTGAGTAAGGATGGCAGAAGGAGAACTACTGCTGAGGAGTACTCTCCTTCTTCATACAGGCTGGATAACAGGGTGAGTCTTTGCCCATAATGATAAAAAGTCACATTTTTGATTGGATTGTCAAGACCAGCCACCAAAGCACTACTTCAGGAAGCTATTAAATTTACTAAGTAGAGGAAGGAGAGAGTTGTGGGCTGTGCTTTGTGTATGAGTTAGATTTAATAAGATATAACAAGGACTGCAACAACTCAGTGACTTAGGAGATGCAGATATTCATTCTCTCTCACCTAATGTTCTGTTGAGTGTACTGAAGGGCCGGTAGAGCTGAGCTGGCGCAAGCAGTTCTCTTAATAGTCATTTAAGGACTGAGACTAACAGTGGCCCTACCATCTTTAGTAGACAGCTGCTAAGGTCATTTCCTTCTCTATTCTAGTCAGAAAAACAAAAAAAGGAAAGAGCATGAGAAAGCTAATATACACAATTAATGCACAGAGCATAAAATTTGCACACGCTTCCATTTGCAAGCGCTTAGCCACATGACCACACTAGTTGCAAAAGGGCCTGTGAATGTCTCAAGCTACAGTTCTATTACTCTGGAAAAGAGGGAATATGAATTTTGGTGAACAGGTGTATTTTGCATTATATCCTAGGGTTGCCTTATAGGGCTTTAAATTGAAGGGAAGAGAAAGAAGTAAAGCAAAGAACTATTTTAAATATTAGAGGCAATGACATTAAGAATGTCTCACATTCTTTGGGGTATAATTTTGACTTTATGGGAATGACTCTACTCACAGAGTTCAGATTCTAATATCAGCGTAACATACAAATCTTCTGCCTGCAAAACAAATAATTAAGCTATTTCTCCACAGTCATTTATTAAGAGCTTTGCTGTTGCATGTGTTGAATGCATTTCAAATCTCCTCTGTTACAAAACACCAAGTCAGTCTTCCCAAGTAGTGAGGTCTGTTGATAAGCAAAGGTAGTAATATACATGCCCATTAAAGATACCATATAAAAGAAAAGTAGAAGGAAGAACTGAACAGCTGTGGAGGGTGATACTTGAGCAGATCAGCCCCTGTCTTGGACATCTTTATTAAGATAATATAAATGAATTCCTATCATCAAGAGACTTACTTTCATAACAGATTGAAAATCTGAACTGGCCCAAATGTGAAAAGTTCGATAACAACTGAAATGAAATATACGGAATGCATAGCCAGTAACAATCTGGAAGTAAGCTGGGTCAGTCATAGTTGAATCTCTCTAAGAGCAATGTATGCTTTCTTGCTTCTGTTTAAATATGTGTTCAGAATAGCATCAGTACCGATGGCCATTCAAATGCTAAGTAAGCAAACAGTAGTTTGGGTAATAGAATTAATCAAAGTCACCCAAAGTCAAGTAACGTGCTAGTGACAGCAAAATACCACATTTGCATTACTCAGTTCTTTACATGATGCCTCAGAAAACAACTTCTTAGAAGAAATTTAGCCTTAAACAGTTTGTGGTGGTGTTCAGTCCTGAGAAACTTGAATTTTGTAGCATCTTCTTATACTAGCTCCAAGAAAGACATGTGTTTTTGTCAATATTGCTAGAAAAATACCTGTGAAACTGTCTCAGTATAATGAAAGGCTAATTTAAGGATAAGACCTTTCCTGTGTACATGAGTGGGTCATTTTTAACAAACAACATGTGTTTTGTAAACTTTTATTTATTTTTATACCAACAGTCACTGCCTAGAAGTAGAAAGTAAGTAAAAATAAGTAATTAAAATCAGTAGAAAATATCATAAGCAGAAAAACTTAGAGTTGTGGGTGTGGAGTTTTGTTCTGTTCTCTCTGGAAGATCACAGAGAAACTCTAGAGACTATATTTTAATTGTATAAACAGACACAGGAGCTCTACTTCCCTCCTCTCCAGAAATACCATGTGATAAGTGTAAAGGATAAACTTTATAAGACTGTAAAAAGAAATGTCAGTGTGAAATAGAAACAAATAAAATAATTGGAGACTTCATTTCTTTAAAGACTCCAGCTCTAATTGTTAGCTCCTTTGACGCTGTATATTTCCAAGCCTTAGATTAACCCCCTGGAGCAAGCATCTGCCCTCAATCTGACAGTAAACCAGGTGCATCCGAGTGTTAACTGGCTTTGGAATTCCTCCTGCTCCACTGCAGTCAGTACTTTTCCATCTTGTTGAGTTCCAGTGTGATTAAGAGTTTTAGCTCTGCTTGCCTTGTGACTTCTTTTCTTGGCTCTGGTGATCCAGCTACCAAGATGAATTCTTGCCTCTTAAAAGCCTGGTGATTGTGAGTTGACTTATTATGTTACCAAACTCAGGTTCCACTGCTTGCTGCTCAAAAGCCAAAAATTTAAGAGGCAATAGAAAGGAGAGCTGGAAATCTGGGGAGAAGGTGGACACCTATGCCCTGAGACCAGCCCTGGAGATCCTTCTCAGCCATGACCATTTTTAAAAGGAAAAAAGGAGGTGAGAATCTGAGTGAATCACCAAGGCAGGACACTGGGTTCTGCATCATCCTCTATTGAGTGCAGTGGCTGACTCTTCAGATGTTATCTTGCCTGTGTGATCCACCTGCAGGATTGCTCAGGGGGCTCCTGGGGGCAGAGAGCTAACCGTTCTTTAACTACTTAATCCGTTCTTACTTTTTTATCTAGGAAAAGAATCAACAGGTTAGACAAGGCATGGTGTGCGTTCAGGAGAACATAAATCAGGAGCTAGATTCATTCATTCATAAATCAGGAGCTAGATCTCATTCCTATAATTAGGTTCTTTTAAGGTTAGAGAGAAACAGATATGGGCAAACTGGAAAGGTGCAACAGATTTGCTTTCAATTGGGCTGCTCTCTCTACTCAGACAGCCCTGAGAGAGAGTTGATAAAACAAATACCATTTCATTTCCCAACTTTCCTTTGACTTCAGTGACTGGAATGTAACATGACTAGAGCAAAGAATTACTCTGTGCCCCAACATTGGCATTTTGGTCAGGGTCTGCTCATACTTTACTGAAATCAGGAGGGAGTAGCTTGAAAGTATTGATCTTTTTTGTGATTTTACTCTTCGCAGTGACTAGAAAAGGCTAAAATATAGAAACCACCAGTAGAAAAGCAATTCTGGCATGACACACATGTAATGTCTATTGATGGCATTCCTAAAAATAACTGTGAAATCATAATGTGCGTAAGTGAGAATCTATTTTTCCCTTAAGCAAGCATGAGTTCATTATTTCAAAAACTCCAAATTCTGTATTTGAAATTCAAATATTTCAAATAAAAATCTGTTTAGTTTTTTTAATGTACTTCAGGTTTGTGACTAATCAGTTTATGTTTTAAAAGTCAAATATCCTAGTTGGTCATATTTTGAAGCTATTGAGAGCCTTTGACTATAGCTTGAACACATCTGTTTCTGACTATCCTGGAAAAACTACTGTCTAACAGATAGGCAGGTCATGGGAACAAAATATAGAGACCAGAGACAGATCTGCACATACGTGATCACCTGATTTATGACAAAAGTGTCACTGAACTGCTTTGGGAAAGTGATTAAATAATAGTGGGTCAATTGAATATCCACTGGGAAAGTATAAATCTTGACTTCTGCATCACACCATGTGCAAAATCAGTTGCAACTGGATTGTAGACAAAATGTGAAAGCTAAAAAAAAAAAAAGTTCCTAGAAAACATCATAGTGAGATATCTTAATTACCTTTGCATAGGCATAAATTCCTAAACAGAACACAACTCATAATCAAAATATATAATAGCAATTCCTAGATATCAGTAAAAGAAAAGGAAGGGAAATATATTTCAATGGACAAAAGTCCTGTACCAAAACTTCATGAAAGAGAGTTACCCAAATGTGAAATTAGTATGTGCTTGATATCATTTGCAAAGTGAAAATAATATCACTACCCTAGCATGGCAAAAAAAAAAAAAATACACAAAATAAAGCAAAAAAAAAAAGACCAAATTATCAAGGCTGTGGGAAGATAGGGAGAAACCTGAAGTTTCATATACTGTATGTAGAAATGTAAATTTGTACAGTCTCTCTGTAAACGCTTTGCCAGCATCTGCTAAAGTAAAATATATAATTACTATAAGACCCAGATATTTGATTCATAGAACCAACACATACCTATACCTGCACAAGGAAAGGTATAGGTATTATGTGTGTGTGTGTTTAAGCCCAAATTAGAAACAAGGCAAATCAGATTATCAGCAACAATAGAATTAAGAAGTGAATCACTGTATAGTTATACCATGAAATACTGTACAGTGGTTAAAAAACAGTGAACATGATACCATGGTACCAATTGATGAAAATTACATAGGCAGTGTCTTATGATAGAATTTATGTACAAATATGATTCCACTTATACACAGTTCCGAATTATGAGCAAAGTTAATCTATGATAATTGGGACAACAGTGATTTGAGGGGTTAATGACTGCACAGGATCATGGGAGGCTTCTAGTGTTCTGGTCCAAGTTGTACTTCTATCGATTGTGCTGGCAAAGATTATCAGTTTCGGGAAAATTTATCAAGCCATCCATCTAAGAATAGTGTACTTCACAGTATATATGTAATTCTTAAAATGAAACTTTTTTTGAAATATGTTGTACAGTTTTGCATGTGACAACCTACGGTCAAAATGCTATATCTTTTTATGACCCTAAAAATTACATAAATCTCAAAAATAATGTTGTAGATACTACCAGAAGAATCTCCTTCCTAGGCTGGAAAGAGAGGAAGAAATATCATAAAAAATATTCTGATGGTAGTGTAAATTCCAGCTCTATCATTTTCTAGTTGGGTAACTTTAGACAAGTTAATCCTGAGTCTATAACTTGTCACTCTAGGACATAGTATCTACCTCACAGAGACCGTGTGGGGATCAAAATAGCTAATACATGTACAGCTCTAAATCCCTATCACATAGGAAGAATATAATAAATGTTACCTATTATTTTTCATTATTATTTTATCGTCATTTTAACACCATTGTATTATGTGTATCAGGTCTATAAAATAACAATATCACAATAGTATGAATATGAAATCCTTCATGGTCTCTGAGTCTCAGTTTTGATGCCTATAGATTGTAGTAGCATTACTGGTGGTAATAACAGCAAAGGCAATTGGTACCTGCTCAGTGGTTTCCAACCTGGGAGCCTGACTCCGAATTCTCACTGTGCACCACTCTTCTCTATAACCTTTTAAGAATGTCTGTCAGGGGAGTTCCCGTCGTGGCTCAGTGGTTAACGAATCCGACTAGGAACCATGAGGTGGTGGGTTCGATCCCTGGCCTCGCTCAGTGGATTAAGGATCCAGCGTGAGCTGTGGTGTAGGTTGCAGACGTGGTTCAGATCCTGCGTTGCTGTGGCTATGGCGTAGACCCGTAGCCTGGGAACCTCCATATGCCACGGTGTGGCCCTAGAAAAGGCAAAAGACAAAAAAAAAAAAAAAAAAAACAATATCTGTCAGGATGGGCTAGGGTTTGCTGTGGGCGATATTATACGAAGGTTTGCCTCTCCCTCGACCTAAGCACCCACTGTGGGTCAGCTGTGAGCTCTGGGCCCTGTAGTCCCTCTGAATCCCAGGCTTACAGAGGCCTCATCTTATCACATATTTCCATGATCATCAAGGCGGGAAGAAGAAAAAGTGAGGAATTGCGTACTCACTTTCAGTGTTTTGCCCAGAAGTGTTTTGGCCACTCCTGTTCTCACCATTTTAGCCAAAGCAAATCCAGAGATGCACTTAATCTCTTCAGGCACTGGGAAATATAATCATATCAGGAGGCAGAGAGCCAGAAAGATTTGGTAAATAGCACTAAAGACTATCACAAAAAATACTGAGAATATTGTTTTCCTCAAATATGAAAATGAGCGTGAAAGTCAATGGAAATGTAAAATGATGTGTAACTGTAAAGGCTCTTACTATTTAATCTAGAATTTTTCTCTCTAATGAGGATATATATGTTGCACTTCACAATGGGGCAAACATGAATTAGATTAACACACTTTTTTCTCCTTTCTTCTTTTTTGGGCCATACCTACAGTATTTGGAATTTCTCCGACTAGAGGTCGAATCAGAGCTGCAGCTGCCGGCCTGTGCCACAGCCACAGCCACAGCAACATCAGATCTGAGCAAGTTCTGTGACCGACACCACAGCTCACGGCAACACCGGATCCTTTAACCCATTGAGCGAGGCCAGGGGTCGACCCCACATTGTCATGGATACTAGTGGGGTTCTGAATCTGCTGAGCCACAATGGGAACTCCCAGGATTAACACATTGTTTATTATTTATCTTAGTCTTCATTAATTATAACTTGTGTTACTTGGATAATCAATATTTATTTCATGTGCAATTAACAGACTTTATTAGTCTTTTTTTAAAAAAATTCATGACTGGATATTATAGATGTGCTAGTCCTTATATTTTCTATTGTAGTTAAATGTGAAAGTCTTACCACTTTAAAGTTATAGCTATAGTTACATATAAGCAGAATAAGTATGCTAAAAGATTTTATGTAATTAAGTAGTATATGCATAAATCATAGTTTATCAGTAGGTTTATGTTTAATAAATAATTTTTGCTAAAAATGATCAAGTAATTTCAAAGTTCAATATCTAATTTAGAGTTACATAGCACATTTTGAAAAAGTGGGTAATTTATAGGGAGCAAAAACTGGTGGTTTTTACACATAGTACTGTTCATGTTACATGGAAGATTTTTTGAGATGGTAACTTTATACAGTAAAATGAAAGCAATGTACAAAGTTAGTATAACAAAATAATTGGTCATAGACAATAAAGGGGAGTTTTCATGGAAATCTGCTGGGAATGTGTGCTTTCTCCTGTGACCTGCCAGAATATTCACATAATGGGGCTTCTTGTGCACTGAAAGGTGGAGTGACATCAGATAAGAAAAACATCAAAGGCCATGGTCACCATCAGAAGCAGGCTTCTTTTGGATGCCTTGCCTGTCTTTGAGTGCTGAAGACCCTGCTCAGGGCCCTCGGCTGTGATAGTTGTATAGTACTTGAAGATGTTGCATAGCTGAAAGCTGTAGCTATGTCTTAGATCTTTTAATAAAGATAGGAGTGGTCAATTGGGAGCAATCTGCACAAAAAGCTATGTTAGGGGATTTAAGTTTGTAAGTTTACTTCAGCTGATAGCATTACAAGAGTTTTGTTTGTTTGTTTGTTTTTGTTTTTTTTTAAGATTCCCCAACAATATTAAGACTGCATTACTAAAAGAAAAATCAGTTCTAAATGTATTACTAGAAACATTATACTACTATCCTGTTGGCAGAATTTTTTAAGTGTGATAACTTTGAGTGTTGGTGAGACTGTGGAATAATGAGAACTCTGGAAACACTGCTGGAGAGGTGTATATATTTGCTATTGTCATCCTCGGGTCGAGCTATGTCAGGGAATGAATTTTTGTCTTTACTGGTAGAGAAGAGAGGAGGGACCCTTTTGAAAATTTATATCCTTCCTACTTTTAGGCAAATAGGAGGGGTGCAGGGAGCTTTTTACGGGTTTTGTTCCTTCTCGGTTTGCCTTCAGCTCAAAATAATTGTTATGCAGAAGTGGCATTTTTGGGGATCACATATTCTGCTACCCTTTTCAGTACCTTACTGGCGAAAGGACAATAGTCAACTCCATGAGTGGTTTTCTCTTTTTATTGTGTTAAAGCCTGGAAATTTTCTTTTCAAAGTAAAAATTGATGGAGCAGCTCACTGTGTAAAATGAATGAAAGTTTAGCCTGAGAAGAAGAAGGAAGAGAGGGAGGGAGGGAGGGAAGCAAGGAAAAAAGGAAGGAAGGAAGGAAGGAAGGAAGGAAGGAAGGAAGGAAGGAAGGAAGGAAGGAAGGAAGGAAGGAAGGAAAATGCAAATGCCCAAACTCTGTCATCTCTGAGACTTTGCTATGCCAACTACCAAACTGGAGAAAAGCATCAGGACTGGGAGAAGGAGCATATCAGTAAGAGACAGCTGAGGGAAATGGATATATACAGCGTTGGGCACTAAAAGAAACTGATAACAGATCTCAAATATTTATAAGAAGAATCTTTATTTTTATTCTTTGGTCAAAGAGGACAACATAATCCGTGTTGCTGCTGAGGACAAAACTAGAACCAAGTAAAGGGAGTTACAAGGAGGAAGATATCCGGATGAGCAAAGAAGAACTATCTAGACAAGAATGCATCAGACTAAGAGACACTCTCAGAAAGCAGAGGGCTTGCCATTGCTGGAAGCATTCAATGCCTGGTTAACTGCATCCTTGTGAAGTACGACACAGATGGGGTTCTTCCATTCAAAGAGACATTAGGATAGAAGGACTTCTTTTCTGGGTGGGTCCATCTGACACTGATGTTGAGGATCAAAACTGATGGAAGAGTCCACCATGATCTTGGTACAGAGCAGAGTCACTGACGGCATCAGCTACCCCTTGACCCACTTCAGCCTTCCCTGCTCTTCTGCAGGCAGTTGCTCTTAAATGCTGCTTTTCACTGCATCTTCTGCCCTTCCTTTTCTTTTACCTTTCATTTCAGGTAAGAAAGAGGGACAAATGCTCACAAGATGAGCAAGGATCTAGTGGTATGGAAATCTCATCCACTAATACTGGTGATCAATTACAATCATTCTTAGGGCTTTGAGTCCCTCAAGCCTCTTCATTAATAAGCTCCCAGTTACTCCTTCACACACCTTCCAGCTCAAATTTGCTGTGGCATCATAATGTGTGCAAAAAAGTGGCTCACAATCAATGAAAAAAGACAGGGTATCCTTAGAATATTAGTCGACAGCTGGTTTAGTTAAAACTCTCTCCACCCACGCTGTACTATACTGATTAATTTTTAAATAAATGGCTAAATGAAGATATTAATTATTTGTATTTGGTGCATACGCTCTCATGAACACGATTATATTTTAATTTACTTTTTAACGAGTAAACCGATATTATATTAAAATTATTTCCCATCTGGTGTGCATGCTAATAAAGAAATCTACTGATTTGTGCAATATCAAGTTTAACCTTTTGGGGGGTACATAGTTCTCAGGGAAATTAAATGGGAAAAACTGGATTTAATCTTCTTGCCTTTTAGTTCCCATACTTAACAACCATTTAGGGAGGGAGAGAAATGAAGCACTCGTTTTTGAAGATGTTAATAATATGAGAACAGAACATGTACAGTTATCTCTGTAGTATTTGTCTTTCTTTTAATCATGCTTATGCAAAACCTAAGTAAAAGAAAGGAAACTAATCATCCTGGAAAATAATTCAGTACCATCCGAATCGTCAGAGAATTGAATTATATTCTGCCTCATTTTGGTGGGGTACATTATGACCAATTTTTCTGAAATTATGTAAACCGTATAGAGTAGGTATTGTAATTCTCTATTGCCCTGCTTATTGACTCTTTTCACAGAAGCCCAGCGTCATGTGCCATCAGAGACTGCTAATGTGTATACACATATATGCGGCATTAACTTTTCTAGGTACTAAATTCTTAGGAATTAATTCATCATGTTTGGGGAGTATTTTCTTTGATTCAGACTCTGTGTGTACATGTACTTAGGGACAGCTGTGCCCACTGATAACAAATGGAACTAACAAGAAAAATTAAATATCAAAATGTGGCTATTGATGAATTTTCATTTATTGTTCAACCTAAAGTTGAAAAAGCCTTCTACTTATGCTTTCTAGATGTCTCTAAAGGAAACCCACACTGCTGCCTTTTAGGGAGGTGGTGGATTGTCTGGAAGAGGCTGCATTCTTACTGCAACATTTGAATGAGTCCCTGATTTAATTCACCGAAGATGTAAAACTTGATGGGAAGTGCGACGGCCTCTGGAGACAGAGCAGCTGTGGGCAACGTTGGTGCATCTCCACTTTGCCTCCACTGTTCTCTGATGAGGGACCTCAGCTCTAGAAGGCTTTCTCCCTCATCACTATCCAATTTTATACTATGTTTCCCTCGCTCTTAATTTGTACTCGTCTCTGCCCTCTCATTAAGGGAATATTTACATTGCAACCTCCCACCCCCAATGTCCTTCTCAGTGGAGAGCATTCAGAGTGAGTTCTCAGTTGTCCCTGGACAAATGCTTAATCCTTGTATTTCCAGAATCAAAAACAGTTCATTTCTCCACATTCAGTTCTGTGACCGTGCTGTAATGTTTTTTTACCTGGGTGGTGCCAACAATGAAATGAATCTAAGGGCAGCAATTGGACACGTAGTTCCCCGGATCAGCCTATTGTTATTGCCTCTAACATATATTTGAAAGTGCAGCAGATCTTTGAGATAATAGAAGGAAAACAGAGTTGAGTGTCAAAAGATACCCTCTTTCTTGCTCGCTTACTATCTTCATGACTTTGAACAATTTCTTTAAATCTCCTGAGTCATTAGTAAAATGTCCTTGATAGTACACCTCAGAGTTGGCATGGGAACCACACAGACTAACGAACATGAAAATATGTTTAGTAAATCACAGTGCAACAGAACTAAGTCCGTTCTTACGTGTATCACAAAAGTGTGTTTCTTTGAAAAATCAGCTATCTAAAAATAATACTCATCTTTCAGTATACCTACAGTCTTTGTACAATTGTACCATAGTCCTAGAAATCTTAGACTGTAGTATCTAATCTCACTTTACCCTTGAAAATAAACCTGCAACTATTCAAGTACTTCAAAAGCATGGAGTTCCCGTTGTGGTTCAATGGTTAACGGATCTGACTAGAAACCATGAGGTTTCAATCCCTGGCCTTGCTCAGTGGGTTAACGATCTGGCATTGCCGTGAGTTGTGGTGTAGGTCGCAGTCACGGCTTGGATCTGGTGTTGCTGTGGCTGTGGTGTAGGCTGGCAGCTGTAGCTTCAATTGGACCCCTACGCTGGGAACCTGCATGTGCCATGGCGCGGCCCTAAAAAGCAAAAAAAAAAAAAAAGTATATTTGTATCCATGCATTTAAAAATAGCTTTTGTTCTTTAGCTGTTAACATTTTGTGTATAAAAGTCTTATCATTACCTCCTTTTTTTTGGTCATCTATCTTTTATTATTTTTTTTAGCGGGGCATTTAACTATTTTATTTTACTTTATTTTATTTTATTTTATTTTTCCATTGTAGCCACGTGCACAGCATGGTGACCTGGTTACACATACATATATGGATTCGTCACAAGTGATTAGACATAGTTCCCAGTGCTATACGGCAGGATCTCCTTGCTTTTCCATCCCATAGGCAACAGTCTACAACTATTAACCCCAGACCCCGCTACCATTCCACTCCCTCCCCCACCCTCTTGAAGCATGTCTTCTTTTTATCCAGTTCACTCAATTGAGTGACAGATGCTTTTTTTAAAAAAAGGCTTCCAGACCGATATTTGGTAATAACTCACCCAAGGAAATACCTTTTCTCTTTAGAAGACTGCACCTCTGTTTTATTCTTTAGCCAGCCACATAATTAACCGATAGATTTTATAATGTTTGTTGTGTCAGTCAACCAAAAACCAATCAATCATTTCTTTCATTCAGGAGAGCACCCTTGGTACGTGGATGGTAGCAGTGGATTTTCTCTAAAATTTGTGACAGAACCTACTGATCAGTTAGTAAATACACAAGGAACTTGTTCCTTCAATTTGATAATGAACACACAGGCTTAGCTCAGCCTGTGTTTTGGAAAACAAATCTCACTGAAGGGCTTGATAAACCACTCTGGATTTCTTACTGATAAGTTGGAAACTTTGGAGTTCCCCTTGTGGCTCAGCAGTAACAAACCCGACTAGTAACTATGAGGATACAGATTCGATCTCTAGCCTCAATCAGTGGGTTAAGGATCCTGGAGTTGCCATGAGCTTTGGTGTAGGTCGCAGACATAGCTTGGATCCCGCGTTGCTATGGCTGTGACATAGGCAGGCAGCTGCAGCTCTGATTTGACCCCTAGCCCGGGATCTTCCATATGCCGTGGATGCAGTCCTAAAAAACAAAAAGGAAAAAAAAACAAAAAAAACCAAAACGTTGGAAAACTAAATGCCTAACCTGAGCTTTCTTTTGAAAACTGTGAAGTTGAAATCTTAATTTCAACAGCTGATGGTCTAACCTGTTAAATTGCTCTGCTAATGCACAAATATGTGAGTCTAGAAAGTTAAAAGACAGAAAGAATGAAAAGTTCACATGCTACCATAGCAACTCCAAGGCACTCTCCTGAGCTCCCAGGCCCCTCTTGGCGGCCATGCTTCAGTGATGCATGGGTACATTGCTATGATAGCATTTTTAATCTGCAGTGGAAATCATTTTGTGATTGTGTTCATCCTGTGCAGAATGGCTTATCAACTAGTTTCATCCTTTAATATTCTCAATACTAACAACAGAAGTATTTTTTGAGGGGGTCCGTACCTGTGGCATATGGAAGTTCCTGGACAAGGGATTGAATTGGAGCTGCAGCTGTGACCTATGCTGCAAGTGCAGCAATGCCAGATCCTTAATCTCTGTGCCATAGCAGGAACTCCCAACACTGGAAGTATTTTAATGTTTATTTTTTGCCAAAAGTATAACTTCTCATAATGTCATCTTGATAAGTCAGGTCATTCAAAATAGTCTAGAACAATTAATGCTTTTGTTTTGAATCACCTAGAACTTCCTTCTAGATCTGAGATGTAACAGGTCTCTGTTAAAGCACCAAAACCTAAGACAGATTTGAAATTTAAGAGACTTGGGTTTGGATGGCTGAGGAGTTTTAATCCTGTGCTTTAGTTTCATTATTTGTGTGATCCTAGGCAGGTCACTTGATTTCTTTTCTGCCTCAGTTTTCTCATCTGTAAAAGGGACTAATAAAAGTGCTTACCTCTCAGCATTGGTGTAAGAAGCCAATGAGCTTATGAGGTTCTAGAACAACACTGGTCTCATGCTAAGAACACATGTGTGATCTACAATAATGTGATAGTTTTCTGTCATGTCATAATTCCTATATTATCTCATCTCACAAGGCTGTAATGAGAAACAAATCACTTAATAAATGTTACAACAGTTTATTGCTGCACAGTCAGTTATCACAAATGTATCGGTCTTAAACAATACTCGTTTAGTAACCTAATAGTTTCTATAGGTCAGAAGTCCAGATCTATCTTAGCTGAATTCTCTGCTCAGGACCTCACAAGGTTGAAATCCAGGCATCAGCTACACTGTGTTCTTTTCTGAAGCTCAGGATCCTCTTCCAATCTCATGTGGCTGATGGACAAATCTCATTTATTTACGGTTATGGGTCTAAGATCTCCATTTCTTGCTATATATCTACGAAGGGTCACTCTCAGCAGTTAGAGGCTACCCACCATTCCCTGCCATGTGGCCCTTCCCATAACATGGCAGCTGCTTTTTCCAGGCCAGAAAGAGTGTACTTCACTGCTTTCCAATCCCTTAACAGTAGATGAAGAAAACAATGCTTAAAAGGGCTTCCCGGATTAGGTCAGGCCAGGCAGGATCATCTCCCTTTAGCTGTGTAGTGTGGCATGGTCATGGTTTGATATTTCATCATACTTGTGAGTTTCACCTTTATTCAAGGGGAAGAGATCACATGAGAGTGAAGGTCATGGTGGGGGGGTGGGTTCATCTTAGAATTCTGCCTACAAATGTGATATGAATTGAAAAGTAAAAATGATATGCAAGTATAAATATTGTAATTTTTGTTATTGCTATCATTATGATCAACTCTAGAAATTCTTGACCTCATACTACACTATTCCACCTATTTTCAGTGGTTTAAATTAGCTGTAAAGAGTATTCCGATTCTTTTAAAATTTATGTAACTCTGAGTTTTGCACTCATTTTCTAAGTCCTTGAATTCCTACTCTTGGGATATTTACTTCCTACATTCCCTACCTCCTTTGATCTTTGTCACCAAATTAGGACACTCCCCAAGAACAAAGTCCTACAGAAAAACATGTTTCTGTTGGAGTCACCAGTCCCTAAAATTCTCATCCCTCATCACACTTGCAGGTATGCACCAGTCTTGAAATTCCCTACGGCTTGGTTGTACTCAACTCAAACAAATTAAGGAAAAGATAATCTTTTCTAAGGTTTTAATGATATTTAACCCAGGAACTATGTGATAGACTCTGAGACGTTTATTCATAGGTGCCAGGATTGAGCTGATGTTGTTCCACATGGCTATGGCTTTGTCGTTTGACCAACACTCATATATACATATACTGTAAAATGTTTGATAAATAGACAATAAAATGTAATATAAATATAAAATAAATTCAACTACAAAATGTAACACAACATAAAAATATTATAAAATGATGGTGTGAGGAATAGTTGAAAATGATGGCCTCATCCATTTAAATGGAATGGGGAATTAAACCTGGAAATCCGAACAAGACATTTCTGGGATTTTGTGAATACAAACACCTTGAGGGCAGGGATGAATTTCATATGCTTACAGAGATGAGTAAAACTTTTGTACATGGATTAGAGAATACTATCAGATTAAAAAAAGAAGAATAAAAAGAGTAGGGCCTACAATTATACTTGTGTCCAGAATCGTCTCTGTCACCATTGGTCAGATGATCATGGGTAACCTTTTTCCATGGAGACTTACTCTCTGCCTCTGTTAATACTCTCTACTGTGTACTGTCTGCTGTGTTAATACAATCTACTGTGGAAGATGTTCTGAGGAGTAAGTGAAACAATCTATGCAAAATTCTTAGGTCTTTGTCTGGTACAGAGTGAACATTTAGTGTTCGCTATTGTTATTTATTTTAATTAGGCTAACATGTGACCCAATGTCTGGAATGTATTAAGTGCTCAGAAAATATCACGGTCTTCACCCTTCTCCAATACCTCTTTGTTGAATCGAACTGGATCTGTCAATAAGAGTATTTTGGATATAGTCACCTGAAATATGTTAAGAGGTTACTGTTAGTCTAATTTAATACCATTTTCTTCCTCCCTCCCTTTCTCCCTGCCCACCTGCCTTTCTTCCTTCCATCCTCTCTTCCCTTCTTGTCTTTCCTTCTTTTCTTCTAATTTCTTTCTTTCTCCTTACTTCTTTTTCTCTGTCCTTTTTTTTTTTTCCTCAAGCAGATATTATTTTAAACTTTCGAACAACTTACGTCAGCAAGTCTGGCCAAGTTATCTTTGAAGCAAGATCAATTTGCATCCACTATGTCACAACCTGGTTCATCATTGATTTAATCGCTGCCCTGCCCTTTGACCTCCTGTATGCTTTCAATGTCACAGTGGTGAGTAAAGAGCTCCCTTCCACGTGACCCTGGCGGTTGGTTTTACCCTGTTTATTTTTCACATGTTCAGGTTTTAAATGTTTGTAGCAATTCATGTGTCCAGGACTTTGTGCCCTTTTTAATAAAGAGGCCAAGGCGACTAAAAATAGGCAGGCCAGTTTCCGCACTTAAATTACTTCCTTTTGAAATTTGTGTTACTTGTCTCTGATAATTTAAATAACCAGGACTAGGAATTTACTATCAATCACGACTCACTAAAGAAATCTTTTGATAAGGAAACCATTTGCAGGAATATAAGTATTACTTTATGTGACTTAGCCAGGTATTTGCCTCAAGAATTCAGTGGAGAGTTTGAAGATTTCTTCTACTTTTATCACCTTTACTCTCTACCTCTTGAATAATTCTTTCTTGATTGGCAAAACAGAATACTTATCAAGATAGAAAGAGAAATGCTGAAATTAAAATAAGAGAATTGCACCACTTCTTAGAAGTCTTCATAAAAATGCTGGATTGGATAAAAACCTAAATGATAAAGTGACCAACATAAGCTAAGCATTCTCTTGAATTTTTATTGATATTTGTAACTTCTCCTCATTCTTCATTGAAAGTCTTTTATTCTCATGTATTCACACAGAAAAAAAAGTGTGCCCACTTGTAGTAGTAGCTGTCTTTACTATTTAATGACTGACTTTCTTAAAAGCATTAAGTACTCCCTTATAATAGAGAGATTTTTAGGAAAGTGTAATAGCGTTTTTGAATCAGTAATGCAATTTGCTGTTAGAGTAACTGATTTTAGCAGGCAAAAATTTACTAAACCGTAGTTCAATTTAAACATATTTCCTACTTACTTGATAACTCTCCCCTTAGAAATTATATTCTCTATCAAGAATTTAAAAGCATAGTTTTCAGTATTAGAATGCAGTCATTATTGATTTCAGAATGAAGACTGAGCTTTAATCCTGAATATTTAGTATAGAATTGTGGATTTGTTAATTGACTGTACAATAGTATTTTTCTTTTCTTTCCTTTTCTTTTTAAGTTGGGAAGTTTAGTGTCAACATCTTGAAGAGATTTATAACTCAACTGAAAGGAAAGCTCTAGGGAAAATCTAGCATATAATATCAATCAGTGCTAAACTGAATTGTTATCTGAACTTTTTAAAGTGCATTTCAAGATTGAATTTGACTAGATAAGTATGCTATAATGAAAATGTAATGATTTAAAACAAGGCTTTTGCAAGACTGCCCCCCAAAAATCCCAAAGAAGTGTATAATTTACAAAATGATAAGAAAATTTTCCCAAATTATACTTTTCCTGGAGAATTGTTAAATAAATGCCATTTCATAGACTCAGCTATAAATTAACTTGTTGCTCTGCTACTAAATACTAATAATATTTTTATATATTCTAGTTCTGTGCACTGAATAGGACAATTCAAAATGTATTATAGAATATAAAGTATATAAAATAAAAATATGTTTAAATATTATTAAAATGTTCAGTGCTTGAAATTAATGTAAGAATTTTTGAAAAAGTCTAATTCTCAAATTTGATGAATTTTAAATACTTGCACATTTTCACTGCACTTCCACTCCCTTTGTTCTCACTTGCAAAATATGTACACATTCTTTGTAAAGAAGGCAAGCTAGGAGTTCCCTTCATGGCTCAGTGTTTAACAAACCCAAGTAGGACCCCATGAGGATGCTGGTTCAATCCTGGCTCTGTGGGTTAAGTATCCAGTGTTGCTGTGGCTGTGGTGTAGGCCAGCAGCTGTACCTCCAATTCAACCCCTAGCCTGGGAACTTCCATATGCCGCAGGTATAGTCCTAAAAGGCAAAACAAACAAACAAAAAGAATGCAAGCTATAAATCAACACCTATTTCAGAGAGAAGAAGAGGAAAGAATCTCTCTTTTCAGTAATAATTTTTCTGCTGCTTTTCACAGGGATGAGCATATGATTATTTAACAAATTAGCATACAAACTGGTTAATAAATTAGTGAGTATGAAATATTCTGTTTGAATAGAAAGCTTGTTCAAAATATTATATTTACTTCCCAGGAAAGCATAGTTATGAGGAAAAGTTTATGTTTGCTATTGTTATGCCATACAGACTTACAAAAAGGAAAGCAGAAATAAACAAATAACAAAGGTGTTGATTTTTCTAGACCTAAAATGGGTCTAGTTAGTGCATCTCCATAGATGGATGACATTCAAAAATGAATTGCAGCCATCAAAAATGTATCGCATGCTTTAGCTTTGGCTGTGCCCACAATTGCTGATGGCAAATGTTTTATATATATCTCGCACATTTATTTATTAAAATCTACCATATATATGTCATTATGAAAGGCACTATCAGAGATGAAATTGTGAATTAGACAAAGAAACTCTGATATAGTGAAAAAAAAGCCTAGATATGAAACCAAATTTTATTGCTCACCATCTGAGTGACATCCTTGGGGAAGTTAATGTCAAAATATGCCTAAAATGAGCATAAAAATTCCTACAGGGTTTCTAAGCAGCGTAAAAAGTTGACATTTTGGGATTTCCCATCATGGCTCAGTGGTTAATGAATCCGACTAGGAACCATGAGGTTGCGGGTTCGGTCCCTGGCCTTGCTCAGTGGGTTAAGGATCCGGCGTTGCCTTGAGCTGAGGTGTAGGTTGCAGACGCGGCTCGGATCCCCCATTGCTGTGACTGTGGCTGACAGCTGTAGCCCCGATTAGACCCATAGCCTGGGAACCTCCATATGCCATGGGTGTGGCCTTAGAAAAGGCAGAAAGACAAATAAATAAATAAATAAATAATAAAAAGTTGACATTTCTATAAAGTCCCTTGCTAGGTGTCCAACACCTAGAAAGGCCTCAGTATATGTATTAACCTTTTCCTTTTTCTTTTTTCCTCCTTAGTTGATAACTAGGAGGTGGTTATGTCCACCTGATAATGGAGGAAACTGCTATTTGATAGGGTTTCTTTTCTTTCTTTCTTTCTTTCTTTCTTGTTTTTTTTTCCAGCTACTAGTGACATGTGAAAGTCTCTGGGCTAGGAATCAAACCCAAGCCACAACAGCAACCCAAGCCACTGCACTGACAACCCTGGATCTTTAACCCACAAGAGAATTCTGATAGGGTTATTCGATGTATGCATCACTCACTGTTTTGCACCTGCCTACAAAGTGTTTAAAATTCTCATCAGAGACAAATTCAAGACATCCCAAGAGTAAAAAGAATCCTTTACTTTTTTTCAGATTATTTATTTCCATCTAAATCAACTATGCCTCTTCCTTTTGTCATTCATCAAGACGCAAAATTCACATTTTATAGCAACAAGTTTTTGACTCAAATAGGAATATAATTAAAAAAAAAAAGAAAATGCCAGCAAAATCGCCGGGTCTGCCTCATCCTAGACTCCCAGGCTCATGTCTCTCATCTTTACAAATGACTGGTGTTCTCGTGTAAGCATAGCCCCTGAATTCTTCCTTCAAACATCACCCCTCTGGCCAGAGAAAATAGGGGCTTGCCGGCATCTATGTATGTTTAGCAGGTGTCTTAGTCTGCTCAGTCTGCTTTCACAAAATAACATAAATTGCATGGCTTAGACAAATTGGGATTTATTTCTCATAGTCCTGAAGTCTGGGAAAGTCCAAGATCAAGGTTTCAGCCAATCTGACTTTTAATGAGGGTTCTCATCCTAGTTCATAAACAGCTGTCATCTCTCTGTGTCTTCATACAGTGCTCATATGGTGAAAGGAGGGAGAAATTGGGGTACATGGGGAACAAGAGAGAGGGCTCTCGAGGCATTAATCCCACCTTGATAAATCTCAGCCGCATGACCTCATCTAAACCAAATTACCCCCCCAAAACACCATTAAGGGACTAGGGCTTTGACATGCCAAATTTGCCAAGACACAGTTCCATCCACAGCCGACAGTGTCTTCCATTTGAGATTTCTACTTCAGGTTTCACTTTACCTACCAAATTGTCATCTTTCTATCAAATTCAACTGCCTGAAAAATAAACTTCATCTCTAGTAATTCCTCTAAGCCACAAAGTAGAGACTGTATGTGGCTTACAGCTGGAAAAACATTATGTGAGAACTAGGCTGAGAAGAAGACAGTAAAACTCTACCCAGAAGAATGACAAAAGGAATAAAAGAGCACAGCTACCTGGCAAGTTCCTCAGGTGACCTTATGCTTTTATCCTATTTCAGTATAGACTAATTCACAGGACTGTAATTGAAAACACTTTGACTGAATATCTGTTTTTATCATTAGCTTGGATTGTTTTTTAACTTCACTTAATGATTTATCCATTTCCTCACTTAACATAAATTTATTGAGCACTTCCTATGTGTCAGGCACTTTTCTAGGTACGGTACATTTCTCTTGGAAATAAGGGAAGATGGCTAGAAGAGGACAGAATACTAGAGGTCAGTTGACTCCAGCTAATTATAAAAGCAAACTCTCCAAAGATGGTGACCTTGCTTATGATTCTGCCTATGAAGGAAAAATTGTTCTTAGGGGTAGTCATGCAAACTACTTCTTTCCCCTCTAATTCCAGTTCATTCCCCAAATTAGAATAGGTCAAAGAACTATCAAATTCTATTTACATATAAGTTGATATTTTGTTTTCCTATTCAGAATGTTCTCTGAGGCTCTTGGAAGTCATGAAAAGAGTGTGTATTAGTGCACCACAGATGCGGTAATAGTGCATTTAAGCATTCTGGTGGACCCCAGTGGTGCACATTTTTCAGCTGAGCCCTAAGGTCAGGAAAATAACTCTTAGTTATAAGTCTGTTGCTTTAGTACATAAAAAGATGGGACTGAGGAGATTTTTCACAAATTTTGATCTATTTGATTTTGAGTCCCTAAGCATGTTTGTTTAACAGAGAGCTTAGAGTGTATATGCGTCAGGCAAATGTTTTCTCTGTCCTTTGATAATGTTGGAAAGAAGAGAGCAAAGCACATGAGGCAGGCTGGTATTTGTAAGCAGATATTACTCAAGTTTTTAGGTCTCACTGTTTAAAAATAAGAAACCTGAAGTTCCCGATGTGGCTCAGTGAGTTAAGAACCTGACATAGTCTCAGTGAGAATTCGGGTTCCATCCCTGGCCTCTCTCAGTGGGTTCAGGATCTGGCATTATTGAAAGCTGCAGCGTAGGTCACAGACATGGCTAGGATCCCACGTTGCTGTGGCTGTGATGTAAGCCTGCAGGTGCAATTCCAGTTCAACCCTAGCTTGTGAACTTCCATATGTCGCAGATGCTGCGGCTCTAAAAATAAGAAAGCTAATTTACTTTTGTTACCACTTTACAGGGTTTTACTTCAGTCTATACGAATTTTTTTTTATTAAAAAAAAAATCTAGAGTTCCTGTTGTGGCCCAGCAGAAATAAATCCGACTAGTATCCATGAGGATGTGTGTTCAATTCCGGATCCTTGGGGATCTGGTGTTACTATGAGCTGTGGTGTAGGTCGCAGATGCGGCTCAGATCCCACGTTGCTGTGGCTGTGGCGTAGGCCGGCAGCTGTAGCTCTGATTCAACCCAGCCTGGGAACTTTCATAAAATTCCCTACATGGAAGAGGGGAAGTGGAATTGCAAGAAATTAAAATATTAAAATATAGAGGTAGAGACATGAGACACTTTATATTTAGTCCTGATCCCATACTGTGTTTCAGTTGTATAGCAGTATATACAAAATTATATTGTCAGACAGGTGACAGGTGGGAGAAAAAAGAGAAGTCTTAATTAAGGAAGATGAGTATTCACTCAAATAAATTAAATTGCCTTAATCATTCTTTGTCTTATCAACTTCATATGAAATATGTTAAGAAACAAGATAGAAGTGACCATAAAAATGACCATAGCATTGGAATCTGGCCTAGACTATTTTCAAGAACTTCCCAGAATGGCTGTAGCTAAAGTACTTGTGGATGCTATGACTGCCCATGAGCCAAGCTGTGTGGTTCTGTCTCCCATCGCAGGTGTCTCTCGTGCATCTTCTGAAGACTGTCAGGCTGCTACGTCTTTTGCGTCTCCTGCAGAAGTTGGACCGTTATTCCCAACACAGCACCATCGTCCTGACTCTGCTTATGTCCATGTTCGCTCTCCTTGCACACTGGATGGCGTGTATCTGGTATGTCATTGGAAAAATGGAGAGGGAAGACAACAGCCTTCTGAAGTGGGAAGTTGGTAAGAGCTTATATTTGTCACATTTTCCATTTTTAAGTGAAAAGGAAGATTGTCTAGAATTTGGAGGAAGTGGAAAAATGAGTCTATAAACTTATGTTTTCTGACTGTCAATTTGTCTCATCTTTTGCGGGGGTAGGGAGGCAGCAGGGAGGGTCCATGGTACAAGTTACTTCTTTGGAGAAAGTTTTCTGGGACACACTTGGATTATTTTTCAAAGACCAGTGGGTTAAGTTCTCAATGAGTTAACTTTCTAAAATGACCAAAAAGGCTGTGGAAAGGTTTAGAATAAGTAATGTGCTGTCTTATCTGAATATATATGATGAAGGGCCAATAACAGTAAACCATGGGTAACTGGCAGTCATTTAAATCATAGGAAAATGATCGCTTGTATTTGAGGTGGCAAGCTAATAGAAAAGTTAGCCCCATTATTATTTCCTTTAAAAGAAGAGAGACAGTGGTATCATACTGACTTTCTACATTGTCTTCTTTGAGAATTTGTGATGATAGAGAGGACTGATTATTTACAAATATGATTTGTAAAATTTTGTGTCCCCATAAATACATGGGAGTTTAAGGGAGATTTTCCAAGTGTTACATAATTTTGCATAAATGAATCTGAAATGTTCTGCACATGAACACATTTTTTAAAGTTGTGTCAACCACAAGGACTATATAGAAAATGAAAATTTTGAAGGCTATAACCCTCTATCCTAAAATATCTGCTTTCTTCTCACAGTCTCTCTTTTTTAGAGAATTGCCATAGTACCTTATGGAGGATATTTTTTTTTCTTCTTAATCTGACATTTAATCAAAAAATCTGTTTCTTGGTTAGCCAGAAAATCCTTGACTTATCTTCTCCTCTAAAAATCAGTCTTAGACTTTTGAAAGAAGCTCAGACCTTTGCACAGGGATAAAGCTGCAAGAGATTATCAATAAAGAAGCAGCTCCAACTTCTTAAACCAGCTCTTAGTGGCAGGATGCATTTGGAACATCCCTAGGTTGGCTTTCATAAATGCCACCCTCTCACCATAGGGAACAGACAAAGCTCTCAAGGGGCAGCATTGGAGAATGAGCTGGAGACCTTAAGGGAGCAAGTTCAAGGGAGTGAATCTCTTGTCTAGGTTCTTAAAAATGCTCATACAGGAGTTCCCCATTGTGGAGCAAAGGAAATGAATCCAATGAGCATTCATGAGGATGTGGGTTCGATCCCTAGCCTCACTCAATGGGTCAGGGATCTGGCATTGCCGTGAGCTGTGGTGCGGGTTGCAGATGCGGCTTGGCTCTTGCATTGCTGTGACTGCTGTAGACTGGCAGCTGTAGCTCCAATTTGACCCCTAGCCTGGGAACTTCATATGCCATGGATGTGGCCCTAAAAAAGCAAAAAAAGAAAAAAAGAAAAAAAATGCTCCTGTGCATCTCAATTTGGTTCCTGAGCTGCACAATGAAACTGATGTGTTTTGATAATTGTTATCTCAAGATAGTTTTCTTACCTTCCTTATCAGCACTTTTCTATACCTTAGTGTGGACCTCCTTTCTCAAAAACAAAGTAAAAGGAGAAATAAAGCTGTAACGTGTACACAGGAATATCCTACGTAAAGAGCATATGAGATATGAGAGAGAGAGGAAGAGAAAGGGAGAGAGAGAGTGTGTGTGTGTGTGTGAGAGAGAGAGAGAGAGAGAGAGTGAGATTGAGAAAGAGAGAGAGAGAGGTGGGGAAAGAGAAGAGATGATTAAAAGGATGATCAAAGACTGAATTGCACTTGGATTAAAACATTTTCTGTCCTCCAGTATTGTTTCCCTTTTATAACTTTGTCCAAAAGTCCTCTTCATCACTAACTCTGGTGTAGCCCTAATGCAGTACGGTGAATTACAGCACTAGATCTCCACCCTTTTTCTTTGAATCCATATTAAAATTTCGATTTATGGTCAGCCACCTGATTCCTTTCTGGACCTGACCTAATTTCCTTCAGGCCCCAGACCTATACACTCATATTAATTTGTAAGGCTTGTCTAGTCTGAGAGTCTCCAGATGGGGAAATTCAGCTTATTCACGCTCTCAAATTTAGTTATAGGAGGAAAGCTTTGTGTTTCAGTTTCACTGTTGTAGTCCTGCTGCAGACTAACAAACTAGCTAACATTTTTCTTCCCACAAACACATGGAGATTTTTATTTTCCAAGAAAAAAGAAGCGAACCACCTAAACTGCTTCCGTGTTGCCCCCTGCCATGCCTATGCTTGACCCTGGCATTAGGATTTAGTGTAGTGGAGAGGAGCTTATTGTAAGTGGGAAGTCAGCTCATAAAGAGAACATTGGTAAAATGCAACAATGGGGAGGACATTGATCTGGGGCCATGGATCTCTCCTGTCATCATGACTCCAACAGCAACCAACTGTGAGATTGGCAGTGATTTTGTTCACCTGTCTGGCCCTCAGTTTCCTCAACTACAACATGAGAAAACTCACTATGTAACTTCAAAGGCTAGTTTGGGTTCCATGATTTATGTCTTTTGTGGAAGAACAAACCCAGTTTGGGGTGTTTAATACATCTTTTTTTTATATATATATAATAACTCGGTGCCCATATTAACCGTTAGAAGCAACCATTCACTGTCCACATATCTGAGAGTTGTGTCAGGAAGTACATCCTATGATCACAGCATGTCAAGGGACTGATATGTTCTATTTGGTTATGATTAAAAAAAAAAAACAAGCAAATATTTATTTTTAGAGAATTAGATTTCCTGCCCAACACCTTTAGGAATATGAGCAGGAAGGCAGAATGCCAATTATGTCTATCAATATTGGATTTATAGACTTGACTATGGCGACTTTGCCTTTGCCCAAAATTGCTTGGATCATTTGTTCATTCGGAACTTCCTCCAGCTGAGATTTGGACACAAATTAAATAATTATGACCTTTCCTACCTAATTTTATAATGAGGCAGCTGAGTCTAGGCTAATTGGGTTTTTACTATATAATTTGTCCACTAATAATATGTTTTACCTTTTCTGGTCCAATTAACATGAATCAAAAAATTCATCACACAAATAGAACTTGATTGGAGAACACGTTGTTCTTTATGTTGTAATTAACATTAGATGTACAAAATGGATTTATCTTTCCAAGGAGTGAAGTGGAGTTTTCTTTCTAATCATTGTTCATTTCCTTGAAATGATTTTTTTTCCCGTTTTTTCCTTGGTAGGTCTACTGCTCATAGCTAGAGTATTTTGCATCAGACCACAACAAAGTTAATCCTTAAAAAAAATGTTTTATAGTGTCACTTCTATGTAAGATATTTATTTGGGGGAAGAAGAATTAATACTCCCAGACTAATTATATCTGAGTCAGGTTATGAACTGATTTCCCTGGTATTCTATTTTACTACCTATTTTTATGTGTTCCTATACCACATTTTAGGAAACTTGAGGTTTGGTTTATTGTTTCATGCAATTTTAGACATGGAAAGACCTTAGTCCAGCTTTTTGACTTTATGGTGAGAAATCAAGCTCTAGGTTATTATACAAGTTCTCTGGTGGAGAGGGTTGTTTTCACTTGTGTCTGCTGCTGCTTCCTCTGTGTGCTGTACAATTCATGGCACGTGGCAAATGTGTTGAATGAATCAGTCTTCAAGGTCTTTTCATTTCTAAATGGCAATCTTGGGACAAGAAACGAGATTCCTGAACTCTTTGCTTAGAAGTCCTTCTGTAATTTTGAACATTATGATTTTAAAGAGAATGGCTATTTAGCAAATTCTTCCCTGTGGAAAGATCCAAAGGAGGAGAATAAATACGGTTGTCACTTACAATCTGGTCATTCATTCAAAAAATATTTCTCGAGTGCCCACTGTGTGCTTGGTCTTGTGTTAGGCTCCAGTGAGATGCCAAAAACAAATAATATACTTAAATTAGGAGTTTGAGACCAACATATACACACTGCTATATATAAAATAGATAACCAACAAGGACCTACTGTATAGCACAGGGAACTCTACTCAATATCTTGCAATAATCTGTAAGGGAAAAGAGTATGAAAAAGAATTGATACATATAATGGAGTCATTTTGCTGTACACCTGAAACTATCACAAGATTGTAAATCAACCACACTTCCGTTGAGAAAAGAGGAAAAATAATATACTTAATGCCATGGTGTTTCAAGTCTAGTAGGAAAAAGAAATAATGGATACATCACAGTGCAATTATGTTCTATAACTGGGATTTGCATAGAGGAACAGCAACTAAATCTAACTGGAATATCAGCAAAGGCGTGGCCAGGATGAGCTGAGTATTAAAGAATGAACAGGGGAGTTCCCGTCGTGGCGCGGTGAAAGCGAATCCGACTAGGACCCATGAGGTTGCGGGTTCAATCCCTGGCATGGCTCAGTGGGTTAAGGATCCGGAGTTGTCATGAGCTGTGGTGTAGGTCGCACATGCGGCTCGGATCTGGCGTTGCTGTGGCTGTGGCGCTGGCGTTGCTGTGGCTGTGGCGAAGGCTGGCAGCTGTAGCTCCGATTAGACCCCTAGCCTGGGAATCTCCATATGCCCCAGATGCGGCCCTAAAAAGCAAAAAAAAAAGAATGAATAGGGCATATCTCTACAAATGCTAAGGAACCAGCATGTGTCGTGGAAGGGACAGGACTGTATGAAGCAGTTCAGGAGAAGCTGCCTAAAGGCGGGAGAGGGGATGGTAGTAAGGTGATGTGGGTAGTCAAAGACTGTTCACTCTAAGTTTTAAAGATTGTGTTTCATCCTAATGCTACAGCCAGGCTTAAAAGTCTCTCTTGAGCTGTGATCCTTTGAATATAAAACCCCAAGAGGCAGGGGGAGTAGTTTTACTCTGCTTCTTTTTTCTTTCTTTTTTCACTTTTTAAAGTTTTGTTGAGGTGTAGTTGATTTACAAAGTTGCGATGGTTTCTGCGGTGCAACAAAGTGATTCAGCTATACATGTACACAGCTTCATTCTCTTTCAGATCCTTTTCCTACATAGATTATCGCAGAATACTGAGTAGAGTTCCCTGTGCTACAGAGCAGGTCCCTGTCGGCCAGTCATTCCATATACCTCAGTGTGTGTATACCAGACCCAAATCCCTAGTCCCCTCCCCCCACATCTGTCCCCTTCAGTAACCATACATTTTCCGAAGTCGGTATGTCTGTTTCTGTTCTGCAAATAAGTTTATTTGTATTTTCAATATCTGTAAAATGACCATAATAAAAGTGCCTACCACACTGGAGTTGCCCGTATTTAACTCAGGCAATCTCAGCGAAGCATTTAGCACTGTGCCTGTCACCTAGTAACTATTCAATAAATAGGAGCTGTTAAAACCATTATTACTATTTTATTATAACAATTATTTCCAATAAAGAAAGTACTATGAGGTGCAACTAATGATACTTTTTTTTACTTTTTTTTTGGCCATGCCTGTGGATGCTGAAGTTCCCCAGGCCAGGAACTGAACCCAAGCCACAGCCATGACCCAAGCCACAGCAGTGACGCCAGATCCCTAAGCCATCAGGGAACTCTGATACTTTATATGGGAAGAATATTAAATAATGTCTTTAAAAGTGTTGCCCTCAGGTTTAGTTACAGTGCTCTGTAAGTTACTATATACCTTTTTATATACATCTTCAGAATAATATATCTACCCAAACTTTCTATTTGAGTCAGCCTCTGAAAAATTAGTAATTTTCACATAACCTCATAATTGCACACAAATAGGATTTTTCCCCCCTTCAGAGCTACTATAGGTGAGAGGTTCAGTGTCCACCCTACATGCACACTGAAATATAACAAACTTTTATGGAATCTAGACACAGTGCCTCAATTCTCAGTGCAGTTTTCAAATTTAAATGTTTCAGAACATTTCTATAAGAAGTCTTCAATAAATACCTAGCTAGAAATGTGTGAGAAGACCTTGCCAGTTTCCTTATATCCCAGTTAGTGTAGGGATATATTATTTTAACTATTATCACTCATGAAGTTCAATGAATGACATTGAATTAGTCCTGAAAGCACTCCATTAGGATCCTTGGTAGAATGTAATGGTTCTTACTTAAGGTGGAATGACTGTGTTTGAAACTTGCTTCAAGGGTTTGCCAAGCAGGTGATTTTGGCCAAGGTGACCTCAATGTGTGAGTTTAAACAACCACCCTAGTCTCCTCATCTGCAAAATGGATGTGATAGTACTCACCCTCATAGCACTTTTTGAGGATTAGAGGTACTCGACATACTTCACAGAGCTTCTGGTACATACTGTGTTCTTGCACCTGGTAATTAGTACCATTTCTACCACCTCCATTTAAAAAAAAAAAATTAAAACATAGTTTATTTACAATGTTGCACCAATCTCTGCTGTACAGCAATTTGACTGATACACACACACACACACACACACACACACACACACACACACTACTTTTCTTATGTTATCTTCCATCATGTTTTATTGCAAAAGATTGGATATATTTTCCTGTGCTATGCAGAAGGACCTCATTGCTTATCCATTCTAAATGTAATAGTTTGCTTTTACTAAACCCGAACTCCTCACCCATCCCACCCCCTCCCCTCTCCCCCTTGGCAACCACTAGTCTGTTCTCTATGTCTGCTACTAACTCCACGCTTATCACTCATTGAGGCCAGTTTCACACTGCAGCTGTCCGCTTAAACTCACCTCAGTGAGCCGTATAGAACTGAAATAGCAGTACTGTTGAAATTTAGTGAAGAGGTGAAATTTCTCTATCAGTCACAATTTTCGATTTCAAGCTAAAGCAGAAAAGGAAATCGTGAGCAGGACAGGCAGACTCAGAATTAGAAGGATCGAGAATAAGACTTGGGAAAAGAAAATGAGTCAAGACAGCTCCCAGTGCAAAAAGCACAGTTGCTGACATTTTGCAAAGATGGGCTGGACATGTTTCTGCCTTTGTAGATGCTGTGAGCAGAGTCTTAATGTTCCTTTTCTCTCCAAATCACCGTCCCTGAAAGGAGAATCTGATTGGCCAAGCTTACATCATATGCTCAGATGGATTACAGGGCGAGATCCCCTACGCCCCCACCCCACCTTACACTTTCATGGTCAGAGTGGGGTTCTGCGTTTCTCCAACACTATACACAATGGGGAATACCTTCTTCACAAAGGATTTTAAACAGCCCTGCCTCAAGAAAAGACAAATGTCTTCTATAAATAACATTGTTACCCTAACATTTAGAAACAAACGATAACAATTATAAGAGCATTTATTAAAGTGCTTCCGTAAATCATCATTCTCCTCCCAGACCTCATAAGTCAGATGCAGTTAGCTGAAAGATGGGGATGCAGTAATTCTCAGTGCATCTTGCTCATTGTAACAGTCTGTGCTTCTGTGGCAACCCAACAGTGGTACTTAACCAAGCTTCCCCAGCCGAACCTCACTGCAGTCAGGAGCTCTCTCTGGCAGCTAAAATGCTCCTTACACTCTTTCTCGAATGTAGCTCTATTTCTAAAGCTGTGACACACTGCCTTTTAAGATAAATGATCTGCTTCAAAGGTTAGAGATGAGAGTATGTTGTAATAGAGGGACACTTTTTTATCTTTTAATCCTTTGGCTAGAGTACGCCTATCCATTGTAGATGTCTAAACGTGTGTTTGTATCACTGAGAAAAAGAAAAAAAAAGCTCAAGAATCTGGAATGGGAAGAAAAGGATTAAATCAGATATCATTTTCAAATTTTCATTGACAATTTTAATCCTAAATCTCCTGATCCCCGTTGGATAAAACATCACAAAAGCTGATTGATTTGAAGGGCTCTCTAGTTATTAACTACTTAGTATTTGCAAGCCTCGTGCAATAGAAAAAAAATGACCAGGCTTATGATATTGTGAGCTGATTATTTCAATAACTGTATCAACTTTTTCCCAAGAAGGTAGAATTGACTCACATTCTACATTTTCAGGTTCTGTGTTAAGGATTATAAAATATGTTTTTACAGAACCCTGGTCTGTAGATCCTCATTCCTGGAAATACATGAAATAAAGGGGAGAAAAAGCCTAAAATGAAGGTTTCTAACCATTAAAATGGATCCTAGGGAGGGATTCCTGGTCTTAATTTTTCTTTTTTGAAGCAGAATCTAGAAATTTAATGTGTGCTGAAAACGTGTGAGGATTGCATTAAAAAACAGATAATGGAGTTCCCATTGAGGCTTAGTGGTAACAAGCCCAACTAGTATCCATGAGGACGCAGATTCGATCCCTGGCCTCGCTCCGTGCGTTAAGGATCCAGCATTGTTGTGAGCTGTGGTGTAGGTCGCAGACACCACCCCTTGGATCCCTCATTGCTGTGGCTGTGGTGTAGGTCAGCAGCAACAGCTCTGATTCAATCCCTAGACTGGAAACTTCCATATGCCAATGGAACTCTATATACCTTTGTAGGGTGCTGCCCTAAAATGACAAAAATCAAAGAGATCCTAATTCAGTAAAGCTGAGGTGGAGCCTGAGATACAGCATGTTTAACCACCTCCCTGGGGAAATTAGGGATAAGGGACAACTCATTACACTCTGAGTAGCAAAGTTAATTTAATATTCCTGGTTATAAAGTCCTAAACCAGCAACTATTCAGTTCTTACTATCCTTTTCCAATCCCCATCACAACTGAAGACTTATTTGGACATAGTTTATTCCTAAAGAACCGAGGAGGTCCATTGAGAAGGAATTAACCTCAGTGCTGAAGTGATACAGCATTCGTACCTTGAATATCATCATCAGAGACAATGTATATTACCATTAATTCTAAGAGACCAAAGTCAACTACCATCAGTTTTAAACGAGTTGACAATGCTGTGTTATATTTTTATAAAAACTTCTGGAAAAGAGAAATATCTCCATGTTTTAGGAGCAGGGTTTTACTCTTTGGCCATAAAAATCAACTAGTTTGTTCTTAAAACTGAGATTTCTCTTGTACTTTATTTATGAGCTGTAGCAATAAACTTTGCTTATAAAAAATGGAGAAACAAAGTATATCTGTGTGTCCAATTATGAAGCTGAATTGTCTCTATAGTCTGACCTTGAGTATTTAAAATTATTTGGGTGATTAGAGAGCAGGCAGCCCAAAATCAGTTTTTAATCGCATAATGTTTTCAATCCTTTGAATGGGAACTTCTGTGTTTCACATTGCAGACTGGGAGTTAGTATGATTTCAAGTTGCCAAGGTAGTTGGCAGATTTAGGCTTGAAAATAAGCTGAAATAGAGTCCGAAGATCTTTGTACCAGAGTTTCAGAATATGTTCACACTTCTTACCAAACACTGGAAGCAACAAATGGTTCTGTTATCATGGAAACTTGAGAAATGCAGCCCTTCCATCCCCCTCCTGAAGGAGTGACAAGATATTTAGTGTGGTGTGAGCACAAAGAAATCCTCAAAAAACTGATGAAACTTTAACCCTAATGTGGCATCAATTTACTTTTCTTCATAACCCCTCTTTTTTGGAATACACATCATTCATACTCTGCGGACATCCTACGAATCTGAATTTAAAAGAAAAAAAAACTTAGAAAAAGTTACTAAACTCAGTATCAGAGTAGGAAGAATAGTAATGATTTTTGCCTTTTTAAAAATATAAGATACCACGTGTATCCTCTCACTGTAAATCTACAAGAATAGGTTGAAGGATTATTTTCATCTATAAAAAGAAGATAGTAGAAAAATGCCTAATTTGGAGACTAGTTTGTAAGCTTAAACCCCTACTTTGGAGAATAGCTTGTGAGCTTAAATATCTGTTGTGGAGAATAATTTCTGAGTTGTGAAAGCAGTTTGCAGACTGGACATTTTGCCTGCCTTTTCCCTTCTACCCTTACTGTATTTTTCAGAGTTGTGTGGTAAGTTTCAGGACAGCAATGTCTTTCTGACTTAGGGGATGACAAATGCTTCTGTTCTTAAATGAGTTCATAGTTGAAGACATATCTGACACAGGAAACACTAATTTTTGGATGACCCAAAGATAATAGGAATATCCAAAGAGAAAAGCGATTTACTTTTGGTGGAAGAGGGGGTGCTTGACATAGCTGATTGAAACCCGGATCCAACTTACTTAACTTATTTATTTATGTATTTACTTATTTATTTATTTATATTCTAAATGACTAACTGGTTCACCACTATAATTTAGAGAATAATCCGCTTATTCCCACTCACTAAATATGGTGTTGTAATCACACTTGTTATGCATACTTGTGACTGTTACTAGATTTTATTTTTCTTCTAGCGACAGAATAATTTTATACCAATATTGCAGAATTCTAATTATTGTAGTTTTTAAATTTGGGTACAGCAAGTAGAATGGGGCCATTCTAACTTATTTACTCATTTAGTTCAATATTAGGAAAAAATTCTCCCCCTAAAAAATCCAAATGGCATTTTAATTAGAGTTAATTTCAGAAACTGATGTGGGAAAATTAATGCTTTTATGTCATGGAGATTTTTTGGCATCCAAGGTTATGATCCATTTAATCTCCACTTATTTTGATTTTTTTATATAATTAAGTGAAATTGTGTAGTTTTCTTCACATGGATTACATACATTTCTTTTTAGGTTTATAGCTACACATTTTATGCTTATGTGATGGTATCTGTTTTCCATTCATTTTGTTCCAGTTATTACTGAAAATAATAAGTTACAGAAAATCTAATGACTGTAAAATATTTATGGATATTTCCAATGATATCTATATAACAATTTTTAATAAGTTTTAATTCTTTTGAGTTTTTTTGGGAATACAGTCATATAATCTATGAGTACTAATACACCTCTCCCTGATTTATCTAATGTTTGTACGCTTTGGCAACTGGTTTGAGAAATTATTTTATTAATTATTTGCTTTAACAGCACTAGGAGGTTTTACTGAAAAGATATTTTATAAATCACTAACAGGCATTACTATTGACGCTTGGGACTCCACAGATTAAGTTCACTGGTCTTTAAATTATGGCCCTAAAAATATATCTTTTGCAAAATAATATGGTATAATAGAACACTTCTTAGCCTGGAAGTTGGAGATCATCTATTCTAGCTAGAACTCTGCTACTAATCATCTGTGTTACCTAGGAAATTTTATCAAGCCTTATCTGTCCCAATTATCACTTTTTAAATGAGCCACTTGACTGATTCTCACTGTCTCAATCCTCCTTGAGTCAAAATGAATAAACTGAACAAATGAATAAAAGCTGTAGATAAATTCATGATGATAAATTCATTTACCCACATCTAAATAGTTTGCCTAAAATTGTAGGCCGTTTGTATAACCCATGATGTTCTATCGAAACACACAAAAACATCCTGGAGCTAGATAATCTCTAAAATCTTTTTTCCTTTTTTTTTGTCTTTTTGCCTTTATCTAGGGCCACACCCGCGGCATATGGAGGTTCCCAGGCTAGGGGTCTAACAGGAGCTGTAGCTGCCGGCCTTCACCGCAGCCACAGCAACGCGGGATCCGAGCCGCGTTTGCGACCTACACCACAACGCCGGATCCTTAACCCACTGAGCAAGGCCAGGGATCGAACCCGCAATCTCACGGTTCTTAGTCGGATTCGTTAACCACTGAGTCACGAAGGGAACTCCTAAGATCTTTTTTCAATTTGGAGAAAATTTAGTTGCAGTTCCTTTAAGAAAACTGCCTTGTTTGTGAATCTTAGGTGTGTTGAAGAAATAATACCTTAGTCTGTTGACATGCCTTTTGTCATTAAGTGAAAACTGGGTCAGACCTGCCTAACTCATTAGTTGAACATTTTTTCTGTTCTTTCCAGGTTTTGTACCATTGGAGTGTAATTCTCTTCTGTGTAGTAATATACATGCCATGAAATCCCTCTCAGTTCATCCATTTCTTCTTAAAGTTCTTAAGCCTTGGAGGATTGTAGCCACAGCCATGAACTTCCAATTTTATGATGCAAACAAGCTGAATAAACAATCTCACTTTACAATTTATAAGAAATGTAATCATTCTTAAATTGAGAGAAAACGATGCCACTCTCTAGACTGGATGTAGAAATAACTTGTGATTAAAATGTTCAGCATTTCATTTCTGATGTAATCTCTAAAGAAAAGCCAGAAGCAAGACTGCCTTCCTAATCTCTTAAAACTTTTCATTTGGATAGCGATCTAACTAGAACAGCTGATGAGTCCTTTCATGACATACCCTTTAACTCTGGCTTTTCCCCCCCCCCCCCTTTTTTTTTTGGTCTTTGTACAGAATGACCTTATGCAACTGAGTTGGCTCCATTCGAATTACTCTTTTATTTCAGCCAACCTTGATTCATAGATTCATACTGTAAAGTGGAACCCTAAAGAGAATATATTCTAAACCTCTAATTGTACTTTATTGCTTCTCTTTGATGAGGCCTCATGATGTGCTGGGAAGAACAGTGGACTGGGAGTCATGATTTTAACAGTCTGAGGCTGGCTCCAAGCCTCATATTTCTTCTCTGTAAAATGAGGTGATCAGAACAAATGAACTCTTCAACTTCTTTTATTTTTATGTGAGGAAGAGGGAAAGAGTGGGCTTTTAACAGAGTTGTTCTACTCGAAGGTATTTCTGAAGATACAGACAACATATTTCTACTTCCAAAAATATGAGAATTTTTTTTGGTCACTTCTGACCCTTGTTCCAGGAAGCAAGTAGGGCTGACCCAGTGTATGTCTTTCTTTTACAGTTTTTAGACTATATATTCCTTTCCTCAAGTCTAAACATAAAATATTTTAATTTCTAGTGCTAAAGAGTAAAGATGGTATTTTTTTAGGTAATAGGCAATAAAGGAACTTCTTGGTAGTCTAGTGGTTAGGGATCCAGTGTTGCCACTGCTCTGGTTCAGGTTCAATCCCTGGCCCAGGAATTTTTGCATTTATATATGTACACACACACACACACACGCGCACACACACACACACATGACTGAGTCTACTGTACAGCAGAAATTGGCACATTGTAAATCAACTAATAAAATAAATAGAAAATAACGTGTGATTTCAATAGAAAAGAACCACATGTCAGTATTTTTCTTAAATTAATATCTTCTTTACCTTTCTTTCTCTGTTTCCTTCCCTCACTAAATTTTAGAATAGCAGATGCAGATAAACATTCTTCTGCATAGCAGCCCTTAATGCAGTCTCTCCAGTCTTTCCACTCACATTCATCTGAAGGTCAGGATAAAGACAAATGTCACATCTTAGCCATCTTTGAAAATTAGGATCAACTGTAAACCTAGTCATTGCAAGAAATGAGAGGAATGTCCACTAAAAGGCAGGTAAAGAGTATTGAATCTTCACTTATCATCAACTTAAGTTTTTTGAAGGACATACCCAACTAGAAGCCCTTCTTCCTATACTCAGGCTCAGCCCTCTGATTCTGAGAGCCAGGGTCTCCAAGAAAATGCAACAATTTTCTTCTCTTGCTTAGATATTGCTTTAAATCAGAATGGTAGTTCCACTAGGCTCAGTAATTTTTCTGTTCCATACACGAGTAAGAGAATTTTATAGTGTAAAAAATTTCTCGTGTTAGAGATAAGGGCAGGAAAGGAGATACTAAAATGGCGGGTAAACTGTCAACATTGACAAGTAGAAAACTATGGATTAAATGACTGTGAAAAATTAAATATCACCGCCAAATAAACTTAAAGTATACCTACCTTATAAGTCACACAAACCATAGAACATATAGAAAAAGACAGGAAAAAAGGAAATTCCAGTGTAAGAAATAATAGGTCCTTAAGTAGCATGATTATAATGAACATTTAATGACATGGGGGAAAGCTCAGGTTATTTCAAGTGGAGATCTCACCACATGGATTTCTATGTATTAAATGAATCCTATTTTGTCCAAAAAGGAAAATATACACACACAGACTAAAAATATATTTAATGAGTAGAAAAAATACTTATAAATTTCTTTTTATTTACATTTTTGGAAAATAGTTGACTTACATCAAATTAATATTTAGCTTACATTTGTGCATGGTGAGGTGCTTAACGCATTTGTGTGCATTATCTCATCTGATTTTTATTGCAATCCCATGAGACAAATATTGTCAAAACAATTTTACAAGAAAGAAACTGAAGACTGAAAAGTTTGAAATTTCCTGAAAGTTTTTTTAATTATGAAATTTTTAACACAGAAGAGTTTAGAATGAACATGAGACATCTCCTAAGAATTTTATCTTTTTAACATTTTGCTTTAACACAATTGCCTTATTTCTATTTTTAAAATCAATACGATATTACAGATTAAAGCCAGAGCCCACTACCCTTCAACTCCCCTTTGCTCCCTTCTTTTTTCCTCCTTATTATTCTAAAGTTCGTGCATAAGACTTTCTCAGATTCTGTTTTTACTATATAAATGTATTAGTAAAACAATATATAATATTATTTTTTCTCATCTTCCTTATAAATCATCACAAATGTAAATAATAGTAGTAATAATAATAACACCACCAGACATACATGGGGCTTTCTGGGTGCCAGGCATTTTGCAGGGATTAATTCATTTAATCCTGCCATAAGTTTATAAACCCAATACTTCTGTCATCTCTGTTTACAGATGAGAAAACTGAGGCACATACATTGAATGACTTGCCCTAGATATGCAGGTAGTATATCTGTATACACAGGTGCTGCATTTCTCTCATCTCTGTAACTTTTTACGTTTTCATTGAGCTTTTCTTTTTCAAGACTAATCCTTCATAGATGTAAATCCTATATATTTATTTTTACCTATTTAATACAATCTTAATATTTAACTTTACCTATTGTGTAATAATAAGCCAGTTTACCCAGCCTTTTGGTTGACTTATCCATTCCATTACTGCGTTGCTTTGCACCTCTTATTTTTACAGGTCATGGGCAATGATCAATCAAACAGAAATTTCTTTATGAGCATTTACAAGAATTTCTCTGGGTTAGAGTGCTTGTGCATCTATAGAGTTAAGGCATATTGCCAAATCCCTCTCTGAAGCAGCTGCATTAATTAAGGTTAAATTATGTGTTCTTTCTCTAGATTTTCACCAACAACTGTTACCAATTAAACCGGTAAAAATCTTGGAGGGTGCTGGGGAGTGGAGGGTATAAAGTAATGTCTAATTCTTGTTTAAATTTTCATTTCCCTGAGTAAGTAAAGTAGAACTTTTTTTTTTTTTTTTTGGTCAGGGGATGGGGCCCTCTGATTTCCTCTTTGGTAAATTAAATCCTCATTCTCATTAATATGCAAGTTCTCTTCTTTCCTAAATAACCTACTTAGTGCTATATATTTTTAAATGTAGAAGTCTTTAAATTTTGATATACAAATTATATAAAACTTTTAAAATTAACACTTTGTTTTAACTTCTAATTACATTTGTTTGTTGTCACAGAATCTGGTCTTTAGGATACTGATTCTTCAGTTGAGGCTCAATTGAATATAGTATTTATGTATCAGGATATAATGCATACAATTTTTGCATATAATTTTTGGGTTCAAGATTTTGTATATGTTTATTGGGTCAAGCTTCTGAATTTAATTGTACATATATTATAGATCCTTATTAACTGTTTTCTGACCATACATATATAGAAATTTTATTTGGTGCTTTTTCAGATCTCTGTTCATTTTCTGTAGTGTATGGTGTTCTTTTTATAGTTCCAGTTCCTTATTTTTTGTTCATTTGATCAAGTTTCTGAATTGCATTTAAATATGGTAAAGTTACTATCTTATTGTATTTCCCCAGTTTTAGTTTATTAATTCAAGTTATTGCAGACTGATTTTCTGTTCATCTAACTTGTAAAAGGCAAACCATTCCCTTGTACATTTTATATTTTTTAAAAAGATTTTATTGTGAGCTCATCATCAATAGGGCTTCTTCTTTGCAGAAATCCCATGCAGATTGTTGTATACGAATATTTAGAATTCTTGTTGTGGTTTGTTTGTATGCTTTTGTCAAGGACAATAGAATTTTCCCTTGCCCTATTATCAAATTTTTAAAACTTTCTTAGCTTCAAGGTTTCTGTGCTTCAGGCTGGTGTACACGCAGTCACCAATGCATGTAAGGCACAGGCCTTATTTTTCAAAAGTCTCTCAAGATATTACTTTTTCAAACTCTAGTTTTACTCATTATCCCAGTAAGCTGTTGGGTAAATTATTTCTCCCCTTCTCCCTGCATGTATCACACTTAGTCTCCCAGTTGTACACGTGGTGTCAGTTCCAGTGTTTTTAGGATTGAAGTGTTCTCACCTGTTCTCAGATGGCCATGAAGCCAAGCCCACAGACACTACTTCTGACCAACTTTCCATCTCTGTCTCCCCATCAGTTTCAACATCATGGCGCCCACTAACAGGTTTGCTACTCCTCATTTTTGCATATGTAGATTTCACTTCCTCTTTTGGAATGCATATATTTTGGAATATATATATTTTAGAATATATATATATTTTCCAGATGTCCTATAAGAAAGGCTTGCCCAGAAACTAAGTTCACAATCTTGCCAGAACCACAGTGTTTCTCTCTACCCCAAAGAACTTAAATTCCAGTGTGATTTTGTTGTGTGTTACCTTTGAAATATAAGCACGGTTGTAACCTGTAAAAGGTCAGTTGAATAAGGGTTTATTACTTGAGACCGTATTCCCACTTGGAATGCCTTTATGGGGAAAATCACTTAAACTTAAGACCTCAAATCTTCATTTCTTCACAGAGATTTGTTCAGTTACCAGGAAAATAAATTATGCAGCTGTCTTAAGACATCATTGAATGTGCATAATATACAATTATTTCTTTCCAGCTACTATATTAAGCATAGTAATCCTTTTGGAATAAGTGACAGTTTAATATACTGCAGATTATTTTCCTAAAAGACTGTAGATATAGAGAAAAGTAAAACAGAAAAAGGACTAAGTCTTTGAGATTGTTGTATTTAAACCATACAAAGTTTTCAGTATTTACTATACAATAACTATTTGTGGAAGCCCTAATAAGGACAGCAATACAAGGAATATTAGAGCCTTCCTTCTAGAAGTGTCCTTTGTTGTTAAAAATACAAACATGATAATACCCAAAATTCTTTTTTAAAAATATTGGCTTAGCTGAAGTTTGCACAAGTGAAAAACAAACAAACAAAAAAACACCCATAACAAAACTTCTTAGTAGTTTAGAAAGAAGTTGGGAGTTCCTGTTGTGGCTTAGCGGAAATGAATCTGACTAGTATCCATGAGGATGCGGGTTCAATCCCGGCCCTCACTCAGTGGGTCGGGGATCTGGCATTGCCCTGGGCTAGGGTGTAGGTCACAGATTCTCCTCAGATCCAGTGTTGCTGTGGCTGTGGCATAGGCCAGTGGCTACAGCTGTGATTCGATCCCTAGCCTGGGAGTTTCCCTATGCTGCCCCAAAAAAGCAAAAAAAAAAAAAAAAAAGTTTTAGAAAAAAGTAGAAGTGATTCTAACTGAATCTCTTTGAAGATAGCATTTGAGCTGGGCTTAAAAAGGTGAGTACTCTTTTGGAGAAATTCATCAGAGAAGATTTAGGTGGGAGCCACCGTGTGAATCAAGGCAGGGATGTAGGAAATCTCACAATGTGGATGAGGAAATCTCACAGTGAATGGATGAGATGAATTAGTGTAGAAAATTCTTAAACAGCTGGGTTCACAAAATAAAAGGCCTGGAGGAGAAAGAGGCATAGAGGACTCATGGGTAAAGCGGGGAAGGTAAATTCTGTCCGAAGGAACCAACCACGACCTGCCTCCAGCACCAGTGTGACCACATCTGGTTTTTCCAAAGAAGATGGGAACTGGGACTTGGGAGTAAATCTCTGATATGTTAAGCACTGGCAAATAATCCAGAACTTGAAAAGCATAGTGTAGGAACCAAACAATATCTCTGTGAGCCTGACCAAGCCCATATGTCACCAGTTTGCCATCCCAGACCCAGAGCGAGTAAAAAGAAGCATGTAACGAAAATGATGGGTTGGAGTCCTGGCTGAAATATGCAGATACAATCCACAAGATAACAGAGACCAGAGAAGGTGTGACCTGATAAACACAGTCTGGTTTTTTTGTTTTTTTAGGAATTTTACTACAAACTCAGGTAGGAGAAATACAGAAAGTACTTTTCTTCCTGATGTTTGCCAGAGTGTTTAGTCCAGCTTCACCTTCTTGTGGAAAGGCATGCACATGCTATTTTTAGGAATTTGGTCTCACAATCTAAACCCTTGTACTAATGGAAAGCTTTCCTCTGTTTGTCCTCCTAATTTTTAAAAAGGGGATTGAATTTATAAAGAATTTCCCCTAGAACAATTTCCCCTTTGGAGATTTTAACAAACATGAACATAGCTCATGGATACATGATAAGAAATGAAAATAAATATTTTATCTAAACTAATTAGACATCTGGCATAAAAATTTCAACACATCTTTTCTTTCCTTTCTTGTCATGCATGCACATGTGGGTATTTGCTTTGTACTTAGTTTCTCCAACTGGCCACAAACAGAAGAAATAACTAAAATGTGCCATAGTCCATGACCCTGTGGCGACTACTGCCTCCTTCTTCTTATTCACATCTCCTTTACTTGGACTTGGATCACTGAGGGTTCCATCAATTGACTTACTAAAGACAGAAATGGAAACTAATGTACATCTAATTTTATGTAGCTTTCGAAATCTACATCCATTTTCTCTTCTGAAGATACCGAAAATTAACCTTTGGCTTGATAGCCCCCTGTGAATCTATATATGTTGACCTCATAGGGTAAGATGTTATATGACAATTTTTACAAATGTGAGTTCTAGATTCATTTCAAAGCCTGACTCCTCTGCTTATTACCTGTGTCAGTGTTGTGTGTGTTACCTGGCTAAAGCATGGTCTCCTCATCTGTAAAATAGAGACAGGTTCGGCTACTCCGTCAGGTCTAGGGGGATTAAATGATAAAAAGTGATCACGAAATATTCAGTATGTGTTAATTGCTACTGTTACCACTGATGCAGTTGTTTTAGCCATTATCGTTATTACTGACACCTGGTATTTTACTAAAATCATGACTAATAGCAGCTGATTTTATTCTCCAAAAGTTAGATGTAACGTTATTTTCGGTATTGAAGTCAGCACCCAAATTGCCTGCAGTCCTTACCGAAAACCTGCTGCTGATGGTCAAGGATTACAGACTTATTTTTAGCAGTCTTTCTAGCCTGAAATGGAATTTTGTCAAGGTTGGCTTTTTTGAATGTGATGCACAGAAGGAGGGCGGTATTTCTAATTTTATCATCTGCCCGTAAAATCATACTTTAGTGCTAGCTAATTCCATTAATTCTTAAAATATACTGGTTTAGGTTTACAGGTTGTCAAGCTTAAATGTGGCTTAAATGATATATTTTGGGATGTGTGGTGACTTTTTCTGACCCACTTGGGAGTAACCTACACAACTATTTTTAAAGAGTCAATTAGCACCTAATTGGAATTAAAATCCTCTCAAAACTAAGCATACATAATTCTGGTCTTCACCCCAGTGTTTTATGTGTTTCATCCAAAAGTGTTTACTCAAATGCATTGGTAAAAATAAAAATAATAATAATAATAATACTGTGGTGTAATAGAATTCTGAGGCCTTGGGTATTCTTAAATGAATAATCCAGTGTTTTTTTTGGTTGACAGCTGAAGGTATGTGATGCACTGTGATTTCTCTGTCAAGAACATGCTTGATGAATGGTGTAAACAAGTAATATTGAGTGTGAGAGAGATTGAGAGGGAAGTGGGGAGAGAGACAGTGGGGTGGGGGGAGAATAGCAATTCACTGCCACTTCCATGTTTAAAAATAGACTTGACATTATTTTAAATTAGTGAATCAAATACTTTTCATTCTGTGGAAGGGAAATATTCCATCTTTGGGTGGCAAGATTAATGGAATTATTTTAGTAAAATTCTCTTTTCTATGAGTCAACAATTACATTCAGAGATACCAATCAGACAATTTAAAAGTCTTTATTTGACCAAATACGGAACTGATTATGATGAATACAAGATCCTCCTATTTTGAAAGTCCAGTTTTAATTTAATCTGTGGGTGTTTTGTCCTCATTCTCTTGAACCCCAAGGACACTTCCAGTGTATAATTAGTACAGACATTTTTTTGTTAGAATGATGGTAACATTTGTGACTTCTCATTCAGAGGGCACTTGTAGAACTTCATGACACTCATTTTTTAATCAAATACAGCAAGGTTAAACAATTTTATTTCATTTCCTTTTTTATTATATTGGAATTATTTTCATGGAGTTCTTTTCTACATAAATTTATGCCAAATCGTCAAGCATTTTTTTTAAAATTCCACATTAGATAGGATGTTTTTCTTTTATGACAACCTTTGGTATCAAATCCAATCTTCTCAATGTAAGTTTTAAATTGAGTACTAATTCTTTTCAAAAAGAATTTATTTTTCCATCATTTTCTGATCAATAACAAGTTCTATTCTGTGCAGTTTTAGCTATTGCAAATCCTATTCTTTATTATTTCTACTATGTCTGATTTTCCTGCAGTCAATATTTGATGAATTCCAATGTTCCCAAGGAATGTTCACATCGTTTTGTTTTGTTTTGGGAATTAATTTTAACTTGCTCTATTTTAAACATTAACTGTACTTGATTCATTTCTATTAATTGTGTTTATTAACTGGATAAAATAATCAAAACATGTGTTTATTTCTTTGAACAAGGAGCAAAGAGCATTGGAAACCAAGTGATGGAACTAGATGAAAATGGGTCAAAACACTGGGTCAAAATGCCCTTCAAATTTGTAGACACCTCAGTAGAATCAATCAGGATACATATGGTTTTTCTAAGTGTTCCAGCTGGCTTTGAGATATTCAATATCTATTATTCTCTGTCTACATTTATGGACTACTCAAATTTCCCAGCTGGCATATGTCCATTTTTGGTTATATACATGATATATGGTGAAAATTGTCAACTCATCTTCCAATTTAGAAAGCTAACTTAGTTTTGAATGATATAGTTATTTGTGGAAAAGTGATAGACTACAGAAATTAAAAGGAACCAACATTTTAAGCAGTTAACCATATTCCAGGTACCATGCCAGATGTTTTGCAAAATTATGTTCTTCAAGCTCACAACAAATAGGGAGGCATTTTATTTCCAATATTTGGTTGAAAAAGCTGGCACTTAGAGTACTAGATAACCTGAAGTCAAATTATTAAGTGGTGACAGGGCTGCATTCCAAGCCATTCTGCAAACCCAAAATGTCTTCTATATATATGACAAGAGCGTCTCTTCTGCCGCCTTTACGATTTAGAAAGATATTCTTTATCACCTGTCAAATAGATATTCAGTACATATTAGGTGCCGTGCCTTTAATTGCAGGTGAGGCTGGAGAATCAGGAGTATACGAGAGATGAGAGACGTTATCCCTGCTTTCAGAAGAAACCTGTGCAGCAGGAGCCACAGGCAGATAATCAGATGTGATTAAAGCCCCGTAAGCTGGGGGGAATGACGAAGCAGAGGGCTGAGGGATTGATACGTTTCAGCAATAGAGATGAAAAATTGATTGCTTAGATTACTGAAAAGTGAAAAGGGATAAAAATACACTCAAATGAAATCACTGCAGGTGAGAGAATCTGCAATATCCTGAAAGATCCTTTAAGGGGTTTATAACTTTCATCACAGTGATGATAATTCATGATGATTAGAAATTATCATCTAGATGCCAGCATATGAGCTGAATGCCAGTAACCTGAAATCTTTGGTGTGAGCGTCTCTGAAGAATAAAACGTGTTTCTCATGCTTCTACATGTATTGGACTTTGTAACCAGACTGAAGGACCCTATGGTGAATCCCATGAGGCTTTTCCAACAGTTTTTCAAAGCCTCAGTTCCTTTTGCTTTATCATTTATTTTAAAATTGTATCTATGGAGTTCCTGCCGCACTGCAATGGATTAATGATCTGGCTTGTCTCTTTGGACAAGATACGAGTCTTGGCATGAGTATTCAAATTGTACTGTAAGAATGAGTAGGATTTGGAATAACAGAGAGGGAGGAAATTATTTATCTTGGGAAGCTGAATGAACATGAATGAACATGCCCTAGGAGGTGCTGGTTTGATCCCTGGCCCAGTGCAATGGGTGAAAGGATCCGGCACTGCTGCAGCTGTGGCATAGATCACAACTCTGGCTTGGATTCAGTTCCTGGCCCTGGGAACTTCCATATGCTGCAGGTTCAGCCAAAAATGGAAAAAAAAATTGTATCTAAAGTTAAAAGTGTACAGAGTTCCCTGGTGGTGCAGGCAGGTTAAGGATTGTCACTGCTGTGGGGTGGTACAGTTTCTGTCCCTGGCCCTGGAACTTCTTAATGCCATAGGCACAAGCTAAAAAATAAAGATAAGAATAAAATTAAAATCTGCATTGTCTTTTTGCATTATGAACAAAGTTGAACAAATTCCCTTTAACTCGATGAAGAATTAAACTAAATCTACCCTCTATATTATTTGTGATTTCTCTATTACACACACACACACACACACGCATATATAGGGGCAAAATGATTTGAGAGTTTTCCATAAATTTATTTAAAGGCTTAACATTCTTGTTGGGAAGTTGGACATTGTATCAAATAGGAGTCCTCGATATAGGAGTCAAAACCCAACTTTTCTTGTGATTGTTGATTTTTGAGACCTTGAAAGAAAAGGGAAATATTTGGGTTTGGAAACCTATAGGTTAAGACAGACTTTATGTGACCTTTCATCCCATACCTTTCACTTAGCCAAAGTGGGCATGATTTCCTTTTCCCCATAGATGCATTATATGATCCTGCCCAAGTGCCTTCGTTCATGTTCATTCAGCTTCCCAAGATGTATTTTCCTCCATCTCTGTTATTCCAAATCCTACTCATTCTTGCAGCACGAATTGAATACTCGTGCCAACCCTTTCCGATGGCTCTAGCTAGGAGCCATAGTGTGGTCAACCTTATACTTGTATTAGAGTTTCCCCAACAGACTGCAAAGTGGTGAAGACCTATCTCCCTTATCTTTTTACCTCACACAGCATGTCAAACATTATAGATGGTCACTAACTATTTGCTAATTGTGTGAATTAGTAATTAACTCATTAGAAGCTATTTAGACACTATTGGACAGGTGGAAGCAATGAAGGTAACAGTTTAGTCTTCTGGTTCAAGAAAACCCTCTCTTGAGGTGTGATGGAGGTTAAAACACAGGAAATTGATCTGAATGAACACCTGACTAGGAACTGGATGCAAGAACAGAGCATTAAGGGATCAGGGGATGTTGTCATGAAGGGGCAATTTTTGACCAAAGGAAAATAACTTGACTGCGTTTAATTCTGAGACAAAATATCAAAGGTATATTTTGATGATCTGCAGGATTTTCAGAAAATGGAAACTATGCACAGCAAGTGGTATCCTGTGCCCTTGAAAACCGTGACCTCATAGAGTTGGATCTATGGCATTGACAACTATTTCTGAACATTTCCTGCATATTACAGAAGAAGAGAGTAGAAATAGGGCTGAAGGGTGGAGAACCAGGGGAGGCAGATTGGGCTCAGCAACAAACATAGATCCAGGACTGTGACTGTGGGATAAATTTTGTGTCCCTTGGATCCTCAGCCGTTGTTGTAACTAAGATCCAAATTCTGGCCTCCATCAAGGCATGGGCTCATCGGGGTCCTGAGTGCTTAGTTTCTCCTGAAAGGCCCTGGGACAGATCCCTCTGCCCTGCCAGGTTAAGTTGATGCTGCCTCCAGCCATTTGTCCCCAAGATGTTCTGGTATTCTTGGCCTTCCTGTGTCCATCATCACTGTACTTCTTGCTGCCTTTGCTATATACCCACAGCTGGACAGCTTTCTACCAGCATGAGACCTGCAAGACTTGCCCCATGGAATTCGAAGTATATTTCCCAGAAATTAGACTTAAAGGTTTTCAGAGGATACAATTCAGTGAAAGTATAAACACATTTTTTTTCCCAAATTGTTAGGGCACGACTTAAGCATATGTGTAAACAAACTGTATGCTGTACTTTGCTTATAAGGGGAGTTAAATCAGTTTTGTGTATGTGGCTGGAGACTAAACCATCTTTTGTCCTTGTTTCAAACTGTTAAAAAGGCATTATGGTCGTCAGATGATGGATCTTAAACAGAGAGTTGGTGTCTGCAGGTGAAAGTAAAAGTCAAGTGCCTGTGAATGGAATGGTTGGTTAGCACATGATTCAAGAGGCTTGGTTTAACCAATATTTTCAACCAGATCCAAGAAAGTACAGAAGAAAGTAGGTTCTCATAAGGAAAACAAAAGCTGTGTGATCTTTAATTTCTCCACAGTGTAGGTATGACCTATATAAAGTCTCTTGCAAAGTCCACAAGAGAGTAACCAAAGACTTCTATTCCTGGAAAAGGAAGCATTGGGAAGTTGCTCAGAGTTCAGTCTGTGGTTCTGAAAAGCTCTTATATTACCCAAGCCTTTGCATACATAGGCCATTAACTCATCGATTCCTGCCAACAACCTTTGAAATAATGGCTAGGGCTTCTGGGGGTGGGGGTGGGGGGTTGTGAGGAACATTACAAAAGTTTCCATGCTGGAAATAAAAATAACACCAGGTCTCAGGACCCTTATGTCCCAGATGATGATGACTGTAAGCAGTAGAAGAAGACAATGCATAAATTTTCCGTTTGCCAGGGGACAGGAAGAACAATTACAGAGAAAAATCCACCGGGGAATCATTTCTATGGAAGAGATGAAGTCAGTCAAGAACATATTAATACCAAAACCTTGACTGACAAGGATCAGGAGAGAGCATGGCACATTACAAAGTATAAAGTCTTTCAACAGACTAGGTTCAAAGCCTGGTCCTTCTCCTTAACAGACACCTGCTCTTGGTCATGTTTTACTTTAACCTTTCTAATATTTTAATATCAACATTTCATGCAATAGTAGTTAGCTGTTAGAGCTGTTAGAGTTCTAAGAAATTAAATAATATTATAAGATTAAATTAAAGACTCTATATATAAAGTATTCAGCACATTGGATGATCAGTGTGTGATCTCCAACCACACGTGCACAAATAAGATTACAGCTTACGACTATTTTTACGGTAACCAGTTAAGAAACAGCAAAGCAAATGGATGCCAGAAAATACTCTGAAATACAAGCTTACATCCTACCCATTTCATGTAGTGCCCCATCATATCCCGTGGCAATGAATGACGTAAGATCTTTAATTTCCAAGAATGATATAATTGTGTATACTTTATTTCTATTCTTGTGTTCATTACTTTCTACTTATGGAGATAGGATACCGGATTCATATTTTATACAGATTTTCAATAATGAAGGATTTTAAGTCTCCATTCTTTTCAGTAAAATGGAAAACCTTCATTCCTTTAAAGCAATAACGATCATGGTGGCTTTTTATTGGCCCTTGCTCTGTGTTATGCTGCCCTCTGCTAAGCCCTTGTGTTCCTTAAGCTCACAACAGCCTGAACTGTGGGGTGGTGAGTTAATTCCAGGTTCTCCATATTAGCAATGGAGAAACCAAGGCACATGAAAAAGACAAGAATCTCACCTCACGTAACAATGATTAAGTGGCCGAACTAAGACACGGTAATGTCAAGCAATGTAATTCCAAGACAGGCTTTCTGATCCCCTCCTGAATGCCATATTGCTTTTGCCTTCTGGGTTTTCAAGCTTGACTGCACTGCCTGGTCTGATACTCTTCTCTGTAGTCATATTTGTTTTCTGTGTTCTTCCTACGTTTTTTGTTCCTCTATGTTGTGCCTCTCTACACTCTACTTCCCACTTTAAAAAAATTTCCATGCCACCCTTTCCATCTCTCTGACACAACTCTGTTGCTTTGTGTTTACTTTCAGTCCAATCACTCAGCCCCCCGCTGGCTACAAACTTATTTTGGAATGGTCACACCAACTCCCACTAGTTATTGTGTTTCACCCTCCATCAAACCATCAAACAAAGAGAGCTGTGTGTTTTTAACTGCATTCCTAGACATATGACTCAGACGCAGCTCTTCTAAAGGAGAACAAAGGCTGACACCTGCATATTGGTGTTTCATTTGGAGATTCAGGCATTGTCTAGAAACTTGAACATGCCTACAGAATGGTTGCAATACCAAGTGAAGATAAATGAAATCCAGAGGACTCTTTATGAGGAATCTGAATACAACATCCCAGCATATTATGTGGTCTAATTTACTGTCAAATTACTTTTATAATTGAGCTGTTAGAAAATGGATCTCCCTCTAATGTATTTGGAAGAAATGCAATTAGAATTTTAATTTGAAGTTCTGCAAACCAGAGAAACTTGAGATTCCTCTTCAGTAGATGCCAAAGTCCTATCTTTAAAACTTAACTAACTGTCAGGCAACTACTAAAAACAGCTGAGAAATGGTCTGTGAACGTGGGATGTGTCTGCTCATTTTTCTCCCCTAGGTTTGCACCAACTTTGAACCTTTAAGACAAAAAAGAGAACAAGAGGGAAATTGGGAGCAGACCAATAAAATAAAGTGATTTGACTGGATTCAATTACCTTTATCTTACATTATCTTTCTGAAACAAGTTTTTGTCCTGATGTAAGTGCAAGTGAAGAGTGCTCTAGATTAGCATTTTCTTACTGAATGATATGTTGGACGTGATACTCTGAGTTCAGGCATGAGTGTATGTCCCACAAACTCATTAAACCACAAGAAACACCAGGGCAGTTACTCAGGGGAAAAGCCTACGTGGAGGCACAGATCTGAAAGCACTGTGAGCTATATGTACATTTTATATAGGAAAGTTAAGCACAAATAGTTCATAGTTTATGTTCTGCTAACTTACTTAGGCATGAGCCCAAACTTAGTTCGAATTTTCTCTATTTTTAGCTGGGATTTGAGAGGCATTTGGAAGTGCCCCAGTTGGCTAGAAACATATGGCCTGTTCCACCCCTTCTTAAGATTTATCAGAAAACTATGCAGTAGCTGCTCAGCCATCGTTTCAGACTGTGTCACATTTTTCATTCTTTTTAAGGTATTTTTATTTGGTTGGCTTAATTTTCGGTTTGAGTTTTTTGATACATATGAGGCTAACCTATTTTGGAAGCTTGCAGTAGCATATAATATTTCAATTAATCATTTCTTAGGTAAAATACTATATCTTAGTTATCAATATTCAGGAAGTTTCTATTATACAAACTTCGAATTTAAGTAGACTTTAGAGAACTGGCAAACTCTAGCTATAGCACAGTGGTTCATACTTTTTTCTTGACGGTACTAATAGCATATAACATTTCTTACTCTGCAAAAGTGTTAAGCAGTGGAAATAGAGCAGAAATAAGACATGCATCAAAATATGAAAACCTTCCATCAATATTTGTTGAAGGGTCATCATTTAAATAATTAAAAACAAATAAAAGATAAAGTCACAAAATCATGGGTTATTACACAAGACTTTTGATTTAAAAGAAGTCAACCATTTGTGAAAAAAGATGTTACAGCATCATATTTCATAAAATCTTAGATTTGGAAAGGAACATAGAGATTACTCAGTCCAACTTCAACTTTGAATACAAGTTAAAAATGGAAGACCAGAAAGGCGAACTGATGCTTAAAGGATCATATGTGTACTTAATTAGTAGCAAGACCAAGACTAGGACCCCCATTTCCTCATTCAAAGTCCAGGCTTCACTACTTTATGTTTAATTCTTTTCATGCAAATGTTTGCCTCAAAGGTAGGTTATACCACAAATAAGTCTCCTCTTATTTGTGAGGGTCAAAATGTAAGATTCATGAGAATTCCAAGTAATGAAATTCCTGTTCAAACTGGGACCCCAGATTTACTGAGGCCTCTTCCTTGGTGGAATCAGTGAATCAATATCAAAGACCCACGACAGCCTTGTACCCTCCATGACTTACTTACCCTAGTCTTACATCCTCTAAATGGGGGACAAGGCGGAAGGTTGAGTGAGTCTTAGAATCTAAGTCTCTGAGCTTCTCATTTCTATTTCTTCAGTTAAAATAGAGACAGTTCATAGTATAGTTCATAGTAATGTAACAATGTTAATGTCATAATTTTGACAAATTGTGCTTCATGGTTATGTAAGATATTGCATAACAATAGGGGGAACTAGGTGAAAAATATACGGGGATTCTGTGTATTCTTCGCAACTTTGGTGTTGATCTAAAATTATCCCTAAGTAAAAAGAATGGATAATCAATGAGGTTCACTGTGCAGCACCAGAAACTATATACAGTTCCTTGGGATAGACCATGATGGAGAATAGTATGAGAAAAAGAATGTATGTATGTATTCATATATATTCAATGTATGTGTATATATGTGAGTGTGTGTGTGTGTATGATTGGGTCACTTTGCTGTACAGCAGGAATAGCCACAACACTGTAGATCAATTACACTCTAATAAATTTTTTTAAATGTTTCCTTTTTTTTTTTGGTCTTTCTAGGACCGCAACCCTGGCATATAGAGGTTCCCAGTCTAGGGATCAAATCAGAGCTACAGCTGCTGACACATGCCACAGCCACAGCAACAGCAACTTGGGATCTGAGCCGTGTCTACAAGCTACACCACAGCTCATGGCAATGCCAGATCCCCAACCCACTAAGTAAGGCCAGGGATCGAACCTGCGTCCTCATGTTAACCACAGAGCCACGATGGGAACTCCTTTAAAATGCTTCTTTAAACCAAAAAAACAAAGTTACGGTGGCAAGCACTAGACGGATGAAACTTAAGGATTCTAGATGATAACTATGTTTCTTAATGCTGTGGGTGTAGCTATTTTAAGACAAGGAAGATGAAATCACACTTTTCTTCAGTACTTTGTTTGGGCTTAACAACTCATTGAGTATCTGTAGTGGCAAATACAATACCTTACAAACGCTTTGGGCCTTAATTGCCAGCCCCTCCATACACATGCATTAATGCATGCACGCACTTCTGGCATTTCTCCTGATATTTCTCAATCATCTCTGCAACTGAGCAGTTCCACACTTCAGCTCCTTGCCAGGAAGGCTGAAGAGGTCAGAGAAGTATCCCCATTGTGCCCCATAATGGTCATTGGGTCCCAATTCTTTGCTTCTCCCAGCCAGCCACCTGTTGCCTTACAACACAAAAGAATCACAGTGATTTTCCACCTCTCACCCTAATGATGTCCAAAAAGATTAAATAGGTCTTCAGAGCTATGGAGGGAGGGAGAGAAAATGTTAATAATAGTATTTTCTATGCCTAGAATTTACTTGAGAAGCTTCTTGATCATTTTCAAGTAATATTCAGGCTCTAAATATCACATTATTCCATGTATTTGTGGCATGTGTTTGGATAAATTTTCAATTTCCTCTGATAGGATTTCTTTTTTATTTATTTTATTTTGAGATGCATTCCCCCCTCTCAGCAAAAGGGGGCACTGGAAATGTAAACTTATTTAATAATGGTTTCAATAAGTATAATTCAGTGATAATTTTACATGATTACCTCTTTATAAGCAGTATTATATAGCAGGAAGATCATGGGAGTTTCAGTTTTAGAGTTATGGATTTGCCTCTCAATTCTAACAGTTCCTAAATGAAGAGAGAATTGGCTAAACTTCTCTGGTGGGGCTCTATCAGTCTAAAAAAAAAGGTGTTATTGTGAGTCAGATGGAAATGATATTCTATGAAAAAGCCTAGTAAAATACTTGGCCTTGGATAAATGTTGGTTTCTGTTGCAAATGTTGGTACTCCACCATGTCCCCTAAATCTGTCTGATTCTCATCCTGAGGGTCTGTCTATTTGCCTGAGGCATTGTCCCAAGCTATGGAAGGCTACTTTGCTAGCGGACATGGCACTGTGGGTAATTAATGCTCCCTAGGTGTAGTCTTTAATCAACGATGGCCGATAGATGATGCAAATCATACCCCTCTCTCCTAAGGATGTGTGTTGTACACTGATCCCAGAGGTTTCCAATAGGATTAAGTGCTACTTTCCTGTAATGGTAAGTTTCTCAATGGCATACTTCACTGGCTGTTTCCCTTTCTCTGGGTCCCTGCCTCACTGTCTCCTATAGATGTTTGCTGGACCCAACACTTAAATTACTTCTACTTAAAGTCCTTTCTGCTTCTGGGGAGTCTTCACTAAGACTGCTTCCTTCTCCACCATGTGTGTATACCATAATAAAAATGGCAACGTGCCTGCGAAGGCATGCAGCCAAGCTGCAGCACCAATACCCTTGGGTCTGTGGATAGCATCTGAAGCACGGCAGCATAGCGGAATAGGACCCGGGCTCACGGCACACAGATCTGAGTTAAAATCCTGACTCTGCCATTTTGAACAAGTTTTTTTAATCTCTCTGAGCCTTAGTTTTCTCATCTTTAAAAACAGGGAAAATAATTTCTAAGTGGTTGTAATGATTATGAAATAATAAATCAAAATATAGAAGATAAATGTACCTATTCTGTAGGGTTAAGTGCACATGAATGAGATGGAAGATTTTCCAACTCAGTGAAGTGTCTAGGTCACAGGAGGCACTCAATAAAGTATTAATCATGCATCAACTTAATAACGAGAATCCCCGAACATGGGCTTCATTCTTCTTTTAAGTTAAACCCCATTACAACTTCGTTCATTATACCAAATTAAGTAAAACAGCATTTTGAATTATAGACATGATTATGCATGTGCTAATCCTTTCTCTCTTTTCTCATCCATATAAACTCATTATTACACACACACATAAATCTCATTTCATAGGCTCATATTATCTTAGATGGTTTTTCATATTACTGAATTGTTTTATAACACCAAAGCAACTGACCATAGGCTTTCCAGTTTTATTGAGAAGGATAAAACTGCACCAGATTCCCTTTTCTTCATATCCTTACCAAGACTTTATGTTTTTTTGTCTTTTTGATGATACCCATTCTGACAGGTATGAGGCAATATCTCATTGTGACTTTGATTTGCATTTGAGTATATTCTCAAATGCCTGTTGGCCATCTGTATGTCTTCCTTGGAGAAATGGCTATTCATATGCTCTGCCCATTTTTTGATCCCCTTTTTTAAAAATATTGGGTTGTATGAGTTCTTTGTATATTTTGGATATTAACTCCTTATCAAATGTGTCATTTGCCAGTATCTTCTCCTATTCAGTAGGTTACCTTTGCATTATGTTGATGGTTTCCTTCACTGTGCAAAAGCTTTTTAGTTTGATTTAGTCCCATTTATTTATTTTTGCTTTTGTTTCCAATGCCTGAGGAGACATAGCCAAAAATATATTACTAAGGCTGATTACTGCCTATATTTTCTTTTCAGATATTTGTAGTTTCCAGTCTTACATTTAATCCATTTTGAATTTATTTTTGTGCATCTTGTGAGAGAGTAGTCTACTTTGATTCCTCTGAGTTTAGCTGTTCAGTTTTCCCAACACTACTTATTAAAAATGCTCTCATATCCCCACTGTGTGTTCTTGCCCCGTTTCTCATAAATTAATTGTCCACGTAAGTGTGAGTTCATTTCTGGGCTCTCTATCCTGCTTCATCAATCTATGTGTCTCTGAGTTCTATGTTTTGATTACTATAGCTTTGATATATAATTGAAATTAAGGAGCATGATCCCTCCAGCTTTGCTCTTTTTTCTCAAGGTTGTTTTGGATAGTTGGGGTCTTTTATGTTTCCTTATAAATTTTAGAATTATTCTAATTCTGTAAAAAGAAAATGCCTTTGGTATTTTGATAGAGATTGCATTGAATCTGTAGATTGCATTGAATAATATGGTAATTTTTAACAATGTTAATTCTTCCAGTCCATGAACACAGTATATATTTCCATCTGTTTGCATTGTCTATAATTTCTTGAAGCAGGGTTTCGTAGTTTTCTGAGCACAGGTCTTTTACCTCCTTAGTTTGATCTATGCCTAGTTATTTTATTCTTTTCAACACAATTATAAATAGGGTTGTTTTCATGATTTCACTTTATGACAGCTTGTTATTAGTGTTTAGAAATGCAAAACAGATTTCTGTATGTTAATTTTCTACCCTGCAACTTTACTGAATTCCAGTATCAGTTTAACGGTTTTTTGGTGTTGTCTTTAGGACTTTCTGTATATACAATGTCATGTTATCTGCAAAAAGTGAGTTTTATTTCTTCCTTTCCAATTTTGATTCCTTTCATTCTTTTCCTTGTCTAACTGCTGTGGCTGGGACTTCCAATGCTATGTTGAATAAAAATGGCAAGGATGAGCATCCTTGTCTTGTTACTGATCTTAGAAGAAATGCTTTCACTTTTCATCATTGAGGATGGTGTTAGTTGTGGCTTGTCATATATGGCCTTAATTATGTAGAGGTATGTTCCCTCTATACTCATTTTGATGAGAGTTTTTATTATAAAGTAATGCTGAATTTTGTCAAAAGCCTTTTCTGAATCTATTGAGATGATCATATTAGTTTTATTCTTCAGTTTCTTAATGTGATATATCATTGTTTGAGTTGCACATATTGAACCATCCTTGCATCTCTGGGATAAATCCCACTTGATTGTAGTGTATGATCCTTGTATTGCATTGTTAAGTTCTATTTGCTAATATTTTGTTGAGGAATTTTGCATCTATTTTCATTGGTGATACTGGATTTTAAATTTCTTTTTTTCTTTTTTTTTTTTGGTCTTTTTAGGGCTGCACCTGAGGCATATATAAGTTCCCAGGCTAAGGGTCAAATGAGAGCTACGGCTGCAGGCCTACACCACAGCCACAGCAATGTGGGATCTGAGACATGTCTACAACCTACACCACAGCTCACAGCATCGCCAGATCCCAACCCATTGAGTGAGGCCAGGGGTTGAACCCATGTCCTCATGGATACTAGTTAGATCCTTTTCCACTGCAGCACAATGGGAACCCCAAGGCTTTTAATTTTCTTTTTTGTAGTATCTTTGTTTGACTTTGTTATCAGGATAATAATGCTCTTGTAGAATAAGTTTAGAAGTGTTCCTTCTTCTGCAGTCTTTTGGAGTAGCTTGAGAAGGATAGATGTAAACTCTTCCTTAATGTTTGGTAGAATCTGCCTGTGAAGACATCTGGTCCTGGATTTTTGTTTGTTGGGAGTTAGACTGTTTATTTGAGGTTTTTCTTGTTTCCTGAGGTAGTTTGTATCATGATAAACTTCCCTTTTAGAACTACTTTTGCTGTATTCCATAGATTTTGAAACACTGTGTTTTCATTTTCATTTGTCTCCAGGTGTTCATTAATTTCTGCTCTGATTTATTCAGTGGTCCACTGGTTTAGCACAATATGCTGGCCACTGATAGGTGGAGCCAGGTCCCAGAACAGCTGTGGGCTCATGGGCTCTTAAGACAGCTAGCCTGATGGCAGATGGGACTGTATCCCCACCAGGCTAATTGCTTGGCCTGAGGTGTCCCCGTATTGGTGCTGACAGGCTAGTGGTTAGGGCCAGGTTCCAGCACTAATGAATTAGAATTCCGAAATGGTACTCTATCAACACCAATGTCCACATGGTAAAAAAAAAGTTCCCCAAAATGGCTGCCACCAATGTCTGTGTCATCAGGGTGAGCTGCAGTTGCCAACTGCCTCTCCGAGAGACTCTGCAGTATCATCAGGTGAGTCTGAGCTAGACTCCCTCCCAGTTACTGCTTCTGCCCTGGGTCCTGCTATATATGAGATTTTCTTGTGCCCTAGAAGAGTGGAGTCTCTATTTCCTTCAGCCCTTTGCCTCTCCTGAAAGTAAGTCCCACTGGCCTTAAAAGCCAAGTGTTTGAGGGCTTATATTCCCAGTGCAGGACTCACAGGCTAGGGAGGCTGACATGGAGCTCAGACTGCTCATTTCTTGGGGAGAACCTCTGCCATTGTAATCATCCTCCCATTTGTAGGCTGACCCATCTGTGGGCATGGGTTTCGATTCTATCCCATCTCCACACCTCCTGCTTGTCTTGTTGTGGTTTCTTCTTTATATCTTTAATTGAAGATCTTTGCTGATAGCCTTCTGGCCTTTCTCATCAAAGACGCTCTGTAAACAGCTATAATTTGGGTGTACCCGTGGGAAGAAGTGTCCTCAGGTTCGTCCTACTCTGTCATCTTGGCCATACTCTCTCATAGTCTTTCCTTAAATAACATGCTCCCATTCTTTTCGTTCAAGCCAAAATATTTGTTAATTACCAAACGCTAATATAAACTCAACTTTTCAGGAACACATCTGCTGTATAAAGTAGGTCACACCTGTATAAACTGTGAATGCCCAATAAAAGTAAGTGTATTATTATAGGAAATCTAATGAGCAAAGGAATAAGAAACTCTTGTTTGGAGTTAAAAATATGTAATCAAGCAAAATTCTGGGTCCATGGTAAGTGTGGAATGAAAAATACATAGGTTGAATTATCATGCTTAATTATAGGCTCCTGTGGGCATGGTTCTTAAGAGTCATTCTGTCTCTGAAATTGATATTTATTTCAAAAATCTATTTTATTCACCTACTCTATTTTAGTAATGACAGGATTATTTTATAATATCTTTCATTTTTTTACCAAATGGTGGTGTATTCAGTATATTTAGATTCTACTTTATTTTGTGTATGGTTTTATCCTTCAAAATGTTCTTTAGGGGAAAAAAACTGAGCAGAAGCAGACAGACTGTTCTAGGACATCCCTTCCTTTAGAGATGAGTTTCTCCAGATTAAAAAAAGATTGGCTTCCAAATTGGTTAAATTGCTTCTTCTGTACAGTACAGTGACATGTTGTCTTGTTACAGTGGAACATGTGCTCTCATTTCGGACAAGCTGTTCTGTGAAAAAGTTTTTTTAGCCCACAGAGCCAATCCTCGGATTTGTGGGTGTTATCTCCTTTCCATGGTACCAGGTTTGTTTTTTTTTTTTCCTCATCATTATTGCTTCTGCTCCATCAGCTGTAACACAGTTTAGTAGCAACCCTTCTTAAAAAACAAGATGTTTCTGAAAATAGACAGAACAGTTGGCTAGACAGAAAAGAGATATCAACAAAAGTAGATCTGTTGTTTGTCTGTGTTTTGCTCTCTGAATTACTTCTAAGACAGTTTCACACATATGTAAATGAACAGGAATTGAGGGAGAATCTAATCTAATATAATCTATATGACCTATTGCCAAAATTTAATCCTATTTTATTAAGGAAATCAAATTATGTGAAAACTGATTTGAATTCGTAAGTGTTTCATTTTTGTTCCAGTTAAGGAGTTTAACCAAATGTATTGGCTGGGCTTGTCTGCTTTATTTTTATGAGAAAATTTTGGGTTCCATAAGCAAATGAACACTTTAATTCAAGATCAATAGATGGGTCCAGTTTTTTGTTCATGACCCAATTGTATAGCTGATTCATCTGAGAGGAAGCAATGGCTTTTTTGTGTGGTTTGGGGGTTTTTTGAATGAAAAAAAGTTAGTCATGCAATATTTACTCTCTGGGCAAAATGACATTTTTCGGCTGCTCAGACTTCTCAGTAATGAGCAAGAATGGCCAACATAGAACTAAGGGACAAGCACCTCTAAACCCTTCTTTTTTTTTTTTTTGAGAAGAAATATGACATCCCTGTCAGAGTACTACTTGGAAGGCACATAATAAATAACCAATTCACTAGCCATTCAACAATGGCTAGTGATTGGCCATACTTGACTACACTTGGGTCACACACTTCTAAGAGCTCTGCTCTGCAGAAATCAGCAACCTGAGTATAATGACATATTCAGATGTCATCTCTGCTTCCTGATTTTACTTGTGTTGACTTCTTCCTACAGCGCACTATAAATGCACCAGCAATATTTTCTAAATGCACATTTGATTTCTTTTGTGATATCTTTTTAAGTAATCTTGGGGAAGTTGTCTTTATTTCTAAACTTTTTCTATATAGGATGAAACCGAGTATTACCCAATGATGCTTTATAACTTCCTCCTTACCCTCACTTAAAACTCTAGAGCAGAGTTTTTTTAATCTGGGCCCTTGGACCAGGTCTGTAGGAAAAGGCCATGAACTACCTGAAAACATACACAAAATTACGTGTGTGTCTCCACGTGTGCTTTGTCCTTGGAAAAGGAGCATGTCTCTCTGAAGACTCATAAATTGTTGTATAAGTCCCCCAATTTTAAAAATAGCTGTCACCTGAATTTTCTCCCTCTCTTCTATTAGTCAAGAAATGTTTGGGAGTTCCCATTGTTATGAACCTGATTAGTATCCATGAGAATGCAGGTTCCATCCCTGGCCTCATTCAGTGGGCTAAGTATCCTATGTTACCGTGAGCTGTGGTGTAGATCGCAGACGTGGCTCAGATCCTGCATGGCTGTGGCTGTGGTGTAGGCTGGCAGCTGCAGCTCTGTTTTCACCCACAGCAGGTGTGGCCCTAAAAAGCAAAACAAAAAAAAACAAAAAACAAAGCAAAATTAAAAAAAAACTCAATTCTATCACATGCCACTCCTGAGTGCTGCCAAGCACACTTAGTCGCCACCTTCTTTTTCCATTATAAACCACTCCTGATCTCATATTTTCTCTGACTTTCTGAATTTTGTACTTTCTCTGTTCCAATTTAAGCAACATACGACGGCTAAACCTCTGCCAGTAACAGGGGTGGACGTTTTTTCTTTTCCTATGACATCTCATTTAATACCGCTGCAACTGTGCATTACATAGTATCCCTGTCTTTACAAGTGAGAAAAGTGAATCCTTCCCACAGCGTATAACGGGAGAGTCCAGATTCAAATCTGTGTTTGAATGTGGAGTTTATTCCTTCATGAAGCCTTTCCAGACAGAGTAACTGCTCATGGATGACAAATGGTGTCACCTTTCATAATGTGTCACTTTCGCTTTCTTATTATTCTCTCATCAAAAAATGCATTCATTACACTTTGTGCATAAATCTAGTGCAAATTTATAAATACACATGTGTGGCTATATTGTATCGGTGTTGTCATATTATCTCATACTGTCACAGAGGGTGAGAACCATTACAGGTTTATTAATGCATTTACCTTTAAAAATACCATTTATTAAATCCTACTTTTGTTAGGGGCTTTGCTAAGTTCTGGAATAGCAATTCTAAGTTCTGTCTTCATGGAGTCTACTGGGGAGCTTTTAAAAAATACGAATATGAGGGAACCTATTGCAAAGGCAAACCGTCAGCCTTTCTCCCAGCCTTCTCCTGCACTGCACCAGAAACTCCAGGGATAGGTCTGGACTGTCTCTGTTTAACAAGCCCCCTAGGTGTTTCTGAGGCAAGCTAATAGTTGAGAAACACGTCTGTAGAGACAGGATAAATAAGGCCTTGTACTTGCCACTAAACATTTCTCCTTGATCTCAAGGAATCCAGTTGTTTCAAATTTGCATTTTAATTACCCGGCACAGTTCCATAAGCTATAGCTCTAGTTGACAGCACTGTTACCACTTTAAAAAGTATAATGACTTTCCATCTCTTCTTGGACAGCCGTTAAATGAAGTGTTAATAGGAAAGTAGTAGCCAGTGAATAGCATCCTTTAACAAAAAGTCTTAGGAACCTTATGGGTTGAGCTGAATTGTCATAGTGTTTTGTCCCACACACATGCATACAGAGAGAGAGAAATTTTGCATATAAAATTTTAAAGGGTAGATATTTCCAACGAAGGATTTTTAAAAGGTCTTTGTGTTGTGTTTCCATTCTGTTATCGCCAGTATTATACTTACTATGTCTCATCTTTGTTAACATAGCTTTTTATAGTTTTATAATAGTATAATTGAAATACGATAAAGTGCACATACTTAAAGCATTTAATTTGATACATTTGGACACATATGTACACCAGTATCATGAAACAGTTGTTGGAGGGGCAATGTAATTCTATTATAGGTACCTCCTAGTTGAACAGTTTTCCCCACCACCCCTAAACAGCAGAATGAGGTTGCAGTGAAGGCTTCTGTGGAAAACATGAGCTAAAAAGCTGTAACGCAACTGATATCAGCACAAGTGAATAAAATATGGAAAAGTTGTACAGGATGGAAATAAAGCCTATCTTGCCTGTCTGAAGTTTAGATTCTTGTGTTCGTTGCTATTCGTCATCATGAAGGGTTGAAAAATACCTGTCCAATTCCTTTGTTTCTTAAGATTCCTATTGAGAAATGAGCTTAATGGCTAGTGAAATATGGAGAAATCTAAGTTCCTGTCTCTGCAGGTATTGTCATGCATTAGGGTAAGCTGTTCAGCTTTAACCACCAATACACTCTTGAGTACATATTTCTCTGCTGTGTGGATATATATATATATACAGTTGCATAAAAGTGATGCTTTTGCTTTCAGAGTGATGGAATCTCATTCCTTACCTTTAACTTCCTTTTAACTTTCTTATTTCTCCTGAGCAACTGTGTGCATCCTTAAATGTTCATTCATCATTACATCCAGGAGCCAGTCCTGGGACTTTTGGCAGGGGAGCTTAAGTGTTCATTCTTTCTTCCATTGCAGGCTGGCTCCATGAGTTGGGAAAGAGACTGGAATCTCCGTACTATGGCAACAATACCTTGGGGGGGCCGTCGATCCGAAGTGCCTATATTGCTGCTTTGTACTTCACCCTCAGCAGCCTCACCAGCGTTGGGTTTGGGAATGTCTCTGCTAACACAGATGCAGAAAAGATCTTCTCCATCTGCACCATGCTAATTGGTGGTAAGGAATATTCTCCCTTTAGACCAAGAGAAGAAGTACGTGTCTGTAAGACTATTGTGGTTCTGTTGTCTCTGTCCTAAAACCCAGTACAGGTAGATTGGTTTACATTTGAAAGAGTCTAAAAGCACTAATTAGGAAATCAGTGGCCACATTTTAATATACTTGTAGATTAGCAATGAAAGTTTGTGATGTCAAGAATTCCGCGTTCTGGGAGTTCCTGTTGTGGTGCAGGAAAACGAATCCGACTAGGAACCATGAGTTTCCGGGTTCTATCCCTGGTCTTGCTCAGTGGGTTAAGGATCCGGCATTGCCGTGAGCTGTGGTGTAGGTCGCAGACGTGGCTCAGATCCCGCGTTGCTGTGTCTGTGGCGAAGGCCAGCGGCTACAGCTCCTGTTAGACCCCTAGCCTGGGAACCTCCACATGCCGCGGGTGCGGCCCTAAAAAGCAAAACAAGCAAACAAAAAAAAAAGCCATTTTCTGACAGATGAGAAAACTCTTTACCTGATGGTTAATTTTGAAAAGGCAGGCACCTTTTTTTCTTTCTTAACATGCTATTTACCTTTAGTGTCTGTGAGTTACGTGAGCCTGAATTGCAGTTATTCATTTGAAATACCATTTTTAGCTCCAAACAGTTCAGGGTTATCAAATCTTATTATACTAATATAGTAAATTAAGAATATTTGCTAGATAGCTTAGTTAAAGACAAAACAACCAACACCAATCTGATATTAATAAATATTCAACTTTTACTAATAGATTTTGTGATCCGTTTTCTGTTCTAAATTCTTCAGTACAATACCTTTAGCAATTCTGAAGCCAAATCCATGGGATTGGCACCATTATTATCCTATTTAACACATAGACAAATTATTATGCTATCATCTCTGAGCTTCAAATCTACTTTCTGTGCTCTGCTTTGTAAAGCTCAGAGTTTGGACTGCAAATCTCATTCTTCTTTGCCAGCTAATGTCAGTTATGTCTACCAGTAGGAGGCGCCAGAGGTAGACTGGCGGCAGGAAAAGGGGAGAGGAACTTCCTGCTTGGGGTATGTTCAGTGCGCAGTCTTCAGTCCCTCCAGGCACTTTCGGAACCAGCCTCATCCAGCCTTCCCGGAGATCCCTCCCCCTGCTAGAAGTGAAATCAGGGCCCTGGCTCCTTGTGGCTCCTCACAGCTTCTAGGTGGGCTTTGAGGTTCTGATAACGCCTCTTGTTCTTTGTTCATCCAGCTCCAAGGGCAGAAGCTTCTTCCTGCCATTATCATATTTCTGTGACCTCTGTCTAGACTTTCTTTTGGATCCAATCAGCCCTCCAACACCAAGGAAAACAATTCTCTTTAATCAGTTCCCCCTGATGAAATATTCAGCTTAATTTCTCTTTTCTGAACCTCTGATCCAGGATGAATGCTGTTTTTACCCACTTTTTTTTCGATGACAAGTTTAAAGCTTGGAGAAATAAAGTTACATTTTCAGTGCCATATAATCAATAAGTAAAGAGGCAAGGTCTGAACCCAGATGAATCTTTCTGTCTTTAAATACATCAGTGGAGGAGTTCTCTTGTGGCTCAGCGGGTTAGGATCCGGCTGTTGTCACTGCAGCAGTGTGAATCATTGGTGTGGCATGGGTTCAATCCCCAGCCTGGGAACTTCTGGATGCCAAGGGTGTGGCCAAAAAAAAAAAAAAAAATCAGTAGAAACTTCAGAATTATAAAGCAGCTCTCCTGGAGGTGTGGGTGTGTACCTGGAACAAGTAAATATTCTTAGGCCAACGTTCTAATAGTATTTTCCTCTCCATGGTATTCCCTCAAAAGTTTGTTTTATCATGTTTTCTTAACAGCCTTAATCCCAGGTATCACTCTGAGTTTTGAACCACATTTTATGCAGAATAGTTTCTACTAACTTCCTTGCATAGCTATGAAATGAGCATGTGAGACTTCAAGCAGTGAGTCATCCAGCCTACCGGGAAACCGGAGGAGCATTAAGTCAAACTTTCCCTCAAGGAGTTTATGATCAATTTGGAAGACAGAGCTGAAATATGTGGAAAGAGTTTTAGCAATACCAGGCAGTAAATGCTAAGTGCCAAATCAGTTAGGAAGTTCAGAAGCGGTGAGAAACGGGGCCAGGGATCAGGAGAATTTCTTGGAAAGGCAGTTCTCGTGGCAGAGTTGCTGAAGCAGCATGCTGGGATGGCAGCGGCTGGAACAGGCTCTTGGCTGATGTAGAGCAGTAACAGCCTAGGGAGCAGAGAACAGGAATTCTCATTTTCTGAAGAGCTACAGCGTTCCAGACCCCGTGGTGGCAATTTTATACCCAGTATTATGGCTTATGTAATTGCCGCTCTCCTGGATGGCCCATCTTTCAGCCTAGCAGAATGACAAGCACTTTGCAAACAAACACAGCCTATACTTATTTAATATTTGTCCATCTTCCTTCTACTGCTGATGGGAAATTTGGGGAACGGCCTGCTAATTTGTCGTTGGAAAACTGTGTTAGATCACTGAACTTATTTCTTATTGATCCACTGACAAAGGTGTCAGTGGTCCTGCATCAGAAATTGTTAAGGGATAAATTGTTCCCTGCCGTTCACTGTAGGTAGAAGCTCTGCCGGTCACATGGCCAAAAGATATGGGAAGTAAGTAGATAATGCCATTTCAACTCTTATTTGGTATTTATTGAGCAAATTATCCTGGTGCACAACCAATGCTCATTTGTAAATGCTAAAGCGTTTAGGTGACTTGAGCAGTATTTAGTGAACCTTGGTTTTGAATGGCAAATGCCATCTGCGTAACTCAAATTTATTAATTAAAGCTTCCCAAATCTGTGTTTGTGGGAAATAACTTTGTGTTATTGTGACAATTACCCTAGGCTAAGAGAAATGATGCCTTCATTTTAATATTTCCTAATTAACTAATTACTGGCATAATTTTGAGAACTAATCATAGGCGCTCACCATGCTGAATACTTTGTTCATTTAATTCTTTTAACACTATGAAATAGAGGTTATTAATACTCCAATTTAGATATCAGACAGCAGAGGTTTGGTGAGTTTAAATGGTAAGATTCACTAAGACCTAGCAAACTTTTTGATAAAATATCCATTTCATTATATGCTGTAAATTGATTTCATTGATTCAGTTCTATAAATATACACAAATAATTAATTTTTTTAATTTAAAGTATGTTTTACCATGGACTCAACTCTAAGGTATCTTGGTAGGAATCCCCACACAAGGCTGATGAAATTGCTAAAGATCAGGATGCAGTATTTACTACCTGCAGCAAGCAGCCACTGTATTAAAATTACAGGTGAGTGCTGAAACCCCAGATAGTTATCTAGGGCAGATGTGCTCACAGGCTGAGTGAGGAAGAGGGGAGATGGGGAACTTCCACACGAACATCTGTAATTAAAAATGTGCACATCACTGATTTGTGGGAAGACTATTTAAAACTATTGAACAATGGGAAAAAAAGATACATACCTAGACAAGTCTATGTGAACTTTGAGAATATCCAGAACTAAGAAATAACCCTAAAAGCTTTAAAGAGCTGTTAGAATTAATAAGTAAATTTAGGAAGGCTGATGGATTCAAAGTCAATATGCAAAAAAAAAAAAAGTCGTTCCATATATTAGTAACAATTAGACAATGAACTATAAAAAAGAATTTTAAAACATTAAATATGTAAGAATAAATGTTTAAAATGTGCAATATTATTACGCAGAAAGCTACAAAACAGAAAATTCATAAATAGTTGAAAATAATGGAAGGATATACAATGGTGGTGGATATAAGACTCAGTATTGTAAACATACCAGTTTTGTTCAAATAAACTGAAAGAGTCAATGAAATCTCAATTTTAAAAAACCCAGTAGATGTGTGTATGTATGTATGTGCCTGTTTGAAAACTGACAGGCTGTTTCTAAAAATTAGAGTGACTCCAGAACTAAAACTAGTCAAAGCCATCATGAAGAACAAAATGGGAAGATATGCTGCAGATAGCATGATGTGCATTAAAGTAGCAATTAAAGTATGATATTGGCTCAGGAATAGATAAATAGGCCATTGGAAAAGAAAAGTGTGCAAAAACTTGGCCATAAACATAGCTACACCTTATTTATGACACTGGCGACACTGCAATACATGGGGGAAATGCTGATACTTTCAATCCGTTTGTTGGGTCAAATATATATCTTCATAATGAAAAACACCCTTGATCCCTCTTAAAACTGTAAGTTAAAATTTATTCTCAATGGATTTTTGTCCAATTGTGAAAGGGAAAAGAATAAAGCTTTTAAAAGGTAACGTAAGAGAACATTTTCATACCTTGGGTTTGGCACAGGTATTTTAAACATGATACAAAAAGCCTTAACTGTGTAAAGAAAAGATTGATAAATTTAACTGGAGACCTTCTGTTTATCAAACGACATTATTAAAAATGTGAAGAGGCAAGCCACAAGATAGAAGATGTTTGCAAACATTTATCTGACAAATGACTCTTTTCTATTATATATAAAGAACTCTTCCAAATCAGTAAGAGCAGACCGCTAAAAAACACATTAAAATTTTAAAAAGGGAGTTCCTGTCGTGGCTCAGTGGTTAACGAATCCGACTAGGAATCATGAGGTTGTGGGTTCCATCCCTGGCCTCGCTCAGTGGGTTAAGGCTCTGGCCTTGCCGTGAGCTGTGGAGTAGGTCACAGACACGGCTCGGATTCTGCATTGCTGTGGCTGTGGTGTAGGCCAGTGTCTACAGCTCCAAGTAGACCCCTAGCCTGGGAACCTCCATAGGTCGCGGGTGCAGCCCTCGAAAAGACAAAAAGATAGAAAAAAAAATTCAAAAGGCACTTCAAAAATAGATTTCCATACCTGAACAGACAATAAACATATTTAAAAAAATGCTCAACATCATTCTTCTAGGACATGCAAATTAAGCTTAAAATTAAATAACATTTACATTCACCAGAATGGTATACTTAAAAATAATGACAACCCTAAATGTTTGAGAGGATATAGAACATCTTGACCTCTATACTGCTGATGTGTCATGTGGTACAGTAGTCTTGTTAATATTAACCAAGTCTGAACATAACTATGCTCTGTGACTCAACAGTTCCAGTTGTAAGTGTATATCTAACAAAAATGCATACATATACACATCAGATGATGTACCCGTAGAAGCATTATTGAAAAACTGTCAAACTGAAAATGTCCGTTAATAGGAGAATAAATAAGTAAATTGCAAAATAATTGCTCAGTAAACTACCATACAGGAATGAGAATGAATGTCATTGACCCCATGGATAAATCTTATAGACTCAGTGTTGTCAGAAAAAACAGATACCAGTAAGTACATATTGTATGATTTTGTTTAGAGAAAATTCAAAAGTAGGCAAAGACCTCTGATTGCAAAATAATTTATAACTGTGGCTACCTGGGGAGGGTGCTCCTTAGTGAGTTAGGAGGCCACCGGGGAGGTGAGGGTGCTGATAACATCCTGTTTATTCATCCAGGGGTCTCTTCACTTTGAGAAATCTCCCTGGACTATACCTTTGTGTGATTTTGTCAAAGTATGTCTTTGATATTATTTTAGCTTGTAAAATTATAATCGATGAACTAAAATAATAATGTAACTACCAAGTGTGGGATGAGAAAGTGGATAACAGTGAGTTGATTTCTCAACTTTCATGCCAAGTTGTTTTGTAGGTTCTGGCTGAATATAATAAGTTGAGCATTAGAAATTAAATTATGTGATGTAAAATATTGGTGATAATCACAAGAAGACCTAAAGGAAATAATTTTGAAAGATTGCCTTTGGGGAGTGGGATGAGGATGATAGGGTGGGTTTGGAACTGAACTGTCCATCATAAAGTTTCTAAGGTACTTGCATATTATTATGAAACTTTTGAAAGAAAGTATCAAATTGCCAGAGGTTCATTTCAGTTGCATAAATATTTATGGCATGCTAAAATTATGCCAGGCACAGTGCTAGATGCTGGGGAAACAAAGATGACTAAGATTTGATGCTTTCCTTCCAGGAGTTCACAGTTCAGTAATGCAAATAGGTGCTTAGGCAGATGCTGTCCTTTCTTTTTTCCATTTTAACGTCTCCTATTATAATACACATTTCAAAAAGACTGGAAAATCCACACAAAAATAAAATGACACGTAGTCCCATCACCAAAAAGATATTCTTTTCAGTCTTTTTATACATTTATACCCCAATTCTCTGAAAGATTTATAGCAACTACACCTAGCATTTTTGTCACCAAACAAAATATATTGAGAACATTCTTCCTGTCTTTTAAAGTTCTTCTATCACATTTATGAATGGCTACCAAATAGTCACCTCATGAGTTAGCCCCAAGTATGGGGCCCATGAACTCAGCCTCCAAGGTTAGATAAAGCTTCCTGGTGAAAAGGACTTATCATCAAGGACATGTCCAGTTTAAATGAAGCATTATTGGAGTTCCCATTGTAGCTCAGCAGGTTAAGAACCTGACATGGTGTCCATGAGGATGAGGGTTTGATCTCTGGCCTGGCTCAGTGGGGTTCAGGATCCAGCGCTGCCATGAGCTGTGGTATAGGTTGCAGGTGCGGCTTGGATCTGGCATTGCTGTGGCTGTGGCGTAGGCCGGCGGCTGTAGCTGCTTTGGACCCCTAGCCTGGGAACTTCCATAAGTCGTAGGTGCAGCTGCAGCCCTAAAAAGAAAGGGGGCGGGGGGAGGAAGGAAGGAAGGGAGAGAAGGAAGGGAGGGAGGAGGAAAGCGGAAAGGAAAGAAAGCATTGTTGTCATGAAAAAGGTACAGTGAAACTCTGAATAGCGAAGGCTTTCCTTGGGTCCTCTTAACCTATATACTATCCCGACGTGACTCTACTGAACCCAGATGGGCTACTGGTGTTCACAAATTCACTGTTCTTAGGATGTCTTTTTTTACAGGGCCATTTCAATTCGTCATTTAGGAAACTGTTCTCACTCTCTGTTTTCTCTGCCATCTGCCACCCACTACCCAGTGTATTTCTAGCAAGGACTGGAAAAGTCCAGGGCCATAAGTAGGTGAGAGAGAGGAGTAGGGCAGCTAGGATTACCCAAAGCCTGAGCTCCAGTCTCCGAGTTTTATATTGGGAGAGCACAGTCCCTCTGTAGGTAGGCTCTGAAGGCACTGCAAAGGAAGTGGCTAAAGAAATCGGAAATGGGAGTTCCTGTTGTGGCGCAGCAGGTTATGAACCTGACTAGTATCCATGAGGATGCAGGTTTGATCCCTGGCCTCCCTCAGTGGGTTAAGTTTCCGCCTTGCCATGAGCCGCTGTGTTGTAAGCTGTAGATGCGGCTCAGATCTTGCATTGCTGTGACTGTTGTATAGACTGGCAACCGCAGCTCTGATTTGACCTCCAGCCTGGGAACTTCCATATGCTGAGGGTGTGGTCTTAAAAAGAAAAAAAAAAAAAAATAGAAAGGGAAATCAGAAATGATGTTGTGCCTCAGAACAGCAAGGCTGCCCCAAATCCAAAGTGGGAGGGAGGGAGTTGGGGAGGAGGAGGAGGGAGGGGAGGGGCAAGACAAAGAGAAAAGAGAAAGAGAAAGCCAGGCAGCCTATAAGAACGCATTTTCACTTGCTGTCTGTTTACTTTCTTCTCAGATTCCCAATTATGGAGGTTCCTCTGAAGACCTGATATTAAGATGATATTTTACAAAACGCTTTCTATACAAAACCTCTTCCACATAGAAAAAGAACCTCCCACACACTCAGCAGCAAGCCTAGCATGCTACTTTATGGATTATATACATCAAATTTGCTAGGCGTGAAAGGAAAAGTGAATGATAATTTTCTGACTGACCTGGATATGGAAGTTCTGGAGTCAAAACTTTCACAACAGATGGAATGATTTGGCCTGACACTTAAACACGCTCTTTGCCAATGTGAAAATGATAACTGGTGACAGGGAGGCAGTAATAACTTTGGAAACTGAAAAACTATGAGAGCTAGGGTTTTATTTTTTAACTACTTAAATTAGAAATATTTTCCTATGCTGAGATGAGACTTTGAAATTATGGTGAATCAGACGTAGACTAGTACTTTCCAACAACACTTATGAATGCTACAATTAATCCAGTAATTCATTTTATTGATAATGTACAATTAGCATGCTAAATGATGTGAACATATTACTTCTCTTACTTTATGTGCTTTACACACATTATAATTAAGCAAAGCAAAGTTAAAGATCATACACATAATTAAGGAACCAGTGTTAAAATACATGAAATAAAATTGTTCTCGGTATTCAGTTTAATCTCCGTAAAAGACTGTTACCACGTACTTTTACGGATGGTAGGGCTCCCAAACACTGAACCCATAAGTATATTAACGGAGCCTGAGATCACCATTTAATTCCTTTGACTTGGAGCAGAATCATTCTTTTCTTTGCTGAGTGTTTAACATGAATAGAGGTCTTCTCTTCCAATAAAATATTTAAGCATCAGAACTGTTATGCTTCTAAAGCCATACAGAAAAATGGGCCTCGGTTTAGAATCTACCAATAACCATTGAACATTAAGTTGTTAAGCAATATATGTTTTTCTTGGAATGTTTCTGACCATTGGGAGGACACTTCATTTTTGAACTTCCCATGTGCTTGCAAGTAACAGGC
>PVHT021183699.1:6999858-7012516 GCA_004024745.2 Catagonus wagneri
ACGTTTTAAATATATTAACTCTTTAAATCCTAAAATAACCTCATGAGGAAGGTACTGTTTTGCTCATTTACATATAAGGTGATTGAGTCTGTGCACAGGAATTACATAGCACACCTGGTTTATAATTAGGAAGCGGTAAAGACAGGATTTTAATCCAGTGCGGTCTGATTCTAAAGTCTCTTATTTTCTCTGAAACATTGTATTGTCTCCTGTATATAGACCCTAAGGGTAACCCTATTTTAGTAACTTTTCCAAAATCTTGAGGCCTTCCTTGTTATTATGGGGTGACTTTATTGGCATGGTGACCATATTTTCCATAGAGAAATGATAATGTATAACTTGATAAAGAATTATAAATCCTGTGTTAAATTGAAGTCAGTATGACAAAGGTTAATAATTTCTAGTAAATGTAGGGGAAAAAAAGAATTTGAAGTGGGGCTGTCTTGAAATATTCAGGAAGGAGGGTGTCATAACAGGTTGACACATTTGCATGAATTTATCCAAATGCTAAGAAATTTTTAGTATAGTTCCTTGAACATTGAGATTTGGACACAGAGGTATTTTGATAGGTCTTAATAGAAAAACTACAAAATGTTTAGGTTTTTTTTAACCCCAAACTGTTAAAACCAGTGATTGCACTCAACCCCTAAACTTCTTACCTACTTGCCAATCCCATTCCAGAAAGGAGATCAAGGCTAAAAATCTGAATATCTGAGGGAGTTGATCTGCCTGGTAAATGTGAGCACTTTCTTAGCTCCTTCTATTTCCCAGTTTCACAAACCCAGGTGGGTTCAATGCCTTCTCTTGTTACCTGCGGGTGTCCGCTGGGCCATTCCTACTGTTTGACAAATGAGTAGAGTTTACTGCAAAATCCATGCACCTTTTCTGACTTCCAGGTACCCGACTGCTCCCCGCAGTGGGCAACTCCTGGGAAGTGAAGTCCATCTGCTCTCTCTGTGTTTTTCTAGGAGAAAACCCAGCCCCAGCCCCAGCCCCCATCCACCCTGGAATTCCGGGGAATAAAGGCTTCTCCTCTTTACACTCTGGTGGTGCCTCCAGCAGGGGAAGTTTCCTTAAGGAAGTGAGGATTAAATACAAACTAGATGAGCAAGAAACATCGTGAAAACAGGAGTCATATATTCATGTACCACAAGGCTCCTCGCAGGGCAGCGATGACTACAAGCAGAATACCTGGTTTTCTCTGTCAATTCTTTGTTCTTGAATGGTCTCAGAGTCTCTGATAACTCCCTTAATATTAAAGTGACTGTAAAACTTGGGTAGTGCGATCATGTTAATCTTGTCTCCAGGAGTACCCTTCGTGGTTCAGCGGTTAACAAACCCAACTAGGATCTGTGAGGATGTGAGTTCGATCCCTGGCCTCACTCAGTGGGTTAAGGATCCAGCATTGCCGTGAGCTGTGGTGTGGGTCACAGATGTGGCTCAGATCCCACATGGCTGTAGCTGTGGCTGTGGCGTAGGCCAGCAGCTGGAGCTTCGATTCAATCCCTAGCCTGGGAACCTCCATATGTTGCAAGTGCAGCCCTAAAAAGCAAAAAAAATAAAAATTAAAAAAAAAATCTTGTCCCCAGATTGCCCAGGAAATCCTCAATTACATTTCTAACACCTTTTTCAATACCTTTATTAATAAAAAATGTGTCATATTTAATATCCTAAAACTAATTTTAAGTGATGGCTTTGGGGAAGAGACTCATATTCTCATAAAAGCTAAACAGGTTTTTATTATAGACTTTTTTTTTTACTTTTTAAAATTATAGTTGATTTACAATATTGTGCTAATTTCCGCTGTGTAGTAAAGTGACCCAGTCATACGTGTATATATATATATATATATATGTATATATATATACATATATATATATATATACATTCCCTTTCTTATATTATTTTCCATCATGTTCTGTCCCAAGAGATTGGATAGAGTTCCCTGTACTGTACAGTAGGACCCCATTGCTTATCCATTCTAAATGTAGTAGTTTGTATCTACTAACCCCAAACTCCCCATCCATCCCATTTCTTCCCCCCTCCCCCTTGACAGCCACAAGTCTATTCTTCTTGTATTATAGACTTAGTTTTTAAATGTATCTGTTATTATAATAAAAATAACTATGAAGCCATAACTTGATAGTTTATATTATGAAGTTATTAAAACCATACCTATATCCAGCTATGAACATAATACAGACGTGGGTAGAGGGCAAAATAAAAGTTTGTCACAGTCAGAATGGCAGCTAACAGGTTAAATGTCGGTCAAGGGGGTCTGTTTTTCACATTATTGAGTATTTTTACACTTATGGAGCCATATGGCATTGAAAGGACTGTGTCAGGATGCACTCTGTGGCAAAGTGGATGCACCCAAATGCCTGTATCAAAATAGCTGTGTCAACATAGCCACCTACACATACTCTGCTTATTCAGGATGTATAGACAGTACATTTATACTCAAGGAGGGAGCCCCTCCATCCTATTTCTCTCCCATTATATGCTGTGCTCTCTTCTCCAGCCTTGATGCATGCCCTGGTGTTTGGAAACGTGACAGCAATCATACAGAGGATGTATTCCAGATGGTCCCTCTATCACACTAGAACTAAGGATCTGAAGGACTTCATACGCGTCCATCACCTGCCCCAGCAGCTCAAGCAGAGGATGCTTGAATATTTCCAAACAACCTGGTCAGTCAACAATGGAATAGATTCAAATGAGGTAATGTTCATCTCTCATGTTGATGTTTTCAGGCAGAAAGCACATATTCTAAGGTAAAAGCAAGGTCCTCTCATGCAGGTTCGAAAGTGAAGAGCACACCTACCAACTTCTTTATCTCTTTATTTTTGTAATCCCTCATGACCCCAGTACATCTCCTTTCATCTGTTCTGGCTTATGTTTCATGATGCCTCTTTGGATTGGCCCGTGTTTTCATAACGTGCTACTTTGGTCAATCAGATAGACCTATTTTCCTTCACATTGACCCTCTTTCAAAGAACCAATTCTTATGACAATTGCGTGGTGTAATCATGGAATATGAGATTAATCAAGTTATATTTACCTTTAAAACCAACAAAGTAAAAAAAATGTATATATGTTTTCCAGCAGACATATTATCTCTGGACTTCCAGAAACTCCCTAGCCTACCACTGTAGCAAAATCAAGCAACCAATCTACTAATCCCCCAGTGAAACCACTAATGAGTATTTTTAAGTGATTATTTGTTTTCTCCTCTCTTCAGATGATCATGACAGCAGAGGAAACACTACAGGGTCCAAATTCCTTACCTTCTGTCCCGAGTAGGCATCTTTGTGAGAAGCAAGACACACGGAACTTTATGTTTCATTCTAGAGTCTCTTATTCATTTATTCTGTTTCTCCAGACTTAGTACTTAGTAACAGCAGATTATTCAGTAACATGTAACTAGAGTCAGAGTCACTGAAAAAAAATCTCTCCAGGATTATATATACATATAATAATAACTTCCATGGAGCTTATATGTAATATATGTATATTTCTACTTCTGTACTCTGGTTGATCAAACAGTGGGGAAAAGTCCCTGATATCTTACAGTAAATCAGTTACACAAGACTTACCCCAACTTGATTCCCTCTCTCCTCTTCTTTGGCAGCTTTTGAAGGACTTTCCAGATGAGCTTCGTTCTGATATCACCATGCACCTGAACAAGGAAATCTTGCAGTTGTCCCTTTTTGAGTGTGCTAGCCGGGGCTGCCTCAGATCTCTGTCTCTACACATCAAAACCTCCTTCTGTGCTCCAGGGGAGTATCTGCTGCGTCAAGGAGATGCTTTGCAGGCCATTTATTTTGTATGCTCGGGCTCCATGGAAGTTCTCAAAGACAGCATGGTGCTGGCGATTCTTGGTAGGTCTGAGTTGAAAGCTTCATGACATTTTTCTCTGGAGCATAAATTAAAGAGATGAAGTGGGGGAAAAAACTGTGATTGAGGAAAGGAAAATTATGGATGAATACATGGACTCAAGATTATTTTTCATATGAGTTGAATTTGACAAATTATTATTATTATTAATTGTTATGATACATATTGAGTTTACCTTGTGCTAAGTGTAAACATCCAACACATGTTTTGATTCTTGTTAAAAAGCCAGCGGTGTAAGTATTATTCCCATTTGACATGTGAATAAGTAGTATTTTGGTTAACTTAATTTATCCCAAATAACAGAGCAAGAAAATGAACACAGTTCTTTCTGATTCCTAAAACCAGATTATAAATTATGATATTGACTGACTCTTGGTGAAATAGTCAGTCTTAAGAGGGCATTTCTGTATTTTGTTGAGAATCAATTCAGAGCAGAACAGTGAACATTAAGTTTTATCTGTGCTAGAAATAGCACAAAATGATTACATATTAAGAATAAGCTCTCATAGCAATTGTTAACCTCAAAGTGGCTATAGGCTTTTTTAACACCCTCAAAGAAAACTCATAGGACAGTTTGTCAAGATTTTGTACCACAAAGTTGACTCCAAATATTGACATAATTGGTGTTCATTGAAATGTAAAGGTCAGCTGACAAAAGATGACATGCAGGGTTAATACAGAAAAATTCCTCTCTACAGTTTTATATGTACCTCTTTTAAAAATCACTTTCATTCGTTTGTTTGTTTATTCAACTAATATTTTTGAGGGCTTATGAATGAATCAGGTTCTGGTCTAAACTATGTATTTTGAACACAGTGTAGTACATCAATGTTTAGAATGTGTGTTAGTGAAAACAGCCTAATGTAGCACTTCTCCTGTATTATTTTTCCCTTTTTTTCATTTTTTAAAGTTTTGTTGAAGTGTAGTTGATTGACAATGTTATAATAATTTCTGCTGTACAACAAAATGATTCAGTTATATGTATTCACATGTCCATTCCCTTTTTTTTTTTTTAATCTATTGAGGGCTGTACCCACAGCATATAGAGGTTCCCAGGCTAGAGGCTGAGTCAAAGCTACAGCTGCCAGCCTACGCCACAGCCACAGCAATGCAGGATCCAAGCCATGTCTATGACCTACACCATATCTCATGGCAACACCAGATCCTTAACCCACTGAGCGAGGCCAGGGATCGAACGCAAGTCCCCATGGATACTAACTGGGTTTGTTAACCACTGAGCCACGACGGAAACTCCCACATATACATTCTTATTTTCATATTTAAAAACCTAATATTTGTGAACAACCTAATCCTTTACAAAGTATCTTCACATGTGGTGACTTAAGTTTTTCTCACACAAAGAGACAGATAAGAAGGTTATTTTCTTATTTTTCCAAAGTCAAAGCTAACCTAGGTCTTCAGACTCTGTATCCAGTCCTCTTTCTACCTCTAAACAATCCCTGTTGTTCTATACGATCACTGTAAGCCTGAAATCACTGAATTTTCACTAGTAATCAAGACAGTTTATATATACACTTTTATTTATTTATTTTGCTTTTTTTTTTTAAGTGTGCATGCACAGCACATGGAAGTTCCCAGGCTAGGGGTCGAATCGGAGCTGTAACTGCTATCCTACACCACAGCCACAGCATCACCAGATCCTACCTACATCCATGACCTACACCACAGCTCACGACAATGCCAGATCCTTAACCCAGCCACTGAGCAAGGCCAGGGATCAAGCCTGCATCCTCATGTATACTAGTTGGGTTTGTTACACCTGAGCCACAAAAGGAACTCCAAGACAGGTTGTATTTGGGAAGAAAGAAGAGAACTAATATTTATGGAATCCCTATTATGAGCTGGGTGGTTGATGTCCCTTTTCCAGTTCAGATCTTGCAACTCTGTTGGGACACTGTGATTATCCTCAATTAGAGGTGCAGAGATGGGGCCCAGCCAAGGGTAAAGCACCAGTGTGCTTTTCAGTGCTTTCCTTCCCATTGACTTTAGTTTCCCACTTATCAGAGGAAAGGTAGAGCTTGCCTTCTGAAGTTTGGGCTCAATTCTTAATTCACCCCCTTAGGTTTTTCTCCTTAATAGGAAGGCATGGAATAGCAATTAAAAGAGTGTATTTATCATCAGCATGGCTGGCTCATTATCAGTGTGAGACAAGCTCTGTAGGTATGTGTTTTTCAAGAGGAGATTTTTTTTTCTGCTGACTTCTCAATTCTGTGAGGTTAAAGGCCAGTCATGCTGTCATTTTTATTCTAAATTAAAAGTAACATTTATTTTTAAATTTGCTTCAAAAATTTAGCTTTAATCACAAAATATGTTTCTGTGGGTTTCCTTAGTACCACTATTAAGTTGTATAGCCTGTCTGTTGACATAGCCTGCTTGCAAAGGACATATAGTTATCTTCCCAGAAATTTATGGTTTTGTATACATGTAAGCAAATTAATCCACCACTTTTATTTCTTATGTATCTATTTTTAATTGAAGTATAGTTGATTTACAATGCTGAATTTGTTTCAGGTGTAAGCAAAATGATTCAGTTATACAAACTTATGTGTCTTTTTTTTTTCAAATTCTTTTCTTTCACAGGTTATTACAAAATATTTAGAGTTCCCTGGGCTATACAGTAGATCCTAGTTAGTTATCTACTTAATAGATACTAGTGTGTATGTGTTAATCCTAAACTCCTCCCCAGCCTTACCCCTTTGGCATCATAAGTTTGTTTTCTATGTCTGTGGGTGTGTTTCTGTTTTGTATATAAGTTCATTTGCATCACTTTTTTTTTAGATTCCGCATAAGAGTGATATCATATGATGTTTGTCTTTATCTGGCTTACTTCACTTAGTATGATCATCTCTAGGTCCATTCATAATGCTGCACATAGGATTATTTCATTCCTTTTTATGGATGAGTAATGCACTATCTTAAAATGTATATGATATGCATTTTTTTCCATACAAAATCCACAATTTATAGTGAATTTTCACATTTGGCAACTAGCAGCAGTTACGGGAATGGAAGGAATTCCCTGGTGGCCTAGCAGTTAAGGATTTGATGTTGTCGCTGAGGTGGTTTAGGTCTAATCCCTGGCCCAGGGAATTTCCACATGCCTTGGGCACAGCCAAAAATTAAAAGTAAATTCTAGGAATGGAATATGAAGGCATCATCCATGACGCTACACAATAGTTACATATTTGATGGCTTCTATGTAAATACTGCTGTTTGTAATATACAATTCCATTGAATTTTCCTGTTTTTTTAAAAAAAACTCTACTAACAGGTAGAAGACTTTACTGTCTTTTGCTTCTGGCCCCAATTGCCTCCATCAATTGAGAGTCCCATAATTAACGTTTCACATCTTTGCTGCTACTGTAGAACTCTCAAAAGTGACTTAAATGCACATGGCCATTCTGAAGAGGCCTATGTGGTTTGGGGACAAAACCCAAACAAAGATAATAAATTATTTACTATTTTCTCTCTGTGGTTAACATTATTTCAGTGGAGGTTGACTATTTTACTTTCCCTAAGGTAATGCTATCTTATGAGTTCTATTAAAATCAATACTCATTCTGATAAACTTAAGCACAGCACGGTCTCACTGCTGAGCTGTAGATATTTAATACCTGTTCACTCTGCCAACAAAATGAATTTAATACATAATGTCACAGGGAAATAATATTACAAAACAGCTGTCAAGCTGTAATTTATTCAAGCAATTCCATTGTCCAATCAATACAGGAAGGTGTTTCTTCATCTGATGCCTGGGGAGGCAGTTGACATAAAGGAGGGATTTTTTACAGATATATAATGTGTTTGCCTTGTTACACCTCCATTTCATGTTGCAGAAAGTGTGTTTTCCCACCAGTTTCTTCATTGTGGATTAAAAGAAAATGAAAGAACACTCTTCACAGATGGCATTCATCTGCCTAATTATAATTAAACATAAGTTATAGCTTTAACCAGGATGGTTTTCAGATGCATCCTATCAACTGTTTTTTCCCCACTAATAGAGTAACTGATTAGTAAATGTGAGTAACAGAATTCTGAGTAGTAGCGATCATAAGGACCACAGATATCTTCTCTTCTTTTAAAAATAAGGATACTGAAATCCAGTGGAAGTAAGTCAGAAAGAGAAATACAAATACCATATGATATCATGTATACGTGGAATCTAAAATGTGGCACAAATGAACCTATCTACAAAACAGAAACAGACTCACAGACAGAGAACAGATGGTGGTTTGCCAAGGCAGAGGGGAGAGGAAGTGAGCTGGACTAGGAGTTTGGGGTTGGTAGATGCAAACTATCACATTTAGCATGGATAAGCAATGAGGTCCTACTGTACAGCACATGCAACTATAGCCAATCTCTTGGGACAGAACATGATGGAAAATAACTGTGAGAAAAGGAATGAGTGTGTGTGTGTGTGTGTCTATGTATACATATACAGAGTTGTGCCAATTTCTGCTGTACGGGGTAGTGTCCACAGCAGAAACTGACACAACTCTGTAAATCAACTATACTCTAACTTTTAAAAAGACTAAACAGAAAAAAAAAAGGAAGAAAGAAAGAAACTTAGGTCTAGGTTCTCAATCTAGATAGTGAGTAATCCACAAAACCGTAAAATGAGTGAGGGCGAGAACCATGTTGTTTGCCCTGCTCAATACAAGGCCAAGCACCCCGTCAGTACTCCATAAATGTTCTTTGAATAAATAAATTAACCGGAATTCTTTCTAGAGTGCCACATCTAGCAAGATGCTGGGGCTGTTTTTCTAGTGGGTCATTGTGGCTGAAATCCCCATACTGTGGCCATCCAAGGTATAAAAGTTTGATGACCCTAAAGTTATTCCAAAGACCAGTTGCTTAACAGAAAATGTGAATGCTCAACTTGGCAATATGGTGCCTCATGATCAATTCCCTCACATATACAAAATTTGAAAATTTTCTGGGTTCAAGGCATCCTGGCTATATTTACACCTTGCATCAGTACCCAACATTGAGCTTTTTGAGCAGCAATTTAGACTTCTAACAAAATATGCAAGGAAAAAAATATACAAGTTTAGCAGTATTAGTGATAACATAAATCAAACTGGAATTCTTCAGCACCATGTGGTTGTTTATTCTCTTGGTGTCTATAAATATAGATTTTAGTCTTTTTTTTTCTTCGGCCAAATAGGCTCAATTTCAAGGTTTAAAATCAGTTTCATTCAAAAACAACACCTAGAAATACTTCAAAGTTTTAAAAGTTTAATCTGCCACAAATATTTATGAATTTATCTCAGATATTCATGGTTAATTTGGCATGTCTCCTTTTACTGTCAAATTCAATAAGACAGACTTTTATTGAATCCTGCTGCATGCCAGACACTTTGCTTCCAGAAATTCTGGGCTCCATAAAAAAACGAAAATTAAGAAGTTCAAAAAATAATTGAGCAAAGAATGAATGGGGGCAGTATGTTTTATAACATTTGAGAGATATTTACTTAGTGGTTTGGGACTGATCAGTTGTTGGGTGTCGCTTTCCTATGAAATGGAAGGAAGTAGCTGTAAAAAAAAGAAAAAAGTTAAAGCCCAGGATGATGGTATTTGAAAACAAACCAAAGACAAAGCAGAAACTCCTAGGGTGTAGCCTTGAATCTAGTGATAGCATCCCATATGAACGTGGCTATATTACTTCAGCTTTTAACCTAAGTGTGTCTAAAAATTAAATGGATTTTATTTCAGATTTATCACATGAATGCTGTGTGAAGTAATGGCTCCATCTGAAATACAACTGAAACTGTTATCATCTTTTTCTTAGCCCCTATAGTTATTGGTTATGCTTACCTTCCTGCTAAATTAAACTGATTCAAATCCATTTTGAAATTTTTAAAGATTCAATTGTCCGATACTACGTAATGAGCAAAGTCAAGGAAGTAAACTAGTGCCCAGGCAGGTGAACTCCAGCCTAAGACCGATGGGCAGAGGTACTGACTCTGGGGTAGGGCACAGATAATGTGAAGTCAGTAGTGTTAGACCATTTCCCCTCACAGAGTCCCGAGCGAAGAGCTCATGGTTTTTATTTATTCACTTTCTTTTTTGCTGGAGAAAATGGGATTTGTTATGCTGTCACAGAGCGTTAAACCCATGACTTGTGTTGTGCATTTTTATGTCATAGGCTTCATTGTCCATAATGTTCAACAGTTTCCTCTGCCTTTCAATTCTCCTCATCCACTCCACCTTCCTGTCTTGTAGACATGTTCGGAGATAAATAAAACAACCTGAATATATTAGAAAGCTGATGGCGATGCTTATGTTCTTGTCCAAAGTGCTAGAAATCAAAATGATTAGTACACCTCTTGATGGTCTTAACCTCAGAGCATTTTTTTTAACAGTCAGAAAAACTGAGCCGTTGTTATTTCCCTTAAGTGGTTAAAGCAGCTGGGACCAAAAATCTCACAGCTGAGATTGTCTAAAGCCATTTACCGCATCCTGTGAGGGACCTGTCTGGAGCCCATTCTCTGACCTGAAGTTCCTAACTAGGTTTTATTCTTGAGACCAGCTTTTTCAGCTGGGGACAGTTATACCTGCCAAGCGACATCTGGCAATGCCTACAGGTATTTGTGGTTGTCACCTCCGAGCCTGGGGTATGTGAGATGCTGCTGAACATTCTGCCTTGTACAGAATGACCGCCCCGCCCCACCGCCACAACAAAGATTGATGGGGCCCCAAATACAACACTGCTGAGGTGGAGAAACCCTGCCCCAGATAAAGGTTCCTCTTCTCTTTCAGGGTAATTTCAAAGAAATGAAGCCTATAAATCAGATGAAGGTACCAGTCCCAAGCTTGCTTTGCTTTAAAGCAACACGTCTCTTTTATTCACTGTTTCAAGGGAAAGGGGACCTAATTGGAGCCAATCTATCAATTAAGGACCAAGTGATCAAGACAAACGCGGATGTGAAGGCACTAACCTACTGTGACCTCCAGTGCATCATCCTCAAAGGGCTCTTTGAAGTGCTGGACCTTTATCCAGAATACGCTCACAAATTTGTGGAAGACATTCAGCATGACCTCACCTACAACCTGCGAGAAGGTCACGAAAGTGATGTAAGTCTCCCTTCTAATTAGTGCTGAGATCTAAACCCCGGGGGGGCCTGGAGATCATTTGTAACGAGAGAGGCACGTGTCACGACCTCGCTTCAAAAGAGTCTCTGAACTGATAAGGTATGACTCTTCAGTCACTGATCCAGCAATTAGATAATTAGAAGTCAAACCGAGTGTGTTATTGACATGCTAGTCAAGTATTATTTACAGATGACTTCTCTTAATCCTTGGGGTTTTTTTTCTTGCTCATTTTCAATGTATTTGACCCATTTTACCCAGGATCAAATGCAGTGATATCTAATATTTAGTCAGAGAAGGGTGACTCCTCCAGAACTTAAAGAATACTAGAGTATATAGTTCAGAGTTTGCTCTGTGTGTGGAGTTTTTCACTACTCCACTTGCCTGACGTGCCTTTTGCTTAAGAAGATCTTTTTTGTTGTCGTCGTTAAGCAATACTCAAAACAGTCTATCTTAAAATGTCTAAATATGCATGAAGGGATTCAAGCCAAAGACTGTCACACTGAAAGCATAATGAAGATTTTATGAAATTATATATTTGCAGCATGTTTCAGTTTATACAAACAGCTTTCCTGTCAAAATATGTACCAAACTGCCTCCTGTGATTAAGCCGCTCCTGAACATGACTTCATTAGATGTGTCAGACACACAAATGATTTAATAGGACTGATTGTTAAAAGGCAAGCCGGAGCATGTATGCATGGCATTCGGTATTAGCAGAAACCTTGATATGCTGCTGTGAGCTTTGTCCCAGATACTTGCCATACTCCGTTTTTTCCCTAAGAGTTTAAGTAAGCAGAGCTATTTTTTTTTTTTTTTACTAACTCATATTGTGCAGACATTTTATTCGTCATCAATCTTCTCCACTTGGAATGTAAAAAAAGACTCCAAACTGTGTTTCTTCATTACAGTTGAGGATCTCAAATGACAATCCTTAGATGGTCTCCCTTTCTGAAGTTCATGATTACCAGTTTTTAATGTGTGCCTTTCTCTGTTGATGACAGCAAACAGCAAAGGAGGTATCAATTTTTATCATGGACCGATTTGTGCTAAGCACTCTGTCTGTGTTAAACATCTCACTTAGTACATAAAATGACTGTTGAAGGTTGTTAGTTAACTAGGTTTTAGAGCACAGATGCAGAATGGTTAAGTAATGTGTATGCGATCACATAGACATGTAGCGGGGAGGGACAGAGTCAAGGCACAGTTGTCTGTCATTTTAAAATCTGTATAGTACACTATTTTGTGATCCCTTCTTCTGAAAGACATCTTTCTTGTCTTCCCTTTCAATAAGTCAAGTATTAGGACCATAGGTGTCTTTGTGCTCTTCATGACAGTCTAATGTGACAGCTCTTTTTAAAGAGTGGAGGTGAGTCGGGGATAGACGCAACCAAAAAGGGAAAAAGAAATGAAGAAAGAGAAATAACCAACATTCCTCAGCAGGGACAAACGGAAAATAGTGGATGCCACCCCCTCCTTACTTTTTACTTGATTACTTTTAAGGATCCTTACCTTTAATCCACTTTTTTATCCTCTTTTTTTATTCGCTGGAACATCAGTCATAGTAGTTTTAAAATTCAAAAATATGAATGGCCTGTAGAACTATGTTCATTGTCTGTTATCTCTCCCTCCTTTTTTTTTTTTTTTT
>PVHT021183699.1:7013516-7058025 GCA_004024745.2 Catagonus wagneri
TCTCAATCCAGCTGCTGCGTTTTTCTCAGGCTTTGATGTCCCTCTAGTTCCGATGGTCGTTGATCCGCTGATCGCTGATCGTTGTTTAGGTTTCTTCCCAGGAAACTTTTCTTTTTCACAGCTCCCTCCCTGGAGTGCTGGTTACGGTCCTAATTGCCTTTCTCTCTCACCTTTTTTTTTTCTTCACTTGTTCTACCCAATTATTTCAGGGGTTTCTTGCAATTTTTGGAGGTTTAAATTGATCAGCATTCAGATGATGATTTGTCCAACTTGTTTTATATTTAGATGCGTTTTTTGATGTATTTGTGGGAGAGGGAGAGCACGACATCTTACTCCTCCGCCATCTTGCCGCCTCTCCTCCAAATGTAGATATTGCTTGTGCAAAAATGTTCATATTATTTTCCTCCAAATTGGGTTTTATATATACATTTTTTTTTTGACAGGTAGGTAGAGTTCCAGTAAATCACTTTCATCCTGTCCGTGATTCCTCTTAGGCTTTGTTAGACTGATCTGTTTCAGTCTGGCCCTTACTGTGACAGAGTAGCCCTCATTCCTTAGACGTAATTTTTTTCGGGATCTCATCTAAAATCTTTGGATGTTCACCAAGGCTCCTCCTATTTGGAGGGCCTTGAACTCCAACTTCCATCTCCTCAGCACCACTTGGCTGCGGAAATCACGTGGTTTCTTGGCATTCCGCCTCTGCGCATGCTCAGGTTAGGAGCTGGCCAGTGCCTCAGGCTCCAGGGCCACGTGGAAGCGGTTCCCTCCTCTCTGGGATTTGCTTCTCAAATCCCAGGTGCTTTGTACACCTGAAGCTCCTCCTTCGGTGAGAGTGCGCCTTTCCCTTCTCCTCTATTCTAGCTCACAAGGGAACGGCAGATTCCCTCAGGGAAAGACCCGGATAAATGTGGTTTCCACACACTTCCCTTTTCCCAGGGATCACAGCTTTTCAAGTCTGACCTGAATTGCTTGCTCTCCGGTGCTTTCAAATGCTTATTTTGTGTGTTTTCCCAGCTTTGTAATTATTTTTTTATTGGAGAGTTGTTCAGTATAGGTTATTTCATTGTGGCTGGAACCAAAAGTATTGCTTCTTTGCACAGGGTTCCCTGAGCTACATTTTTCAGGGCAAAGAGAAACTGGAGCTTACCTTGGAAATCTTTATTGTTTTATATTTCCTAATCTTCTGTCTCTGAAAACTTCTACTTACCTACATATCCAAGATTATGGGATGTTACGCTTTCCAAAGTTTAGGTGAATTGGGACTACCCTTACCCATAATTTCATACCCTGGGGGAAAGGTCTTGGGCAGTTTCTAAGAATACTCTGACTCAGAGGGGAGTTTATATGCTAATGGTACTCTGTGGTTATGGATTTCTATATTCTGCTCTGCAACTGTACACTGATGTCAGACCAATTTGGAACCCAGCCTCTGTCCTTAATATCCATGTACACAGAGATAAAAATATTAAATCACGCACGGTTTCCAGTGGGTTGAAGCCTTTGTGAAAGTTTGGTCAGTAGGTTCTAGAAGGAGGAACATTTGCATATTAGAAATGCAGACATCATCAAGGTAACTTCACTAATACATCCTTATTCTTAAAATCCCTGGGGCCACTCTGCCACATTGCTCAGCCCTTTGTTAGCGCTCCCGCCTCTCTCCTCTCCTTTCTTCTTCCTCTCCCTTCATTTCCAAATTCCCCGTTGTTTCTGATACATATTAGCTTAACTCTCTCTCTTTGATTGCCTTGCATCTTTCTAATTTTGTATCCTGGATATCGTCTCTTATTTGGGGTTTGTACTGGCAGCATGAAGAAATTCTCAGGCCAGGGATCGAACCTGTACCACAGGAGTAACCAGAGCTACAATACTGATAATGCTGGATCCTTAATCCCCTGGGCCGCTAGGGAACTCCTGGATATCACCTTTTATCCCACATAGCTTATAAACTTTCAAGTGACAGAGAGCCTTACCAGACTATATGGGTGATGAGAAGAATGATCATCAACCCATTTTGAAATAAAAACCCCAAAACCTACTTTAAGAACTAGCCAGCAGTAACAAACGTGGTTAGTATCCATGAGGATGAGGGTTCAATTCCTGGCTTCACTTAGTGAGTTAATGATCCGGCATTGCCATGAGCTACAAGGTAGGTCCCAGACACGCTCAGATTCAGCATTGCTGTGGCTGTGGTATAGGCCAGCAGCTACAGTTACAATTCGACCCCTAGCCTGGGAACTTCCATATGCCACTGGTGTGACCCTAAAAAGAAGAAAAGAAAAAAAGAGAAGAGAAACGAAAAGAAAAGAAATAGCCAAAATGTGAACCTATAGCAGTAAGATATGACTCTAGAACTGTGATACATTATGTAACTTTAGAATGGCAGCTCATCCAATTCTCATAGGAAAAGTAATTAAAATGTATAAAATATTTTCTAAGTATGAAAAGGCTGGCTAGCACTGTTTTGACCTCATACTAATTACGCAAATTTTGTGCTCAGTGTATTTTCTTTGTTTGCCCTTATTTATATTGCCTGGATGACCTCAGTATTGAAATAGATTAATTTATCTATTTCTGTCTATAAAGATGGTGAAAAATTTGCTTCACAACTTCTCATGGTAAACCCTATAAAACTGATTTTAGCACAGACTCATCTGTTGTTAATTGTGAAATTTAGCTTGCCTTAACATAAGAATTTTGAACTTGAAATAAATAGTGATTGAAGAGTATCTGGAATAGTTGTCATCAAAAAAATCAGTAGTGCTAACACCCTAAGCATCAGATATTGCTATGGCTCCATGTAAATATCTTCTGTGTTTGCTCCCGGTGGACACTGACTTGGCGATGTGGTTGTGGAGCAGCAATGGCAATGGTTGTTTGAAAAAAGCTGTAAATTCTCTTGTTTACCTGGCTAGGGATTCATCAATGAAACATTAAATTTCTGTTATTTTTAAAATTTAGGTATAGCTGATTTCCAGTGCTTCAGTAAATTGATTCATATATATCCTTATATATCCTTTTTCAGATTCTTTTCCATTATAGGTTATTACAAGATACTGAATATAGTTCCCTGTGCTGTACAGGTCCTTACTGATTATTTTATATATAGTGTGAATCTGTTCATCCCACACGCCTAATTTATCCCTCCCCCAGTTTCCCTTTTGGTGACCACAGTTTGTCTTCTGTATCTGTGAGTCTGTCTCTGTTTGTTAGTAGGTTTATTTGTATCATTTTTTAAAAGATTCCACATATAAGTGATCTCATATTATACGATATTTGTCTTTGTCTCACTTCATTTAGTATGATAAGCTCTAGGTCCATCCATGTTGCTGCAAACAGCATGATTCCATCCTGTTTTATGGCAGAGTAATATTCCATTGCATATATGTAGCACATCTTAATCCATTCACCTGTTTCTGAACATTTAGGTAGCTTCCCTGTCTTGACTATTGTAAACAGTGCTGATAGGAGCATTGGGGTGCATGTATCTATTTGAATTATAGTTTTGTCTGGATATATATGTCAGGAGTGGGCTTGCTGGATCACATGGTACATTTCATTTTTTAAGAAACCTCAATACTGTTTTCCATAGTGGCTGCACCAGTTTATATTCCCACCAACATTCCCTTTTCTCCACACCTTCGCCAGCATTTATTGTTGGTAGACTTTTTGATGATGGCTGTTCTGACTGGTGTGACGTAATACCTCATTTGTAGTTTTGTTGTTGTTTATTAGAAGCTCATTAAAATTTTAAGTATGTCGGTTACATCATTTTTTCCTCAGTTTTCCATTATTTTCATATAATCTGATCAGCAATTAAAAAAAGAATCTCCTACTTCAGTCGCCTCACCTCTTTAGGAAAGGGAAAGGTATCTCCCTGAATTCCTGAAGGTCAGTGACCTCTAGGTGAAAGTCTTTGAACCCCCATCTCCAGTATAACATAAGAGATCACACTGGAGTTCAGAGAATGTTCCTGAACAGAGATAAGGAGCCTGTGAGGAGCACCCACTTTCAGCAACTTCTCTTCACTTTTGACATATTGACGTTACCTGAGTGGTTTAAAGTGCTGACCCGTAGACTCTCAGAACGTCAACGTTCATCACAATACCGCAGCTTCCCCACCAACACATGCTCTCTCTACACACCAAGCACCATGCTTCAATAGTGGAGTAACAAAACTGAGCACTCCAGGTTCTTGACTCTCAAGTGAAACGAACATCTTTATAGACATAATTAATGGAAAACATTCCAGAATGGTCATCTGCACTAAATAACATGTATATATTAAACATAATTAAATGTCAAAGTTTCATACTAATGGAAGATTCAAATTGGCTCTCACCAGCCTGTGGAGGTTGTGTGTGTGTGTGTGTGAGTGTGTGTGCATGCTTCCGAGATATATCTCTTTGACCATGAAACGAGAAGTGATAGAATGGTCCTCCTTGCTTCTGTTCCTTTTCCTTAAATTGAGCTGCAATTATCAAAATATATTAGATTAAGATGTCTCAATATTTTTAGGTATTATAAAATAATCACTACAATAAATCCACTTACCATTCGGCACCACATGAAGTTGTTACAATATTGTCAACTATATTTCGTTTATGTGTATGTTACATCCCTGTGATTTATTTTGTAGCTGGAATTTGTACCTTTTAATCCCCTTCATCTGTTTTGTTTGGCCCCACACCCCAACCCTCTGCTCTTTGGCAACCACCAGTTTCTTCTCTGTATCTAATAGTCTGTTTCCATTTTGTTTTGTCTTATTTTTTAGATTCCATGTATAAGTGAAATCATATGGTACGTGTTTTTCTCCAACGTATTTCACTTAGCATAGTATCTTCCAGGTTCATCCATGCTGTTACAAATGCCAAGATTTTATTATTTTATGGTGAATAATATTCCATTGTGTATATATAAACACCACATCTTCTTTATCCATTCCTCTGTCGAAGGACCTTAGGATTGTTTCCACATCTTGGTTATACTAAGTAGTGCTGCGATGAACACAGGGGTACATACATCTTTTCAGATTAGTGTTTTCATTTTCTTCAGATAAATACTCAGAAGTGGATTACTGAGTCGTATGTTACTTCTGTTTTAAATTTTTTTAGGAGCTTCCATACTCCTTTCTGTAGTGACTACACTAATTGACATTTCCAGCAACCGTGCACAAGGGTTCCCTTTTCTCCACATCCTTGCAACACTTGTTACTTGTCTTTTTGATGATAGCGTTGTTATAGGTGTGAGTTGATATTGTGGTTTTTCTTTGTGTTTCCCTGATGATTAATGGTACTGAGAGTCTTTTCATGTGTCTCTTGGTCAATACATGTCTTTTTTGGAAAAATGTATGTTTAGGTCCTCTGCCCATTTTTAAATTGGGCTGCTTTTTTTTTTGATATTGAGATATATGAGTTCTTTATATATTTTGGTATCAACCTTTTATTGGGTATATAGTTTATAAATACTTGTCTCTTTCAGAAGGTTGCCATTTTGGTGTTTTGTTTTGTTTTTGGTATTTTCCTTTGCTGTATAAAAGCTTCTTAGTATGATATAGTACCACTTGTTTATTTTTGGTTTTGTTTCCTTCACCTGAAGAGACATAGCCAAAAAATGTTGCTAAGACTGATGTCAAAGAAGTTACTGCCTGTGTTTTCTTCTAGGAATTTTTTGGTTTCAAGTCTTACATTTAAATCTTTAGTCCATTTTGAGTTTATTTTTTTATATGTTGCAAGAAAGTGGTCCAGTTTCATTTCTTTGTGTGTAGCTGATCAGTTTTCCCAATACCACTTTAGTTAAAGAAACTATCTACCATTGAACAGTCTTTCCTGCTTTGTCATAGATTAATTGACCAAAGGAGGTGGGTTTGTTTCTAGGCTCTCTCTTCCAATCCATTGATTTTTGTGTCTGTTTTTGTACCAGTACCATACTCTTTGATTATTAACTTTGTAGCATAGTTTCAAGTCTGGGAGCCTGATACCTCCAGCTTTGTTCTTTCTAAAAATTGCTTTGGTTATTTGCGGGTCTTTTGAGGTTCCATACAAATTCTAGAATTATTTGTTCTAGTTTTGTGAAAAATGCCATTGGTATTCTGATAAGGATTACATTGACTCTGCAGATTGCTTTAGGTATTATGAATGTTTTAGCAATATTTATTCTTCTGATCCATGAGCACAGTATAATTTTCTATTTGTGTCATCTTCGATTTCTTTCTTCCATGTCTTATAGTTTTCAGAATACAGGTTTTTTTTTTACCACCTTGGCTAAATTTATTCTTAAATATTTTATTTTTGATGCAATTATAAATGGGATTGCTTTCTTTATTTCTCTTTCTAGTTACTATTGTGTAGAAATGCAATGTTTTTCAATATATTAATTTTGTATCCTACAACTTTACTGAATTATTAGTTCTAATGATTTCTGAAGGTTTTCTATATATTGTATTATGTTATCTGTAAATAGTGACAGTTTTACTTCTTCCTCTTTTGTTTGGATGATTTTTTTCTTTTTCTTGCCTGACTGCTGTAGCTGGGACTTCCAATACTATGTCGAATAAAAGAGATGAGTGAGCATTCTTGTTTTTTATTTTAGAGGTACATCTTTCAGCTGTTCACCATTGAGTATGATGTTAGCTGTGGGTTTGTCATATATGACCTTTATTATGTTGAGGCACATTCCTTCTATACCCATTTTTTTCAAGAGTTTTATCATAAAATGCCTATAGAATTTTGTCAATTTTTTCCTCTATCTGTTGAGTTGATCATATGATTTTTATTCTTTATTTTTTTAGTGTGATGTATCACACTGATGATTTGAAGATATTGAACCAATCCTGCATCCCTGGAGTGAATCCCACTTGATCATAGTGTTTGATCTTTTTAATGCATTGTGGAATTTGGTTTACTAATATTTTGTTGAGGATTTTTTTCATCTGTGTTCATCAGGGATATAGGGCTTTAATTTTTGCGTGTTTTTCTTTGGTTTTGGTACTAACAAAATGCTGGCCTTGTAAAATAATTTTGGATATAAAATCTTTTCAATTTTTGGGAACAATTTGAGAAAGATTGGTATTAAATCTTCAAGTGTTTGATAGGATTCACCTGTGATGCCATCTGGACCTTGATTTTTATTGGAGTTTTTTGTCAATTGATTCAATTTTATTACTAATAATAAACCTATTTAGATTTTCTATTTCTTCCTGATTCAGTCTTGCAAGACTGTGTTTCTAGGAATTTATTCATGTATCTAGATTATTTTATTTGTTGGAATATAATTTAATAGTATTTTCTTATGATCATTAGTATTTCTGTGGTATCAGTTGTAATTTCTCCTCCTTCATTTCAGATTTTATTTATTTGAGCTCTTTCTTCCTCCATGAGTCTTGCTAATAAGAGCTTGCAATTTTGTTTATCTTTTCAAAGAAGCAAGTCTTAGTTTCATTGATCTTTTCTGTTTATTTCAGTTTCCATTTCATTTACTTCAACTCTGTTTTTTATTATTTTATTTCTTCTACTAACTTTGGGCTTTACTTGTTCTTTTTCTAGTTCCTTTAAAAGTGCATTACATTGTTTATCAGAGATTTTTTTCTTTTCTTTCTTTCTTTTTTTTTTTTTTTTGATGTAGGCCTGTGTTGCTGTAACTTCCCTCTTAGAACTTCTTTTGTTGAATTATGTAGAACTTGGAAAGGTGTTCTTCCATTTTAATTGTCTCAGGTATTTTTTTTATTTCTTCTTCGATTTCTTAATTTACCCATTGATTGTTTATTAGTATGTTATTTATTCTTTACATATTTGTGGGGTTTTTTTTTCTAGTTTTATTCTTGCAGTTGATTTTTATTTTTTTGTCTTTTTGCCTTATTTAGGGCCACACCATACATACGGAGGTTCCTAGGCTAGGGGTCTAATGGGAGCTGTAGCTGCCAGCCTTTGCCACAGCCACAGCAACGCAGGATCCAAGCCATGTCTGCAACCTACACCACAGCTTACGGCAACACCGGCTCCTTAACCCACTGAGCAAGGCCAGGGATCGAACCCTCAACCTCATGGTTCCTAGTTGGATTTGTTAAAACTGAGCCATGACTGGAACTCCTTGTAGTTGATTTTTAGTTTCATACTATTGGGGTCAAGAAAGATGCTTGGTATGATTTCAATCTTCTGAAATTTATGGAGATATTTTGTGGTATAACATGTGATCTATCCTGGAGAATGTTCCATGTACACTTAAAAAAATGTATATTCTGGGAGTTCACATAGTTGCTCAGTGGTTAATGAATCTGACTGGCATCCATGAGGACACAGGTTTGATCCCTGGCTTAGCTCAGTGGGTTAAAGATCTGGCATTGCCATGAGCTCTGGTGTAGGTTGCAGATGTAGCTCAGATCCTGTGTTGTTGTGGCTGTGGTGTAGGCCAGCAGCTATAGCTCCAATTCAACCCCTAGCCTGGGAACCTCCACATGATGCAGATGCAGCCTAAAAAGCCAAAAAAAAAAAAAAAAGTATATTCTGCTGCTTTTGCTTGGAACATTCTGTATATATGTGTTAATTACACCAGGTCCAATGTGTTGTTTAAAGCCGGTATTTCCTTATTGATTCTATCTGCGTAATCTGTCCATTGATGGGATATTAAAGCACCCTACTACTAGAGTATTACTATCAATTTCTTCCTTTATTTCTGTTACTATTTTCTTTACATATTTATATATTCCTATGTTGGTTGCATTAATGTTTTATAAACACTGTATGTTCTTGTCAGATTGACCCCTTTATCATTATGTAATGCCCTTTGTCTTTTATAAGTCTTTGTTTGAAAGTCTGTTTGTCTGATATGAATATTGCAATACCAGCTTTCTTTCCTTTTCCATTTGCATTGAATATCTTTTCCACCATTTCAGTTTCAGTCTGTTTGTGTCTTTAGCTCTGAAGTGAGTCTCTTACAAGCAGCACATGAATGTCTTATCCATTCAGCTAACCTATGTAATTAAAGTAATTTAATTCATAGTAATTTTTGATAAGTATATACTTTCTCTCTCTCTCTTCCTCCTTCTGAGACTTTTATAATGTGAATATTGACAACCTTGATGCCATCCCAAAGGTCTGTTAAAAGCTCTTCTTTTGTCTATTGGTTACCTGTTCTTCTGTATCATTTAATCTTCTATTGATTCTTTCTAGTGTGTTTTTATCTCAGTTATTGCATTATTCAGCTCTGATTGCTTCTTATATTTTCTAAGTCTTCATTGAAGTTCTTACTGAAATTCTCATTCTTTTCTTGAGTTTGGTGGGCATCCTAATGACCATTTCTTTGAACTCTTTATCAGGTAAATTACTTATCTCCATTTCAGTAGGGTTTTTCTGGGGTTTTAGTTTGTTCTTTCATTTAGAACATATTCCCTTATCTCATTTCTCATTTTGTTTGATTTTCAGTGCTTGTCTCTTTCTTGCCACCTCCCTTCCTTCCTTCCTTCCTTCCTTCCTTCCTTCCTTCCTTCTTTCCTTCCTTCTAGGGCTGCACCTGTGGCATATGGAAATTCTCAGGCTAGGGGTCAAATCAGAGCTATAATTCCTGGCCTAAACCACAGTCACAGTAATGCCAGATCTGAGCTGCCTCTGTGACCTGCATCACAACTCACGGCAACACCAGATCCTTTAACCCACTGAGTGTGGCCAGGGATTGAGCCCACATCATCATGGATACTAACCATGTTCATTTCCACTTAGTCACAATGGGAACTCCTTGTTTCTATAACTTAGGTGAAGCAGCTACCTCTCTCAGTGTTGAAGAAGTGGACTTATGGGATGTGGAAGCATCCTCTATGTAGACTGCCTGGGCCCATCCTTGACTTACCATAACTTTCAAGATTCTATGCATTCTAGCTCTTACCTGTCTTTCAAACTTATCTGGTCCATCTTGTATTCAGCATTATGTTCCTTCATTACATGTGCCAGGCTCCTGTCTACCCTTCATGTCTCAGGGCCTTTGCATTACCATTTTTTTCTTTATGCAGTGCTACTTCTCTGGCCTTACCTAATCACATGCCCTGGATTTTTCCTCTTCCAGTTATATTAATATGTCATATTACATTGTTTATCTTCTAGCTTTTAACATGATCTGAAATTCATTTAATATGTATATTTTCTTAGTCATGATAAGTTTCTCCTACTAGAATGTTCTATTTTTTTATGGCTTTGCCTTGTACTTTGTATACCCTCAATGCCTAAATAAGAGCATCATTCAACATTTAATATATATTTGATACTTGAATGAGCAGAATGTCAAAAAGTGTACTTTGGGACCTGGAACCTATGTGAAATTTTAACAAAATGAACAAAGTCCTGAAGAGAGAACCCTATATAACCAGTAAATGGAGTCTAAAATGAAAAGTTATAGGAATTTAGAATTACATATTTTAGAAGTGACAAAGCCAAGAGAGTGTCAATAGTAGAATTTGAAAGCACAAATTGAAAGAACAGCTAAATTGCAAAACAGCTATTTTTCACTTCCCCTAAGTTTAGGACAAGAGGTTTTCAAAAGCCACAGGAGGAATTTAAGCTGAATAATAATAAGAATAAAAACTCTAGCATTACAGGTAAGGAAATGCCTCCAGGTAGTTTGATATAGTAGGTTGTGTTAAGATGGGAAAAAAAGGATCTGCCTTCAAATCTAAGCTAACGCATACATTTTCTATAGAAATAGATAAACTATTACAACACTAATACCTCCAGAAAATAGAGAATCAATACTGTTAAATATCAAACCATTCTGAACTGTTATTCACCTCACTTTTATTGCCCAGGGCATGAGGTAACAAACTTTTTGGATGAAATGAATTTACATGTGGAAAACTCCAGGGTCTAGTAAAGCAGCTTATCTATGATTATGAAATACTTCATCAGAATGTAATACATAAATCTGTTGCCTTTAGTGGTAAATTCTGAGGTATAAGGTCTGTAATATATATGATGGTCAAGCCTTTCTTATATTTCTTAATTAGTATTAGACTCAGTGGTATTTGAATATGAATTTATAATTCTATTTGGGTATGGACCTGGTGTTTTTAATATGCAAAGGTGAATCTTTATTTCCAATTTTATATTTTCAGAAGACAGTCCCATCTCAAATGCAAATGTCATTGAAAAAAAGCATCTAATTCCCTCACATTATTGAGTTATGTCCACTTGGACCTCTTGGCATTAAACAGTTTCTTCAGTGATTAAGCTGTACTGTGTCCATGAAATTCAACTCCTTGTTTCTTCCCTTAGATCAAAACAAGCCTGAATGGATCTTTCAAGTGACGTCTGTGATTTGCCAACATCTCTTGCTTCCTATTACAATTTTATTTCCAGATTATTACTGAAAAGAGAGTTATTTCCAAAGGAGGGACTTGGTTTAAATTTAGTTCCCATTTCAGTCTGAAATAAGACTGGGCTGCTTTAAAGCAATTTTCTTGAAAATGATTTACTGAATAGTAATAATTTTAAAAATCATATCTGACAGCCCAGATACTTACCTCTTCAAGAGTAGCCTGTGTGTAGGTGTGCCTCTGCTAGCACAGTCTTGTGTAATAAGAGAACATAATTAATTCTGCACCTTTCTGAGATAATTGTTCTTGGAAAATTGCATATTGAAGGATTCACATGGCATTTTACAATGTCTCAGCTTTCCTTGCCATCCCAGGCTCAATAAGTGCTTTGTCTGTTGTGTATTTTAAAATACTGTCCCTTAGGAAGCAAAACTCCTTCCCTGAAATAGCTTGTGGTAAAATGTTTTGCCTACCATGGATTTTTATGGTGCTTAAGACAGTGTCAGGTATGTTGGGAAAATCTCAGTAAGTAATGACCTGGAGATTTTATTTGCAGTCTGCGTATATCTTACTATTTTTTTCTGTAGATGACTTTTTCCCTTTATTTATTTATTTATTTATTTATTTATTAAATTACAGTGTAGTTGATTTACAATGTGGTGTTAGTTTCAGGCATACATCCAAGTGATTGAGGTATACATCTATTTATATAAAGCTATACTTTTTCAGATTCTTTTCCACCATAGGTTATTACATAATGTTGAATAGAGTTCCCAGTGCTAGCATACAGTATATATTATGTTCTGAAATGCTCATATATGTATTTTCCAATGGATTCAATTGTTCATAATACTTTCAAAGAAGAGATCATGTTTCAGTTAGTGTCCTCAGAGCCTAGTATTGTGTTCATGATCGTGGCGCTGAGTAAATGGAGATTGTTATTGAATTACTTGCGTGTATGGACCCATCTTACTTGCTCTGACTGCAGTACAGTGACCCTTAGCATCCTCTTCTCTTCTTAGTGTTTGGTGTAGTTACTGCTTCATTCACACCACTATTATCAGTCTTGTCCTCTGTTTTTCCCTCCTTATAGAAGCGAAAGATCTTCTCCTTAAGGAAGATCTTAGGAAGGACTGGACTCCACTGGCCTCTAGTTTGCACTCCCCTCCATCCCTGAAGTTTCATTTCTGTGGCTGATCCCCAGCCTCAGAGAGAAGAAGGCTTTATACATGCAAAAGCTGTAGAGTGAAAGAAGAAGGATACCCTCATCCATTCTCAAACTACAGACTGGTTAAAAAATTCTTTAAAAAAATTTTTAAAAGATTAAAATTTAAAATTAAAGATTCTCCTAAAAAACTTACTTTAGGACAGAGCTACTGTGGGGCATGGGCAAAAAGGCCAGTCTGAGAAGCCTGGTAAGTTTGGGGGGCAGTTCAAAATGAGAACATCTACCGTAGGCAATTGAAATCCAACTCAAGTAGAGCATTAAAGGCAGAGGAGATTTATTATAGGGATTCCAGGGGATCAAATAAAATACACAATTACAACACATACGCATACACGCATGCACACCTGGATCTCAGGAATTCTTGTAATCAGGCTCTCCAGCTCCATTTCTTATTCCGTGTTCTCTCCATTTCTTCCTTTTCATTTTCTTTCTATCCCTCTCTCCTTCAGTAGATTTTCTTTCCTTATCCAAAGTGCAGGAAATGGTGGCAGCAGCTCCTCAATTCACGGGAGCACCAGATTAAACTACTCTTTTAGCTGATTCTAGATTCTTATGGAAAGACCGAGTGGTTCAGCTTAAGTCAAGCACCCACTCAGGTTTTATCAGTTTGTGTGGCAGGGGGAAGGGTCAAGGACGGGGCCAGATCACAGTGTAGTAGAAACCACCGAGGTTGCCACAACAACCCAGTGGGCTGGGGAGTTAAGAGACAAGATCCAGAAAGGGGAAAGGGGCTGGTCAGAGGTAGTTGGACAAATGGAAGCAAAGTTAGTGACTGTGTGTGAACTGTGACTAATCGCATCACTGTAGGTTGTATAATCAGATCTCAGCAACATTTTCTTAGAAACCAGATTCCACCTAAAAATATATTAAAGATAAAAGCACATAAAATAAGGAACACAAAAAAGCTTTCAACAGCTCTGAATGGGCTCCTGTTTCATCTCCTCTGGATTCTTTCCTGGGTAGCCTTCTGTCAGTCAAATAGCATGAGGCGTACCCTGCAAAGAGCTCAGCCACGTTTTGATGACATCTGGGGATTTCGGCTTGTGTTTGTAAGTTGAACAGTGAGCAGTTAGATTTTTAAGCTCCTGGCGGAGGGGGTGGTGGTTAGCTGGGTTAGCAAAGTCAGAGGATGAAAAGGCCACGTGCCCTCCCAGAAACAAGACAAAAAAGGTTTTTCTTTCCCTACGCCCCCTGGTAACTTCCATCCTGCAGGGGACAGCAGATATTCAGCCTGAAATAAAAGGTGTCAGATTTGCATATGTACACAACATACATACTAACAGGCAGGGCTCAATTAATGTGCATGATCTGAGAATGGAAAACTACCTTGATTCCATCCACCAGGAATTCTCAACCCTGACCAACCTGGAGCTTCCCACGTCCTCCATTCCACATGGCGGTCTCTGTGCTCTGTGGCTGTTTAAGTCCTGGAAGAGCAGATCTTGTCCTCTTCAGAGTCTGTACATTGGGGTAACAGAGCCCAGCCTTCCTGACAGAGGTTCTGTGATGATGTTGATGCTGCTTAATAGGTATCATTGCCTATGAACGAAAGTGTATGCCAAGCACGTTACAGACATTAACTTTTTTTATTCTCACAACAATCACGGAGATAGGTTGTTAGTTCATGTACCGGATAAGAAGACTAGTTAAGGATAAGAAAAGTAAAAACCTCGTCCATTGTCCCTCAGCAAGTAAGCATGGGAAATCAGGAACCACAATTCCAGGCCCAAAACATCTGGCTCTTAAACTCAACTGAAACTTACTGTAAGTTTATTCGTCAAAAGTTAGAAATTCTCTCTCTTTCCCTCAATCCTATGAGCACTGAATGCTAGCTGTATTGTAGGCTAATGGAGTATTCATAGGAAAAATATTTCCATGGGAAAATGAGCTTCACGTGCCAAATATATAAGTAAAAAATGAACCACAGAGGAGTTCCCTGGTGGTCTAGTGGTTAGGATTCAGTGCTTTCACTGCTGTAGCCCAGCTTTAATCCCTGGTCTGGGAAGTGAAACCCCACATCAAGCTGTTGAGTGCTGCGGGAAGCAAAACAAAACACAGAACTTTTAACTTTTTCGATAATTCATCAAGCAGTAACACTTTTGATTTGTGTTCTTTTTCTATATGTTATACTTTAATGAGACAGTTTTTGAAAAATAAATCCTAAGAATCCAACCAAATTGTAAGTTCAGAACTCACTGGTTTACATTTAATTCCTGAGAGCTATAATTACATTTTATTCATCTTTGTAATCCTTTTCCTAATGAAATTGTTGGCACAAAATATGTGCTTGTGAATGCTTATTGAAATTTAATTCATTCCGTATTATATATACATGTTTCCATATCCACAAGATAATAGAATGTCAGAACAAGAAGGGACTTTGTGTGCTATCTGATACGACTCAGTTTTTTTTTTTTTTTGGATTACAATTGCCTTAAAGAGAGAAGGTAAAGAAAATTCACTCACAAAACTGAAGTTCTCTATTTTATAGACCTAAATGAGCTAGAATATTCCCTTTGAACAAAGAAGACTTTCACTTTTGGACAAAATCTCTTGCCAGCTACATGAAAGCATGTGTTTCAAATAAGATTCCATTAAAAAATCAAAGTATATCTCATCAAGATTAAGTTCTCTCATCAATTGAATAGTTAGTAGCACATCTATGAATAGGGAAAGGATGCTAATGTTTATTAAGTATGTATTATGTGCAAGGCAATTTGTTAACATTACCTCATTTAATTTAATTGGCAATTTTTGCATCACTCCCTAGAGTTTGGGTGTTGTTTCTGCTTTATGGATGAAGGAACTGGACATCCAAGTAGCACACTGCCTGAGAACACAGGATTAGCAAGAGAATCAAACAGTATAAAACTGGGAGTTCCCTTTGTGACTCAGTGGTTAACGAATCCGACTAAGAACCGTGAGGTTGCGGGTTCGATCCCTGGCCTTGCTCAGTGGGTTAAGGATCCGGTGTTGCCGTGAGCTGTGGTGTAGGTTGCAGACGCGGCTCGGATCCCGCGTTGCTGTGGCTGTGGCGAAGGCCAGTGGCTACAACTCCTGTTAGACCCCTAGCCTGGGAACCTCCATATGCTACAGGTGCAGCTCTAGATAAGGCAAAAAAGACAAAAAAAAAGAAAAAAAAAACAGTATAAAACTGAGTCAAACACTGGTATTCTGAATCCCAGCCTAGGACATTTGTCCACTAAAGCCCTCTGCCACAAATCAGGACATAACTCTCCTAAAAGGGGCTGTTCTCCTTCAGGCATTCTGATTTACAGCAGGAGCTACACTGAATTTTCAGAATAACATTCACTCTAATCTTCTTAACCTCAATGCTATTACTTGTTATGTCTCATCCAAAACCCACTGGGCTTCAATATTTTCGGAAAGACATCTCATTAATAAGAAGACAAGAAAGAGTGTAGAACTGTTGCAGTCCAGCTGTTTGACTTGTCCTTTCCCCTACTGTCTGTGCTTTTATTTGTTCGTAAGTCCATCCATTTATTAAACACCCCTGTGATCTCCAACTAGCTCTGAGAGAATTTCTTCCCATCGAGTACGTGCTTTTCCATCTGCCATACACATGATTGCACTATATTCTTCCCTTGTTCCATGTTCAAGGGTAAATTTTGTAAAACCTCCACTCTGTCATCGTTTCTATATGCCATCATATAGAAAATGGCATTTCAGTTTCTTTCTAGGCTCAGTTTCATCCTGGAAGAAGTTGGAAACTTTACTGTGAGTTGAAATAAATAAAAATCTTGGGTGTATGAATATATCACATTTGCTAGCAAATACGTTCTCAGTGCTTCCTGGATGTATACACATCCCTACATTCTGCACAGGGATTGAAAGTATAAGCGAAAGAAGGAATATTGTAAATTTAGAGTTCTGTTCACATTTCTCAATCAATCTGCAGATACTTTTCTGAAGGCTGTGCTAGTACTTTATAAAAATGTAATTTTACTGTTTTTTTGTTTTTGTTTTTGTTGTTGTTTTTGAAGAACTTGATCTCCTGAAATTGATTAGAACAACCCTGACTGTTTCACTGTAGTAAATATTTCACTGTTTGGATGGTGATAGCCTGATCATGTTTCATAGATCACCCTTGGCTGTGTGCAACACTTCTTCCCACGAATCCCACTTATGTTTCCCTTTAATCCCAAACCCAGATTTAGCTGTTACAGTATGGACTACAGTGGGTAGTCTGATTAAAGCTGTTGTAAATGAGCTAGGTTAGTGGAAATTAAATTAAAATTAAAAACAAATTATAAAATCCCAAGGTAAACATCTTTAGAATGTTTTTCCTGTGAAGCTCCCCCAGAGGACGGAGACGGCAGAGAGGAAGGCGTATGGCAGACGCAGTCTGCTTACACTGCAGTGCAGACTGTGCACAGCAGGCAGAGCTGGAGGCTTCCGGTTTCACCAGATTCGAGGCATCCTAAGCTTACCATTTAAACGCAGCAAGCAATCTGTGGCACCAAAAGAGCGGCGGCTTCGACTAGAGGAAACAGTAGCCAAGCAGTCAGAAATAAGAAGCAAACAAGATGCAAAGTTGGGGGTGGGGAGGGAAGGTCCCTTGAAATTATGAATTGGAAGGCCAGCGTGCAATGAGAATGACAGCTCGCTAGGGGTGGAGGGACCCAGGGAGATGTATATTTCTCTCAAATGAATTGAGGTTTAAAGGATTTGCTTTCCTTGTCATTGAAGAAAATGATTAAGGAAAATTCTGAGATGAACATCTGCAAGATGTTAAGCTTTTAGTGATGCGGTAATCCCACTTATATTTTCCACCCCGAAGATTAAGCAGAGCATATGGTGACCGATCTGTGTCACTGCGTTTTGCCAGCATTCATAAATAGTCCCATGTCTGACTAGTGCTAACGAAGCATATTTATATTCTAGGTTATGTAGTTCACATTTTTCTTTTGAGGTCATTAGTCACCCTTCTTTCTTATGGTACTAAATGTTAGCAACAGGAGTTCCCACGGTAGCTCAGCAGGTTAGAAACCCGACTGGTATCCATGAGCATGGGTTCGATCCCTGGCCTCGCTCAGTGGGTCAGGGATCCAGTGTTGCCACAGGCTGTGATGTAGGTTGCTATGCCTGCTGCTCCAATTTGACCCCTAGTCTGAGAATTTCTATATGCTGCATTCGGCTCTAAGAAGAAAAAAAAAGTTAGCATCATGTATTCAGGAAGAAAAAAAAAAAAAACAGACCTCTGTCAAAAAGAGCAGTGAATGGTAGGTATTAGAATCCATATACATACAAGTCGTGTGGCTTAGAACAAGTTGCCTTCCTTCAGTGGGCCTCTTGTTCATCTCTGGAAGAAACCCTTATTGGTTGGTTCAGGCTAAATGCTGTAACAAACTGCCCCAAGTCTCAGCACCCTGATAGAGGACATAAAATAAGCCATATGAGGCATGTCTCATTCATATCACAGTGTACAGGTGATGTGCTGATGGTGGCTTTTCATGGGGTGACTCAGAGATCCAGATTTCCCCTATTTGGTGTCTCCATGATCCTTGAGGCCTCAGGATCCTTTGGGACTCAGAGTCCTTCACTGGGGACTTTTGACCACACCAGCCAACCAGCTGAGAGAATGTGGAGGCCTTTCTTGCACCACTCCTGTACCAGGCCTAGATCTCCACTCACATGCCACCGCCTACAGCCTCAGTACAAGCAGCCTGGGAAACCTCGTCAAGCTGTGTGTCTAAGAGGGTGCTGTTGGTGAATGACCAAACCATCCGGGCCACAAGCCCTTCTAGTGTCATTTTTCCATTATTTTAAAATTCCAGGGAGTGTCCATTGCAACTCAGAGGTAATTAACATGACTAGTATCCGTGAGGATGAGGGTTCGATCCCTGGCCTCATGTTGCTGTGAGCTGTGGTGTAGGTCACAGACATGGCTCGGATCCTGTGTGGCTGTGGCTGTGGTGTAGGCCGGCAGCTGCAGCTCCGATTCAACCCTTAGCTTGGGAATTCCCATATGCCACATGTGCAGTCCTAAAAAGCAAAAAAACAAAAAAAAATCTAGCTTAAGAAAACTGTCAAACACTGAGAAAGCCATGCTACCAAATTAAAATAGTTTGCTTTTGCTCTGTGCGTGTGTGTCTGTGTGTGTGTGTGTCTGTGTGTTTTATTTTACCACAGTGTTTTTATTTTGCCTTTCCATGAGAATATGTTCTTCGGGAAAGACAGAACTGGTACACATGACATCATCTAGTATTTCAAGGAAAATGTGAGGCATGGAAAATGAATGCAGCTAGCTGGATATATGAATATGCTGTCATTTTAAGAAAGCCTGGCCTGTAAGAATGTGTATCTACCAAATTCATTGATAAATTGGAGGGTATTCATATCTTAAAGTGTTTCTTCAGTTCCTTTAAATAATTTACCACAGAGTCGCTTTACTGGTATCTCCCCAAGTAAAAGTAAATGTTTGTTTAAAAATTCTGAGTGTGTTAACAGAAAGGGAGGAGTGAGAGGAGGAGGAGAGGGTCAACGGTAATGATTTAGAGTCAGTACCAAGTAGAAGTTACACTTTCTGAAGATCTTATGGAAATGAATAGGGGAAATATGATTTCCTCTGTGAGACTCCAAATGACTTATTTTGGAGGATTTTTATGACCTAAAAGTGGTGCACCCTCAACTTCCAATGAAGGCCAAATCGTTCCTTCAAAGAACCCAATATTTCCAATTTCCTGCAGTCCCCCCCCCCCCCGAAAGAAACAACCTGACAAGGACAGCTTGACCCAGGAAATGGGAAATTTGAAGGGTCAGAGTTGGTTTGCACAAATTTGTGTAAAGATTTATGAAAGCATCATCTTTCTCATAGACTCATTTGTGCATATTTTGTGACCATGGAAATTCTTGCCTTAAAACTTGGAGAGACACTTTTCTTCCAATAAGTGGTATGTATATATATTTATATATATTTCATGTGTGTAACTAAAAGAATGATGTCTTAGAATTCCCTGGGGGCCTAGCAGTTAAGGATTCGGCATTGTCATTGCTGCGATGTGGGTGCCATCCCTGGCCGGGGAAGTTCTGAATGACTTGGGCATGGCCCAAAAAAAGGGAAAGAATAAAAGAATGTCTTTGTATGAATTTATATCTAATAGCGCAAGATAGTTCTGTAAATTGAGGAAGACCTCACTATAAGAAGTTCTACCCACTCTAAACCAATAGGCCATACTCACTGTTTAGAGTTTTAGGAAGAGGAGTTCCTCAGTGACAATCACTATAGCTTTCACCCCAAGTGGAAACGTCCACTCTGTGACTAAGTTGCCATGTGATAACTGTAAAAGTTTGTCTACATAGTAAAATTTCAGGAAAGGGGTCCTTGCCTCACCTCTCCACACAAACCTCTCTCCTAAATTATTCACTTTTTTTTTTTCTTTTCTTTTTAAATTCGAAAGAAAGTCTATCCTATAATGAAAGCTCAGGCTCAAAGTATAAATTTACCAAAGGAAAGAAGTAGAAAATACACACTACTCTATGAGTAACTGGAGAATGATTTACTCGGCAGGAAGAACGCTGCTTTTTTTTTTTTTTGCCTTTTTGTCATTTTACGGCCGCACCCGCGGCATGTGGAGGTTCCCAGGCTAGGGGTCTAACAGGAGCTGTAGCCGCTGGCCTTCGCCACAGCCACAGCAACGCAGGATCCGAGCCGCGTCTGCGAGCTACACCACAGCTCACGGCAACGCCAGATCCTTAACCCAATGAGCAAGGCCAGGGATCGAACCTGCAACCTCATGGTTACTAGTCGGATTCGTTAACCGCTGCGCCATGACGGGAACTCCAGGGAGGATGCTTTGAGTGAGAATATTTTTAGGAAAGTGACACAGAGAAGTCAACAAAATAGATCAGGCGTATTTTCTCAATGACAGTTTTTGATCTAGGAATTTCAGAACTGCCAAAGCAGACACGTTTCTCCCTAAATATCAGTGGCTTGGAAGCCCGTTGTGCATTCTCACAAAGATTTGTTTTTAGTTAATATTTAATGAGTCCATAATACTTTTCTTATGGCACTCCACCTTTGGGTACAACAAAACCTTAAGAACCTTGAGCTCATATCTACTAACAGTGAGACTCTTCCTCACCTAGAAATAGTCGAGTCTTTAGTACAGGTGTGACTGCTGCGGTGAACAATGTGCCTCTTGCTTAAGTTTCTGAGATTTCTTTAATTGAAAAATGTCTGCCAAAAAAAATGTATGTATTTGGTCCTCCTGCTCCTCCTTCTCCCCTTCCCACTCCTCCTCCTCCATCAAAGCTGCCTATGACCCCACGGTTGTGGTCCTGTATAAGTTTCTTCATGCATTGTGTCCTATATAAGTTTCTTCATGTTTTTTTTTTTTTGTACTTGAGCCTAACCTAGGCACTAAGGTTCAGATACGCAAAGTTGCTCCTTTCTGTTTGCTGGCTCCGGCCCTGTCTTCAATAGATAGGGCTGTTCAGCTTTTCTATTACACTGTATAATTGACAGTGGGCTTCCTAGGCAGCAAAGTAGGCATTGCACATTAACTTTAAACGTGCCATCGGGAGTTGCAATGTGAAAACTTCTCACACCAAATCGAGCATCTTTGTTCACCGACCTGATTTGAAATCAGAATACTCAGTGTGTATCCTGAAACTCTTATGAAACCAGCTATTGTGTTTCCTTACAATTATATAGTAGTTGGTTTTACAGGCTAACCGGGAGTCATTGTACCCTAATCAGAAGCAGGTCACTGGGGGCCTGGTATCTCAGCTCCACATGCTAAGTTTAAACTGTGTAAATTCTTTTAGCACTGAATAGCCTGCTGAATTCCCAAATCATTATTATGGTACATAGCTCCTTAGCCTGAAATCTTAAAAGTGTATGTCATTGCTGAGAGAATTCTAGTGAGTTTTCTTTACACAATAGTATTCCCATTCTTTTTCTTTCTAGGATACTATGAACTACGTATTAATAAGTAACTCTCTCCCTCAAAATCATCCCACATGTCCAAGTTTTAAATAAGTACTAAGGGATAACTTTGGGTTTTCTTTTATTTCCAAAGCCTTGTAATTCATATATTTGAATTCAAAGATAGGAAGTTAAAATTGTGCTAAAGTTAATTTCTGTATATTGTCAGTGTCTTATTGACTATATACATGCCTGTGGACAATTTGGAAGTGTCTCATAGTACTTAAGTGAAGCAGATAAAGGGGTTGAGAGGGAAATTAATAGAAGACCAAACTATTACTATATGTAAAACATTCTACCCAGTGCTGGGCAGAGAAAATCTGTTTTTGTAGCGTGGGATGACAGGTTTTTGCTAGGAGAACACTTTGGGTGTCTAAGAAGTTTAAAAGTTTCCTTATTAAGAAATCCTAGGGAGTTCCCACTGTGGCACAGTGGGTTAAGGATCTGAGGTTGCTGCAGCTGTGGCGTAGGTCGATCCCTGGCCCAGGAACTTCTATATGCCACAGATGCAGCAGAAAGAAAGAGAGAGAAAGAAAGAAAGAGAGAAAGAAAGAAAGAAAGGAAGAAAGAAAGAAAGAAAAGAAATCCCATCATGGCTCAGCAGAAACAAATCTGACCAGTATCCATGAGGACACAGGTTCCATCCCTGGCCTCACTCAGTAAGTAAAGGATCCAGCGTTGAAGTGACCTATGGTGTAGGCTGCAGATGTGGCTCGGATTTGACCCCTAGCCTGGGAACCTCCATATGCTGCAGGTGCAGTCCTAAAAAGACAAAAAAAAAAAGGGGGAAAGGAAGAAAAGAAGGAAGGAAAAGAAGGAAGGAAGGAGAGAGAAGAAAGAAAGAAAGAGAAAGAAAAAGAAAAGAAAGGGAGAAATCCTATGTGTGTGTTATATATATAGATTTTAGGTTGGACAGACCCATCAGTGTGAATATTTTGTTATGTGTGACTTAGCTAATAATACCCTACTCCTCAGTAATTCAAAGAGAACATTTCTTCATAACCAACATATTAATAATAATAATATAATCACCACTTATTAACAGGAATCACTCTCTGTGCTAGACACTGGACCAAATACTTATCAAACGCAACATTGTGGGACCTTTTTCACCATAAATTCTATGTGAGAATTCCTCATGGATCATTAAGTCGTAAGAGACACTTCCCAGCAAGGGAGGAAGGCATAGCACCACCTAGCGGCCACTTCTGGCAGGAATTTGGACGTGATGGTCAAAGGGAAGCAAGAGAGAAGAGAAGGGACCCAGGGAGACACTTCTAGTGACAGGGTTTGGAGAGGCGCCATTGTTGTTACTAATGGAAAAGAATGGGCGGGGTCATTTTACAAAGTCTTAAGGCTGTTCATCACTGTATCGCCTTAGGGTTTTTGAAAGATATACTCAAAATGATTAAAATTAGTTTTTAATTACTTTTGATTGCTGTACTACATTTCTCTGAATATGATACTACATCACATGAGACCAACTGGGTCTCCAAAATTTGTTCCCTTTACACGTCTATCTCATTTAATCCTCAGAACAACTTTAGTCATTGTCATCACTTTTCAGAGGAAAAATGAGACATAACACTCTTGTGGAAAGCCACTGAAATGCAGTGCAATATTTGTTGCCTCAGCATTACCTATCCTATTACAGTTAATATGCTCCCAAAGTTTGCATTGCTCATCAGTGACAAGAGTGGGGCAATTCCAGCTCTTAACCATAATGCCATTCTACCTCCTAACTGGGTTCCCTCCCCTGTGCATAGACCTTTCATCATAATATCCCTCAGTGAAGAGTGTTCATAGTGCTTCCTACACTGTGAGCTCAGGAGATGATTTTCTAGCTCTAGCCATCAGGACGCTTTAAATTCAAGACTCGATTACTTGATTTGTGCTTCCCGCCACAGAAGCAATAGCAATTACCCAGGGGAAGAGGATTCTCCTCCAAGTCTTAATAATTTGTTTTGACCTCAGAGCTCGGGGTGAAATTGGGAAATGTCAGAATCATTAGTTTTTTCATTAAAATCTCATTTCTGGTTCTCAGTTATACAACAAGCAAAGGAAACATAATAGAAACTGTACTGCCCACATTGAGTTTCAGACCAGCCTCAAAAACCTCTTCCTCCGATTAGAGGGTAGAGTCCTCAGACGTGCATAGTTGAAGATGAATACTCCCTGTTCAAAGCCTTCCTCAGAGGTTTCTCATTCCTCTGCCCATCCACCACCTACCACTGGTGTCATTCACTGCTTGTTGGCCCCTCCACTCAAGTCTACAAGAGAAAGAGGCAAATCAGAAAATGAGACCTTTTGGTTTGACGATTAGTTATTGATTTTGTAAGTGTGGACATTTTCACTGTGTGAATTACTGGATTATTTGTGAGTATCCTCATCTGTATCCTCTTTAATCCCAAACAGCCACCAAGATTGGTAACTTTGCTTTCCAGGGAGCAAGGTAAAATTTGTGATGATCCTTTTTTCTAAACAGAAAAAGTTCTGAGCTGTGACTGAATCAGTGCGGCACTGTTAACAAAACAGAGAATATCATGAATGGGTTGGAGAGTAGAGCCTTGAAATTAGCATCTCACTTTCCCAGTTGAACTATCAGCTGTAGCTAACGTTCTCACCAGGACACTTTCGTGTCTTATGAGATTCCATATTTGAGAAGACATTTGCAAGCTCACCCCGGGGCTTATAAATCTGACCTGAGGGCCAAGTAGAAAATGGAAATAGATTTCCTACCTTCCTTGGGCCGCTGGCCTCTTGGGTTATGGTGAGGAAGTCTTGGGTGTGTGGTGGAGTCCACTCTCCTTTACCTCCTTTCTGATTTATAATAGTCAATTTCTTAGTGGTTTACCCTCTCAAAAAGAGCTTGAGAGTAAGGAGAGGTTATTGGTAATGCCCCACCACTACTGAGAAACCACTCATGTTTCTTATAGCCATGGCCTATTAGCCTCCCATGAAAGGTGGTGCCGTAAAAACTTGATGTCACAGCATCACTTGTCAGAACTCAAAGGGGTTTTAGTGGGTAGGAGAAATAGATGAAAAAATAAAATAAAATAAAAGAACTCCCTTGCCAACCAAAAGAATTCATGAAAATCCTAAGAGCAGGAAAATTTACTATTGAGAAATTTAAGAACGTAAGGCAAAAATGAGTCGAATGGTCAAGATCAAGTATAAGCCTATGAAAGCTCTAGAAGGGTCTTCATTCAATAAAATAGATAGTATTAAAGAATGCAATGGCATTTTCACATCTAAAATACTTTTAATTTTAATATGTTTGATTTTCATTTGCAATTCAAGCTCAGTAGTAGACCTTGGGAACTTCTTTATACTATTTTAAAAAATTGTGAATTGTTTTGCTTTTTGGGTAGCAAATTATATGAGGACTACAAGACCATTTTCTTCTTCTGGTCCTTGATGCCAGTGAACAGTATTTTTCTAATTTAATTTTAATTGTTAAGTTCCCACTGGACTTATAGAGTGATAGAGTAATTTACGTGTTTAGGATGAAGGGAAAGGAGGAGAAAAGCTGGGCAGAAACGTTTAAAAACAACGCACCAAAGCTGAGAATGTTTCCTAGTCTTCTAGGTTATGAAGCCTCATCTCTGTCCATAACCTTGTGGCAAGCCATGTCCTCAGATCTTCTGCCCATAATTGGCTTCGTCCATCCAGATAGGCTGAAGAGTACATTCCCAAGGTGTGAATGGGCTGACTTTCAACCTTCTTGATCTCTTCAAGATGTTATTGCAATGACCTCATTTCCTTCTCTTGTGTCAGACAGACTTTCTTTTTTATCCTCCCAACCTCTATAACTTGTCTTTTTTTGTTGTTTTTTCATTATCCCTATTAGAGATCACCAACAATTCTTCTTATTGTCTTAAAGACATAAAAACTCCATGGACGAGAAACTCAAAATTGGATGGCTACCTTTCTCAAAACTTTCAAAGCCTTTGAGTCTTCTAGTTCCTGGAATAAGAAAATGGAACCAATAAACATTTTCCATCCAAAGCCTGTATCCATGTATTATTTTTCCCACTGAGAAAAGAATGCCTAGAATTCATCCAATCTCCTGCAAGACCTATGACTCAGAAAATGTTACCAAGTTGTTCGGGTAACTCAGCATAATGAGTGTTTTGGGTCTGCTTTTTGACAACCATCAAAGCAGATTAAATTCCACAGTGGGTCAGGCACTTCGTCTTTCAGACCAAGAAAGAGTAGTATTTGTTGGAAGAGGTACCTGAAAAAAAAAATCTTGCTTCTGCATGAGGAACACAGAGAGTCAGGAGGCACAGTTTCTGGTGGAAGTTGTGCCACTAACTTGTTCCATGAATTGGGCAAGTCATCTCATCTTCTGGGGCCACAGTTTTCCACATGTCTAGTCAGGGAGTTGGACTAACTCAGGGGTTTCAAACCTGACCTGGAGACCAAGGCTCCTTACCCACCACCCACCAACTGCAAGAACTCGTTGGAATTGGTACTTTGCAATCTGATTTTTTAAGAAACATTTCTCAAAGTGTTCTATTATCTGCCAGGTATACAGCTCATTGTAGCAGAGACTTCTCAAGATCATTTCTAGCTTTAAAATACTGGGATTCCGGGAGATCCCTGGTGGCTCAGCAGGTTAAGGATCTGGCATTGTCACTGCAGCAGCTTGGGTCACTGCTGTGGTGTGGGTTTGATCCCTTGCCCAGGAACTTCTGCATGCTGTGGGTTCAGCCAAAAAGAAAAATAAATACTGTGTTTCCATGAAACTAATATACTCTGCACTTGGCAGTATCTGGATTAGCATGAAGTATTATTCATCAGAATGAATATATCATAGTACTCTTTTTAAAATGTGTGTAATTAATACTGTATGTGAATGAAATGATTTATTCGGAAAGCTTATCACAGTAATGGTGGTTCTATGGTGTACACTTATAATTTGCAATGAAAATTAGTGGACGTAATGGCTGGAGAGCATTTGCCAGGGTGCTCATCACAGTGAATACTTAATGAGTTGATAGCTTATAGGATAATAGCAGTGGCGTTGCTTAGAAGACCTCACTACTCAAAGTGCACCCCATAGAAAAGCAACATCAATATTACCTGGCATCTCATTGGAAATACAGAGTCTCAGACCCCACCCAGATCCCCTGCATCAGAACCTGCATTTTAATGAAATCCCTTGGTGATTTGTGTGCACATATAAGTTTGAGAAGCACTGTCATAGAAAAACAGGCTTGGGATTCATCAGCTTGATGGAGCTCATATTGAGAGTAAATCACAGGGGTTGAGAGTCACACCCAAATCAGGAGATGCTAAGGCCAGTGTCTTTCACTTATTCCTTAGAAATCATCTCTGACCTGAAGATGTTCAGGCTTCCTGAGCCCCACTGGGGTGTTCTTTCTCCCCTCCAAGCTGTAACTAAAGGCTTTTTTAAAAGCACATTTTTATGTCTACCACAGTAGCATCAGCACTATAATTTTGTTTTATTTTTCACATTTTTAATTATTCAGCTGTTTTATTTGTCACCATTTAGGGAATTATTACAAAACTTATGTCTACAATGCTTCTGATTAATGCATATTCAGGCAACTAAACAGATGTAGAATGGGTTGACTGCTTTGATAAAATTAAACATTGATGAAACATGTATTTGCACAGCAATAACGATGCCGGCATTTGTATAAATAATAACAGATCTATTTCCCTAATCATCTAGAAAGGAAAAAACAGTGAGGGGGTGACAGAATTACCAAATATGTCTCACTTCCTAGGCAGATCATTTTCAAGTGTGAAGTTTTTTTTTTTATGTGAATAAAATTATGTTAATTTATAGCATCTATTACCACTTTAAACTGAAAGAAGTATATTTGAGCAGAAAACAATGTGAGTGAGACCCAAAGCATATTTGCAGGATATGGCGTGATTTCCAGAGCTTCTTTGTACATCATGGAAGGTGCATGTTTTTAATATATTCCTCTGAAACACCATAGTGTGATTGTATACCAGATGTGTTTTGAGGCAGAAGCCTAAGTGACTCTATGTTCCACTTTTTTTTTTCACATTTTAACCCCCTGAAAGTGGGATCTATCTTATCATCGATGACATGTCACAGTTTGATTGACAGCATTTTTTTTCTTTTTTACAATCTATTGGATCTTAAAATCAATTAAATCTAGGACCCCCAGTGAACTTAATCCTTGTCCACAGAGAACACCATAACAAGTAAAATGGGACGGGAAGGAGTCATCACTCCCAACCATATTCAAGGAAGAAGGGAAAATGGAGAAAGAGAAAGGAATGAAATTAAATGAGCAAAGAATCCATGGATTTCTGTTTTCACAGAGCCAAAGAGAAGCATTGTGGATGATAAGATAATTTAGCAAAGGGGCAGGAAAAAGCAATAAGGAGACAGAAAACAAAAGGAGAGCAAAGAAAGCATCAAGTTGGAAAATGTAACCAATGAGTTACAACAGTCAATTTGCTGCTTCCTTTTTTAAATTACACTCACTGGTCAGTAAAGCTTCTAAGGGGTGGGCTGTGGGAGACATTCCCAGCATCCTTCAGGAGATATTTACTCTTCCCTGGCTTACACAGGTGGGCTAGTCACCCCCAACATCCTCTGAACTTTCTCCTCTTCCCCTACCTCCTACCTTTCACCACATCCCAAACCACCTGGGAAGGTGTAAATGATTGTTACAACTTCTGTTTGTTTGTTCTTTCAGGTGATATCAAGATTGTCCAACAAATCTGCAGTCTCACAGGTATGGCTTTTGCCAAAGAGCAAAATATTTATCTAAAATGTGTAGGATTTCCAGAGTTCCCATTGTGGCTCATCAGGTTAAAAACCCCACATAGTGTCCACAAGGATGTGGGTTTAAGCCCTGGCCTCGCTCAATGTGTTAAGAATCCAACGTTGCCACACGCTGAGGCATAGGTCACAGACGTGGCTCAGATCAGCGTTGCTGTGGCCGTCGCTGGCAGCTGCAGCTCCAATTCGACCCCTAGTCTAGGAACTTCCATATGCTGCAAGTGCAGGTGTGAAAAGAAAATAAATTTTTAGATAAAATGTATGGAATTTCCTACAAATCCATCTTCATCTCCCCCTTGAGGATTTTTATGTGTTCATTTTTTACTTCCCCTGATGTACTTCCCCATGAGAGATGTGGCAATAACTTTCATGAGTTTGGGACTGTAAAAGGAATGAAACTCATGTATCTATTTAAGGGCTTTATTGTTATTGCTAAAAAGTAATTTATCACCAAAAATCTGTCCAAAGTAGCAAAGTCCCAAGGTATTGATCTTAGAAGCTTTTAAGACAGTCCTAAGGTTTAAGAACCCTCCAATTTCATGGAAAATTTTACCCCAAACAGATTTACTACCTAGTCTGTCATTACCAATAATCCTGTGACAGGAACCCTGTAAACAGCTCCTTTTCTTGCTCTGTACTCTTCTTGAAGCTGAGCCTCCCCCCGCAACGTTCACATACTTGCATCCACACAGACACGTATGCATACAGAGGCACACAAATACATCCAATTACATAACATGTCACAAAAGACAATGATAATTAACTGAAGATGGTTGAGAGTGGGGAGTAAACAGGGTTACTATCGAGAAATTTTTTTAAAGCTCTCAAAGAGTCTCAATGCTGTCAACCAAGTTTCTCTCTGGCATTAGTTGTCTTTTCTCTCTCAACCCACAAGATATCTCCTCAGGAACTAACAAAATGACCATTATGTTTAAACTTTTCCCAACAGGCAGCCTTTCCTCGTTACTATACCTCTTTTCCGCCAGACCTTTCCTATATTTTCTTTCTCAAGAGGAGAAACTTAGCCTTCTTTTGGATTTTCCAATTTGAATTTCTCACCCCTCCATAGCACGCTAAAAATGAACATCCCTTCCAAGAATATAACATCCTTCACTTTTATTTTTTTTTCTTTATGGCCACACCTGTGGCATATGGAAATTCCCCAGGCCAGGGATCAAACCTACACCTCTGCAGTGACCCAAGTACACTGCAACCAGATTCTTCACCCACTGTGCCACAGTGGGAACTCCCATCCTTCACTTTCAAAAAAAATTTTTTTGCGTGTATAATTAAGGTTGAAGTTCATTTATAATTATATCAAAACCACCAGAATAACTAGGCTTTTGAGACAATAGAAGTTTATTTCTGGAGTTCCCTTCGTGGCTCAGTGGTTAACGACTCTAAGAACCATGAGGTTGCAGGTTCGATCCCTGGCCTTGCTCAGTGGGTTAAGGATCCGGCGTTGCCGTGAGCTGTGGTGTAGGTTGCAGACACAGCTCGGATCCTGCGTTGCTGTGGCTGTGGCGAAGCCTGGCGGCTATAGCTCCTGTTAGACCCCTAGCCTGGGAACCTCCATGTGCCGCGGGTGCAGCTCTAGATAAAAGGCAAAAGACAAAAAAAAAAAGTTTATTTCTCTCTCATGGACAAGGTCAGAGATGAGCAACATAACAGTGTCATTAGAGTCTGGAGATTACCTCTTTCTTCTTCATGACCCTCAATGTATGTCTTCCCTTTTCTCATTCTGTAAATTGGCTGCAGGAGATCCACCCATTTCATCAGTACTCCAGTCTAGAAACTAAATAAATGTGAAAGAGCAAGACAGAAGCTTCCCGCTTTTTAGGAGTCTTCCTGAGATTTCCTTATAACCTGTCCACTTACCACCATCATCCCAGAACTTGGCCTTATGGCCAAACCAAGTGGCAAAGGAAGTTGAAAAGGGTGATCTTTGTGCAAGGTGCATCTTAGCAGGGTGCTAAACATTCTGTTAATTGAGAGAAAGGGATATTGTGTAAAATCTCCCAGCACTCTCTATAGTACCTGTCCTGATGTACTAAGTGATGTACATTTATTTTGTTTCCATTTTCTTCTTGATCACATCATCACAAGGGCAAATATTTAGTAAGCACATTCAGCACATCACTGTGTTCAACTTCCATTACCTAATATCTAATTTTCTCCTCACACTATTGCCAATTCATAGGTGAGGAAACCAGGGCTTTAAATAATCATATTAGTTGACTAAGGTAGCTAGTAAGTCACAGGGCTTTTAGGATTGTGTGATTTGTGGTTGGACCCTGTGCAGTATATACAGGTGAATCCAAGGACATAAAGGATGAAGATGTTTCTATTCTGATGGACTGAAGAAAGTAACTGGTCCTCCTGCACAGAGGCTACATGTGGGGCTGAGTATTTAATCATTTAATAAATTTGGATCCTGTCTGCAGTGATGGTATATGGGCTAATTAACACTTGACATAAATAATGTTGGCTGCCCTGATCACAAAAAAACAGTATCTAAGCAACTTGTTCAAGGCACCAAGTCTCCATGACAAAATGGAAATGTTGAAAAGTAAACGAACTTGTAGACATACAAGAAATATATCTTATAGGTTACTAGTCGGAAGGTTCTATTAGAACCAGTGGCATCTCCTCAAAATAAAGGAATGATTAAATTGCCCATGAAACTATAAATAGGAATCCAATTAGAGATTGTACTCCCTGTTTTTAATTTCTCTAATAAGCTTGCCCTGTTGTGTCTTTAGCTGGGTAAACTCATTTTTCTATCTACAAAACTAGTATGCCAATGTTATTCTGCAATTACACATGGGTGCAACAGAATCTTAAAATGCTGTGGAAAAAAAAAAAGCAAAGCAAAACCATGATTATTTCAAGAAAGAATTAGTGACTTTACCTTTAATTAATATAATTGTATATAGTTGGAAAGATGAATCTAATCAATCATTCCATTTGCTCAAGAAATTTTTGACCCATAGGATGAAAATATAAAAGCAAACAAACAAACATTTCATAAGTGAATGGATCATTTCACTTAACAGCTATGGCCTAAATGGAAGGGACCTGTCAGTCACTACGGGTTCAAGCTCATTTTTGCTATAGATAGATGATAGATAGGTAGATGATAGATAGATAGATAGATAGATAGATAGATAGATAGATAGATAGGTAGATAGATAGAGAGTTAGATGATAGATAGATAGATAGGTAGGTAGATAGATAGATAGATAGATAGATAGATAGATAGATAGATAGGTGACTGTAATAGTAAAATCCATGTATACCAACAAACCAACTCTTTATTAAGATGAACTATTAAATGGAGTTCTCTGGTGGTACAGGGGGTTAAGGATCTGGCATTGTCACTGCAGTGGCACAGTTTCAGTCCCTGGCTCAGGAACTTCCACATGCTGTGCGTGGGGCCAAAAAAGGAAAAATGAAGTAATAACCATGACAGCTCATGACATTTAAAAAGTACTTTTAGGTCTTTTTGGTTTGTTTTATTTTTACTTACAAACTATTGATAATTGTGTTCTCAAAAGAAACAGGCACAGAAAAATGAATTGATGTTTTGGAGCAGAGAAACCATGTCTGGGGCAGAGCACAAAACACATCCGCTTACAGGGACTGTTGCGGGCCATTAGCTCCGCTTTGGCTGCCTTGTCTGCCCTGCTCTTTCATCATCACCTTCTTTGTCCTTTTCCATCCTCTCCCTTGCTTCTTCTAAGCTTATAGGTTGAATTAACCCAGTCAAGAGCCCTACATTAGGGTTTAGCAAGACTTCTCTCCTTCCTTTTTTAAGACTCTTTAAGGTGAGCAAATCAAAACAGTTTGCTCCATTTCCTACCAACTGACGTATAGGAATAAGGAGAGCAAAAGACACTTCTGATCTTCCATCCATGATCCAAAAAAGGAAAGAGTTTTATTCTCAAGGAGAATAAAATTTTGTGGTTGATCTCCTCAGAACCTTCCACTAAAGACCCTGTAACTTTAAAATATCATGGCCCACATATGCTGAGGAAAATTAGTCAGAGAAAGACAAATACTGTATGATAGCACTAATATGTGGAATCTAAAAAATACATCAAACTAGTGAATGTAACAAAAAAGAAGTGGACTCACAGATAGAACAAACGAGAGTTACCAGTGAGGAGAGGGAAGGGGCAGGTAATAAAGGGTAGGGGGTTAAGAGGTACAAACTATTAGGCATAAAATAAGCTGCAAGGACTTATAAAGCAACTATATTCCAATTTAAAAAAAAAAAAAAAAACAGAAAAATTGGATCCAGAAGAGATAAGATCTAAAGTTGCCAATGTGGCCTTCCCATCGTGGCTCAGTGGAAACGAATCTGACTACTATCCATGAGGACACAGGTTCAATCCCTGGCCTTGCTCAGTGGGTTAAGGATCCGGCGTTGCCATGAGCTGTGGTATAGGTCACAGATGTGGCTCGGATCTGGCCTTGCTGTGGCTGTGGCGTAGCCTGGCGGCTACAGCTCCACTTTGACCCCTTGCCTGGGAAGTTCCATATGCCATGGGTGTGGCCCTAAAAGACAAAAAATAAATAAAATAAAATAAAGTTGCCAATGGAATGATGCAAGGCTGTAATTCCCTAACCCAGAAAAGAAAATTTCAAAATGTCAAACAAAAAAAATGCTATAAAGATATACAACACAGAAAATATAGGCAATATTTTAAAATAATTACGTGAAATATAATCTGTAAAAATAATGAATCACTGTGTTGCATACCTGTAACTTATATAAGATTATACATCAGGAGTTCCCTTCGAGGCTCAGTGGTTAATGAATCTAAGAACCATGAGGTTGCGGGTTCGATCCGTGACCTTGCTCAGTGGGTTAAGGATCCGGCGTTGTCGTGAGCTGTGGTGAAGGTTGCAGACGCGGCTCGGATCCCGTGTTGCTATGGCTGTGGCGAAGGCCGGAAGCTACAGCTCCTGTTAGACCCCTAGCCTGGGAACCTCCATATGCCCTGGGTGCGGCCGTACATAAAGGCAAAAAGACAAAATAAAAAATATATAGATTATACATCAAACATACTTCAATAAAAATAAAATGATAAGGCTACATGGAAAATGAATAAATAAATAAATACACTGTTAAGGCCCAGAACTTTGCAATAAAATTGAAAATGTCTTATTTCTAAAGCATGCCATCATATACTAGATACATGAGAGGCTGATGAAAAGCTAGATGCACACCTAGTACAATGCACCTTGCACGTGGCTCTCCAAGAGAGTTTAAAAGACCAAGAGGAGGGTGGTGGGCTAACACTGAGAAAGTGGAGAGAGTAAACCTAGGAAAGCTCAGAAATAGGGAGACTCTGAACACCTGAAGAAATAACAGCAAAAAAAATCCACCAAGTCTGCAGTTTTAAAGAGAAGCGTGTTCCTTGGGTATTGGGCTTTGTTCAGATGGGACCTGCAGCATCAAACATCTGCCTCTCAAGAGAGAAGTCTTTGCAACCTGTGCTGATCTCCATTATCCTCTGCTTTAGTCAGAGCCCAAGGGAAACGGCAGCATAAAGAGGAGACTGCCATCCATTGTGGAAGATGAGGAGGAGGAGGAGGAGGTGGGGGAGGAAGAGGAGACGGCCTCCCTCTCTCCTGTCTACACAAGGGGATCCTCCCGCAGCAAGAAGGCTGGAGGCGGTAAAAGCTATCTTGGCTTAAGCCTGAAGCAGCTGGCCTCAGGAACAGTGCCATTTCACTCACCCATCAGAGTCTCCAGTTCAAACTCCCCGAAAACCAAACAGGAAACGGAAGCCCCTAACCATAGTAAAAGAAAAGAGAGGCACTTGAAATTGCAACTTTCAACTTTGAATAATGCTGGACCACCAGACCTCAGTCCAAGGTAAGCGTTCACATCGTGTAATCCATTCTCAGGTGAAGGGGCTGCTTTTTTATTCACACTAGAAGCTGACATGTGAATTATTCAGCTTCTGGGCCTTTCTGACCCACGGCTTTGTAGCCTGGATGCTCCAGCTTTCCTAAACTTTGTGTGCAACTTTGACGCCATGTGGAGGTGTGTGCAGCATCAGAATAAGGAGTTTTAGTCATGCTCTCAAAAGGGTCCATTAAATGTTCAAATTGCCTTTATCCATTTAGCTTTACCTATTTTTATAGATGTCTATTTCTGCACTGTAATTTTATAATTTATAAATGTCTGATGAAACTAAAAGAGATGAAACAAAGTCCGTATTGTTATCCCATCAGTACCTGATCTTACCAAATTTCGTGGAGCAATGAGTGGAAATTATAAAGGAAATGAAGTGCCGATTTTCATTTCCCATAATATTTGCTTTCTTATCGTGGATGACTGAAGCTCAGCTTTATTTTTGGTCTCTTCAGTATGGGATGGTTCTGTTTGTAATTTTTTAAAAATCACTTTAGGATCAACTGAGGATGATTGAGATGTTAAAAAATCCTGATTCAAAAAATGTGAAAGGAATAGACAATGGTGCAAAACAGCTAAATAAAAATAGACACAGGAAAAAAAAAGCATGTTGAGTGCTTCCTGTCTCATGTACTCAGTTGGTAATCTTTTCTTTCTTTCCTTTCCTTTCCTTTCCTTTTCTTTTTTTCTTTTTTCTTTTTTTGGTGAGAATAAGTTTTTTTAACTCAATGAATTTTATTACATTTATAGTTGTACAATGATCATCACAACCCAGCTTTGTAGAATTTCCAAACCAAACCCCCAGCCCAGCACCCCCACCCCCAACCAGTCTCCTTTGGAAACCCTACGTTTTTCAAAGTCTGTGAGTCAGTTCTACAGTGAACTTCTGCAAGGGAGTTCATTGTGTCCTTTTTTTTTAGATTCTACACGTAAGTGATAGCATATGACATTTGTGTCTCACTGTCTAACTTCACTTAGCATGATAATTTCTAATCCATCCATGTTTCGGCAAAAGCATTATTTCATTCCTTTTTATGGCTGAGTAATATTCCATTGTGTATATGTACCACTTCTTCTTTATCCACTCCTCTGTTGATGGACATTTAGGTTGTTTCCATGTCTTGGGTATTGTATATAGTGCTACAATGAACATTAGAGTACGTGTATCTTTTCGAGTCATGGTTTTCTCTGGATAGATGCCCAGGACTGGGATTGCTGGATCAAATGTTAATTCTATTTTTAGCCTTTTGAGGAATCTCCACACTGTTTTCCATTGTGGTACATTCCCACCAACAGTGTAACATGGTTTCCTTTTCTCCACACCCTCTCCAGCATTTATTATTTGTAGATTTTTTGATGATGGCCATTCTGGCCGGTGTAAGATGATACCTCATAGTGGTTTTGGTTTACATTTCTCTAATAATTAGTGATGTTGAACATCTTTTCATTTTTTTTTTTTTTTTTGCCATCTGTATATCTTCCTTGGAGAACTGTCTGTTTAGATCTTCTGCCCATTCTTTGATGGGGTTTTTTTTGTTATTGAGCTACAGGTGTTTATAAATTTCAGAGATTAATCCCTTGTCAGTTGCTTCATTTGCAAATATTTTATCCCATTCTGTGGGTTGTCCTTTTGTTTTGTTTGGGGTTTCCTTAGCTATGCAAAAACTTTTAAGTTTAATTAGGTACCATTATTTATTTTTCTTTTTATTATCTTTACTCTAGGAGGTGGATCTGAGAAGATATTGCAGTCATTTATGTCAGAGAGTGTTCGGCCTATGTTTCCTTCTAAGAGTTTTATAGCATCTGGTCTTATATCTAGGTCTTTAATCCATTTTGAGTTTATTTTTGTGTATGGTGTTAGGAAGTGTTCTAATTTCATTTTTTTACATGTGGCTGTCCAGTTTTCCCAGCACCACTTATTGAACAGTCTGTCTTTTCTCCATTGTACATTCTTGCCTCCTTTGTCATAGTTTAGTGGACTATAGGTGCATGGGTTTAATTCTGGGCTTTCTATCCCATTCCACTGATCTATATTTCTGTTTTTGTGCCAGTAGCATACGGTTTTGATGATGGTAGCTTTGTAATATAGTCTGAAGTCAGGGAGCCTGATTCCTCCAGCTCCATTTTTCTTTCTCAGGATGGCTTTGGCTTCCAATGATGACACAGATGGTAATTTTTCCTTTACTATTACTTTTAGTCTTTTCAGGAAGTAAAGTTGTAAGAAGTATTAAGTATTTTGAAGATTAAGTCCAAAAATCTCAGAGTTTGAGTTCTGAAGTATGGATTCAAATTCTGTTTTTCTGTTTGTAAGGCAAGAGATCTTTCTGATATGCTGTATATTTAATTACTCATTTAAAGAACACAGTTTATCCATTTACAGATAGTATTAAGGGAAGAAAATGAGCAAAACAGGCTTAGTGAAAAGTAGAGGACATTAAATGTTCAGGAGTTCAGTTGGAGATGGTAATTTGCAATTGATTATAAGTTGCCCATCTCTTCTCCTTCCTAAAATTTCTCTAAAATGAAAAATAATAAATTTTAAATATGGAGAAAATGTATCAGAGCTGGATAAGAAAAATTTATGTACAAGTGATTCCACACTTATGAAAAGGCGTATTTTATGTATAGAAAAAGATTTTGAGGACACACTCCAAAATGTTAATGATAGTGGTGAATGACAGATGAGTTTTCTTTTCTGATTTTGTTACCTTTATGTTTACATTTTCTACATAAATTCATCTTTTTAAATAATGAGTCGATTTGGTATTATTTACCAAGGAAAACAGATTAGCTAGAGTTCTTTTTTTCTTTTTTATGGCCACATCTGCGGCATGTGGAAGTTTCCAGGCCAGGGATGTTATCCAAGCTACAGCTGTGGTGCTGAAATCATTAGGTTAAACACTTTAATTCTGGGTACAGTCATGAATTAAGACAAATTTAGGTAAGAGAACTTCTATAGCTTAGGGTTTTGAGTCCAAGAATAAATAAGAGTATAAGGTCTAAGAACTGCTGTTCCATAGAAATATAACATGAGCTAAAACTGTGAGCTACACGAGTAATTTAAATATTCCAGTAGCCACACTTTTAAAAGGTAAACACAGGGAGTCCCCATTCTGGCTCAGTGGAAACAAACTCAACTAGTATCCATGAGGATGTCGACTTGATCCCTGGTCTCAATCATTGGGTTCAGGATCTGGTGCTGCTGAGAGCTGTGATGTAGCTTGCAGACAAGGCTTGGATTCCACATTGCTGTGGCTCTGGTGCAGGCCAGCAGCTGCAGCTCCAATTTGACCCCTAGCCTGGGAACTTCTATATGCTGCAGGTGCAGCCCTAAAAAGCAACAAATAAATAAATAGTAAACACACACATGAAATTAATTTTAATAATATATTTTATTTGACTCCATATGCCCCAAATATTAGCATTTCAAATGTAAACAATATAACAATTACTAATTAAATAACATATTTTTCACTAAACCGTGTATTTTTATACTTCCAGCACACCTTGATTTGCACTAACCATTTCAGGTGCTCAATAGCCATATGAAAGTAATGGCTACCATATTGGATCACACAGTTCTAAAGTATCCAGAATCTAGAAATAGTGGAATCCGTGAATACAAATGCACAACTAGCCAATCCTTGTTATTTTAAACAGGATTGTTGATGGAATTGAAGATGGAAACAGTAGTGAAGAAAGCCAGACTTTTGACTTTGGCTCTGAACCAGTCAGACCAGAGCCCAGAATTTCTCCTCCTCTCGGAGGTAAGCTCTATATTTAGTCTTCTCTCAAGGGGTGATATTTCTTTATAACTTGTCATGTTTGGTACAAGCACTTTTTCACCTCCTCTAAGTCATTAAGATAGCATTTGCAGTTGTTCCTCCGTCTAAGCTCTATGCCCTGCTACTTCCCAGCCCAGGTAAAAAGGTGTTTCAGGAGATTCAAACATCTGCTCTTCATCGGGTGTTCTTCCATCCTATTATAACACACAATTATCCACAAAAGCAACATTACCCACAGGAAGTTCTGTGTTGGTTGTGCACTGTAGGAGCTCTGCTTATGTTTCACCATTTATTTGGTAAGAGGTTATGTACTTGCCGTTTGCCAGGGACAGACATCTCTAGAAGTATGTAAGAATGTCAGAAATGATGGAGAACTATATAAAACATCACTTTCTAGTGATGGTGAGTGAATATAAATGTACCCCAAAACTTAGCCCAGGCTCCTCTTAAAATCCTGAGATGGGTTCCTACTGCGCATTGTATGAAATCCTAACCTATTGCATAATTGCTATTTACTTTTTAGGGCTGCACCTGCAGCATATGGAGGTTCCCAGGCTAAGGGTCGAATCGGAGCTACAGCTGCTGGCCTATGCCACAGCCACAGCCATGGCTACACCAGATCTGAGGGGTGTCTGCAACCTATACCACAGCTCACGGCAACACCTTTAACCCACTGAACAGGGCCAGGGACCTAACCCGCATCCTCATGGATAGTTATCAGATTTGTTTCCGTGAGCCACAATGGGAACTCGCATAATTGCTTTTTAAATGTCTTTTCCCTGATGGAATCAAACCTCCATGAGGGCCAGTATATTTTCTTTATTTGTTTCTGTTTCTTCTAAAGGAGGCCTGGCCTAGCTTATTTTAGGTGCTCTCTTACCATTCACTGAATCAATGGATTAACTTTGCAGAGTAGCTCTGCAAAGTGAGCTTTTACTACTCTGCCACTTCAGATTGTTCTGAGTGACATTTTTCTCCCACAAACAAGTTTTCTACCTATAATTGACCAGAATTATAATCATATCATGATAATATACATGACATTAGATACAGATATATAGATAGAGATATGGATCAAATCCTTTCTACTCCAGCACTGAAATGAGTCATCTGCGCTTCTGTTCCTGACAGATGTGAATATATTTGTAAAAGTAAGCTAGAGAAAAAGTGGAGATGAGGGAACCAGGAAGTGGGAGAAATAACCTTTTAGAACAACACAGGAGGAGACAGAAAGCATGCGTTGGAGATTAGCACCTGACCTAGAGGCGGGAGGAAAATGCCCTTGTGGACACAGGAATCAAAATTTGGAAAGGAAAGACAGCAGGAAAAGAACATCCCTTTTCTATGGATTGGGCCCTGGCTGTGACGTATTTTCAGAAAATGGTCAAATAAGAGAAAATGTGCCATCTGGACACATGGTAGTGATGGTGTTCTGGGGAGCAGGAGATTTGCCATGGACACATCCAGGAAGTGTGTGGGTCACGGTCACCACCACAATGTGCGCCTAATTCTGAAGAGTCTCTCGGAGCCATTGGAAGAGTGCTTGGGAGACAGAACGTACACTGCACAGACATCAGGAAAGGTTAAAGGTCGCTTGGGCTTCCTTCTCTGTTCCAGTTGTCCCAATCCCCTGAATATGTGGTTTATTCCAGAAAGACTCATTTTTCTTGTGTGTCACTTTTCAGACCCGGAGGTTGGAGCTGCCGTCCTCTTCATCAAAGCAGAGGAGACCAAACAGCAGATAAACAAACTCAACAGTGAGGTATGGAGCTTTTCTTTCTTTGGTCCTGTGGGAAGAGGGGATATAAATAAATCCTTGTCAGCAGCAGAAGCAGTATAACACAGTCATTACAAATGGCCACTCGTGTCTGGTAGCAAATGTGGATGAATTCACACTCAGCCTCATGTCAGTATTATTAGTCACTTACTGTCTCCCAAGCTCTGTTTCCCATGTAAAATAAGGAGATAGCAATTATGCTTACCTTATGGCCCATCTGGGAACTTTTTTTTTGTCTTTTTAGGGCCGCACCTGTGGCATATGGAGGTTCCCAGGCTAGGGATCAAATCGGCTGCTGTAGCCTCTGGCCTACACCACAGTCAACAGTAACGCCAGATCCGAGCTGTGTCTGCGACCTACACTACAGCTCACAGAAATGCTGGGTCCTTAACCCACTGAGTGAGGCCAGGGATAGAACCTGCATCCTCAAGGATACTAGTCAGATTCGTTTCCCCTGAGCCATGATGGGAACTCTACCCATCTGTGAACTTTGAGATAAGTTAGATAAATCACTTAACATAAAGGAAGCACTAGCCAAATGATCATAATAATTACTGTCATAAATATATTGATATTTGTTTTCATGGGTGCTTTTTCATTTTTTTATGTGCTTTCATTTTTAATAAGGTAAAGCAAGATCATTAGTTCATAGGTGAATCAAAAGTAATGACTCAGTATAATCAAATGGCCTGAAAATTCTTTTCTTTTATATGGCCTATGTTTGCTGTGTAACTTTGAGTACTTTACCTCTTTAGCTTTTACCATATCTCTCTGTAAAATAAGAATTTTTTAAACAACTTTATTGAGATATACTGTACATATCATAAAATTCACCCATTTCAAGTGTACAATTTAATGACTTTTAATAACTTTACTGAGTGGATCAACCATCACCATATGAGTTTTAGAATATTTTTACCTTCCTAACAACATCTTTCACACTCATTTATGATTAAAACCTATGCCCACTTCCAGCCCTAGGCAACCACTTATCTACGTTCTGTTTCTATAAATTTGTCTTTTCTGGATGTTTCATATAAATAGAGAAGGTAATTTCTGAATCACAGTCTTAATTTGGATGCCCCCCCCAAATTAAATTAAAGAAATAGATGCTGAGACAATGATTTGGATACAGATAGTTTCTTTGGGAGGTGATCCAGGAAACAAGATGAAAGAGTAGACAAATAAGACAGAGAGGAAAGGAATGCAAATAAATAAGGGTGCATTAATGAGATAGCTCTTTAGGTAATTGAGGCTGCATCCTGCTGGGGCCACTGAGAGACTGTATGGGACCACAAAGAATTGTGCTTCCACTTGAGAAGCAAAAGGAGTTGAAGGTAGTTCCTGAGGGCTTAACTGCAGGTTTAGCTGCAGAGGGGACTGGAAAGATCCTTCAGATAGGATTAGGCAGGAAGGTCTTTGGTGACCTTCAGGATAGACATAGGTCAAGTACAGTGAGCAGGCACAGATGGGGTAATAGGCCTCAAGTTTTAGAGTCTCTGATGAAATCTTGGTGGCAAATGTAATCAAGGGATGATACCGATGAGATGTGAGGAAAATGAAATTCATATAATCATAATCATTTTCCAGTTGTCTATAATAAGGGAAAATTGGGTGGCTTGTCATGAAGTCCATAGGTTTTTGTTAAACCTGTGTTCCACCGGCTTGGTAAAAATTTGTGTTTTACTACCATCTCTCCTCTGAGCCTATACTCTCCAGAAGTGACATTGTTGCTAACAAGACATAAGTAGGGAGTTCTCTTGTGGTGCAGCGGGTTAAGGATCTGATGTTGTCACTGAAAGGGCTTGGGCTGATGTTGGTATTGTGGTAGAGCTTCCATCCCTGGTCTGGGAACTTCTACATGCTGTGGGCATGGCCAAAAATAAAAGAAGACAAAAGATGTAAGTGGGCCAAAGGGCAGGCTACCAAGATGGTAGCAGAAAAACTAACTGGGTTGAAACTATTTAAGTCACAAGGACTTGGTCATACAGGAATCACCCACAAAATCCCATGTTAAATACACACCAAAAAAAAAAAAAAAAAAGCAAACAAACAAACGCAATACTCTGCTGGAAACCTGGACATCAACTTTGTGTGTATGCATTGCTTAAGAACACTTTATTATTGTTTTCTTTTTGTTTGTTTGCTTTGGACATCGACTTTTAAAAAAAATTTACTGGGAGTTCCCATTGAGGCTCAGAGCGTTAAGAGCGGACACAGTATCCTTGAGGATACGAGTTCAGTCCTTGGCCTTGTTCAGTGAGTTAAGGATCTGGCACAGCTACAAGCTGCAGCGTAGGTCACAAATGTGCCTCAGATCCACTGTTGCTGTGGCTGTGGTATAGGCCAGCAGCTGCAGCTCCAATTTGATCCCTAGCCTTGGTACTTCCACATGTTACAGGTGCAGCCTTAAAAAGAAAAAAAATATATTGGAGTATAGTTGACTTACAGTGTTGTGTTAGTTTCAGATGTACAGCAAAGTAAATCAGTTATACATACATATATCTATTCTCTTTTCCCATAGAGGTTATTAGAGAATATTGAGTAGGCCTCCCTGTGCTATAAAGTAGGTCCTTATTAGTTATCTATTTTATATATAGCAGTGTGTATGTGTTAATACCATCCTCCCAATTTATGCCCCCCACCATGGTTTCCCCTTTGGTAACCATAAGTTTGATTTCAAAATCTGTGAGTTTGTTTCTGTCTTACAAATAAACTTTTTATTAAACTAGCTCCTTTGTTCTCAGGCAAAAATCACCTGTTAATACTATTTGAATTATTTTCCCTGACATTTGAGGAGATTATTTAATGGTTTTAAAAACTGACTGACCGATATCTTAGCTCAGATACTGGAGTTAGTGATTAGTCTGGGGGGAAAAATTGTGTTTGTAGCTATACTTTTTGGAATGTAGATAATTTTTTTCAAGTTACAGCTGCAAATTCATGCACTATATGATTTTCCTTTCACAATATGAGTCGGTTGGCAGATGCATAAAATGGATAACCACTTGAAAAACAAAATATTTCCCCAGTGTGATTCTGTATTCGTAATTGCTCTTCTAGTGAGATGACATAAATCTTATCTCGTCATACATTGAAATAAAAAGGGCAAGATATCAATGGTCCCATTATCCTTCCCTAATGAATTAGTTTTCCCTTATAGGAAACTACCTGACTTCTTCATGATTGAAGCTTAAGTTAAAAAGATCTTATTTTTTACACGTAATTTAATTTATACATAGTCTTGACTCTTTGGGTAGTGGTTAAAACCCACCAAGATAGGCAGAATAAAAATACAGGTTGACTTCACACTGTAAAATTACTGCCTTCTACTTGCCTATTGTTTTTCCTCATATCTCCTACAAAGTAATATTTACATAGCAAAAAAAAAAAATCTGACTTTCAAAGGCCAAGACTTATTTTTCCATTTCACCTATTTCCTACTACTCACATATGTGATCATTTGATTCCTTTATTCTATTTTTCGGTTAGAAGTAAGCACAAGAGGAATTGATAATAAATGTGGGCAGCACTACAAGATAATAACTCTGCAACCAAAAGGGCAATCCTCAGTATAGGTGAGGCATGTTGATCACTGTGTGGTCTGGAGAGCACTGCACAGTCATCCCCATTCTGATATTTGCTCAAATATTTAAGATATAAAGAAATTGTTCATTGATGTGTAGAGTTCATAATAAGCTGTCTAAATACAGGACCAAAAATCAGAAAAAGAATACCATTGGTAACAACCTACATTCATGGAACAGTTAAGACAGTTTTAAAAGATGTAGGGCAACTGATAATATTAGAACACTTTTGAAAACATTGTCATGGCTTTACAGCAGAGAAATAGTAAAATTCCGAGGAAATATTTTTTTAAATGTTTTTTAAAATTAAAGTAAAATTCCCACGTCACCATGGGGGCCATGGGCTCTGTAAGTCAAATGCTCCACTTCTGAAAAGGTTTGTAGGTAAGGCTCAGAGAGTTTTCTCATTTCTGAAATATGGATGACCCAGAAAGACTCTGGCAAATCCTGCCAAGGGAAGCTGCAAGCCCCTCCGCAGCAGGCAGAAGGCATCAAACACACCAGCAGAGAACAAGGAGAAGCTTTGGTGAGAGAAAGATTTTTAGATCATTATTCCTAAATTAACTCAGAGACTTCAGCAAAGTGTTCACCTTCCCTAAATTCAGATTTCTCTTCTATTCCATGGTAATAATAAAATGTGAGGATTGTTATAAGGACTTAATAACATCCGTAAAGCACCAAACATGGTATATTCCCTCCTTATACAGGGTCATGCTTCTAATCAACAAATGTGACTCTCGGACTTCCTGTGTGCCTCACAACATAACAAATGTGACTCTCAAGTTAGGATCTTCTGCTATGTAACAGTGCCAGCGCAGAGTAATAGGAGGAGAATTAGCCAATGCTTAGGGAATAACATGAGAATGAATGGACTTAGGGGAAACATATTTGATCATGAAAATGGCTGTTTTCACCTTTTTCTCTGAAGAGGCTCAATATAAAATTAGAATTGAAAATGTTAAGGTAGGAGTTCCCTTTGTGGCTCAGTGGTTAACGAATCCGACTAGGAACCATGAGGTTGCGGGTTTGATCCCTGGCCTTGCTCAGTGGGTTAAGGATCCGGCGTTGCCGTGAGCTGTGGTGTAGGTTGCAGACGCGGCTCGGATCCTGCGTTGCTGTGGCTGTGGCGAAGGCCGGCAGCTACAGCTCCTGTTAGACCCCTAG
>PVHT021183699.1:7059025-7096409 GCA_004024745.2 Catagonus wagneri
CCTGGCCTTGCTCAGTGGGTTAAGGATCCGGCGTTGCCGTGAGCTGTGGTGTAGGTTGCAGACGCGGCTCGGATCCTGCGTTGCTGTGGCTGTGGCGAAGGCCGGCAGCTACAGCTCCTGTTAGACCCCTAGCCTGGGAAACTCCATATGCCGCGGGTGCGGCTCCACATAAAGGCAAAAAGACAAAAAAAAAAAAAAAGAAAATGTTAAGGTAAAAATTTTATATTTCAGTCCATCTCGTTATAGCTAAACAGTTTGATGTAATAGTGTCACTATATTAATACAAAGAACACATATTTTGATGACATATTCTTAACCATTATTTGATATTACACTAAACATAAATGGCAAAATAATGATAAAAACTAGGCAGAAGACAACCTGCCAAATGTAATAGAAAGATCACCATAGCCAAAAATTTGTTTTCAAAGTGAGAATGTGTGGTGGTTTGTTAAATCATCCTTCCTCAGCAGAGTGCTGTTAGGCTGGAATGCCCTAATTGAACACTTTTTAGCATTTTATTTTGTGGGTACATAAAGGAGCCAGTTAATATCAGGCCATTTTAATCTACCTTGAGTCTTAAATCTATTAAGAAGAATGAAATGTATGCATGCCTAAACAAAAATAAAGAAGCTTTACAGAAATAACAACTTGTATTGACTTTCTGGAGAGGGAAGTCTGGCTTCTATACTAACTCCTTTCTTTACTTTTCTTTTTTTTTTTTTTTTTAGAGCTGTACCTGCAGCATACAGAAGTTCCCAGGCTAAGGGTCGAATTGGAGCTACAGCTGCTGGCCTGTGCCATAGCCACAGCACTTGGGATCTGAGCTGCATCTGTGACCTACACCACAGCTCTCAGCAACACCAGACCCTTAACCCACTGAGCAAGGCCAGGGATCAAACCCTCATCCTCATGGATCCTAGTTGGGTTTGTTAACCACTGATCCATGAAGAGAACACCCTATTAACTCCTTTTTTTAAAACAACTTTATTTAGATATAATTACCATGTCATATAATTCATTGACTTAAAGTGTACAGTTTGAAGGCTTTTAGTATACTCACAGACTTCTGCATCCATCAACATAAAACCTTTTTTTTACCACACAAAGAAACATTGTACCACACATAGCCATCACCCCTAATGCCAGGAGCTCCCCCTTCTCTCAGCCTCAGGCAACCACTAATCTACATTCTGTGCCTATATATTTGCCTACTCTGGACATTTCATATAGATGGAATCATACAGCATAGACCTCTGTGCTCCTTTGTGACTGGCTTTTTTCATTTAGCCTAACGTTTTCAAGACTTCTCTTTCACATTGTGGCATACCAGTACTTTATTCCTTTTCTTTTGTTTGTTTTGGTTTTGGAGTTATTTTTTTTTCTTTTTCTCTCTCTTTTTAACTGAAGTGTAGTTGATTCACAATGTTGTGTTAGGTTCAGGTGTATAACAAAGCAATGCCTTTTATACATGTGTGTGTGTTTATGTACATATGTATACATACATACATATATGTATGTGTATTTTTTGTGTATATATATATATTCTTTATTCAGATTCTTTTCAATTATAGGTTGTTACAAGCTATTGAGTATTATTCCATCTGCTAAATAGTAAGTCCCTGCTAGTTATCTATTTTATATATAGTATTGTCTATATGTTAACCTCAAACTACTGACTTATCCTTCCCCCTTTGGTAACCATAGGTTTGTTTTCTATGTCTGTGGGTCTATTTCTGTTCTATAAATAAGTTCATGTGTGTCATTTTTTTTAGATTCCACATATAAGCAAGATAATATGATATTTGTCTGTTACTTAATTTATTATGTTAATCTCTAGTCCACCCATGTTGCTGCAAATGGCATTATTTCATTATTTTTAATGGCTGAGTAGTATTCCATTATATATATGTACCACATCTTCTTTATCCACTAATCTGACAATGGACATTTGTGAAAATGAAAGCATGACAATCCAAAATTTCATTCCTTTTTATTACCAAATAACATTTCATTGTATGGATATAGTACATTTTGTTTATTCACCCGTTGTTTGAGGAGCATTTGTGTTGTAACTCCTTTTTGGCTGATATAAATAGTGCTATAAACATCCATAAAATATTCACATAAGGTTTTGTGTGGCCATATTGTAATTTCACTTGAGTAAAGAATTGCTGGTTACTTGGATTTGCCATTATAGTGCAGCAGAAACAAATCTGACTAGGAATCATGAGGTTGTGGGTTCAATCCGTGCCCTCGCTCAGTGGGTTAAGGATCCGGCATTGCTGTGAGCTGTGGTGTAGGTCACAGATGCAGCTCAGATCTGGTATTGCTGGGGCTGCGTTGTAGGCTGGCAGCTGCAGCTCTGATTGGAACCCTAGCCTGGGAACCTCCATATGCCATGGGTGTGGCCTTAAAAACCAAAAAAAAAAAAAAAATTGCTGGTAACTCTATGTGTAATCATTTAAGGTACCACCAAGACTGTTTTTCAAAGCAGCAAAAGCATTTTACATATAGCAGCAGATGAAGGTCCCAAGTTCTCTATTTCCTTGCCAAAATTTTTTATTCGTTATTATCTGATTTTTAAATTATAACTATTTTAGTGTGCATGAGGTTGTATCTCATTGTTTTCATTTGCGTTTCCCCAATGGCTAATAATGTTGAGCATCTTTTCACATGTTTATTGGTCATATGTATATGGCCAATATTCTTTGGAGAACTAAACATTCAGATGCTCTTATTTTAAAATTGCACTATTTATTACAGAATTTTAAGTGCTCTTTCTATATTCAAGATAACAAGTTATAACATACTGTTTTCTTCTCCAGTTCTTTAAGTTGCCCTGCCATTTTATTAATATTTTTCTCTAAGGCACAAAAGTATTAATTTTGGTGATACCCAATAAATCTGACTTTTCTTTTATTCTTTGTGATTTTAAGGTCACATCTAAGAAACCATTGCCTATCTTAAGGTCATAAAAATTTATCTGTTTTCCTCTAAGAGTTTTATAATATGGGCTCTTAAAAGTATGTCTTTTATCTGTTTTGAGTTAATTTTTATAAATGACATAATGTATGAGTCCAGTCATATTTAATTTTTTCATGTGGATGTCCACTTGTCACACCACCATTTGTTGAAAACACTATTTTTTCTTCCCCATCTAATGGTCTTAGCATTCTTGTGAGACTCAGCTTGTCATTAACATGAGGATTTATGTCTGAACTCTCAGTTATACTCTGTTGATCTAAGTGTCTATCCAAATCTTTTTAAATTTCTTTCAACAATATTTTGTAGTTTTTAGTGCACAAGTCTTCCACTTCCTTGGGTAAACTTATTCCTAGGAGTTCTTATTTTTGATGCTATTGTAAATGGAATTTTCTTTATTTTTGGATTATTCATTTATAATGTAAAGAAGTACAACTGATTTTTCCATGATGATCTTGTATCTTGCAACTTTACCAAACTTTTTAAATAGGCCTAATATTTTTGAGGTAGATTCTTTGGGAATTTTTACATAAGATCATGTCATCTAAAAGTAGAAAGAAAAAAGGGATTAAGACGGAAGAATAGAAGGACTGGAGCTCAACTTCTCTCCCAAACAACAATAAAACTACAACCAAATGCCAAGCAACCTTCAACCAAATGGACTGGAAACTTTCAAAAAGATATCCTACTCCAGAAGACAAAGAGTAGACCACATCAAGAGGTATGAGGGGTGATTACGCAATATAAGAAACCCCATATCTCCTGGGTTGGAAACCCCACAGACTGGAAAGTAACTGTATCAAAGAGACTCACCTACACAACTGAGAGTTCTGAGCCCCACGTCAAATCCCCATGCCTGGAAATCTGGCACAGGGAGAAAGAGCCCCCAGAGCATCTGGCATTGAAGGCCAGTGGGGCTTGAAAGGTGCACACAGACTTTCACATGCACTGGGTCCCAGAGCAAAGAAAAGTCTCCATAGAAAATGAGGTCAAACTTGACTGCAATTCTTGGAAGGTCTCTTGGGAAAACGGGTGACTGTGGCTTGTTGTGGGGGAATGGCATTGGAGGCAAAGCTCTTGGGAACATTCATCAGTCTGCATTTCTCTAGAGGTAGCCTTTTTTGGGAAAAGCTGGCCCCTCCCATTAGCCTTGAGAAGCCCCAGGCCAAACAATAATCCAAGTGGGATTGCAGCCCCACCCATCAGTAAACAGTCTGCCTAAAGACACCCTCAGGCACACAGCCTCCTCTAATCTTACCCAGAGATAAGCCCCACCCACCAAAGGGTTAGGAATCAGCCCCACCTACCAGTAGGCAGGCAGCAGTCACTCCCATCAGGAAGCATACAGCAAGCCCCCTCATACCAACTTCAGCCAGAGGTGGGCAGACACCAGAAGAAAGAGATGCTACAACTCTATCATCTGCAAAAAGGAGACCACACCAAAAACCTATAAAAATGAAAAGTAAGAGAACTCTAACTCAGATATGGGACCAAGAAAAAAAAAAACAAAACAGAAAAACAGCTAAGTGATCTGGAGATTATCAGCCTCCAGGAAAATGATTTTAGACTGATGATGCTAAAGATGATTCAAGGCATTGGAAATAAACTGGAGGCGAAGACTGATAATTTGCAGCAAACACTGAAAGATATACAAGATTTAAAACTTAAGCAAGCAGAGATCAAAATACAATAATAGAAATAAAAAAATTCATTAAAGCAACCAACAGCAGAATACCAAAGGCAGAAGAACAAATAAGTGAGGTGGAGGACAGACTAGTGGAAATCACTGATAAAGAGCAAAAAAAAAGAAAAAAGATTGAAAATAAATGAAGAGAGTCTCAGAGAACTCTGGGACCACACTAAACACACCAACATCCTTATTTTGGGGTACAAGAAGGAGAAGAGAAAAAGGGACAGAAAAAATAATCAAAGAGATAATAGCCGAAAACTTCCCTAACATGGGAAAGGAACCACTCAGTCAAATCCAGGAAGCTCAATGAGTACCATATAAAATAAACCCAAAGGGAACACCCCCAAGACACATATTAATCAAACTGGCCAAAATTAAAGACAAAGAGAAAATATTGAAAGCAGCTAGGGAAAAGAAACAAATAACATACAAGGGAATCCCAATAAGGTTATTGGTATATTTTTCAGCAGAAACCCTGTGGAACAGAAGAGGGTGGCACGGTATACTTAATGTGATGAAAGGAAAAAACATCCAGCCAAGATTACTTTACCCAGCAAGGCTCTCATTCAGATTTGAAGGAGAAATCAAAGGCTTTACAGATAAGCAAAAGCTAAGAGGACTCAGAAACAGTAAACCATCTTTACAACAAGTACTAAAGGAACTTCTCTAGGCAGAAAACAAAAGGCCACAACTAAAACAAAAATACCACAAATGACAAGGCTCACCAGTAAAGGCATATATACAGTAAAGGCAGGAAATCATCCATGCACAAATACGCTACCAAAATCAGAAATCATGAGAAGAGGAGGGTACAAATGCAGGACACTGGGGATGCACTTGCAATTAAGAGACCAAAAGCTTAAAACAATCTCACGTATAAATAGACTGCTATATCAAAACTTCAGGGAAACTGCAAAACAAAAATCTACAATTGATACACAAACAAATAAGAAAAATCAACTCAAATACAATATTAAAGATAGTCATGAAACCACAAGAGGGGAGAATAAGGGAAGAAAAAAGAGCAATAAAAATCCAAAACAGTTAATAAAATGGCAATAAGAACATACATATCAATAAATACCTTAAATGTTATTAAAATAAAGGCCCAAACCAAAAGACATAGGCTAGCTGAAAGCATACAAAAACAAGACCCATATATATGCTGTCTTCAAGAGACCCACTTCACTTCTAGGGACACATACAAATTGAAAGTGAGAGGATAGAAGGAAATATTCCATGCAAACGGGCATCAAAAGAAAGCTGGAGTAGCAATACTCCTATCAGACAAAATAGACTTTAAAATGAAGAACATTATGAGACAAGGAAGGGCACTACATAATGATCAAAGGATCAATCCAAGAAGATATAACAGTTTTAAATATCTATGCACCCAACATAGGATCACCACAATATATATAAGACAACTGCTAACAGCATAAAAAGGAGAAATCAACAATAATACAATCAGAGTGGGGGACTTTAACACCACACTTACAGCAATTGATAGATCATCCAGACAGAAAATCAATAAGGAAATATAGGCCCTGAAGGAAGCATTAGACCAGATGGACTTAATAAATATTTATAGGACATTCCATCCAAAAGCAACAGAATACTCATTCTTCTCAAGTGTGCACGGAACATTCTCTAAGACTGATCACATCCTGGGCTACAAATCAAGCCTCAGTAACTTTAAGAAAATTGAAATCATATCAAACACCTTTTGTGACCACAATGCAATATGACTGGAAATCAACAAGGAAAAAAAATGGCAAAAAATACAAAATCGTGGAGACTAGCCAACATGCTACTTAACAACCAATGGATCACTGAAGAAATCAAAGAGGAAATTAAAAAATACCTAGAAGCAAATGAGAGCAAAAATATGATGCGCCAAAAACTCTGGGATGCAGCAAAAGCAATACTAAGAGGAAAGTGTATAGCATTACAAGCCTACCTCAGGAAACCAAAAAAAGCTCAAATAAGCAACCTAACTTTACATCTAAAGCAGCTGGAGAGGGAAAGACAGACAAGACCTAAAATAAAGTTAGTAGAAGAAAAGAAATCATAAAGACCAGAGCAGAAATCAATGAAATAGAAACAAAGAAAACCATAGAAAAGATCAATGAAACTAAATCTGGTTCTTTGAAAAGATCAACAAAATTGATAAACCCTTAGTCAGACTTATCAAGAAAAAGAGAGGACACAAATCAATAAAATTAGAAATAAAAAAGGAGAAGTAACAACAGACATCACAGAAATACAGGATCATAAGAGACTAATATATGCAACTATGTGGCAATAAAATGGAAAACCTGGAAGAAATGGACAAATTCTTAGAAAAGTTCAATCTTCCAAGAATAAACCAAGACAAAATAGAAAATATGAATGGACCAATCACAAGTTCTGAAATTGAAACTGTGATGTAAAAACTTCCAACAAACAAAAGTCCAGGACCAGATGGCTTCACAGGTGAATTCTACCAAACCTTTAGAGAAGAGTTAACACCTATCTTTCTGAAACTATTCCAAAAAATTGCAGAGGAAGGGACACCCCCCCAAACTAATTCTATGAGGCAACCATCACCCTGATACCAAAACCAGACAAAGATATCACAAAAAAAGAAAATTACAGGCCAATTTCACCGATGAACATAGATACAAAAATGCTCAACAAAGTAATAGCCAACCAAACCCAACAATACATTAAAAGCATTGTACATCATGATCAAGTGGGATTTAACCCAGGGATACAAGGATTCTCCAATATCCGCAAATCAATCAGTGTGATACACCACGTTAACAAGCTGAAGAATACAAACCATATGATCCTTTCAGTAGATGCAGAGAAAGCCTTTGACAAAATCCAACACCCATTTCTGATAAAAACCCTTCAGAAAGTGGGCACAGGGGGAACCTACCTTAACATAATAAAGGCCATCTATGACAAACCCAGAACTAACATCATTCTCAGTGGTGAAAAGCTGAAAGAATTCCCGCTAAGATCAGGAATAAGATAGGGATGTCCACTCTCACCACTACCATTCAACATAGTTTTGGAAGTCCTAGCCACAGCAATCAGAGAAGTAAAAGGAATCCAAATTGGAAAGGAAGAAGCAAAACTATCACTATTTGTAGATGACATGATACTATACCTAGAGAATCCTAAAGACTCTACCAGAAAACTGTTAGAGCTCATCAATGAATTTGGCAAAGTCGCAGGATACAAAATTAATACACAGAAATAAATTGCACTTCTATATACTAACAATGAAAGATCGGAAAGAGAAATTTGGGGAGCAATCCCATTTACCATCACATCAAAAAGAATAAAATACTTAGGAATAAACCCACCTAAACAGAAAAAAGACCTGTACTCTGAAAGCTATAACACGCTGTTGAATGAAATCGAGGATGACATGAACAGGAGGAAAGACATATGATGCTCTTGGATTGGAAAAGTCAATATTATCAATATGATTATACTACCCAAGGCAAATTACAGATTCAATGCAATCCCTATCAAATTACCAAGGACTTTTTTTTTTGCCTTTTTGTAGGGCTGCACCCACAGTATATGGAGGTTCCCAGGCAAGGGGTCTAATCGGAGCAACACAGGATCCGAGCTGCATCTGAGACCCACACCACATGTTACAGCAATGCCGGATTGTTAACCCACTGAGCAAGGCCAGGGATCAAACCCACAACCTCATGGTTCCTAGTCGGATACGTTAACCACTGTACCGTGACGGGAACTGTGACCAAAGACACGTCTCACAGGACTAGAAAAAAAAAATTTTTGTTTGTTTGGAAGCACAAAAGACCCAGAATAGCCAAAGGCATCCTGAAAAAGAAAAATGGAGCTGAAGGATTCAGGCTCCCTGACTTCAGACTCTACTACAAGACTTCAGTCATCAAAACCGTATGGTACTGGCACAAAGACAGAAATATAGATCAGTGGAATGGGATAAAAAGCCCAGAATTAAACCGACGCATCTGCAGTCAATTAATCTATGACAAAGGAGGCAAGAATATACATTGGAGAAAAGACAGCCCCTTCAATAAGTGGTGCTGGGAAAACTGGACGGCCACATGTAAAAAAAGGAAATTAGAACACTTCCTAACACCATATACAAAAATAAACTCAAAATGGATTAAAGGCCTAGATATAAGACCAGATACTATAAAACTCTTAGAGGAAAACACAGGCCAAACACTCCCTGACATAAATGACAGCAACATCTTCTCAGATCCACCTGTTAGAGTAATGGCAATAAAAGGAAAAATAAACAAATTAGACAATTAAACTTCAAAGTTTCTGCACAGCAAAGGAAACCCTAAACAAAATGAAAAGACAACCCACAGAATGGGAGAAAATATTTGCAAATGAATCGACTGACAAGGGATTAATCTCTAAAATTCACAAACACCTCCTATAGCTCAATACCAAAGAAACAGCCCCATCAAAAAGTGGGCAGAAGATCTAAACAGACAATTATCCAAAGAAGACATACAGATGGCCCAAAAATACATAAAAAGATGTTCAACATCACTCATTATTAGAGAAATGCAAATCAAAACCACTATGAGGTACCACCTCTCACAAGTCAGAATGGCCATCATCAAAAAGTCTACAAACCGTAAGTGCTGGAGAGGATGTGGAGAAAAAGGAACCCTATTACACTGTTGGTGGGAATGCAAATTGGTGCAACCACTGTGGGAAACAGTATGGAGATTCCTTAGAAAACTAACAATAGAATTATCATTTGATCCAGCAATCCCACTCCTGGACATCTATCCAGAGAAATCCATGATTCGAAAAAACACTTGTACTCCAGTGTTCATTGCAGCCTCTATACAATAGTCGTCATGGAAACAACCTAAATGCCCATCAACAGAGGAGTGCATAGGGAAGATATGGTACATATACACAATGGAATATTACTCAGCCATTAAAAGGAACAAAATGACAGCATAGCAACATGGATGGACCTAGAAATTATCATGAGAAGTGAAAACAGCCAATGAGATACCAACATCAAATGCTACCACTTACATGCGGAATCTCAAAAAAGGACACAATGAACTTCTTGGCAGAACAGATACTGACTCACAGACTTTGGAAAACTTATGGTTTCCAAATGAGACAAATTGGGGTGTGGGGGGGATGCACTGAGGGTTTGGGATGGAAATGCTATAAAATTTGGTTGTGATGATTTTTGCACACCTATAGTTGTAATGAAATTCATTAGATAATTAAAAAATAAAAAATAAAATAAATAAGTGAAAGTAGCGATAATTTTATCTTTTTCCTTCGTAATTTAAATGCCTTTTATTACCTTTACTTCCCTAACTTCCTTGGTTAGAACAATATTGAATAGAAGTGGAAAGAAATATCCTTGGCTTATGCCTTCTCTTGGGAAAGAAATCTTTCAGTTCTTTACCATTGAGTATGATGTTAACTGTTTTTTTTTGCATAAATTCTCTTTTTTTGTGTTGAAGAAGTAGACTTGTGTTCCTGGTTTGTTCAGAGGTTTTATCACAAACGATTGTTAAATTATGTGAAATACTTTTCCTTGCATCTATTGAGATAATAATATGTTTGTTTTTGTCTTTTATACTACTAATATGGTGTATTATGTTAATCAATGCTTTGGGTAAATTAACCTGCATTCCTAAAATAAATCTCACTGGTCCTGGTGTATCTCTTTTATTTATTGCTGGATTCAGTTTACTAGTGTTTTCTTTTTGCACCTGTATTGATTTTATTGGTCTGCAACTTCCTTTTCTTGAAATATTTTTATCTGGCTTTTGTGTCAGAATAATATTGGCCTCATAGAATTAGTTGAGAAGTGTTCCCTCATCTTCTGTGTTTTGAAAGAGTTTGTGAAGAATTGGTGCTAATTCTTCCTTAAAGGTTTAGTATAATTCTATTTTTTTTTGATATTACTATAGACTTTCCAGCTTTCTTATGGCTTTTATTTGCATATTTTTTCGTCCTTATATTTTCAACATACTCGTATTTCTGACTCTAAAGTGTGTCTTCTGTTGACAGCTCATAGATGAATCTTGGGTCCTTGATGGTCTAGTGGCTAGGATTTGGCACTTTCATAGATGAATCTTGATTTTTATTCAGTCTGTGAAGATTTGACTTTTGATTGGCTTGTTTAATTCATTAATATCGAATATTATTGACATAGTTAGATTTAATGTCTTCTATTTTGCTTTTTATTCTCTACTTGTTTCCTGTCTGCTTGTTTTCAGTCACTAAGTGTGGGCTTATTATATTATCAAATTTTCTTTTTTCAAAACAGTTATGATAGTTGATTAACAAGATAGTATTGCAAAGACCAAGGGGTAGATATGCCTCACTTACTTTATATAATTCCAAAAGTATATATAATACTTGAACACTTGTTCTTTTTCAGATGATTTAAAATAAAACTTAAGAGAATAATTCCTCTGTGGTTAAATACATCTGGTATGTTTTACTTAAAATTAACTCATACCCTTAGAGAACTACATTAGTCATTAACATACTAAAGCTCTACAAATTTTTGCAGTAAAGAAAATAAACTGACTTCTCTGCAGCCTGCATTGACCAACGGAGTTTGCTTATGAATCACTTCAATGACAAAATAACTGTTAACATTTTGTTTTCCATTAGCATCACTTGGAATAATATGGGATGCACTAGGCTTAGGAATTAAGGAAGAAGCCTCTTTCAGATGTTATCCAAAATTCTTATCTTCCTTTTTTAGTTTATGCTATTCTGAGTTCAGTTTTCCCCTGTTTTATATACCAAGATTTATTCACTTCCTTTTTTTAGGTTTCTTTTTATGTTACCAGAAAATTCTTAATTTTTGCTTTTGCACTTGCTTAAAGGTCACTCCAAGTACAATCTTCACTAGTTGATTTCTGTGAAGATTTGTACTATTCATGTGTTGCCTAAAACATGTATGTATCTTAGGTAACACTCTACAGAGAGTGAGAGAGAGAGACTTGTAAGGAATTGGCTCATGCAATTAAGGAGGTTGAGGAGTCACAGGATCTGCAGTTGGCAAGCTGGAGACCAGAAGAGCTGATGATATAGTTCCAGGTCAAACCCAAAGGTTCAAAAATCAGTAAAGTCAATAGTATAAGTCTATAAGTCTTGGCCCATTTTTCTTTCTCTTGATTGCTTTGGCTATTTAGGATCTTTTGTGTTTCTATACAAATTTAAAATATTCTGTTCTAGTTCCCTGAAGAATGTCCTTGGTAATTTGATAGAGATTGTATTGAATCTGTAGATTGCCTTGGGTAGTGTAGTCATTTTGACAATATTGATTCTTCTAATCCAAGAGCACGGTATATCTTTCTATCTGTGCAATTTTTTATTTATTTTATCGGTGTCCTATAGTTTTCAGAGTAAAGGTCTTTTGTCTCTTTAGGTAAGTTTATTCCTAGGTATCTTATTCTTTTTGATGCAATGGTAAATGGGATTGTTTCCCTGATTTCTCTGTCTGATCTTTCATTGTTAGTTATATAGAAATTCAGTTGATTTCTGTGTACTGGCCTTGTACCCTGCAACTTTACCAAATTCATTGATGAGCTCTAACAGTTTTCTGGTAGTGTCTTTAGGATTTTCTATGTATAGTATCATGTTATCTGCAAACAGTGATAGTTTTACTTCTTCCTTCCCAACTTGGATTGGTCCAAACGTCAACAGGCTCAAGACCCAAGAAGAGCCTATATTTCATTTGAGTCTGAAGGACAGAGAAGTCCGATGTCCCAGATCAATAGGCAGGCAGGAAGAGTTCCATTTGAGATTTTTTTTGTTCATTCAGCTTGTTAATTGATTGAATGAGACCCACTTACACTAGGGACAACTTGCTTTACTCAGTGTACCAGTTTGAATGTTAATCTCATACAGAAACTGAAAGGATTTGCAGAAGTTTTTCTTTCTTATGCTCTCCCCGATACATGAATTTCCCCTTTTTAAAAAATGAGAACACCATAGATCTTTCAAAAGAGCTTAAATTCCTTCACCATTGATTCCCCTGCAGTATCCTATGAATTTCCTTGATTCTTCCATGATGAATCTCATTTCCTAAGTTCCTTTTTTGAACTTCAGCCCTGCTTTCTAACCTTGCCACTCGGTATTTGTTTTCATGTAGTTTTATATTATTTTTATGTGCACATTTCTTCCTTCACAAATAGAGTACAAGGCTTGTGAGAATTTGAATTATAGCTCCAAAAAAGAAAAAAAATCTGTGAATTTCTTCAAAATTATTATATTATTATTATTATTAAAGTATTCAGACTTTACTGAAGTATAATAGAGAATGCCCTGTATCTCAAGTAACTCAATGTTCAAGACTAGAAATTAAATATACATGACCTTGGGGAGGCTTGGATTTTTTCCAGTTTGTTTGATTAGAGGACAATAACACACTTAGAGAAATGAAAACCAGTAGTCGCTATTCATTTGTACACAATTGGAAATAAACACAATATTCATAAATTAATACTAAACTAGTCGTTATATGTAAATCAACTGATTTATACATAAGTCAATACTAAATTATTAAAACTTCCTTTTTGTGCTTATATAACCACAGGGTAGGACAGAATTTGAAATAATTACTTGTTAAAAATAATGGGTAAAAGAATTGTCCTGAAGCAAATAACTAAGCAACCTCAGCTTGATACTGTTGTAGTTTCACAATATGGCAGAATGATGAAAGCTAAAAGAGCTATCTTGACATCTATTCTGATTTTTCACCCAGTGTAGGAATTTTCTTTCTGAGGTTACTGACAAGAAGTTATTTTACTTGAATATTTTCTGTAGTAAGAATCTCACCATGTTCCAAAGAAATCTTGAACAATGGTTGCCAAACCTGGTTATGCTTTCTTTTTTGTTTGTTTTGTTTTGTTTTTAGGGCTATACCTGTGGCCTACGGAGGTTCCCAGGCAAGGGGTCTAATCAGAGCTACAGCCTGCCAGCCTACACCACAGCCACAGCAACATCAGATCTGAGCCATGTCTGTGACCTACACCATAGCTCATGGCAACGCTGGATCTTTAACTCACTGAGCGAGGCCAGGGATCGAACCCACAACCTCATGATTCCTAGTTGGATTTGTTTCTGCAGTGCCATTCTGCAGTGCCACGACGGGAACTCCCGTTTATGCTTTGAAATTCTCTGGGACTTTTTTACATAATTATAAATATTCTAATAAATTAATATATAAAATAATAATAAATATTTTTAAAATAACCATTCCTGTAGCCAGTCATAGACTCACTCTCAGAACCTTTAGAGTTGGCACTAGGCATCTTTATTTTTTTTAATTCGCCAAATGCTCCTCATGACAGCAAACCATGCAAACAGTGACCTACCTCATTTCTCAATGGCTTTAGCTATTAGAAACCTCTTCTATATACTTAGCTGATATAACTCCCTGTAAAGCTTGTTATTCATTTTTCCTACTGCTGTTGCTCTTGAATAGAACAGAAAAAGCTACTTAACTTCCATTTTCAATGAAAACACTTTAAATTTTAATTCTCTTCCTCCCATTCTGTAGCCTGTTTCACTCTTAATTAAAGGTTCTCTCTGATTTGAAACTTGACTTGTGTGATGTGAGAACCAGTCTTCACCATCATGATCAACGTCCTTTGCCTCTGCCCCTTCCTCGAGTCCAGTTTCTCAGACAATGACAAGTGATCCCAGTGTCCTTCCAGAGCAGGGGTTGCTGTCTGTCATAATGTTTCAGCTTATGAAAGCACCTCTGGGTCTGGTATTCCTTCTGTCTGTTCAGAAAACTGTTTCCCAGGATATCTGTGTAGACCGCTCTCTTCTCTCTTTCAAATCTGTACTCAAATGTCAACTTCTCAGTAAGCTCTTCCTTGACTAGCCTTTTGAAAATAGCCGCCGCCCCCCAAATTTACTTCCAAGTTCATTTTTCCCCCATAACCCTGTCAAACCTCTATACTACCTAGTTTATTTATTTACATTTTCATTGTCTTTATCCCCCCATTAGAAAGTCAGTTCTAGGAGGACAAGAATCTTTATCTGCTTTTCCTCTGCTTTCAGTTGGTACATGGTAGACACATAGTTATGGTTGATGAATGAATAAAAGATGCTTGGATTATGCATCACGTCCATCTTAATGATCAGGCATTAGAGCATTGGATAGGAAAATGGGATTTCAGTTTTGAGTTTGAGGAGACATTAGCCATGAGAGCTGTTCCTGTTGCAGATGAGTAATCTGAGGTCCAGAGATAATCACACTCACAGCAAATGGCCCAAGAAGGCCTGGAAATAAGAATTCAGTCCTAACCCAGTAGGGCTAGCTTTCTAAGAACACCATTTTTGGTGTATATGGAAAATATTTCCTCTCTGAAAGATTGGAGGCCCACATTGACTTTAGTCTTTGATTCCTTAAATTGGTCATATATATATTTAAGTTTAAGATGATTAAATCATGTGTAGATCATTTTAGGTTAGGATAATTTTAGAAAGGGCTTTTCAAAAAAGCCTGATAAATTATACTATATGTTTATTCTAGGGGAAATTATCTATTTCCCATCTATGTTTTCCCATAAGTGTCCCATGGATGGCAATTCCATGTTAACATTTTCAAATCTTAAAATAAAAACAAAGGAATGGATTTTAAAGCTGATAAAAGTGTTAAGGAGATACGGGAGTGTGGGGAATCTACTGGTAATTTTCTGACATTTTCAATGTATTTTTTAAAAAATCAAGTCAGATCATTGGTAAAAGATACTGTTACTACAGCCTTGTGCTGACATTAATTGATGATTTGCAATTTCTAAACTGAATCTCTTCAGCCTTGGAGTTTCCGCTCAAGTAGCATTTATTAAAGAGTTTATTAGGGAAATAGGACTTTCATTTTAAAACTCCAGTATCACAAAAGCATGGTTGGAGCAGGTGCCTGCCAGTGATTAAAAGAAGACCTGTCTAGATCCTGAAACCCACTTTAGACACCATGGCTCCATGAAGGTATTCTGCTGGACCTTTCTGGGTCAGTCTGTCTCACTCTGATGTTCACTGATTAGCTTCTCTGAGACTGCAGGAAGTCCCTGCATTAATTCAGTAGGAACCTAACCTCTTGGTGGTTTTTTTGGGGGGATATTGATTGGCAGTGGGTAAATATGGATCATTGAGATGTACAATAACCAAAGATTAAAAAGTAACCATTGATGAAAATCATGGTTTTTTAATGTAAAATAGTTAGGCATCTAAAATTAAAGGTATAGAGATATTGTTATAAAAATAAGACTTTTGTGTGCATACTGAATATTTTGTTTTTCCTTTTTAACCATGAACTATTTTAAATACATAGAATTGTATATGCTAACAGATATCCAAATAATTATCATTCATATTAGGCAAGTAATAACATGTTCCCATGTTTCAGATATTGTGCTTTAATGAAATTTAAAATTTTATGTCCTTTAAAGCTCTTCTTTCTTATTTCATGAAATGATAGAACTCAAGGATTAGGAATAATCAAGAAAAAATTGAGAAAAAAGATCATGGTAGAAACTGACTAAATTAGAAGCAATGCAAAAGCAAATAAATTTGCCACAAGAGATGGTGAAAAAAAGGAAAATTTAAATCATCTATCTAGCTGAAATTTTTTAAAAAGAATTTTAGGGAAAGTGACAAATATTAAGATACACAAAGAAGTTCTAACATATAAAAAAAAATACCAGTCTCTGAAGAAGGAAGCCAAGTTTAGGCTTTCTACACTAACAGACAACAAAATTGACAAAGTCCCCTAAATTTTTTTATGTGAAACTACATATTGAAACTACATACTATATAGTGAAATTACTGCACTTTACAGAAGAAGACAAATACCATGCGATAAGACTTATATGTGGAATCTAAAATATGACACAATTGAACTTATCTACAAAACAGAAACAGACTCACAGACATAGAGAACAGACTTGTGGTTGCCAAGGAGGGGGACTGAGGATGGGGAGTCTGGGATGAACAGATGCAAACTATTGCATATAGAATGGATAAACGACAAGATCCTACTGTATAGCACAGGGAACTATTCAATGTCCTGTGATAAACCATCATGGAAAAGAATATCAAAAAGAATATGTATAAATACATATTATATATATATATACACACATATATAGAGAACTGAATCATTTTGCTGTAAGCAGAAATTAACAGAACATTGTAAATCAACTGTGTTTCAAATAAAATAATAAAAAGTTTTAAAAAGAAATTACTAGACTTTAAAGTAAGAAAAAAAATCCTGTGGGCAGCTAGCCAAAAAAAGATCTTATAAAGGACTTGCAAGGGGAAAATTTAGACTATCATTAGACCTTTAGACAGTAATATTTTATACAAGAGAGTGGAATAACATACAAAATATATGATTCTTAAGAAAATAAAATGTAAACTAAGGATTTTATATTCAGCAAAAATGACAATCAAGTATCAAACTGTTATCAATAGGAAAGAACTCAGGGCATATTATTCCCATATACATATTTTGAAAAATCTACTAGAGAACAAGATTCAGAAAGCCAAGATGATTTGGAAAAAAAATTGTCATAAAATTGACAAGTTCACCAGCATTAAATATGTACTTAATTTTAGCATCAAATCTAAATCAAAGTTAAATAGGAGAGAGTATAAAGTGTCAAGAGCCATATACCCTGACAATGTAAATATAGCAAAACCATAAAAAAAAGGAGTAAGGAGAGAATAATAACAGAATATGCTAAAAAAAATCTTTAACTCTTTTAAGTAATCATAACTTGTATTGATCTGCTGAGACTATTGTATGAGTAGTGAGAAGATGTAGCAAATGCACATGAGCAGACCTCAGAGCCACTGCAGGTCTGGTTACAGACCACTGCAATAAAGCATATATCACGATAAAGTGAGTCACACAAATTCTTTGGGTTCCTATATAAAAGCTATGTTTACACTATACTATAGTCCACTAAGCGTGCAATAGCAGTATGCCAAAAAAAGCAATGTTCATGCCCTAAGTTTTAAAAATACTTTATTGCTAAAAAATGATAACTGCCATGTGACAATGCAGGGTTACCAAGAACCTTCAATTTGTAAAAAAAAAAAAAATGCATATATATATATATATATATATATATATATATATGGTTATATATATCTGTGAAGCAGCATAAAGCAGAGTGCAATAAAATGATGTATGCCAGTAACCATGGCATATGCTAATTCAATCATCCTCTGTACCTCAATAACCAGAATTCACAATGCAGAATGAAGAAGATACAAATATACTTTAGAAAGTCTTAAAAACCCTATTGTCCTGAAACGGAATTATAAATACTGGTGTGAACTGATCTAGTATCACATACTGCACTCATCTCCAAGCTCTTTTAACAGAAAAAGGAGTAAAAATAATGACCATCTCGATAACAGTGAATATTTCTGTGTCTATATGATGGTCTTGAAATACAATTTCCCATTAAAAGAAACTAGAGTTTCTTGTATAAAAGGCTGTTTCCAGTTCTGGGGCATGAAATATACATGCTGAGTCCGGAACACCTTGGTCTTCAAAACACAGCAGGAAAGTTACCCAACTATTAGAAAGATGTAAAAAAAAAAAAAATCTCAGGAGCCAACAGGAAGAGTCTCCCAGTAGTCAAAGATGGTGTAATTTGAGCTTCAGTAAAGATAAGAAATACAATAGATTAAAACATATCAAATAGATAATAAACAAGTGCACTTGAACTTCCCTCCTCGGATGGTCCTACTGAATGTATGCCTGGGAGAAATACAGAAACTAGCCGGGTGACGCCTACACACCAGATGAATGAAAAAAATGCCACATGGAAGCAGGTAGGAAATGCTGAGACACACTTTTGCCGTGAATCCCATCCCTGGCATAGCACCATACAAATGGGGGTGGGGAACCCCCAACTCCCAGCTTCTCCCTGAGACTAAGGGGTTTGGACTGTGCTTCTGGTGCTCCTAACTTCTAAGGCTCCTACCTGAGGAATGGCCTCCCAAATACCTGGCTCTGTTCACAAGCCCCACAGGACTATAGCAGTTTTTAGAGGGTCCAGGAGTACCTCCTTGGCTCTATACCCAGGCTCAGCAGAAATGCCCATCTCTCAGTTCCTCCCAGGAAGGGATTTGACTGCAGACTTCTCCAGTGGCTGCCTGAGTGTCCAGCTTCTACTGAGCCTGCATCTAGATATCACTGATATCCTCTGCTTTGAGACACTGACAGGTCTTCACACATCCTCAGCTTCAGGGAGCCACTGAAGAACACAGACCCTAAACCCTCAAGATGCTACCCCCAAACCGTTGGGACTAATAAACGAATTCAGCAAAGTCTCAGGCTACAAAAATCAATATACAAAAATCCACTGCATTTCTATATACTAACAATGAACCATGAGAAAGAGAAATTAAGAAAACAACCCCCTTAACAATAGCATCAATAGAAAAGAATAAAATACTTAGGAATACAGTTAGCCAAGGTTATTCAAGACTTACAGACAGAAAACTACTAAAATTAAATAGGGTTGTTAAGAAAGTAAAGGTCTAAACAAATGAAAAAACTACAACTGTAAACTTGCCAAAGGAATTGAAAAAGCAGATGAGACTAGATTTTAAGCTCTTACTAAGAGATCAGTACAGGAGGAGTTACACAAAGGAAGTACATCCATTAGAAGAGGAATTTTTGACCTGACTCTGAGAGCTGGAACCAGTGGGGAACCGGGTTCACTGGGAACTTGTTAGAAATGCAGAATCCCAGGCCCCAACCCATACTTCTGATTCGGAATATACAAATGCCCAGGTGATTCCTGTAAATCTTGACAAGCACTGCTGTACACAATTGGTATTCTGAAGGGAGACAGACTTTTGTTTGATGTTCAATGATGGTAGTGAGGATCCCTTAGCCAGAAGGCAATTCAGACTGGCGAATGCACACTTTTGTATGTGGAATGGGCGGTCAGTGGGGACCTGCTGTAGAGCACAGGGAACTCTATCTAATATTCTGTGATAACCTATGTGGGAAAAGAGTCTGAAAAAAATGGATATGTGTGTATGTATAACCAAAGTACTTTTTGTTGTACAGCAGAAATCATCGCAACACTGTAAATTACCTACAATTCAATTTTTGAAAAAACCTTTGTCACAGAAAGCAGGAACGTATATGAGGAAAGCAGTTAAAGGGTTGATAAGTAATGGGATAGTGTGGTACAGCTAAAGTGATAAAGTTGTGTCCAGAGGCCGGAGCTTGCAGAAATTCAGTGAAATCACTGGAGTAACCACTTTCAGGACTGTAATTGGTCACTTTGTATTGGTCATGCTAAACTTATATTCTTCTCATTATAATGCAAGAGGTATCAGATAAGCCTGCAAAAGCAAAGCCCTTGGTACCGTTCCTGTGTGACCTCAGATAAGCCACTTCACCCGCCCCCACCCCCCGCCAACATCCTAGTCTTCCCAGCTGTAGACAAAGATTTACAACTTTTCATTAGTAATGGGACTGAGATCTTCATTTGGCTGAAATTTATGCAAGTGCCGAGTATGATTATTATTTTAGCTGACAGATAAAAAGACTGTCACTTGTTTTGGAATGCTTTGTGAAGCAAAAGACACAAGGATGAAATTACGCCGATCGTCTTTTTTTGTTTTGCCTACTTATGGAGTTTGATTGAACTTGTCTGAATCCCATGATAAATATGCAGCACAACAAAAGATTAAATGAAAGACCATTTAATTACCTGAATCAGAGCTTGTAAAAATGTATATGCGTTCGTGGCAGGGGGAGAGGATTGGTGTAATTAGTACCCCTGAATTTAGGAAAATTGTGTCTAGCAGAAAAATGTGTACATGTTTGGCAAAAATTGAGTGACAGGTCAAGAACTCTTCAAGCTAAGAAGATTATATCTACAGATGCATTCCCCATCTGCTCGCTGAATGCACAGAAATGGAAATCACATTTTTTTCCCTCTATCAACTGAAGTTTCAGTTATAGTCAGAATCTATGAATCATGCTATGCCTATAGCCAAGATGGAGAAATTTAAAACATGAATAATATAAGACCAAAGAAAGCTATTTTCTATGTGAAACAAAAGGTGTTGTCAAAGACACATTCTGGTCTTTATGATACTCGTAGTCCTGTTCTTAAAAGGCACAATCCAAAGGCACATTAGAAACAGCAAATCTATGCTTGCACCAAAACACATATAATCTAACTGTAAAAGCTGGCCGTGCAGGTGTTATTGGGATGGATAGGTCTCCAATACCACACATGGATTCTTTAAACCTGGTAATAAGACAGTGTTCAGACACTTCCTGTTTTGAAATGCAGGGGCAGGGGGAGACTTCCATGAGACATTGAGATCATATGGAACTGTTTTACCCACTTGAAGGATAACGACACTTACTCCTGTGCCTATTTAGGGGAGGTGGGAGAAAGTTATTTATGTTTGAATGAAAATGACAAACTCATAGTAAGAAATTAACCATGCAATTGACCATTGATTAAATTACTTGGGTATCAACAAAGATTTATAGATGGCAGGACTTGTGCAAGGCCTTGAGCTACTATAATGAATAATAAAGACTGATTGTACCTGCCCCTACCCCGGCCCTACATTGGTCCTTGCTCAAATCTGATCAACCCCAAGCTGCACGTCATTGTATTTCAGATCACACAGACTTTATAGAGAATCCCTCTCTTTTTTGGCCATGATCATGGCATGTGGAAGTTCCCAGGCCAGGGGTCAAACCCACGCCACAGCAATAACATGAGCCACAGCATTAACCCGTTGGGCCACCAGAGAACTCCTTTTTTTTAATTTAAAGTTTAGTTGATTTACAATGCTATGCCAATTACTGCTGTACAGCAAAGTGACCCTGTCATACATATATGTAGATACTTTTTCTCATACTATCTTCCATCATGTTCTATCCTAAAAGACTGAACATAGTTTCCCTGTGCTGTACAGTGGGACCTCCTTGCTTATCCATTCTAAATGTAATAGTTTGCATCTACTAACCCCAAACTCAAATAGAGAATTCTTAACCCATCTGACTGCAGTTACTCCAGCCTCAGACTGGAAATACAGGATCTTAATCAAAAATTTTCATGAGCTCTGGATATTGTTGTTACTCTTTGCTACTGGAAAGATCCAAGTGCGAGGCAAAGCTAAAACATGGAGACTCTGTTTCTCTCAATAATTATGTAAAAGTGTTATCAGGAATGGTTTACCTCTCCGTGCTGAAGCTAAAAAGTATACATAGGTAATTGGTTTTTGTTTTCTTTGGACTCAGTTTTTCCTGGGTTAGTATTCCCTACCATGCAGAAGTTTCAACTATGCTTAGTGCCTGTGTTGCATTATCAAATCCAGACACCTGACATTCTGACATAGTACCAGTCCTCTGGGGAATAAACTTTAACATCCATTGTATCATTAAATCATCACAACGAAGCCCTTTAGAACCATGACTCAGGAAGATGAGAAGTACTGTCACATCAATGGGGTAAATTAAATGTGAGAGGAGAAACAGAGGTACTCTTAGAATGTTGGTGACAACGATCATTTCTAGGAGTGATCATTTCTAGATCATTTGGAGGAAACCTGGATATGGCAGAAATAGAAAGATTGTGGCATTTAGCAGCATGGAAAGATCAGTATGTGGATTATCATGGACAGCTGACGGGTCTGTTGTCACACAGGTGTTTATTCATGATGGGAGTTGCTGCTCAAAAGAGTGAACGCACTGCCCCAAAACCTTCTAAATACCTAGTGGTTTGTCGTTTAAATGCATGGTGCTGGGAGGACAGAGAAGGTAAGAACCTCCAAAGTTTTGGATAGAACACTGAATTGCTTGGAAGCACAGATGGTGTTTTCATCACTTCTTCTTCCTAGCAGTTGGGACTTTGGAAAGGAGTGAGAAATCTTGGATATGAACAATTGTCTACACAGATGGTAATGGGCAACTGGTTTGACCAATAGTTTTAAATTCCGGACTGTTGGAGTCTTATCCAGTGAAGAATGAGTAGGAGGAGGAGAAGGAAGAGGATGCAATGAATAAAGTGTTAACTCAATACACAAGTAAAAGAATAATGTGCATTGGAGTTCTCTTGTGGTGCGGTGGGTGAAGGATCCAGCATTGTCACTGTAATGGCTCAGGTTACTGCTGTGGCGTAGATTCCATCTCTGGCCTGGGAACTTTCATATGCCATGGGCATGGCCAGAAAAAAAAAAAAAAGGAATAATGTGCATTAAGTTATGGTTTCTGTATCTACTATATTTGTAAGTAGAAATGACCAGAAGGCCACATCTATAATAGCCACAAAGGGTGGCAACCTGGGATGCAAAAAGGTTTGCCAAATTTCCCCTGATAAAATAACTTGGAATAACTTAATTAAATTTGTCACTTGGCACTCATCATGTCATCATGAGATGTGAGAGTCAGTAAACAGGAGAAATTTCCCCAGGGAATCAAAACTTCCCATGGAGACCAAGTGTATGCTGGGACAAGTAACAAAGCAGTAAGATAAATGAAGTCTAGCAGAAGTCTTGGCCAAAAGAGACTTTTTTCTAAAATTATGATCAAAACACAGTAAGATAAAAGGGATGCTTGATGGAAATGCCACCTGCTCTTAAAAACTGGGAAATACCCAAGGGTTTCGTTTAGGAAATTTATGGAGAAAAACTACCAGGCATTATACCTACTTTTAACATATTTACTTGGAGTGAAGAGTGTCAGTTACAGATTTCCCAATGCAATTTTATAGTAGGACTCTTTCCTCGAGCATGTTTATGGTAAAATCATAAGATAACATAAAATAAAAATTGAAGGCAATATGAGAACCAAGTCCTTCAAAATGGCAGGAATTGCATTCCTTCATACATTCAAGATTTACTGAGTGTATGTTTTGTTCCAGGCTTTGTTCCGAGTTCAGGAGATACTGAGATAAATAGCAACTTCTATCCTCATTGAACTCAGAGCCTCGTTGCGGGCAGACAGTCCTATTTGATGCTTAGGCTACTCTGCATCAGTGAGCTATCAGGGAAAATCTCAAAGAGAAAATGAAAGGTTAGGTGTTTGAAGGGACAGAAGCTTATCAGGCAGAACGGAGCCAAAGAGAAAAGCCCCCAGTCGGAGGGAAAATGCAGGAAATGGTCCATTAAAAAACCAAGTGGGACTTGTGAAGGGCTTTGTAATACCTGCTCTATTTTTTAATATGAGTGACAGAAGACATTTAAAAGATTTAACCAGTTGTTGAGGTAAGTGGGAAAACATTGGTTCATTGGCTCTAAATGATTTTGCTGATTTTTATTGACATATCTCGGCAGTATTCTGGTTTTATGCTCTATTTTGAAGACATCTCCTTAAGTGGACAAAGCCTTGATCACAAAGTAGCCCCAACAACCTTTTCTTTTTTTAATATAGCAAATGCCCATCTTCTTTACTGTGCTGTTAAAAAACCCTGAGACCCACTGCCCTTAGAAGGTAGAGACTTTGCATTCTTTGCTTTCTGCATTTGATTAAGGGTAAAGCCTTTCCAGTTTTAGAATGAATTTTGTTAGCAAGCCCAGCGGGAAGCAGTAAACAAAAGTGCTCTGAAACTTTACTGTATTCTCTGTGGCAGTAGGTTGTCACCTTCGGTGTCACCAGAGCCTCCACCCCTCCGGAGATGACATCTCTCCTGTGACAGCTGGCTTTGTCCTTGTAAAAGGAGAGACCCCTTACCTAATAGGGATTAACTCCCTAGGCAGCTTTAATAGGATGCAGGGGTGTGTCTCCAGTGACACAGTGACGGAAATCTCCCCTGACAGAAATTGATCATTACCCTCTAGAGCTAAAGAAAGCGCTATTTCCTTGGGTTCTTTGCTCCTTTTAGTTCAAGCTAATGTAGTAATTTTGTTTTCTGAAAATGTTCATGGTATTTATATTTCTGAAGCCAGTCAAGACTCTGGATTCCCAAAGTTCATGTCCTCAAAGTTGTGGCAAATGCACAGTAAAAGTTCAAGAACATAGTCATGGAAAGATATTTCAACCATAGGAAAATACCCGTTTGAAAGCTAGGAAAAAACGAGTTCATCAGCAATTTGTATATTCACATATTGCCCAGTTAGAGATTTTTCCCTTATTATAAACCTTTTTGTTGTTGTTCCATTCATATAATTTGCTATGAAGAGATTTTACTGTGCTTAATGTCCCCTATTTTTTAAAGATGAATCTACTTATTTGATGTTGAATTATCATTTTTTAGAAAATTTTTACATGAGGCTCATTTTTTAAAAATTTTTATTGAAAAATAGTTGATTTAGAATGTTGCGATATATATATATGGTTATACATATGTATTATTTTTGTATTTTTTTCCATTATGGTTTATTACAGGACATTGAATATGGTTCCCTGTGCTATACAGTAGGACCTTGTTGTTTATCTGTTCTGTATATAAAACTTTGCATCCTCTAATCCTAAAGTCCCCATCCGTCCCTCTCCAACCTCCCTCCCCCTTGGTAACCATAAGTCTGTTCTCTATGTCTGTGAGTCTCTTTCTATTTCATAGGTAGGTTCATTTGTGTCATGTTTTAGAATCCACATTTAAGTGATATCATACGGTATTTGTCTTTGACTTATTTCACTTAGTATGGTAATTGCTAAGTCCATCCATGTTTGCTACAAATGGCATTGCTTAATTCTTTTTATGTCTGAGTAATTTTCCATTGTCTATATGTACCACGTCTCTATCCATTCATCTGTCAATGGACATTTAGGTTGTTTCCATGTCTTGGCTTTTATGAGTAGTGCTGCTTTAAACACAGGGGTGCATCTACTTTTTGAATGAAAGTTTTTTCCGTATATGTGCCCAGGAGTATTACTGCAGGATCATATGGTGGTTCTATATTTAATTTTCTGAGGAACCTCCATACTGTTCTCCATAGTGGCTGTACCAGCTTACATTCCCATCAAGAGTGTAGGAGGGTTCCCTTTTCTCCATACCCTCTCCAGTATTTGTTATTTGTAGACTTTTTAATAATAGCCATTCTGACTGGTGTGAGGTGGTACCATGAAGCTCCTTTTTGTATCATGCATGCTCTTCACAGATTCTGACCACATTAGCAAATGTCTCTGAATTTTTAAGCAGTATCTCCTTTTCCATGTGGTGATACACTGTAATAGAAAGAGCACCAAACCTAGAAGGCTTGAATTCCAGGCCAAAGACTGTCATTCATGAAACAAGAGACCTTAAAATGTCATTTAGGAGTTACCTTCGTGGCTCAGAGGAAATGAATCTGACTAGTATCCATGAAGATGCAGGTTCGATCCCTGGCCTTGCTCAGTGGGTTAAGGATCCAGAGTTGCCACTAGCTGTGGTGTAGGTCACAGCTACGGCTCGGATCTGGCATTGCTATGGCTGTGGCGAAGGCCAGCAGCTATGGTCCGATTCCACCCCTACCCTGGGAACCTCTATATGCCATGGGTTAGGCCCTAAAAAGACAAAAAAAAAAAAAAAACTTCCGGGCTTTAGTGCCCCCATTTTATAGGTGGGGGAATAGTACTGTATCACCCCTGCCTGCCTTAGTGTTGTTTGTAGACCCATAGGAGGAAAGTACCTAAAAGCACATCGTATTATAAATTTACTCAGACATCTGTTGAAAAGCATAGTGTTGTTTGTAGAGCCAAAGGGGAAAAGTACCTAAAAGCACATTGTATTATAAATTTACTGAGACATCTGTTGAATAACATACTTGTTGATGTTCCTAAAATGCAAAGTTGTTCTTCAATTATAATGTCTTTTTTCAGTGCTAAGTCCCAACTGAAAACGTTTTTACTGGGAGCTGAGCCCTGTGAGTTTGATATGGGCATTAAGCCTAGACCACCTACAGAAATGGATGCTTAATATAGCCTTCAGACATCTCTTCTGAAATTTTGATAGAAGAACTAATCTACTCAAACTATTACATTTAGAATGAATAAGCAATGAGGTCCTGCTGGAGAGCACAGGGAATTATATCCAATTACTTGTGATAGAACATGATGGAAGATGATATGACAAAAAGAGTGCTTATATATGTATGATATGTATGACTGGGTCACTAGGCTGTACAGCAGAAACTGATAGGAGCACTGTAAGTAAACTCTGCTATAATTTTTAAAAAATTTTAAAAAGAACGAATCAAATCAAGACAGAATCCTTGGGCAAAAGTCTGCTGTGCCGAGATCCAGAGACTGGTTTGTGTCACCCATCCATTTTAGAACTGAGCCTTGGCAGGTTACAAAATTGACAACCTGCAGTGAAAATTTCAAAACACATAGAATCTTTCCCAGTTTCACTGTTTCACGTCTTAAATGTGAGTCTCAGAGGCATCTTTTTGTCACCAAAAGTTTTAGATCTGCTGAAAAGCCTGAGCAAGTATTCGACTGAGTCCCTCGAGTTCCATGCTAACAGCAAGGCAGAAAGAGTTCTGGCTCAGCAATTTCAAGGCAGGTGTTACCAGTTGGTTGCCTGAACCATGGAAAAACCTCCTTATGGCCTTTGAAAAAATGCCTGATATGAGCAGCACTACCACCCGATGGGCCTGCCAGGGAGAATTAGTTTCAGGATGCACTTGTAGGAAGTGGACTGAATTAAGTTACTGGACGAATTACGAATATATACTTATATGTTGAAAAAAGTGTGCCCCAAACAGCAATCTTGGTTTTGGCATCACTGAGATTGGACTGCCCTTTTGTTCTGTTTTGTTCTCTGATGGTATCTAGCTGCTTGTATTGGAGTTTGTGGCTCACGATAGAAAACCAAGGCATAGGAAATTCTTTATAAAATACAGTCTTACAGCAATGAAGGCAAAATATTACAATATGTGTTAGTGTTATGAGTCTAACCAAAGACTAGAAAATATGTGTGTCCTGCTTTCCTGAAATATAGGCTTTCCTCACTTTGAAGAATAGAAACTGTCCAGAAAAGCCGGATTGACATCAAATTCAATTTTCTGGTGGTCTTCCATGGTTAAAAAGTGATGTGGTTTCTCGGGTGAATTATAGTATGGATTTTAAATGCAAAATGAATAGTGAAGAATCTTCAGTGGTCCTTGAAAGTTTGAGGGTCATTTCTCCCTTGAAAATCTTACAAAAACTAGGGGTTCGCATTGTGGCTCAGAGGGTTAAGAACCAGACATAATGTCTGTGAGGATGTGTTGATCCCTGGCCTCGCTCAGCAGGTTAAGGATCCTGCATTGCTGCAAGCTGTGGCATAGGTTGCAGAGGTGGCTCAGACGTGGTGTTGCTGTCGCTGCAGCTCCAATTCGACCTTTAGCCTAGAAACTTCCATATGCCACAGGAGCAGCTGTAAAAAGAGAAAAAAATCTTACGAAGATGAAATGTCTCACTAGAAAAGTGAATAAAGCCTATACGACACAGTTGGGGTTGCAATTCCACAGGATTTCGGTTCATTGATGGATCCCTACCTTGCCAGGTTCCCCACAGTGCTTATCTGTACTGACCCACTGTGAAGATCGTTTTATTTCTAACTCTCATTTTGCAACTTTCCTTTTTCCTGTAGACACTCTCCTTAGCACACTGGTGTGAGGTCCTCCTTACCACTGCCACCATCCCAGGAGGCCAGCGTGTCTCTGAATAAGCATAGATCTTGACCAGAAAGGGCAGAAGTGAAAGCTGTCATTTATTGGGTGTTGACTCTGGCAGGTAGCGTGCTGAGTACTTTATATACAATACTCACCTCTCCATGTTGTTTTGAGGTGTTGGGGATGGTTGGTGTGCCCCATGGAGCATCAGTGGGATGCAAAAGAGTAATACTGTCTGTGTTTAAGAGCTACAGGAGATGTTAGAGCTACATTTCCTTTTTTTTTTCTTTTTGTGCCCACACCTGCATATGGAAGTTCCTGGGCTAGGGGTTGAATCATAGCCGCAGTTGCAAGCCTACACCACAGCCACAGCAACTTGGAATCCCAGACACATCTGAGACGTACACCTCAGCTCCTGGTAACACTGGATCCTTAACCCACTGAGGGAGTCCAGGGATCGAACCCACATCCTCACAGAGACAACATCAGGTCCTTAACCCTCTGAGCCACAATGGGAACTCCCTGGACCTACATTTCTAATTTTGTTCAAGAACCTCAAAAGTCACTGATTAAGAGTGCCACTAAGACAGAAAGACAAATATCATATGATAGCACCTGTATGTGAAACTTAAAAAAGATACAAATGAACTTATTTATAAAACGGAAAGAGAATCACAGACATAGAAAACAGTCTTACGGTTACCACAGAGGAGAGGCGGGGGAAGGATAAATTAGGAATTTGAGATTAACATAAACACACTACTATATAGAAAATAGATAACCAACAAGGACCTATTATATAGCGCAGGGAACTATATTCAACATTATGTAATAACCTATAAGGGAAAAGAATCCGAAAAGATATATATATATATATATATATATATATATATATATATATATATAATATATGATGTGTATCGATATATAGATGTATGTATAGCTGAATCACTGAAACATTATAAATCAATTATACTGCAATGTAAATAATAAATATATATAAAAGTTTTTAAAAAGAAGTCCAGATGGGGTCCCATCGTGGTTCAGCAGAAACGAACCTGTTAGTATCCATGAGGATGCTGCAGGTTTGATCCCTGGCCTCACTCAGTGTGTTAAGGATCCAGTGTTGCTGTGAGCTATGGTGTAGGTTGCAGACACGGATCGGATGCCGCATTGCTGTGGCTGTGGTGTAGGCTGGTAGCTACAGTTCTGATTCAGCCCCTACCCTGAGAATTTCTAAATGCCACAGGTACAGCCCTAAAAACAACCAAAAAAAAAAAAAAAAAGGAATGCTAGATTATTTGTGTCTCTCCAGGTTCCAGAGCGAGGATGGGTTCAGATCAGGTGCCCAGCCTCCCCATTCACCCGTTGGACTTGGCTGGAGTTGGAGGTGGGGCAGCCTTCTGGACCTTTTTAATGAGAAACCTCACTTTCCTTCCTCGCTGCTCTGAAATCACCACCCTGCTCCTCTGACTATTGCTTTTTTTTGCTTTGCTTCATCCTTGCAGGTAACAACATTGACTCAGGAGGTCTCCCAGTTGGGCAAAGACATGAGGAATGTGATGCAACTTCTAGAGCACGTCCTGTCGCCCCAGCAGCCCTCTCGATTTTGCTCTCTGCACACCCCCTCTGTGTGTCCCTCCAGGGACAGCTTACAGACCAGGATGACCTGGAGTATGCACCAGCCCTGCCGACACCTGCAAGCAGGTGGCGCAGCTTATACCCAAGCACAGCTTTGTCACAGGAATGCCACCTCAGACATATGGAGTGTGGATCCCTGCTCTGTGGGGAGCAGCCCGCAGCGAACTGGAGCTCACGAGCAAAATCCCACAGACGGCGAGCTGCACCCTTCTCCGAACCTTAACTATTCACCTGCCCACTACCAGGTGGTCCAGGAAGGTCATCTGCAGTTTTTAAGGTGCATCTCTCCACAGTCAGATACCACGCTGACGCCGCTGCAGTCCATCTCGGCGACGCTCTCGTCGTCTGTCTGCTCGTCTTCAGAAACGTCTTTGCACCTGGTTCTCCCCAGCAGATCGGAGGAGGGCAGCTTGGGCCAGGGAGCCCTGAGTTCCTTCAGTTTGGAAAACCTGCCCGGATCTTGGGACCGGGGAGGAAGGGCATCCGTCTCGACGGAACCCTTGGAGAACTTTCCTCTGGAAGTTGTCACAAGCACAGCAGAAATGAAAGATCATAAAGCCATCGACGTATGACATTAGTGCACGTGAGGCGGCGGCCAGCTTCCATCCCATCCCTGCATGACGGCTCTGGTTTGCCTTTATTGCCTCTGGAGGCGTGAAGACCGGACAGAGCTGAGAGCCCTGTGGAAGAAAGCGTGGGGAGCCAGGCAAAGGCAGAACCACCCCCATACTGTAGCAGACACTTCTTAGATCCTAGATACAAAATAGGAACACTTTTCCTGTACAGGTATTAACTTACTGGTCTGTCTGACAGACTTTGGTAAAAGTCCAAAGACCCCGAGGGGTTTAGCAGCTAGAAGTCCCAGACAAAGAGTGTGTGGATGCGTTTTGTCCTAGGGGGCTTTTGTCAAGTGCAGCAAAGGGTTTTTCCTGAGTGCCTGTGGGTCATTCCTGAACAATATCCATAGCACTGTGGGCCTTGGGGGTGCACAGTTCCTGCTGGTCTATTTTTCAAATAGAGAAGGCAAAGGGACAATTATCACTGCATGTCATCTCCTAGACAATCAGTCAAATAGAGCCGGTGGCCAGTGGTCAGCTATTGCACGTTATTTGCCATGTAAATGAATATGTCTTTATCAAAAAAAAAAAAAAAGAGAGGCTATTTTTATATCCTTGGTATGAAATACTGTATTTAACTATTTAAAATATTTATAAAGAAATGAATGTTTTCATTTTGGTAAAAAAAAAAAGCTTGCCGTTTTAACAAGAAATGCACTACTGTTATGTATAGTAGATCAAAAGTTATTTATTATTAAGAGGCTGTAGTTTCAAAAGGAACCTCCCTTTTACCTGCATGCAGTTTGCCACAAATGTACCCTCACGCTTCTGGATGTCAAAGGAAAAGTGAGGACATATTTTATTAATGAAATAAAAACAAGAACTGCGTGCATGTCCAGCACAGTAGTAGGGTGGGCTCCACCTGGTCTCTGCTGATTCATGTAACAGCCTGAAAGGAGGCCACCGCCACTGGGCCGGCATACATGTAGCTCCTGCAGCCATTCTCCTTTGTGGTTCTGGAACCCAGAATTGGTCTGGGAGGATAAGATCACCATTCCCTTGAGCTCTTTTGGCCTCAAAATGAGGGAGAATACCTTGTGTGCACCCTTCCTCTGTGCTGTTCTTTTCAGGAGAGCTGGTGTAGACCGGAACAAATCCCAGAATGGAGCCAAGACTTCCGAGCTATGATTTGTGAGCTTTGGATCAGCACTTGAATGTCTCTGTTTTTCTCTTTAGAGCTCTCAACCATGCTGTAAGTTACGCAGAACAGGTGTTTGCATTCTCATTTTGCAGAGAGAAAAAAACAATCAAGCTCGAGAGACTGCACAGCTAGGATGCTAGAGACAGTCTAGAACCCATAATGCTTCCTGCGTCTCAGCCAATATGCAGATTCAGGTGCCGAAGCTTTATTTATATGGTTTAAACACTTTAGGGCCTCGGCATCCCAGATGTTCTTAGAAAATATACTGAGTTCACATTCTGGAGTCCCCTTGTCCTTATTCCCCACCACAGAGAATACATGAATTATATTATTAAATACACGAACTTATATTATTAAAAACATCTACACAAAGCAAGACTTCTGGTGTGTGGCTCTTAATACTCTAGAACTGACTAGAGTAGCAGAAAGAAAATAAACCTTCTCTAAGAATAATGGAAACAGTACATATGTAAGGGGCAGATGGCTTAAGACTTCACGTCTTCCCACAGCTCCAGAATTCAGTCTCTCCGTGCGTAATGAAGGGGGAAGTTGAGGCAGAGGCAACCTGCTGGATTATGTGTTTATTTGTATTTGGCCTTTTGCTCATCCTGACCTATGCCGTTGTTTTAAGTGTCATTCAAATAGAAGTAACTGGTGTTGGTTCATGATTATTCTGCTGGCAAACTAGCACTACCAAACAAGGCTACAAGTTACTTCTTATTATTTTATCCCCATTTTGTAAACGAATGATTGGGACACAGATCTTTTAACTTGCCCACACTCAGTTTTAAATAATACATCCAATACCTCCACGGCTACTCTGAGTACCGCCCTCATCATGTCCAAATCCGTTCTTTCTGCCTTTTGAAACTGTACTAGTAATTAATTTATTTTGAAATCTATGAATAAAATAAAATATTTGTGTTTTTCGTTTAAGTGTACATACGGGATAAATTAGTCAAGCTCTGAGAATTTGGGGAGATTCTACTGAAATGCCTGGAAACAGACCCATATTCTTCCAGTCAGCCACCTCCTCAGCACCTACTCCTAACAGCCAACCCTAATGGGCCTAAGAACCAGCTGCCCACTCTGAGTAGGTCTGTAACTGGACAAGAATGAGAAAACCCTGCAAGAACTGAGGGTTTCTCTTAATTTCTTACAGAAGAACCATCCTCCTTCATGAGAATTCACCCCACCTTATTCCTTATGAACCTTTTTCCTCATCACCATTATTCTGGCCATTATGCTTCCATATCCAGAGGAGCTCAGAATGACACGTTTGGGGTTTTTCTTTACTTGTTTATGTATGTTGTGACATTACACTAGGAACTGAGACTTCCAAGTTCTTTTAGATGTTTGATTTTCTAACCACTATTGCTCTGCAAGTAGCAGAGGGCCTTCTGGTCCCATCAGGGGTAAATTTTCTTTTTTTCGGTCTTTTTGCCTTATCTAGGGCCGCACACGCGGCATATGGAGATTCCCAGGCTAGGGGTCTAATCAGAGCTACAGCTGCCGGCCTTCGCCACAGCAACGCGGGATCCAAGCCGCGTCTGCAACCCACACCACAGTTCATGGCAATGCCAGATCCTTAACCCACTGAGCAAGGCCAGGGATCAAACCCGCAACCTCATGGTTCCTAGCTGGATTTGTTAACCACCGAGCCACGACGGGAACTCCCAGGGGTAAATTTTTTTATCTTGACATTTTCCCCACCTCCCCACTCTCTGCTAAATGAGAAAAACAGGGATCTAAGGGGGAAGAAAAGGACTTATTTTCTTGGTCAAGTATGTTTTCTTAAAAATAATATCAGTAACTAGAGTCTTCAGTGTAGTCCTGTTTAATAGAACCCGATAGGAGTTCCCTGGTGGCCTAGTGGTTACAGATCTGGCACATTCACTGCTGTGGCATGGGTTTTATCCTTTGCCCTGGAACTTCCACATGCCACAGAGGTGGCCAAAATAAAAAAGAAGAAATTTCTGGCAGTTAAACATACTTACAAATGGAGTTCTTTGCCTGAAGAGGTGGTAAAACCAATAACAAATTGTCCTCTCGAGGGCTGCTTGACTGTTTGACAGGAATATTGTTTTCCAGAAGGTTCTGTATTAAGCATAAACTTAGCAGAATATTTGCCTCAGAATCACATGGGGTTGTTGTTTCAAATGCAGAAAACCTGGCTTCAACCCAGGCTTCAACCCTTTGGGTAGGGTCTGGGAATCTACCATTTAGTAAACTCCCTGGATGACTTACATACACTGAGGACTGAGAGGGAGTTCCTGCTGTGACGCAGTGGGATCATGGGTGTCTCTGGAGCCCAGGGACACAGGTGTGCTTCCTGGCCCTGTACAGTGGGGTAAGGATCTGACACTGCCACTGCTGAGGCATAGGTCACAACTGTGGCTTTGATCTGATCCCTGGCCCCGAGAAGTCCATGCGCCACACGGTGGCCAAAAAAAAGAAAGAAAAATAAACAAACAAAAGATTGGGAAATCTATAGTAGTACAAGATTGGGTCCTAGCTAACTTATAGTAAGTGGGCTAGCATCTAAATTTTATTAAAAACAGTCATGGGCCTATAATTATATAATAGCAAGGCCTGGTTAACCCCTATATCAGTCCTTCTCAAATTTTAGTTTGAGTAACATATTTCTGGGTTATCTTATTAAAACAGAGATTTCAAAGGTCTGAAACCTAAAATATGGGCTGGGTCCCCAGTGGTTCTGCTCTAGCTGTTGGAGGCAACAGACCTTATAGACATGGCCCTAAGCAGTATAATTATCTCAGTAATGAGGAGTTAAGACCAAATAGAATCAAACCAATTAAAACTGACGATTGTGGGCAATACCATTTCTGTCCTCTTCCTAACCCATCAATGACTTTTTTCATCAAACCGATCATTTTCTCCAAGACAGCTCTGAACATTCACTTGCTACTTCAACTCTACTGGCTGAGGACCCACCATGGGTCACAGAATAGGCCCTCCTGATTTGTTGTAGGTCTTTGTTTTTTATTTCATCTGGATTTTTAGAAGGGAAAAAAAGTGAAAATGCCCTTTAAAGTCTCATAAATGGGTCAGTTCTACCTGGTTAGGGAGAACCCTATTTGGCTGTGAAGCAAGCCAACCATTCGGTTAGAGGATGACAATAGCTACGATGTCTCCTGTGTGGAATGGAACTGCTCCTGTCAAGACTATGATTTTATCCAGGGCAATGAAAATAGCTTTTTCCAAATAGTTCCTGCTAAAGCTGCTTCTTCTGATGACGTGTATATCTCCTATTCTAAGGTCATACTTCTCAGACATTGCCTTTACTTTATTTTATTTTTTTCTTTTTGGGGCTGCACCTGTGGCATATGGAAGTTCCCAGGCTAGGAGTCCAGTCGGAGCTATAGCTGCCAACCTATGCCACAGCCACAGCAATGCAAGATCCAAGCCGTGTCTGTGACCTACACCACAGCTCACAGCAACGCCAGATCCTTAACCTACTGAACTAGGCCAGGGATCGAACCCACCTCCTCACAGATGCTAGTCAGGTTCACTAACCGCTGAGCCACGACAGGAACTCCTAACTTTAGAATCTATAATTCTCCAAATGTCACCGTCCTCAGATCACAGCCCGTAGAGCCTCAGGACATGCAGAGGATTTCCTGTCGTAGTTCAGCAGTAATGAACCCAGCTAGTATCCATGAGGACATGGGTTCGATCCCTGGCCTCGATCAATGAGGGCTCTGGTGTTACTGCAAGCTGCAGCATATGTTGCAAATTGGCCTGAATCCGGTGTTGCTGTGGCTATAGTGTAGGCCAGCAGCTGTACCTCTGATTCGACCCCTAGCCTGGGAACCTCCATATGCTGCAAGAGCAGCCCTTAAAAAAAAAAAAAAAAAGAGGCCACTCCAAAGGCTTCATTTGCCCACTTCTTCCTGATCCAATGACAAGTGTTCCAAATAAATAGGATGCTGAGAAAGGAACAGGAATTTTGGCAGAACACAAATGAGGGTTTGCCACCAACCATTATTTCCTTGCTCTGGGACCTCAGACAAATTATTAAACACTTCTGAGTCTCAATTTCTCCACTTGAAAGTCGAGGATTATACTCCATCTGACTGGGGTAGTCTTTGTGAGGATTTAATGAAGTAATTTATGTGAAAGCACACTGCCTGACATCTAAGGAATGCTAGGCAAATGTCAGCGCTCTCCCCTGTGCTCTCCGCCACCTCCCCCTCTTCCTCTGGTCTCCCTGGTTCCATCGCCTCCTAATTCCTCCAGCTTCCTTCCTCCTCCCCCTCTCTCCGCTCCCTCCTTCTTCCCCTCCCCTCTGTATGCCAGGCTACCTTCTAGAGAGTGAGCTCCCTTTGTCGTTCTCTCTGCCTCCTTCACAATCCAGTGCAAAACTATGGCTCCTACCGCCTACTTCTCACCGTATTCACAATCACATCAACATTTACCTGAAAAAAAGTCCTTGAAGAAGTGGCACCAGGGTAGACAGAATGGGATGTCTGCTCCCAGCCAATTTAGCCCCAACCTCTGTGGTTTCTGATGTCTTTATCTGAATTTCAGTAATGAAACCCTTTTTTAAAAACACTTTACAATTACAAAGAGATCCAGGAAATGTATTCCCTGATGTGAATATAATACAAAAGCATGTACTTGTGTTGCCCATCAAGTTTCCCTGTGGAAATTTGTAGTTGCTTTAGAAAACACACACACACACACACACACACACACACACACACACACACGTGTGCCAGGTCTGCCACCCGGGTTACAGCAGACCTGGACTCTGTCAGCCACCAGCCTCAGAACTTTCTGGCAAATGGTCTTGCTCTCTTGTCCAGAGTTCCTTGGCCAGAAGCAGAGATGGTGCATGCCATCCACTTCACACAGACACTTTCAAAGCCTCTCCTCGGTCTCCCATGGAGAGAGTAGGTCCCACCGGAGGGAATGAGGTAACTGTCACTGCCCTGCCCACGCATGTGTCCTGAAAGAAGCTGTCCCCTGGGGTATGTCCTTCAACAGAGTCCTGGAGAAAGAGCTTGCAAAAGACCTGAGGACAGTCTGGGGAGGCTGAGACCAGCCCATCTGCACCTGGGGTTCCGGGGAATTCAGCAGCTCCACATTCTGGAATTTTTTCTGGTGGGCAAAATGTGTCCTGTGGGCAAAACCGTGACTTCTCAGACTATCTCCCTCTGCCTCAGGATTTTCTCCTCTGGAGATAAGAAGCTGGGCATGAAATGCAAGTTAATATTGAATCTAAGGCTCCGTTTCTTAGGGTTCTTTTTTTTTTTTTACAGTTGATTTGATAAAAATAGAACATACCCATGTGATATATTTGAGTACATCAGAGAATAAAATGGGAGGAGGTGAGACAAAAGTGTGTCCGTGCGTTTCATTGTGGCAAGAAACCAATGGAATATACTCCCTCGAAGGGACAATTCTTATTTAGGAACTTCCTCTGAAGTAGAGAACACAATCACTTCCGCACTCTTGCTCTCAGTGGTGAATTTTCTACCAGGCCCAAGGCCCCTGGACTCCGGCAGGCAGTTTCTTCTTCACAGTGATTAACTTGTCCTGAGGGAGAATGATTTCTGAGCTTGGTAGGGGGGTTGCGTTAACTGCTGCCGAGGAAGGGGCCCCAGCCCATACCCAGCTCTCAGGGAACACAGAGCCCTCCTCTCAGGGAACACAGAGCCCTCTGAGGGGCTACAGCTATGTGTCGTC